>JAVMKO010000001.1:215516182-216716182 GCA_032164245.1 Sternotherus odoratus
CTTGGGGAACCATGGCTGCCACCATCTGAGTAGATATCCAAGGCCCTGGATGGGGGTACTCAGACTCCCCCCTACCTCCGTCTGTTCCCCCTCCCTCTTCACCCTTCTCGTCTGAAGAGAGAGGCAGACTTCGTTCCTTAGCTCATACCCTGAGCTGTTTCTTATACCTACCCCCTCCGTCCTCTCTTCCCAAGTTGGAAGCAGAGGAAACCTTAAGGGAAAGTAAACCAAATGTTTTATAACTAACAAGATTTAATAAAGAAAAAGATTAGAACATATGCCCAGTACAGCTTACAATTTAGAATTCTCTACTTCTCATCTGAAATGGACAGAGACACCCCAGATAGGCACAGACTTGATGCAAAATCAAAATATTACTTACATTTAGCTAAGTAGGAATATAAGAAGGAAAGTTGAGCCATCTCCACAGCTAGAGATGAGGGACCCTGGCCCCTGCCGCATGGCCAGCAAAATGAAACTAAACTCTCAAACCCCTCCCTCCCTCCCTCTCTCATGGCAGGGAGCTCTTACGTCACTTGTTCTCAGGTAACAGTAACCCTCTCCAGCACTTTACACTTATGACAGGCACCTTAAAGACTAACTAAAGTATTGAAGCATAAGCTTTTGTGTGCTAATACCCACTTCGTCGGATGCGTAAGCTTTCGTGGGTATTAGCCCAGGAAAGCTTATGCTTCAATACTTTAGTTAGTCCTGTGGCACCTTAAAGACTAACTAAAGTATTGAAGTATAAGCTTTCATGGGCTAATACCCACTTTGATGCAATTAGCCCACAAAAGCTTATGCTATGCTTCAATACTTTAGTTAGTCTTTAAGGTGCCATAGGACTCTTTGTCACTGTTACCAGTAGAGCTCATTAATAGGATTTTAAAAAAGCACTAGATAAGTTCATGGAGGATAGGTGCATCTATGGATCCCACAATCTAACTGTCAGGCAAAGTTATGATGGATGCCTCCTCCCATCATATCTGGCCATTTAGTGTAAGCTCACCTAAAGGGAACCACTCTGTAATCAGTGTCTGAACATGCTTATCAGTTTGGGTTCCACAGGTTCCACAGGTGACTTAGGCAGAGGAATGTCTATCTTCCCTATTTCACCAATCTCTCTTGGAATTAGACATCCATACCCCTTTCCTTGGGCCATAGTGTACATGCTCAGGAGTAGAAGGTAGACAGATAGGAAATTTTCCCTGCAAAAATTTAAGCACCTTGCAATTTTAGGCACCTACAGGGCACAGGGACATTAGTGTGGGTTTTGTGAATCCCCAGGGGGTCTTAATTCTGGGATTTAGATGCATAAAGTAGCCGTTAGGTGTCTTTTGTAAGTCTAGCTCCATCTGTGTAATTTCCCTTATATAAGCAAAGGAATTGTTACATACAAATCAGCTGTAGAGTAAAGGTGATGATTGATTGAGTTACCTGTGATATCACAATGGGCTAAGACTTTTGGCATGGAATAGTTACTTGTCTTAGAATCATAGAATTAGAGAAGATTAGGGTTGGAAGAGATCTCAGGAGGTCATCTAGTCCAACCCCCTGCTCAAAACAGGACCAATGACAAATCACCCTAGCCAGGGCTTTGTCTCAACCTTTGTGAAGCTGGGCCATAAAAACCTCTAAGGATGGAGATTCCACTACCTCTCTAGGTAACCCATTTCATTTCTTCACACCCTCCTCGTGAAATAGTGTTTCCTGATATACAGTCTAGACCTCCTCCACTGCAACTTGAGACCATCACTCCTTGTTCTTTCATCTGCCACCACTGAGAATAGCCGAGCTCCATCCTCTTTGGAATCCACCTTCAGGTAGTTGAAGGTTGCTATCAAATCTTACCTCACTTCTTTTCTGAAGACTAAACAATCCCAGAGGTAACAAAGAGTCCTGTGGCACCTTAAAGACTAACTAAAGTATTGGAGCATAAGCTTTTGTGGGCTAATACCCACTCCGTCGGATGCAAGCAGTGGCAGTGTCCAGAGGCAGGTATAGATAAATAGTCAAGAATCAGGTAGGAGGTAACAAGGTTAGTCCAATCAGGCTGAACCAGCTTGTTATCTCAAATCAGGGAGGGTGAGGTATTCTTCTAGCAGCTGAATTGAAGGTGTGAACTCGGAGGGAGAAGAAGCTGTTTTTGTAATTAGCAAGCCACTAATAATAATAATAAGGTGCCACAGGACTCTTTGTTACCTCTGCTATTCCAGACTAACACGGCTACCTCTCTGATTCTAAACAATCCCAGTTTCTCTCAGCATCTCCTCATAAGTCATGTGCCCCAGCCCCCTGTTCATTTTCATTGCCCTCTGCTGGACTCTCTCCAATTTGTCCACATCCTTTCTGTAGTGGGGCCCTCATAATTGGATGCAATACTCCAGGTGTGGCCTCACCAGTGCCAAATAAAGGGGAATAATCACTTTCCTCGATCTGCTGGCAATTCAGCCCAATATGCCTTTAGCCTTTTTGGCAACAAGGGCACACTGCTGACTCATATCCAGCTTCTCATCCACTGTAATCCCCAGGTCCTTTTCAGCTGTAGCTGAAAGTCTGTGCAGTAGCTGGATGTAATTCATAAAGTCAACTTGTATGAGAATTTAAAAATTGGATGATAACATGCTGTGAATCCCAATGAGGATTCAACCTGATAACATTCTGAACAAAAAGAGCTTTAAGTTATACTTGTGGCTGTTTCCATTGCTTCACACAGACTCAACAGACATTCTGGGCTTCAGAGTGACACACAGACAGAATGACAATCTTGGAATTTTATTATATAGATTTGGCTAGACAAAGAAAGCCTTAAACAACACCCTAAGAATGGATAGGAATACGTGAGCTATGTTTTCTATTTTATTTGGTAGACAATGTTTACCACCCTGCCCCTGTATTACCGAAATGGCCAGGATGTGAGCTCCAAAAGGTACCACAGAGCAGCATGTCTGTTACTTCAATTTACTGTGAATTAGCTGCTGACCTGGTAGGATTTGGGTTTTTAGCCCTGAATTCTACCAGAAAAGACACTATTTGCTGAAGTAATTATAAGGAAGAGTTTGGGGTTTTTTTGGAGGGGGTGTTGTTTTGTAGGTTTTTTTGTTTTGCTTTTGAGACAGGGTGTAATGGTGATTGCTATATTTAATTTCTGAATGACTTATATTTGTGGATTCTAGCAGTGGGAGGAGATGGGGAGGGAGGAGTGTGAAAAATTGCCATCTTTCACAGCTTTAAAATGTTGGCTCTGTTGTCTGGCATAATTAAGTCAACAGGCTGCTGGTCTGCTTCCAAGCACTTTGACAACTGTTCTCTCACTGCCACCAATAAATTAACAGAACTGTGCTTTTCCCAAGGGGCATTCTGTGCAGAACTAGCATTTTCTGTCCTTTGGTTTACAGCTAGTGAAGTGGCAATGGACAGTGGTGCTCAGTGAACAGAAACTGCCTGGTCATATCCTGTACAATCGCTGGACCATATATGCTATCATAGTTAATTGTGAAAACACTTATACCGTTTATAATCAGTGGGTTGGTTATAAACCAACTGTTAACATTCTTTCTGAGGTAATAGACAACAGCTGGGGAGTGAATTTCTTTTTCCATAAAATTAGGGGAGGAGGCAATCTCCTTGGCCGTTTTCAAATTTGTGAGTCAAAGCGAGAGCCATGATACTATGACAGCCAGCAGTGTTTCATGCAGCTCCGCAGGGTTTCATAAACAACATTTTTTATTTTGGTTTCAATTTGTGTGGCTTTGGATCCCCTGAGTTTTGCTTTGAGCTTCAGGTTTAAATGAACCCCAAATCCTTTCTTTTGCATGGACTCAGAATCAAACAAATGCTAGCGTTTCCCATTGCTTCAAGGGGATCCTACACACCAGATCAGATTTGCTTGAAAATGTAACAGTAACCCCAGGAGTCCATAGAAACTGACCTTGTCATGCTACAGGGAAATAACCTTTTGTAACCATAGTGACTGGGACCAGCACTAGTGCTCTGCTCTGTCCCAGTTTTATTACACAGCATCGGCAGTAAATGAATTCTTTAGCAAAAATGTAGCTAGTTAAACCATCTGAATTCCTCCTCCTAGAATGGAAACTGGCAGACAACAGGAAGAGGCTGTTGCAGAGCTTCCCAATTTTCCTGGAAGCAGGTGGCACTGAAGAGAAATTCAAGAGGGCAAGCTCAGAGACACTGGAAAGCATGAAGAGCACTGGAAACTGATAGACAAAGTAATTAGGAAGTTTCAAGAATGCATAGATTCATAGAAGAATATGATTTTCAGTTAACAAGAGACCATTGATAATTATGTTACAGACCTGCATTTGAAAGCTAAATCATGTGATTTTGAACAGTTAGCTGATGGACTAATTGGGGCCCTTATTATTTTTTATACACCTGGAAACCCAGTCAGAGAGAGGTTAATGTGAGAAATAGACTTCACTCTGCAAAAATCAGTGGCTATTGACCAAGATGAGTGTACTTCCCAAATGAAAGTGTTAGCAAGTAGTGAGAGAACTGAAGAACATCTAAGTAAAAGCGCATCCCAAAGAATTAAGACCCAGCACAGAGGTAGGTCTATTTTCTTTCAGTGCCATGCTTTTTTATGAGTATTTAAATGTGTTAGTTAGTAAGTCTTTCCCATTGTTATTTAATATTTATGTTGCAGTAGCATCCAGACATATAGCTAAACCACCCTGAACACACCTGATCCTGTCTGATCTCGCAAGCTAAGCAGGGTCAGGCCTGGCTAGTACTTGGATGGGAGACCGCCTGGGAATACCAGGTGCTGTAGGCTTAACATGGGTGTGGGGCTAGCAACTCCACCCCATAAGGAAACCAATTACTACTGAGACACCAACACCAGTTGGTGGCCCATACCCTGGCTGGGGGGTGATGGGCAAAGAGAGAGAGCATCCAGACACTCCATTCTGGACTTGGGAGCCGAATATGCTAGTTACCACACAAATCTATGAATTCTTTGAAGAGCTGACAGTCTAGAAAGACAAGGAACTGACAAAGGTATGGCAAGCAGAATCTCTTTCTCTCTATCTATCTATATATATAAAAGTCAAGTGGTGTGTGTGTGTATGTATGTATGACAGCGAACTCCTCCCGCACCATTTGAGCCAGAGACTTGAAATTTGGTACAGTGAGGGGTCTTGGGGTCTAGATGCTGGTAAGGGTCAAAAAATTTTCGGATCTCACCTCTGACGCCCCACAGAGGTGAAAGTCTTTCAGGGCCAATCACATCGGCTGGGCGGTTAGGTGGTGATGATGTCATAATACCCCCTCCAACAGACACTGCACTCGCTCAGCTCGCCCCTCCAACGGAACCCCGGAGATCCCTCAGTTCTCTGCCCCTCCCAACGGAACCCTGGACTCCATCAGCTCTGTGCCCCCCCCCCCCCCACCTGCGAAGGTCCCCGGAATCCCTCGGCTCTGGGCCCCCTCCCCGCCTGCGACGGATCCGAGTTGGGTTTGGTGGGACGGTAAGTGAGGTGGGAGTGTCGGGTTCGGTCGGGGAGTGAGGCGGGGGTGTTGGGTTTGCTAGGTGGGGGTGTCGGGTTTGGTTGGGGGGTAAGTGAGCCGATGGGTGTCGGGGTTGGTCTGGGGGCAGTGGGAAGGTGTTGGGGGGGGGGTGAGGGGTGAGGTGTGGGTGTTGGGTTTGGTCTGGGGGGGGAAGGTGTCGGGGTGGGTGCCCAGACCAAACGCGACACCTCCCCGGCTCACTTACCCCCCAACAAACCCGACACCGCCACCTCACCCCCCCACCAACCGCAACACCCCCTGACCAACCCCAACACTCACCCCTCACCCCTCACCCACCCCGACACCTTCCCACCCCCCAGACCAAACCCGACACCCCCCCCCGGCTCACTTACCCCCCCGACCGAACCCGACACCCCCACCTCACCCCCAGACCAACCCCAACACCCACACCTCACACCTCACCCACCCCGACACCTTCCCACCCCCCCAGACCAAACCCGACACCCCCCGGATCACTTACCCCCCGACCGAACCCGACACCCCCACCTCACCCCCCCAAGCAAACCCGACACCCTCACCTCACCCTCCCACCAACCGCAACACCCCCTGACCAACCGCAACACCCACACATCACCCCTCACCCACCCCGACACTGTTCCACCCCCCCAGACCAAACCCGACACCCCCTGGCTCACTTACCCCCCGACCGAACCCGACACCCCCACCTCACTGCCCCGACCAACCGCAAAACCCCCTGACCAACCCCAACACCCACACCTCACCCCTCACCCACCCCGACAACTTCCCACCCCCCCAGACCAAACCCGACACCCCCCCGGCTCACGGTGCACTGTGTAGCACACAGATTATTAAATACACTGTTCGGTCGGGGGGTGAGGTGGGGGTGTCGGGTTTGCTCAGGGGGTCAGGTAGGGGTGTCGGGTTCGGTCGGGGGGTGAGGTGGGGGTGTTGGGTTTGCTTGGGGGGGTCTGGTGGGTTTGTCGGGTTTGGTCGGGGGGTAAGTGAGCCGGGGGGTGTTGGGGTTGGTCGGGGGGGTGGGAAGGTGTCAGGGTGGGTAAGGGCTGAGGTGTGGGTGTTGGGGTTGGTCAGGGGGTGTCAACTGTCTGCCCCCTCCCCACCTCCGACTGACCCGAGCAACGCCGGGCACTTATGCTAGTATATTATATACGTTTATATATTCATTACCTGCCTCTTTATTTTTAATAAATAAATGCATGTAAAATTAAGCTAGTCAACTATTCAAGCCCTTTGTAGTCTTGCTAATTTTATGCCTGTCACTCAGAATGTTATGTAGTGGGAACCAATGTAGTCTGTGGATTTACTACAGTGAGAGGGTTACATTTTGTGCTATATGTGTGGAATTTTTCATTTTAAGTGGAGAAGATAATGTAAATGATGCAATATAGAAAACATCTATTTTCTGATGGCACACTGAATAAATGTTAAATAAGTAATTGTTTTCTGTGTCTTGCTAAATATAAATGAATGATAGATTATAATCCTTCTTTTCAGATTTTTTGGCTTTTGCAAGTTTGCACCAGATCTGTACAGTAACTTAATTTGAATAGGAAATAAACATAGAAAATGTAATAAATGTGAAACTAAAGTCAGTTGTGAAGGCTGACTCTACATGTTTCCTTTCATGTGCATTATCAATTTCCTCAAGCATTATCCAACAGAAACTCCCTTTAGCCTCAAAACACTGCTGAAACTCTATTAAATACTGTAATAAAGATAAATAATCTGGAGAAAATGTTACAATTCCATCTGAAAATCCTTTCTCTGCAAATGTATGCAAGGCTTTATCCTTTCTGCTAAGTACAAGTAAGCTGACATTCCACTCTTCTCTTCATATCTCCCAAGTGAATTTGACCAAACCCTTCTTTTCTTGTGAGCTTTGTTCAAATGTATATTAGTGCTGGCAGGGAGCCACATTTTCTTCCAGGCACACTGTAGGACTGAAATCAAACATACACGGGAATGGAGCTTACAGAATTATTAGTTTAGAACCACTCAGGAAGGCCTTATTTGCTTGGAGTCGGTGTATTAAGCTCTGGCTCATCAGGAGATACATTGAGGCCTCCAGATTTCCCTTCCTGCATCCATGTATGCACATTAGGAGGGAATTCTGATGCAGGGACACTCAGTATATGCTCAGCAAACTGAACTGATCACTCCTCATCCTCTACAAATGCCCTTCTGTACTGATTTTGAAGCATTCTCCTTACCCTGTTTCAGGAGGAAAGCTGAATGCTTTCTTGTGCTGAGAATGATGCTCAGACCGTCAGGAGTGAGCACATCCAGAGCAAACTCTGGTCTTGAAGGGGGAATGGGTTAAAACACAGGCACTATATGCCAGTGCATACAACTTGAGCCCCTGAAATTTCATGATGTGGTTATTTTAAAAAATAGCCCCAATTTCCCACTACATCTGAGCTGTGGAGGCAGGGCTGTCCTTAGGATTTATGGGGACCTATGCAGTATCATTAAACTGGTGTCCCACCGATTCCAGTTATGGGGGGCACAGCCTCCACCCCTGTCCAGGGATCCCCAGAAGAACCCCTCCCCCCACTGAGGTCCTGGGAGCAGAGTGTAATAAATATGAAAATAAAGTCAGTCTTTAATTCTTGTCCCTGTGGGAGGAGAGAGACCAGATAAAGAAGTTGGGGGAATTTTGCCCGACTCACCATCGGAGCTGGCCATGTTGTAGGAGTCTGCAGGGCCCCAAACCCCACCTGGCTTGCTGTATTCCACCTCCACTCAGCCCTTCCGGGCTGTCGTAGTTCCCCTGCTGCTTGTCCACCACCGCTGCTGTCACCACAGTGAAGTGCAGCATCTCGGGAATCTGCAGTAACACCTGCCCCACACGGCTTCCCTGGTTCGCTGCCAGCTGGGTGAGACAGACTCCCCAGCCAGCTGCACATTCCATCCCTGTGCCATTACTTTCTCTTGGCAGCCAGCTCGAGCACCTCCACTCCACCCAGCCCCTCTTGGCCAGCAGTTTTGTGGAGGAGGTGAGGGGGAGAACACAAAGGATACAAGTGAGCCGGTGCTGCCCAGCCCACCTCCCCTCATGGCAATGGAGAGAGTTACAAGTGAGTCCCCCGTCCCTGCAGACACCCCAGCAGTACCCCCACACACACACGCAAAATGCCCCGCACTGGCGTATTCGGCTCTGTACGACCCCAAAGGAGACTGCTTCCTGTTCCGGTTGTGGTGACTTAAATTTTCAGGAGCCCTATGCAGCTGCATATGCCTAAGGACAGCCCTGAGTGGAGAGCAGCAGACTTACAGAGCCAGCTGAGTCAACCTGATCCTGGTTCCCATCCCACCCCTGGTAGAAGCTAGAGCAGCAGGAGGCCTCCCCTAATTTCTGCCATGGGTGGAGGGTCAAATATACTGGAGTTTGGCTCCAATACACTCCTTCTGTGTCTAACACAGCATGGTGTGTTCCTTACCTGTATTCTAGGGGTAGCAGGGCAGTTCCTATAAGCCATTCCCCCTACAGCATTTTCTGCTGATAGAGATTTTCCCCTAGCCGGGGGTAATTCTCCTGTGGGATTTTGTTATCAGTTTAAGATCTCTTTATTCTTCTTGTGCATACTTGGTGGCCTAGAGAATGTGGTTTTATATTCTTATCTCTCATGGATGCAAAGTAAAGCTTGGAGACTTAAAATGAGTGTCTCCAAGCATGCAGAGCCTGTCTGAACATGCAGTGAACTTAAAACAGTAATTCTAAGAGATGTGAACTGTGAACTCTGATATGTATTGCTGTGCCAAAGGTGTGTGGTCATGGTATATATATTGGGGCCATTGGGCTCCTCATAATGGGGTGTGATTTGGGCACTAGAGTACCTCCATATCTGAGACTCATCTGTGGATCACATACAGACAGTATAGCTGCTTTTTGGGATCACTTATGATGCTTCAGCATTTCTAAGCTGCTGGATTTGGGGCAGACTAAAGATCAGGATCAGACTAAGTTCAGATGAACTAAAGAACTCTTCTGACACCAAGTATTTTTTTTCCACTACGGAGGAGCAGTAACACAGGACTCCACTGGAAGAACACTACTTTAGCCTAGTTTTCTGTAGAAGGCACTGATTCTGAATTGAAACTGGCCAAGGAATCCACTAGATCAGGGATCAGCAACCTTTGGCACACAGCCAATCAGGGAAATCCATTGGTGGGCTGAGACAGTTTCTTTTCCTGCATATCCGCAGGTTCAGCATCCTCAGATTCAGCCAATTGCAGCTCCAACTGGCCAATGTGGGCTGTGGGAAGCAGCATGGGCCAAGGGATGTGGTGGCTGCTGGTTCCCATGGCACCCATTGGCCTGGAATGGTGAACCTCTGCAATCCTGGATGCTTTTCTGTTATAGCTACCAACGTTGGATGCTCACAATTAGCCTACAAACATGCAGGTTACACCAAGTGTCCATGACTAGACAGTCCTGGTTCAGCTGCTTTGACCCCAGCAGCCTGTCTACAGTGCCAAAGCCTCTCTCTAATTTCCACCACTCTTGGTTACTACTTGCAAGGTGATCCCACCACACTCCCAGCCCTGAGTCCTCCAAAAATCATGTGCTCTATAATGTTGAACCCTCTGCTGCACAGTTCAAAGAAATAATAAGAGTAGTTTGTTCCTCTAAAGACACAAAAGCACAGTTTATTAGCTGGGATAAATATACCTTTCCATGTAAGCACAGCACTGAGTTAGTTAATAGTAAAACAAGAAGAATTCTGTGTAAGTTTGAAAGCTTGTCTCACCAACAGAACTTGATTTAATAAAACATATTACCTCACCTACTTCATATGCAGAATATGTAGATTTGAATTTTCTTTTTTAATCATTTTGCCATAATTTCCCATAGAAACAAAGTCCTGTTTTCCAATCAGCTTTATTAAATGTCTCTGCTGGCACTACTCCCTTTTTTGGTGCTCAGGAAGTGCAAATATCAGTCTTCAATTTGTCTTCTGTGAGTTTGTAATCTAAGCAAGGTCTTTGCACGTACTCATGAGCATCTGTGCTGGATCCCTCACCTTTGAGTTTTAAGTGTGGAAGCAAAAAAATTAGATGCATTCGTTAAGAGTGTCTCTGTGTTTTCCAGTTTCATTTTGGCAAGCACTCTTTTGAAAAATCTACTGGTGAGTTTGGCAATTTGGGTATAATTGTTGCCAGAGATTGGAAAGAATATAATTAGAAAGGGCTATCAAGTATGCCAGCCATGATATTGAGTCCTCAGAGACTCAACATGCCTGATGATCTAAAGGACTATATAATTGCTAAGTATTATAGCTAAACTGCTCAGAGATAGATTTAATATTTTTCTCTTTTTGACCTGGATACTTCAGTGCAGAATTTCAGACCTGAGGTGAATTCTCAGTGCTCTGACAGCTGCCAGGATGATAGGGATAGTGGCATCTCTGGATTTTAACTCATGAGTTAACTCTTCAAAGAGGTCAAGGATTTGAATGACAGTATGTGCTAGGTTCCACTGGCATTGAGTAAGAAAATTGGTATTTAAGTCCTCAGAACAGATTCCTGTCAGAACCTGTTAGTTCTTCAGCAGGGACTATAGCATGTAGGAGGTTGAATTCCAGCAGGTCACAGTATCTTGGATTATAGTTGGTTCAGAGTAATATACAGTTCTATTTGCAAGCTGTGCAATTTGGCAACAGCAGAAAAGTAGGTTTCGAAATGCCCAAGCACCTTCAGGCTAGCCATAAGTATGCTTTCTGTGGAGAGTTGTTTTAAATAAGGATTGTTAATAAGAAATCATAGGAGGTCAGCAACATACCTTAACTGTAAGTACACCATATACAGTCAATGAAAGCATCCTCCATGATGATACTTTATCACAGAAGTGATACTATATTTTGTAATCTGCCTTCTATTTATCAGGTGCAACAACCTTCAACACGATGTAGGACCTCTCGCACAAAACTACCATAACTTTTGTAGGCTCTTGTGCTGTACATGAACCATGCGCTAGAGGGGGACACGACACATTCTAGTAATGTGTTACATGTGGTCAGAAAAGTGTAGGATATCATTGCTCCCATATACGTAATGGTTAAAATCCTCACAATGAAAAATTTCTACTCTGCTTCTGAAATTCTTGTAAGCCTGAAGAAAGACTGGACCTTCTCTCTCACTTGATAGTTCCATTAGACAAGAGTACCTACAGTTAGGAGCTCACTCTTTAGCCACACCCTTTTCACTTAGCCACTCTGCCAACCAGTCCACAAGAGTTGTCCCTTGGAAAAGTACCCTAGATGCTCAATGTCTTCATCGTGGTAAAGGCATGGGCTCTGTGCCAGACAGCTGGGAAGGGATCCATGTTACAGGGAGAGCTCTGAAGATACCCCTCACTGGACTATTTTTGGCTTCAGTGGTCACAAAGCCTGACCAGTCTAGGCATTTTTATTGTGCTCTGTAAGGGGAAGACACCATCAGATTTCATTGGACCATGCATCCCTAGAAAGTGCCATACCCTTTACCTTTATCACCAACGCATCTGATGAAGTGGGCTATAGCCCACGAAAGCTTATGCTGAAATAAACTAGTTAGTCTCTAAGGTGCTACAAGTATTCCTCGCTTTCGTTACGGATACAGACTAACACGGCTGCTATTCTTAAACATTTCCAGAAGATCAACTTCTTTTTTTTTTTAAAAGACAATTCAGTTTGGCAAGCTGATGCCCAAATGAGAGTCACTCATTGGTAGAGACATACAATAGTAAATGGATCACTTGCTTGTAGATATTAAAATATTTGACATTAGAATTGCAGTAAAATAACATCTGTCTCTTCCTGCTGCTGCAATGCAGCATCCAAGAGCAAGAAGGCCATGCAAATTTCTATATTTCAATATAAGTTCCAATGCACAAAGAAAAATAAATATATATTTTATCATCAAAAGGGATATAGGGAGAAGGAACAGTGGTCTTGTCTCGTGTAACATCTTCCTGAAATTAGATTTTGGCATATCTTTGCTGGTAAAATAGTAATTAGCATATCATGCAAAATACCCAGGCTCAATTTAATTCTGTTTTTTTTTTAATATACCTATATGCTATGCATGAGTCTTGTATTTGAATAGGCACTGAGAATATAGAACAGTAAGTCATGTCTAATGTCTTAAAGATACAGATACACACATTTATTTATTGACCTCCAGGTAATTTGAGCATATACCAGATACAAAGAAATATTAGTCATCAGAAAATTATGTATCTCAAACACAGCTCAGAAAGCATTTCTTGAAATTTACATAATCATTTTATGAAGCCAAATATTAGACAGACAGACAGATTAGATTAGATAATACTTACTTTGAAAAGCAAGTAGCTTTCACCTGAATTAAAATGATCAGAGATTTAATAACATGTACATGTTATAATTAAAGTCTTTTATAGAGCTTCTTGTTCCTTATTAATGTAATACACAAAAAAATTATTTTAACTATGTAAATTAAGTGTGGTTGAATAAAATATATTTGAAATGTGACAAAAGAATCAGTGTTGTTTTATTTTCACTCGCTATCAAAGGTGTTTTGTTGTTTGTTTGTTTTTGTTGGGGGTTTTAGGGGTGGGGGATAGAAGCATAAAAGAGATTTAAAGCATATCCATTTTCCTAACCCTGAACAAAAGTCCCCAATTAAATTTTACAAAGTTTAAGCACAGCATAGATAGAAGGAAAATGTTAAAATAGCTTTTAAAAAAAAATTCTAACAGAACATATGAAAGTGCCAACTATATTACAGACTCTGGTCAGTGGTTTTTAAAAGGTCTGAAGAATAACCTTTTCTATACAGAACAAGTTTAAATATGGTCAGAAATTGGCCAGAATAAAGACAACTGAATGAATGGCCAAACTGTGGCATCCAAAACTCTAAGCAGCTATGTAGATGGGCCCCTCGCCGCCCTCTTCAGAAATCAGGCAGGAGACTCTGTTTGGCTTGACCAGTGTCCTTTATTCTCCTCCCACAGTGCAAGCCCACCACCTATTTACAGATCTATACACAGTTTCTAGCTTAGGCCTAGCCCTCTACTTGGCTGGCCTGGGGGAAGTTAGCTATAGCAGGCAACTATCCACAGCTACCTTCCTCAGCTCAGCTCAGCTCAGCTCAGCTCAGCTCAGCTCAGCTCAGCTCAGCTCAGCTTCCTTCCCTCCTCCCCCCCGACTTCCTCCCTTCCAGGCTTTATCCTGTCTGGGAGGCTGCCAGGTGGGGCTCATTCGGCCCTAATTAGCCCAGGGCCACACTCTACTAGGCAATTACCTTCCCGACCCTAGGGAAGCTGCCAGAAGAGGCTTTTCCTGCAGCTTAAAGGGGGAGCAGGGGCTGGCTCAGTAGCTCCTGGCCAGCACCTTGCTACAAGCTAAAAAAAAAAAATAGAATATATATGTTTGGCTTGATGCTAGCTATATAATTTAAATAGAAAAGCTGCTGTTGTCATCTCCATATTTTTCCAGTATTGTTCCAGATGGCAAATGGAAGCTGCTATATGACTGGAAAAAACAATGAGAATTTGACACAGGAGCCAAAATTCAGACTCTAGGCCCGAGGAGCTACAAATTAGTGTGATTAAATGTAGTTTGTGGAATTTTTTGTTGTTGTTGTTTTTATTTGAACGAACTTGCAGTATGACAGTCTCTGAACATATGTAATAGTAATGTTCTCTTTTGAGTACTCTCTTTGCTTTTCATAAGTGCAAACATTGGGAATATTGTAAAATATAACAATGGTCTATGATTAAGGCTATGTTTTAGTCAGGGGTATTTTTCGTCAGAGTCATGGGCAGATCACAGGCAGTAAACAAAAGTTCATGGCCCAGGACCTGTCCATGACTTGTACTATATACCCTTAAATAAAACTTGCAGTGGGGGAGGGTGCAGGTGCTTGGGGGCTGGGGTGATCTGGGGGCTTCGTGGATGTCTGAGGGGAGGCAGGTAGCAGCGCTCAGTCTGGGACTCCTGATGATGTTGGGAGAGTGAGGCCAGGCTGCAGCATGTGGCCCTGGACCCCCTCTAGTGCTGCGAGGTGGGGGCTGTGGGGTGGCATGAGGCCCGGGTCCCCTGCTGGTACTAAGGGGGGAAGAGTTGACATGGCTGGCAGGCTCCTTACCCAGCTCTTCATGTCTCTGCAGCTTCCGGGAGGGAAGGCCAGGGGGCCTCCACAAACTTCCCCTGACCTGAGCTCTGGTTTCACAGCTTCCATTGGCCAGGAACTGCAGCCAATTGGAGTTGTGGAGGCAGTGCCTTTGACCAGGGAATCTTGTAGAGCCCCCTGACCCGTCTGTTTAGGAGCTTCAGGGACATGACAGCTGCTTTCCCTCAAAGAATCAGAGAGGTAGCTGTGTTAGTCTGGAATTGCAGAAGTGACAAGCTTCCGTGGGCTAATACCCACTTGGTCAGATGCATCAGTCGAAGTGGGTATTAGCCCACCAAAGCTTATGCTTCAATACTTTAGTTAGTCTTTAAGGTTCCACAGGACTCTGTTACTTCCCCTCAAAGGTAAGTGCCACCCCACACCTCAACACTCTGCCTCAGCCATGAGCCCTTCCACCCTCCCCACCCAAACTGCTCCAGCAGTGGCCGGTGCAGCTGACCCAGTAACTGCCTAATCTCCTCAGGCACCCCTGAGCCAGCCATGCCAGCCACTGCAGAAGTCACAGAGGTCACAGAAAGACATGGAATCCATGACCTCCTCGACCTCCGTGGCAGACACGCAGCCTTAACTATGATTCCTCTACATCGGGGTGGCCAAACCGTCGCTTGTAAACCACATGCGGCTGTTTCACAGTTAAAAGTGTGGCTCATGGAGACCTCCATTCTCCACCTACCAGACTGGGGTGGGCAGGAGCTCAGGGCTTCTGCCCTGCAGCAGGGTGATGGGGTAAGAGCTTCTACCCTGAGGGGAGGGGGATTGCGGTTTCAGCCCCATGGAAGCCTCCTGCCAGGGCTTGAACAAGAACAGGGTTGAAGCCCTGAATCACAGCAGGTGTGCCAGGCTCTCGAAATTCTGAAGAATGTTGTATGCAACTTGGAGGGTCAGTAAGTTTGGCCACCCTTGCTGTATGTGAATTGAAAGAATCAAAGCCAAACACTGTTTATTTTTTCCCCTCTCATTCCTTCTTTTCCTCACCAACATTAGATTTCCTGTGCTCCAACTGTTTTCCTCTGTGAACTTTCTTTCCTACCTCATGGTCTGCTTTCCATATTTCTACCTTCTCCACCATCATGCCTTAGTAATACTGGAAATCAACAGCATAGTGATGGTGAAAGTATTTAATACAATCACACAAAGATATATACTTCTGCAATGTATTTTATCTTAAATTTATTAACTCTTCTTATCCTTTTAATCTTCTTGTCATATTTTATGTTACTTATTACATTAAATCACTTAGTCCCTACTAACTAAAAGATTTTACTCAGGCACTTAGTAAGGAAAGCTGCAGCCTGTCTCCACAGTGCCATCTACTGGAGAAGGTGAGCCACGGGAGGTGTGGTCTTTAACTTTACTGTTAAAACTTTGATTGTTGCTTTTTCTTAGTGTTTATTATCTAATCATTTTATAATCTTCGTATTGCTCATCAATTGCTAATTAATAACAAGACAACAGCAAGTTAAAAATCCAAGTTAGTAAGCATATTTTAAAATGTTTTTTCTTTGGCTTAAAAAAATCCTAACAAAGATTTAGCGGACTTCCTGCCACATTTTGACTAGAATCTGGCAAAACAGAGCCAAGATTTTTTCATACTGGAAATTATAATTAGATGCTAATTACATTCCACTAATTACATTTGAGTAGGCACCCAAGGATGATTCATGTTTAATAATTCTGCAGGCAACCTCTCTATGACACATTTTTGCAGACACTTTGTATACCATGGTCATTGTCACTAATATGCATAGCTGTCTTGGACATGAGTTGTTTTAATTAATCATGGGAGTAACATTTTTAGCAAGCTGGCTAAAATAGTCACAAATTGTTTCATTGTTCTGTTTTCTTCTTTTTTGTGCTTTCTATTTCTAATAATAGCACAATAAACAATAGGAAGAAAACCTGTACTTTTTCGTGTTGGCTTTTAGATCTTACAGTTGTACAGAATATAAAATGAATCTCAAACCATGCTGAGAAGTTAAAGAGGTACAAATATTTGAACTAGATTATACAGTTTCTGAAGGGTTCCAGCTCTATTGAAAGTTTTTATTTTCGAGTTCTTCACATTGATTACTTTATTTGCTAAGTATAGAGAAATCCAAAATAACTAATCAATGCTCTGATCCTTACTAAATCCATACTAAGATGAACTTCCACTCTAGATTTTCTTTGAGTAAGGACTCATTATATATTTATGACTCAACCACTGAGGAAAGAAGAGGTGGGCACCAGGACGTATTTTGCGTTGGAAAGAATGCCTTCCAGAGCTCCCAAGCAAGCAAAGACAGCAATCTCACAGCGTGAAACCTTTTGTGGGGTGCAATGTAGTAATGCCATATGGTTGCTTAGTTCTGTTGGACATGGCATACTGGTGATAGGTGCAGTTATGGCTTTGCGGGCTCTTCACCACTTTCTTCTGCCACCTTTAGGAAGCCATGAGCTACCAGATAAGGAGGGTGGAAGCAGCCACTACAGTTCTGCCTGGTCTTTCTGCTGGGTTTTTAGAAGTACTGTTTTGAACTGCATCTTGAATCAAGTGGGGAGCCATACAACTGTTTGAGAACTAGGGATGATGAGGCCATGCTTGTGTATTCCTCTGAGGAGGCTGGCATCCACATTCTGTACAAGCTGGAGTCTGGAGGACCGGGACTTGTTTGAGGTAGTAGAATATTGTTGTCCTCTCTGACACTAAATCCTGAAAGATAGTTTGTGAAACTTGTATTCTGTATCTGTCTCTCTCTTCCCTCTTGCCTTTCACTCTTGGCTTTAACTTAAAGCTTGAATTAAAATAAATAGTACATCTTCCACAAAATGGTCCCACCCTGATTCTCATTCAGTACACTTTAAAAAAAAGAGTACTAGTATAGATTCCTGCTGAGCGGGTCAAGTTCAGCTCTGAAGCTGTTAAGAAAATAACTGCAAGCAAACAGCAGCAGGAATCAGTTTGCAAGAAGTAACAGGGAGGGATTACATTTTTTGAGAGAATGAGTTGAAATCGTAGATATTTGTGTATGTGTGGGAGGGTGTGAATCCACATCTGGAAAGGGAAAAGGGGAAGTTAATATTTACTTTTGCTATACAATGTATATTGTTAATTTTGCTGACTCATAATGGAAACTGGGATGAAAAACTTCAGCATACCTTCAACTCCCATCCATTGAAGTCAGTGGAAGTTAAGTCACAGTTGCAGAAATGATGTGAAGCCTGAATCCCAAGCAAGGGGAAAGAATTCATATGGAAGGTTTGCGGACCAAGTTGGATGAGCAAGCATCTCAAACAGGTGATTGAGAGAAATCAGAAAGCCTACAAAGAATGAAAGATGGGAGGGATCAGCAAGGGGACAGCTCCATCTTGGAGATCAATACATCTAGGAATAAAGTGAAAATTCCTAAAAGTGAAGCAGAGTTGGACTTTGTAAAGGGAATTAAAAAAATAAAAGTAAAAGGTTCTATAGCCTTATAAATGAGAAGTAAAAAAAGAAAAGAAGTGGTACCACTGAGCACTGAGGATGGGTTGGAGATTAAAGATTATCTAAGCATGGCCCAACCACCCTAACAAATACTTTGCATCAGTTTTAATGAGGCTAATGAAGATCATAGGAGTAGTGGCAGAGTGGCTAAAGACAACGAGGATATGGAGGTAGAAATTGCCACATCCGAGGTGGAAGTCTAACTCAAACAATGTAATGGGATTAAATTGGAAGGCCTGAATAATGTCCATCCAAGGATATTAAAGGAACAGGCACATGACATTGCAAGCCCAACAGCAAGGATTTTTAATTCATCAGTAAAGTCAGGGACGGTCAGACCCTATAACTGGAGGACTGCTAATATAGTTCCTATTTTAAGAAAGGGTAAAAAGGGATTCAAGAAAGTACAGGTCTGTGAGTTTGACCTCAATTGTATGAAAGGTCTTAGAACAAATTTTGAAAGAAAAAATAGTTAAGGACATAGAGGTGAATGGTAATTGGAATAAAATACAATGTAGCTTTACAAAATGTAGCTCATGCCAGACCAACCTGATCTCCTTCTTTGAGAAGATAAGTGATTTTTATACAAAGAAAATGCAATAGATCTAATCTAGCTGGATTTCAGTAAATCATTTGATACAGTTCCACATGGAAAAATATTAGTTAAATTGGAGACGATGAGGATTAATATGAGAATTGAAAGGTGGATAAGGAACTGGTTAAAGGGACAAGTAGAATGGATCATTCGGAAAGGTGAACTGTCAGACTGGAGGGAAGTGTGTACTTCAGAGATAGGTCTTGGCCCAATCTTATTTAACATTTTTTATTACTGACCTTGTCACAAAAAGTGAGAGAGTGCTATTAAAATTTGCAGATGACATAACATTGGGAGGTACTACCAATATGGAGGAGGACAAGAATATCATACAAGGAGATCTGGAAGACTTTGTAAACTGGAGTAATAGAAATGGGATGAAATTTAAAAGTGCAAAATACAAGGTCATGTAATTAGGGATGAAAAGCAAGATTTTTTTTGCTATAAGATGGGGATTTATCAACTTCAAGTGACAAAGGAGGAGAAAGATCTTGGTGGACTGGTTGATCACAGAATCACTATGAGCTGTCAATGTGATGCAGCCATGAAAAAAAGGTTAATTCAGTCCTAGGATGCACCAGGAGAGGCATTTCCAGTAGAAAAAAGGAAGTGTCAGTTAATACCATTATACAAGGCACAGGGGAGACCTCATCTGGAATACTGTGTGCAGTCCTGGTCTTTCATATTTAAGAAAGGTTAATTTGAACTGGAAAATGTTCAGAGAAGGGCTATTAGCATGATTCAAAGAATGGAAAAACTATCTTATGAGAGGAGACTCAAAGAACTTAGTTTGTTTAGCATAACCAAAAGATGGCTGAGGGGAGATATGATTGCTCCCTATAAATAATTCAGAGGGATACATGCAAGGGAGGGAGAGGAGTTATTTGAATTAAGCACTAATGTGGACACAAGAAAAATGGCTATAAACTGTTCATCAACAAGTTTAGGCCTGAAATTAGATGAAGGAGAAGTGAAGTTCTGGAACAGCCTTCCAAGGGGAGTAATGGGGGTAAAAAAATCTAATTAATTAGAGTCTGATCTTGCTAAGTTTATGGAGGGGATGGTATGATGATACTGCCTACAATGGCATGTGGTCCATTGCTGACTGCCAGTAGCAAAATCCCCAACTGATAGAGATGGGCCACTAGATGGGGAGTAACTCTGAGTTACTACAGATAATTCTTTCCTGGTATAATTCTTTCTGTCTGGTGGTTCTTGCCCACATGGTCGAGGTCTAACTGATGTCCAGATTTGGGGTCAGGGAGGATTTTTTCCCCAGTTTGGATTAGCTGAGATCCCAGGGGGCTTTCACCTTCTTCTGCAGCATGGGACATGGGTCGCTTGCAGGTTTAAACTAATGTAAATGATGGATTACCTGTAATTTGAACTCTTTAAGCCATGATTAGAGGACTCCAGTAGCTCAGCCAGAGCTCAGGGGTCTATTTTAGGAGTGGGTGAGGGTTTGTAGCCTATGAGGTGCAGGAGGTCAGACTAGATGATCACAATGATCCCTTCTGACCTTAAAGTCTATGAAGGCTTATACTTCAAGTTAATTGGTTAGAATTCCCCCTCAAGACTGGTACTCACTGAAAGTTGTTACACTCTCCTGACCGTGTTTAGTTCAAATCAAGATATGTAGCCACTGGGATGAAGACCAAAGAATATAAATTCAATCAATTAGCATTTATTACAGACAGCCAGTGACTGCATACATTTCAACCACGCCTTAGACAAGTTAATGTTTTTCACCTTTCTTGATTGCTTCACCTTAATCCTGCTAAATCTAAATTTCTAAAATCTGATTAGTATATTCTAAATATGTTATCACTATTTAAACCAAGATAAGTAGCTATATGCATCTAATACATCCTAAAATAATTAGTTATGGGTCAGATCCTACAAACTCTTATTCATGTGTAAGGTGTCATTGAAGTCAATGAGTTCACTCATATGAATCAGGATTAGCAAGACCCAGTCACAGGTGAAGATGTTTGAGAACTGGGCTTCTCATATTGATATTTCAATTATCTATAGATTAATTAATTAATAATTAATTATCTATAGATCCAAATTTCAAACTTACATGTTTTAACATTTGGAGTCTAAATCTATATAGGGATACTTGACTAAAATAATAGGGGCATAAAATGGTAATTTAGGTATCCGAAAAAATGTTCAAGATTTAAAATTATTTTAATATGAAAAATGCTACTGTATTGCAAGCCCAATAAAGTTCAGGTTCTGGTCATTCATTTGCCCACAAAATTCACCTAACTTGCAGAATTTGAATACTGACTCCTATGTTTTTCATTCTTGATAACAATGCTGACACTTAAAACTAAATGTCACAAAGCAATGCAAAACATACCAAGGAAAACTTCTTTAAGTCTCAGAAAATGATAATCACTGTCAAGACTGGAAAAGACACTATCATTTTGGTCCTGATTCAGTCAAGCACTTAAACACATACTTTACTAATCCCAAACTCAGGTGCTTTGCCGACTCAAGGCCCTTAAATGTACAGTCAAGTCTTAAAGAATGGTTGCCACTTAAGAAATCAGTTACACTAGGAAACAATAAAGTGTCCATTCACTCCAAGCGCATTTTTCCTGACCTCTTAACCTCTTTTGCAAAGTAGTACAGAAATATAGTAAGCCAAATACTCTGCTGTAGTAAAATGCCATTGCTCCATTGACTTTAACTGAGCTACGACGATTTACACAAGTTGAGGACATGTCCTGCTGTGATTTAGTCTGGCCAAGAAAAGTCTCTCCATGTTTTGGCAGTAAAGATATTCTCTAATCACCTCTTATTAAATCTCTAGTGGTACTGAAAATGTGCTCTGAACATACATTTGTAAGCTTACAACCCAGATAATTAAAAGCCAGTTTTACTAGTAATTCCCAATTCTCTGATCTACAATATCTGTCCAGTAAGTGAAAGGGTCATCATTAATGTGTACAGAGATAGATGTATGGTAATACAGATCTATTTCTGTCACCATTCATATTATTTATTATTTTTAGAGCCGGTTAATAAAGGTAATTATTTTATTTTGCAAAAAATATTGAAATAAATTAGGATTTTATATTTCATTTGAAATTGTCCATGATTTATTTCCTTTTTTAATATTTTTCTTTCATTTTGTTGAGAACATTTTCTATCTCCTTTTTTACTCTTTCCCACAAGAAAAATGGCAAGATAGAATGAAAATAAAATGGATTTCTATTGTTTTTACTCATCAAAATGTAATTTTAAGCAAAAGTTAAATAATTTTTTTAACACACACACACAAAAATTGATCAAAGAGGAGTTTTCCTTAAAAAAAGTAAAACATTTTCAACAGCAGCATTTTTCTTAGTTCTAATTACTTGTTAAATATGTTCGGTGCTTTATAGCAGAAGTCTCTGCTCTGTGGGGGAGGGGAACACACATGGAATTTATTGAAATGTGAATTGCCGTACCTAGCTAAATAGAGGAATATCATTTGCTTACTAATGCTTAATTGTTCCTGAACATGGTTTGAGCTTTATTATCTCAAATCATGATTGTATGATGTGATGCAGTGTCACCAATAAATGTTCTTGAAAACATAATGTGGTTTATTTGTAAACATGTCTTAAAACAGTATGCCACTTACATAGTCTTGAGCAGGGCAGCTGCCATTACAAAACCACAACCTCCCTCCCCCCAAAAGGTCAGGAAATAGTTAACTCCTGACACAGTCTGGGGTTCTGGAACAATATTTATGGAGGGGGTGCTGAGAGCTATTGAACCAAAGTGCAAACCATGTATATGATGGGAACCACATCAAGCCAGGGGATGTTGCAGCACCCCTAGTTAATAAACTAGACTTGATTGAACGTGAAGTCCTTACCACATGCTTCCAGCAATAAGTGGGTTTTAAGCTTACAAATGTATGTTCAGAGCACATTTTCAGTACCACTAGAGATTTAGTAAGAGGTGATTAGAGAATATCTTTACTGCCAAAACATGGAGCAAGTGGTCACCCATAGGTAAATGTTGTTCCCACAGTGAGGATAAAGATAAAAAGTCTGTTGTGAAAGAAGTTCCATGCTGTTGTTTGCTAAAAATACAGATTTGCCTTGTATCCTTATTGCTGTTTCAAGTACCTTGTGTAATATGTATATTAAGTATATTAAGTGGTGCTGGCCGCCGCTTCCCACCTCCCCCATTGGACCGGAGCGGTGAACCGCAGCCAGTGGGAGCCGCGATCGGCCTAACCTGCAGATGTGGCAGGTAAACAAACCGGCCGGGCCCACCAAAGGTGCTTACCCTGGGGGGGCACATGCCAAGGTTGCAATCCCTGGCATGGATTATCATCTCTTAAAGTGAGAATCTGCTAATTCATATCCAGTCTATTTAGTATTGTTGCAGGGTACTCGGAGTCCCGTAGAAACAAGGCACACACATAGCTGCTAAATAAAAGTGGTGAGTTTATTGAAGGCAGACAGTGACACACCAGCAACGGGGGCTCCTTTCGTTGCTGCCACTGCAAGACGGGAAAAGCCCGACGCATCGGAGCAAAGCTCAGGGTGAAGCCCATTAGGCAGGGGCACGCTGACACAGAAATACCCATGCACATTTACATCTCATGCATACCTCATGAATAGCTAATAACTTGTTTTGTCTCATTAGTATCACACAATCCGTACAAGCAGTTAGAAGCTGGAGGACTCTGGTATACAGTCCTAGCAGGCAGTTAGCAGTTGCAGAACTTTGGTATACAATAGATAATGCTGGTATTCAAGCATGTTGCCTTGACCGAGAGTAACCTTTCCCTGGTGTCTAGCGTGAGAGCGTGTTCCCTATATGCATTCCGTTACAAAATCTTCTCGTACCCTACAGTATATTAAGCTTAAGTTTTTAAATTTATTTGCTAGATAATTTGCTTTGATATGTTTGCTAGCCCTTATAATCATTTAAAATCTATCTTTTGTATATAATATATTTGCTTTTGCTTTATCTAAGCCAGTGAGTTGGAGTGACATATATGGGAATCATATCTCAAGGGGCAAAGACTGTTGGATATTCCTCTCCACTTTGAGGGAGAGGGTGCGCTGTACAGTCCCCTGAATAGTGCAGAATGGTATAATTTTGGGTTTATACTCCAGAGGGGGTGCATGCCTGCATATCTGGGAGTTGCCTTATTTTAGCCTTTTTATGCAGAGATAATCTCTCAGAGAGCCTGCATGTAACTGCAGCTGGAGGTGACACTACTAGGTCATGAAGGCTGGTGAAAGTGCATGCTGGTGGGTGTTTCATCTTTTCAGAGCAGTACAGTATGAGAGGGAATCCAGACTGGTGGGGTAGGGAGCTCATTGATACCCCAGTTCCAGGTGGCACCCCAGGGGGAACCCGTCACAGTATTTTTTAATCTTCTTCTACTCAACATCACTAGTCTTGTGCTATCATTCATAATATGTTTTCATGTTAAAGCAAGGAAGGGCAGACATGATATTTGTAGCCTGTCAAATGCAGAAGAAATGCAGAAAACAGCAGCAGGATGTTTACATTGTCTTCAAAGACTTAGCAAAGGCATTTGAAACTATTGGTAGACCTGGACTTTGGCAACTATTAAATAAAATTGGTCATCCAGAAAAATTAGTCAACAATCTGAGGCTATTTCATGACAGAATGCTCAGAGAAGTCTGTGTAGATGGTATTCTATCTTTCCTATCACTAATGACATTAAGCATGGCTGCATAAATAGTCTAATACGGTTCAATTTCTTTGATGCAAAAGTGCTTGATGCAAGAGACCTGACTGTCAGTATGAGCATACATTTGGGATACTCTGGAAAATTATTCAACCTGAACCATCTACAATCTTCCACAAAGGTCTTTGAAACAATTCTTCACGAGCTCTTGTCTTCCCCTGACTGAGAGACACATATTTAAGAAGAGATACAATTGATTATGGACAGATTTACAGAATCTTCAAAAAGGTATGGGCTGACAATCTGAAAAAGACAGAAGTCATGTATCAACTTGCACCAGGGAAACCCTACATGAAACCAAAAGCCACTATCAGCAACACACCGCTGAATGCTGTTACCGACTTCTGCTATCTTGGCAACACATTGCTGAATGATGCTGCTATTGACAAGGAGGTGACATGTCTCATCAACAAAGCCAGGTCATCATTTGGCAGACTACCAGGCAGAGTCTGGCAGCAACACGGTATTATGCTTCAAACAAAGTTAAATTCTATAAAGTGGTCATGATGTCCATTTCTAGGTAAGTTTCATTTACAATATCTGCATACCATGCTCCACATTAAATGGCAATATTAAGTTTCCAATAATGAGGATCCAGAATACAGACATTTCACAGGTATTGAATCCAATCTCATCACATCACAGTTAAGCTGGATTGATCATGCGATGAGTATGGATAACACCAGGTTGTCAAAGCAATTGCTTTATGGTGAATTGAAAGTGGGTAACTGCACCCGGTGTGACCCAGAAAAAATGTTCCAAGGATACACGGAAGCATAACTTGAAGCAGTGCAATATTAACGTTGACAGCTGAGAGTCCTCATCAACAAATGGATATCACTGGTGAACTGCTATTCAGTTTGAGATTAATTGTTGTATGGATCTTTGAGGCAAAGAGGCTGAGTTGTAGATAGTGGCAGATTCCATGGGGACAGACTGTAATCCACTCCTCAATATCGAGCTATGTGTGCATTCAGTGATGAAGGGACTCCCACTCCTCATGGTCCTTTTTAGCCACAATCATACTCACAAGATGTCATATTGTTCTCAGCTTCATCTTTGGTCATGAAGAACACCAACAAAATGTTACATGCTTGAGCCAGAAGTATCCCATGTACAGCAGAATTCAAAAGCCACAGTTTTTCCGTCAATCACTGGGACACTGCTGTAATTCTCCAGTTTTGCTAGTACATTTCTGTTTGTAGAACACAGTCCTGCAAAACTGTTCTGGAGAGTAGGAAGAGTTCTTGATGTTCTAAGTTGTGTGTTTGTGTAAAAGAATTTAAGGCTGGTTTAAATTTGCACAGCTCCACTGATTTAAATCGGGCTGTTCCAATTTATATCAGTGGAGAATTTGGCTCTCTAAATTCATAGCCACAACTTGAATTATATGCATACATGTTTTATCTCACAAGGAATTGCATATTACATGTCCACTTACCTACTTATATTGAACATACTGGAAGATATTCAGTCAAATTTGAGGAACCTGTTCCAGTTTAACTTTGCATTTGGATGCATTTGGGTGCTTAGCATCTTCCCCCTGGAGTTTTGGTACAGTCAAAAATGAGGCACACTGGTAACCGATGGTGTTCAGATAGGGCCGGCGACAGGGGGGGTACAACGGGTACAGCTGTACCGGGCCCCCCGGACTTAAGGGGGGGGACTTAAATCCGGGGTGGGCCCGGTACACTGCTGTACCCCCTTGTCGCCGGCCGGGGGGGGGGGGGCGCGGGCGGCGGGAGACTGGCCGAGTGGTGGGGGGCGCCGCGGGCGGCGGGAGACCGGGCGGCAGGAGACCGGCCGTGGGGGGGGGGCGCTGCGGGTGACGGGAGACCGGCGGGGGGGGGCACCCGATCTGAGTACGGGGCCCCAAAATTCCTGACGCCGGCCCTGTGTTCAGATCAAGGGCACAACATTCCAAGTGGGGCTACTCACCCCTTCTAGAAATAGACATTTGGAATCCGCATGTCTGTCCAGAAACTTGACTTCATTCAGCACCTTAAAGAGAAGTATTTGCAGAAAGAACTGTTTATAAATTATATTAAAGTGTGTTTATGTGTGTGTGTGTGTGTGGGGGGGTAAAATAATGAAAAAAATAAGAATATAACAAAAAATACATCTTCCTTCAGCACAGGAGGCTTTTTACACTCTACTGGTCCCCCTATTGTGAGTCATTAAACTTTTACATTTGCTTCTGAATAAAACTTGTCAGATGTGTAAGCATATGGGTTCATGCTGCCAGGTACACCTGTGTAAATCTGAAGAAAATCAGTAACTGTAATTGTAGTCATTGGAGTTACTCCATATGTCCATTGGTGTACAGCAGGGGTCTCCAAACTACGGCCCGCGGGCCGGATGCGGCCCGCGAGGCCCTCTCATCCGGCCCGCGGAGATCTTTTTGGCTATTTAGGGAATTTTTGGCTCTTTTGAGCTTTTCGCTGGGACGGCTCTGCGCTGGGGCCTGGAAGCGCCGCGCGGGCCGCCAGCCGCGGGGCCGGGACGCGCCGCGTGCTCGGCTGCCGCCCCGGGGCCAGGACGCGCCGCGTGCTCGGCTGCCGCCGCCAGCCAGGGACGGCTCAGAGCTGGGGCCGGGACGCGCCGGACCGCCACCCACTTACAGGCGGCGAAACAAGGAGCCACCCACTGCCAGGCGGCGAATCGGTCTGTGAGGAGAGACCGGGTTGAGTGGGTCAGTTGGGGGGGGGGGAGAGACCGGGCTGGGTGGGTCAGTTGGGGGGTGGGTGGGAGGGAAGGAGGTTTTGGGGTGAGAGACCTGGCTGGGTGGCTCATTGGGGGGGGGGGGGTTGGAGGAAAGGAGGTTTTGGGGTGAGAGACCGGGCTGGGTGGGTCAGTTGGGGGGTGGGTGGGAGGGAAGGAGGTTTTGGGGTGAGAGACCGGGCTGGGTGGATCAGTTGGGGGGTGGGTGGGAGGGAAGGAGGTTTTGGGGTGAGAGACCTGGCTGGGTGGGTCATTTGGGGGGGGTTGGAGGAAAGGAGGTTTTGGGGTGAGAGACCGGGCTGGGTGGGTCAGTTGGGGGGTGGGTGGGAGGGAAGGAGGTTTTGGGGTTAGAGACCTGGCTGGGTGGGTCATTTGGGGGGGGGGGTTGGAGGAAAGGAGGTTTTGGGGTGAGAGACCGGGCTGGGTGGGTCAGTTGGGGGGTTGATGTGTAGTGTTCATGTGTAGTGTTCATGTGTGGTGAACAGGTGTTCATGTGTAGTGTTCATGTGTGGTGAACAGGTGTTCATGTGTAGTGTTCATGTGTAGTGAACAGGTGTTCATGTTGTGGCAGGGTGCTGGCCAGGAGGGCCTGAGCCAGCCCTGCTGCCCCTTTAAGAGGGAGAAAAGCCCTCTGCAAACCCCCGGGCAGGAAGGCTAATTAGCCACCTGAGGTGCAGGCCAATCAACCTGCATGAGTTGCACCTGGCAGCCTCCTCTGGGGGATATAAGGCTGCCAGGAAGGAAGCCCAGGGTGGTGGTGGTAGGAGCTATTCAGAGCTGAGTGTGTTTGTATCACTGTTAGCTGGACTACCTAGAGTCCATAGAGCTGTATCACTGTTAGCTGGACTACTTAGAGTCCCTAGAGCTGTGTTAACTGTTAGCTGGACTATCTAGAGTCCCTAGAGCTGTGTTAACTGTTAGCTGGACTACCTAGAGTCCCTAGAGCTGTGTTAACTGTTAGCTGGACTACCTAGAGTCCCTAGAGCTGTGTTAACTGTTAGCTGGACTACCTAGAGTCCCTAGAGCTGTGTAACTGTTAGCTGGACTATCTAGAGTCCCTAGAGCTGTGTAACTGTTAGCTGGACTATCTAGAGTCCCTAGAGCTGTGTAACTGTTAGCTGGACTACATAGAGTCCGTAGAGCTGGGTATTAATGAGCTATCAAGAGCTGAGTGGGTATTAATGAGCTATCAAGAGCTGAGTGTGTGTTTGAGCTATCAAGAGCTGAGTGTGTATTAATGAGCTGTTTATTAATGAACTGTTTAACCTGTATATATTGGTGGTGGGGTCCTGCACTGTAAATTAAAGGGCACTGTTGGAGCAAAAAAGGGTTTCCTGCCTGTGTTCCTGAGGGGAGTGAGAAGGCGGTCTGTCACAATGTGTAGTGTATCAATGTGTTATTAAATAATAACTGAATAAAATAATATTAAATAAATAATAAAAAACAACATCCATGTTTTGATTCTTTTTTATTTGGACCTCGAGTGTGTTGTCGGCCCCCGAACTGCTATTTGATAGTTAATGCGGCCCTCGGGCTGAAAAGTTTGGAGACCCCTGGTGTACAGTACCAGAGGTCAATTTTTTTTTGAGGGATTAAGTTGGGGGTCACGTTCACAAAGACAGGAAGGTGCAAGGGGCCAGTGATAGTTATAGTCCATAGTACAATCTACGTGGGTACAATCTACTTCAAAGGTAGCACCGTCCCTCTGCAATGACCATAGTATCTGACTAAGCACAAGAAGGGAGCATTCTGCGCCATCCTAAGGAATCTATCCAATCATTCATGAAATTGGTGTAATAGAGTTGGAACACCTTTTAATTAAACAGGCATTTCCTCAGCATGCAACATATTGATATAGAACAGGACATTTCAGGATTTGTCTTTTGAGCTAAGTCACTTTTGCATGCATCTTTCTTTTTGGAAGCACTTAGACATAAATCCAATAATTTTTTTCCATGTTGTTATTCAACATCTATTTGAACAGCATGCAGTGTAATTTATACTGACTGAGTGAACACAATTGGCCCAAGTGAACAAGGACAATAAAATGAATTAACTTGTGTTTGAATACAACATTAATAAGATGTTTTGATTTCATTCACCAACACATTATAGAGAAAAATATCCTTTTCCAGAGAAATTGTTACTAATGTACGGGTGTTGGAAAAGGGAGGAATCCTTCCCTTACTAAAAGAAGTTTTGCCATTTGCTTCAGTGGAAGTAGAAGTGAGCCTGTATTCCCATCAATGATGATGATGATTTATGTATTGTTTCTATCAGCATTCAAAAGAGTACTGTGGGTCTCCTAAGCTCACAAGACTGTGCCCTTATCCAAGATGCTTTAAAACTAAATAAGAGATGATGTAATGAGTAGGGAAAAGATGATAATAGTAGGGAGTTATGAGAGGGAAGGTGCAAAGAACATCCATGCAGTTATACATGATGCAGTAAAGAAGAGGATGGCATTTTTTTATTATTAAGACTAAATCTACATTACAAGCCAGGTTGCCCACACATATTTGCTGTAGCTCTTGTCAAGAATAGTAGTATATAGCTGTGATAGCACAGGGCACCAGTGGAAGTACACACCCATAGGGTTCAACCATATTTGTACTCAGCAAGGATAACCGGTGCTGATGATAATGTGCTACTGCAGGTTCATGACTATTTTTAGTGACAGCTAGTGTAAGTATGTCTATGTGAGCTGGGAATCACATCCCCAGATTGAAGTGGGGGTGTAGTCCTAATGTATGTGTGGTTCAAGTGTTTAATGTAGGCTGACCATACGTCCCGTTTTGAACGGGACAGTCCCGTTTTTTACATATTTTTGAACCGTCCCGTCTTTTTGACAAAAATATCAATTTTGTCCCGTTTTTGGGCAGGTCCCAAGCTGCTTTCTAGGGGGAGGTTCTTTCTTTGCAGGACTCGCAAGAGCTCAGGTGAAGAATCTTGCTACCTAAGGATAAGTATCAGATGTCAAAATCTCCGATGAGCAAACTGCGCTCATCGGAGATTTTGACATCTGATACTAGTCCTTAGGTAGGGAGAGGAGGCAGCAGACGGAGGGATGGAGAAGGGGGATGGAGAGAAGGGAGGGATGGAGAAGGGGGATGGAGAGAAGGGAGGGATGGAGAGAAGGAGGGAAGAAGGAGGAATAGTGAGAAGAGGAGGCAGCGGGCGGCGGGCTGAAGCCGACGGTGGAGCGGAGCTGTCCGGAGCCGCAGCCGGGGGCCGAGCGCGCTGGCGGGGGGGCTTCCAGATGGGTTTTATGAGACATAAACACATGTCTCATAAAACCCGGCCGGCAGCCCCCCCGCCAGCGCGCTTGGCCCCCGGCTGCGGCTCCGGACAGCTCCGCTCCGCCGTCGGCTTCAGCCCGCCACCCACTGCCTCCTCTTCTCACTATTCCTCCTTCTTCCCTCCTTCTCTCCATCCCTCCCTTCCTCCCTTCTCTCCATCCCCCTTCTCCATCCCTCCCTTCTCTCCATCCCCCTTCTCCATCCCTCCCTTCCTCCCTGCTCTCTCCCTCCATCCGCTGCCTCCTCTCACTCCCTCCATCCCTTCTCTCTATCCCCTTCTCCATCCCTCCCTTCCTCCCTTCTCTCTATCCCTCCATCCACCTCTTCCTTCTCTCTATCTCCCTTCTCCATCCTCCCTTCCTCCCTTCTCTCTCTCCCTCCGTCCCCTCCATCCTCTTCATCCCTCATCCCCCCTTCTCTCTCTCCCTCCATCCTCTTCATCCCCCATCCCTGTTCTGCTTATTCCTCCATCCATCCCGCTCCAGTCCCCCCTCTGCCTCACCCGCGCCTGGCGCTGGGGGGCCCAGGTGGGGCCATGGCGCTGGTCACCTCGCCCACCGAGCTGGAGTGCCTGGCCAAGCCGCTGTTCTGCCGCAAGGGGACGCTGTGCCAGAAGGTGATCCACGTGGTCAAGAGCCACAAAGTCACCGCACGCTTGTCCAAGCAGCCCACGTTCTGCAGCCACTGCACCGACCTCATCCGGTGAGACCCCCCTAGAGCCCCCCCCCCAGCGCCCCTCAGCCCACGTTCTGCAGCCACTGCACCGACTTCATCTGGGGACCTATAGCCCCCCCAGACTGCCCAGAGCCCCCCCTAGAGCCCCCCCCAGAGCCCCCAACCCCCCCCAGCGCCCCTCAGCCCAGGTTCTGCAGCCACTGCACCGATTTCATCTGGTGAGACCCCCCCAACCCCATCCCGTTTTTGCCATCCCAATGTCCCATTTTTGTCTCAAGGAAATATGGTCAGCCTAGCTTAATGGCTCTTTAATTGCTACTTGAATTACCATATGATTCATTTACTCATAGAGAAAGCATGAAGATAAAGTTGGCAGCACAAACACCAAACAATCAGGATTACATGAAAAAAATGTGTTCAGGATTTTGACTCTGGTCTAGTCAGAAAATGTCAGTATATGAGGTATTTGGAAATGGCTATATGGTTTATAATATGAATACTTGAGTTATTCTTATTGAGTAGCCTTAAATTAGATGAAGATGCAATTAAGGATATATATGGGCTTGTTGGATAGAAGGGTCTGGACTTAGTTTTTTTAACTCAGTATGACCTCATTGAAATTACCTTCTTTTCCAAGATCTTATATTATACTGACACAGGCTAGTGCTGAAGTTAAGGGGCTGTTAGCCTTGCCATTTTAAATGTGATATTTAGGAGTTTATAACTCAGCTGTAAAAATTTCCTTCAGGCTCAAAGTTGGCACTGAAGCTATAAACCAGGACTGATTCCTCCCCTCCCTCACTCCACACACTAGAAAACATTAAAAAGTGTGTTTGGACTAAATTCTAAGATATTACAGTGACCGAAAAATGGACCTTAAGTATTTTCTGAACCTTTTTATGCCCCACTATATAACCCCAAACCACCTTTTATCACTTCATTTTATTTACTTTTTTATTGTTGTTGAATTTAATGCTCTTAAAAGGAGCTGAATTGACAGGTGTCAAGAGTAAAGTTTTCAAGTTTTTCATGAACAACAACAGTATAGGCAGTGGAAATCTGAGCTTCCCTATCAACTGTCTTTAGCCAGCTCATAGATCATGCATCTCACAGGTTCATTTTCATTAGATATTTATTTATTATTATTATTTCTACCAGCCCTATACAGAACAGATATAACATTTTAGATAATCATTTCTAAAGTGTAGAGATTCTATGGGCCCAGTCCAACAAAGTACTTTTTCCCAATCTTATTTCCAAGCACATAAATATTCCTCCTCACTTCAATGGAACTACTCAGATACATAAATTTAAGCATGTTCTTAAATGTTTTGCTTGAGTGTGGCACAGGGCCTCAATCCTGTAATTGGATGTGATCAGGAGAAACTTATACATGTGATTTTCTATTGAAGTCCTTGCTACTTGGAATAGGGTCTTGGATTAAATAAAAGAGAATAAAGAGGACAAAAAGTAGGAAGGGTTGGTATGGGGGAATGAAGGTCAAGAGTTAAACAAAGGAAGAGAGTTGCTTTGTTTAACACTAAATTAATCTTAAAACTTACTATTTTTAACATAGTAGGAAATAAAATAATTAGTGATTTGTCAGAGTAATCAGTGAGCTACAAGAGGAGGGAGTGGGGAGATGAAATGGAGGGAGGAGCTAGTTTGTGTGAATGGAAATTTGGGGTGATGATATGAGGGAAGGGAAGGGGACGGAGAAGGATTGAGTTCAACAAACTTTACCTTATAAGAGAGTACTATGACAGTGTGTGTAAGCATGTGCACACATGTGTAGCCAGGATTGGCAGGGATGGTGTCCCTAGTCTTTGTTTCCTGGAAGCTAGGAATGGGTGACAGGAAATGAATCACTTGATGATTACCTGTTTTGTTCATTCCCTCTGAAGCACCTGACATTGACCACAGTTGAAAGACAGGACACTGGGCTAGATGGACCTTTGGTCTGACCAAGCATGGCTGTTCTTATGCCCTTCTCATATTCTTATGTATATAATGTGTATTGTTGCTAATAGAACTTTAAATTATTTGCAATTATATGTAAGCAGTGTCAGGGAATTGCAGGAATTGCAATGACTTTGCAGTGTCAGTATGGGTGACATCCAGTGGTGATTTGCAGAAATTGCAGTAGCTTTTGGAAAATAACATCTGATTTGCTTAGACACACCCACCGCACCTGGCCTGCACTCTAACAGCCAAAATGATCACTTTGGCTACTGTGGGACCCCCAGTTTCTGTAGTATTGGGGCAAGAATGATAGAGTGCTGATTAGCCTGTTTATGTGAATGAGGGGTTGGGACATTGATTTGGCCTTTGGCATGCTGGAGGGACTCGCCATCAGCTAGGTAGCACTCGCTAAACAAGGCACAGGGGTTCCAAAACTCACTGAATTGAGAGAGGCTGTGGACAGGCTCTGAGACCTTGTGGTCAGGGCCTTGTCTGAGGGCCTCACAGGCCTATTGCACCTGGCCTCTCTCCCCTGTGGAATGTTAGAGCTGACTTTTGCGTCCTTTAGGAGTCTAACTTCAGCCCACGGAGCGGAAGTTGCTTTGGGTCCGGTGGTGCCTCTGCACTAAGGCCCCCCCTATGAGCTGAAATCACTCAAGAGCTGAAATCACTTAAGAGCTGAAAATCACTGAGCTTTATCTTAAGTGGGGGGCCCTAAGCAGAGCAGTCCCGGTGCCGGCTGACCCGTTCCTGAGACAGCTGGCTGAACAGTGCCGGCTGACCCGTTCCTGAGACAGCTGGCTGAGCAGTGCTGGCTGACCCGTTCCTGAGACAGTTGACCGAGCAGTCCCGGTGCCGGCTGACCCGTTCCTGAGACAGCTGGCTGAGCAGTCCCGGTGCCGGCTGACCCCTTCCTGAGACAGCTGGCAGAGCAGTTCCTGTGCCGGCTAGTGGACCAGTTCCTGAGCAGTTCCTGAGACAGCGGGCAGAGCAGAGTCGAGCCGCGGACAGAGCAGTTCCTGTGTCGGCTAGCAGGGCAGCTAGCGGAGCAACCAGCACCCCACGGAGAGACTGGGCCGTCGGCCTCAGACCTTGTGAAGGTACCCTCCACTCTGGCCTCCACTTCCATCCCGCCTGGGAGGTAAGACTCGGCAGAGTAACTGTTGACCAGGGACTCCAGAGACTTTGGGACTGTGGAACTTTTGGGACTTTGGGTGTTCGTTGGGGTTACTGGACTCCAGGGGCTTTGGGCTATTGGACTTCTGGGACTTTGGGTGACGTTTGGGTTGCTGGACTCCTGAACCTACAGGAGAGGACACAGCCCAAACTTGCTGGGGAGGGGCAATTTGCTCACGGGTTGGTGTATGAACCCTAGGTGTGGTGTTTTTCCCAGGTTAGTGATGTCATTTACCTCATGTTAATAAAGATCTTCTGTTACACCGATCTGTGCTTGCAAGAGGGGAAGTATTGCCTCATTGAGACGCCCAGGGGTGTGTTAGGATTTTCCCAGGTCACTGGGTGGGGGCTCGAGCCAGTTTACATTGTATTGTTGAGAGGGAACCCCTATTTACTGAACCCGGCCCTTGTTGCTGCCAATTCTGAAGGGCAGAAGGGTTACATATGTTTCAGTTCTAAAAAAAGGTTTTGTGTAAGTTATGGCTTTGATTACATGTTGTGGTATGGTATTTATTGCAGGTGTCCAGGGTAAATCATTCTGTGCTTTGCTGTTTGCAAAAAATGCATCCATACCAAATAAAATAAATAACATCTTTTTACCACACAGTCATATACTCACTCTCTCTGTCTCTATATTCTTGCATATGGACACATATGGATACACATACTATTTAGACTGCTTTTTAAAATTATTAGTGACTATCCAAGACATGTTGCACATGTTAAATTTATATTTCCATATTATGCAATCTTTTTTTCCCCAAAAATACTTTGAAAGAAAAATAAAACCTTCAAAAATATTTTTATATAATACTATGTACATGAATTTAACTCACAAAAAACAAGGAAATCAAATGTTAAGACTAAGTGCTGAACCCTATTCCACTTCATTATGACTAGATACAGTATTATATAAATCTCTCATTGTCTCCAAGATACAATGAGGTGAGGTAACATAATCTTTCCACCTTACTGCTGAATTTCTTCATTTTCAGGAGAGTGCTGTTTAAATAGCTTTTGTGGAGATTAATTTTGTTACAGATTAGTCTTTATTTAATGCTAGAAACATGGGATCAAGAAAGGAATATTGAATTTAAAATGTTTCTGTAAAGAACTGAACAAAAACATTTTTGTATATTCACAGAGGAAAGGAAAACTTTCTGAATTTCTGCAGAAATATTTTGGCATGCATGTACAAAATTCTTTACATTGTTATAGAAATAGCCGAAGAAAGGAAATTAAAGTAGATAACCTGAGGCAAACTAAACAGATATTTAAACATGGTCAATTTAAAGTTAATTAATAGACCTTTTAAAAATAAATAAATAAAATGGACACTTCCCTTTCTAATTGGCTTACTATGTTTCAGTGCTGGAGACTTACTGATTTATTGGTATAGAAATAAGCATGAGATTATTAAAGTTTTTAAGAAGAAAAGTTTTTATTTGCTGAGTTCGTACAACAAAAGCAATGCATTTCTTACTGAGCCATAACTCAGGCAACATCATTAACATCAGTTGACCATTTTCTGACACCAGGATTAGCCAGAGAGTAATTCTGTTTCTCAAACTAAAAATAATAATTGAGATTTCAAAAATTGTTTGTGATGCGATGCAGATTTAAAATGAGACCTTTTGAAATTTTTCTCATCAAAACATGAGACCCACCTCAGAGGAGTCTCCTATAACTTAAGTGAATATATATCCTGGCCATCAGGATATATAGCCTTCTCTCTCTCTCTCTCTCTCTCTCTCACACACACACACACACACTTTCCTGTTGGAGCTGTTTCACTTTGTATAAATAATTAAATATTTGTTGGGACAAATAGAGAGACTGCCCCATATCCCCGAGATCTGGGCACTCATGCAGGCTGGCCCCACCCTCCAGTCAATTCCATCTTGAATCAGAGAAAATGTGCATGAAACAGAAAACTTTTTATGAAATGTTTAATTGAAAATTTTCCGACCAGCTGTGATAGTGAACACGACTGGCTCCCAGTGTATCTATTATAGTAAGATTCAAAGGGACTAGTCACATGAGAAGCTATATTTACACATCATAGCACTAATTAAAACAGCTCTGATGTAACAAAATGAGATGGTGAGGTATGCTCATGGGGAACAAAAGCTTGGGACTTTATAGGAAATAGGTGAATTGGTGAGAGGTCTTGGAAACAGCACCATCAGCAAGTATCTCTCTAAGAAAACTGCATAATTTGAAATACATAAAGGGTAATGTATACACATTGGCCTTGATTCTCCTCTGACTTGCACCAATGTAAATCATGGGTAGCTCATTTGCAGCAAATAGTGTTACAACATTCCCTCATGAAATCAATGAAAGTAAGAAGGCCCAAATTGACTATTAAATAGATAAAAAATAATCTAAAAAACTAACTCTGCATGAAGCTTCTGGATTTTGTTTCTTGAAAATGTTGTGGTACAAGTGGAAAATATAAAAGTGCATGAATTTTATGCAACAAAACTTAATGGATTATGAAGTAATGTTTCCCTTTCCCCGGAGATTCCACAACAGGCGAGGTCAGCTGGGGACCTTGAGATAACAATCCCAAATTCAAATCCAGGAACCCTCCTCAGTATACTCAGACAGTATTGTCTAAGATGTGATACACATGTGGCTCTAGGGCAGGTGTGGGCAAACTATGGACCTTGTGGGCTATATGCCACCCACAGGACACTTTTAACTGGCCTGCGAGCTCCAGCTAGGGGAGCGGGGCCAGTGGCCCCATTCTCCTGGGCCGGAGTGCTAGGCGGAGCGTGCTAAGCTGCTGGCCCCGCTGTCCCAGGTCAGAGAGTTCAGCTGAGCGTGGCAAGCAAGGAGCGGGGGGAGGGGGTCTTATCTAGGAGGTGGGATCCCTGAGGGGGATGGTTAGGGTGGGGGGGCTCGGGAGACCAGGAAACAAGGAGCAGGGGGCTTAGATAGGTGGTGGGGTCCTGGGGCCTCCAGAAAGGGCGATCAGGGGACAAAGGGGGGACTTGGATGGGTTGGAAGTTCTGAGGGGGGCAGTCAGGGGGGCAGGAAGTGAGTAGGGGTCGAATAGGGGGCGGGACCAGGGTGTTTGGGGAGGTACAGTCTTCCCTAACCGGCCCTCCACACAATTTTGAATCCCAATATAGCCCTCGGGCCAAAAAGTTTGCCCACCCCTGCTTTAGGTGATGGAGTCTGGGCCCATGAACATAAAGAGGGATGGTTCTTAATAAATAACCCTATATTGCAAGATGGGAACAAAACAACACCACTCCATGTGATCCCAAACAATTGTGTCCCCCCTCCTTTCTAGGAGAATTGCTGCTTGTTGAGTTCCTGTACGTATTATAAACTTTGAGACTGGTTGATGGAGACATGGAGTGATGGCTCTAGGCAGAACCAGTCCTCTCTTTCTATATTCTCTACTAATCTCTCCTGCTTCCAGGACCAGATGTCTTTAGGAGATATCTTATTTAAGTTAATATTTTAAAAAATGTGCACCTATTTGGACAAAAGGCTATAATTCTTAGCTCCATCTTTATTGACCCCAAACCATTCGTTTGTAGTTACTTTGCCAAAATCTTTAGCAGCAAGTCAAATTTTTATTTTGACTCCCATTGTGTTGAAGAGGTGTTTTTTTTTTCCAATGCCCAAACTAGCTCCTGTTCATTGAAAAATGAATTATCCAGGAAAAAAAAATTTCTCCATCATCTTTTCACAAAACAACCTAGAAGTTTCTGATATTGCCTCATGTGCCATGCTTTGTGCATAGCTTTAATAACATCTATCTAATACAATGCTTTCACAGTTCTAGCTTCAGTTTTTTTACATTAAGCAGTAACAATGAGATGCATTTTCTACATCTGACAACTAAAATTAGATTTTTAAAGTTGAGTACCAAAACATATTCAAGTGCCCCACTGTAAATTTTTGCCAGCAAAAAGTATCAACACCATGCTTTCTAAACATATGTAGCTGTACTGTACTCTGACTTCCAGTAAAATAAGTGCAACTTGTTAAGGAACATGTTATTTCACAACTATTTCACTCTGATAGTCCAACTAAATCCAGACCAGATGTCAGTGTTGGAAATACTTATTGAAATAATTGTGGATGTCAGAAACAATTGTTTTTTCTTTGTCCTTTGTCACTTTTTTGACAACAATTCTGCTCAGAAATGGTTAATGTAATGGTTCTTTCATACATGTATATTCATTAATTCTGGTAGAAAAGCATTATCTATGGAATTGGCCACAGACTTCTTAACTTAGTCAAGGAAAACTCTCATTTTCTCTTTGTTGTCACAGTCAATGCTAAGAGAACTATATACCTGCTGTAAGAGCATAAACATTGACAATTTTGACTATAACAGCCTTCAAATTCTTCTCAGCGATGCACAAAATTATCTGGATATCTGATTATCTCAAAAATATAATTACTCATTGTCTGGGCATTAGAGTAACTGTTAATCTTTTGCTTGTAAAAAATCAAATCATATATTTTTTTTTCCAAAGTGAAAATGTAGAGGATTTTTATTTAAGTTTGGATTGATTTTAAAAATGAAAAATGGGAGATGTTATGCACTACACATAGATAAGAAAATGGAGTGGGGGAAGGATTGCAACAAGTGATCAGGATCGATGACCTCTCAAGGAGATGCAGAACTTTTCTGTTGCCTAACTCAGGGCATGGTTACACTTACAGGATTATAACGCTTTTGGTTATAGCTGTCCCCATATACAGCAATAGGTATAGCGCTATAGCGTGTCCTGGCATGGCCACATTTGCCGCACTTGCAGAGGCACAGGGAGTGGTGCGTTATGGGCAGCTATCCCAGCATTCAGCTGGGTGCAGCGTGTTTTTCAAACAAGGGGGGTGAGGGGAAACGTGTTGTGTGTATGCGGATGGAAAGGGCGAGGGGATTTTCTACGGGCTGAGAGTCTTGTCAGTGGGTGTTCTTTGAAATTCAGAGCCTGCTAGTTTTCTCGGTCACACAGGCTCACTCCGTAAACATTTGCAGTGCTTATCTGCCGAGTTAAGAGAGAATCTCTGAAAAGGTACTTCCGCATTCCTCCATCTGAGTTCAAAACAAATGAAGAGACGTCAATTGCCTTACATGGCTCAGAGGCATTGCCAGAGATCACTTATAGCGTAGTAATCTTAATGCCCATTCACACTTGTGATAGTGAATATGCGATAGCTGTTATTCCTCAAGGAAGGGAGGATTACCAGGAGTGGTATAACTGTGGGTTTATAGCACAATACATGCCTTGCCAGTGTGGACGAGTAGGGAGTTATGGCACTCCTGGAGGCTTTATAGCGCTATAAAGTGCCAGTGTAACCAAGCCCTCAGTTAACAAGCATTAGAACTCTGCAAAAGATTCTGAGTGTATTCTGGGAAACAGGTGTTAACTACATCAAGATGTAGGTTGAGTGTGTGTGACTTTCTGATAAGCAGAACTTAAGAGCAAAGATAGAAAGTCCTTCAGGAAAATCTAGAAACAACCAGGCTTCTGGAGAAGTTTTGGATAAGGTTAAAGGTCTGTTGTCGTTAGAAGTTGGCAGTAAAGTCATGCTCCAAAAATGGGGAAAAAAACAATGAGATTTCAGGCTCAGTGCATAAATCAAAATAAAAGAATTCACAAACTTTTGGCTTTCTTTGAACATTCTTGCAAAGCAATGATAATAATAAAAAAAAACACTCACAAGATCATTAGCCAATAATGAATGAAAAGGTTTACAGAAAGCACCAGAGCAAATTTGCCATTTTTATTTAAATGAATTATTGCAAATACTCTTTGTTGAAATATTTATCTAATTATGAGAGCAAACAACACTGGAAAAAATCCTGTCATCTGTTAGGAAAACTGCAAAAGGGTTTTTTCCCTTGTCTTTTCTTCATGGAGAGGTCATTTCCCTCAGTCTTTATTATTTGAACTCTGCAGTTTTAACTGAATAACTGTCATAAGATTTGGGATGCTAAGCTGATGTTGACATTGTAGGAAGTTATCTGAAAAGTATCATTTTAAGGTCTGTGAGGTATTAGAATGAGAAACTGAGCTGTTAAGAAGGGTTTTTATCAGAAACCAGTAAGTTGGACAGACTATCCACCTGTGTATTTTGTGGAGGCCATTGTATTTATATAGCTGCCTTCTATTGGATAGAATTATAACAGTTCCACAGTTTGACATCGGTGTTATACTGATAACATCTACAAGGTTTTTTCTTTACCTCAAGTGTTAGTAAGGCTTTTACATTTGGTGCATGAAGACATGAGTTTAAGCTCTGATTTCAGAGTACCAACTAGGAATAGTATGGACAACTCTGAAACTCCTAAGTGCTTACATTTGTTGCACCAGTATCAGAAACAAGATCTGAATTTCTGATACTACTGAACAAGATTTGTCTAATTAGGGGAATATAGGAAGGGCCCACCAGAATGTGTGTGTATCACAGCCCTCTAGTGGAGAGAATCAGAATTACCAAACTTTATAATTTTGCTATTGTGATTCTCCTTTGTCACCCATGTGGCAAGGCCAGTTCTTTCGGATTAGAAGAACCAAACATATATCCCCACTGTCCATGTGAGGTTATATCTGGCCTTTGTATTCATCAAGATGTCTCTTGGGTAACCATGGATTTTTACAATAGTAAATGTATTCGCAGTACACAGAATTTCTTAGAAGGTATTAGAGAGCTTTGAATAGTTAGCTTGTAAAGGCTACCTTTCTTCTTAATAACCTCTTTTGGCAATAATTTCTCTCTTCACCAATGATCCCTGTTCCATCACAAGTAGGATGACCAGACATGAAGTGTGAAAAATCAGGATGGGGGTGGGAAGTGATAGGTGCCTATGTAAAGACAAAGCCCCAAATATCAGGATGGTCCCTATACATTTGGGACATCTGGTCACCCTAGACACAAACCACATCTCTTGTTTTCACATTCATTTTTATTTACCTTTATTCAACATGCTTCTTGGGTAGAAGTTTGTAAATGTAGTTACTGTATCTCTTTAGCTTTATAACTTGTGGGTGATTGAACAGATTTAATGCTTATGAGAGGAAGCAATGACTAGAGCAATATTTTAACATAATTCTCCACCAATTTTTCTCATCTTTGACCTACAACAACATTGCTTTTCCAGTCCTGGGCCTTAGCTAAGTAAAGACAGCCAGTCATACTACATTGTGCAATATGTTATGTACTATAACTTAATGCAACACATCTTGCAGGACCAGGTCAAAATAATCAAATAGTGAAATAGTGGGGGAAAGGGAAATAAAGCAAGAGGCTTCATTAAAAAAGAGCAATTTACAAATCATCTGTGATCCTTAGCACTTTCCATTGGATCTTCACCAAAGAATGCACAGATCTATATATTTTTTTCTTTTGCTCTTTTATGCATAAATGCACACCCATGCAAATGTTTCTAAAACTGGTAAATAACAGATGCAGAAGAGATTCCTATGATGATAAATTATTTGAAAAATAAAACAATGTGGGTGTTTATGTGTGGATGAATCATTGTGCATTTATGTGTGTGAGAGAATAATTGAGTGGCAGACTGTGTGACGTGACAAGCAGGACCAACCAGTGGCAGTAGTGGGAATTTCAATTTGACATGGATGCCACCTCTAACCAAGGAAAGAAAGCAGAGGTACTGAAACTTTAGATATAAACCCCCAACAAGACATAAGAAATAAAGAATTTGTGAAAGATCATTACTGGTGGAGTTATGAAAAAACAAAATATTACACACACAATTATTTCCTTGAGAAGGATTATCATGGTGGCAAATGTTAGTCACACTGCTTAATGGATCATGGGAAGGTGCTCAGATATAACACTGATGGCCATGGTAAAAGTGCCTAAGTAAAACAGATAAATACCAAATGAGTGCACACTACCCATTTTCTAGCTATCATATTCTTGGGCAGATCTATACTGCCATTTAAGTCAATGTAATGTACATTGTTCAGGGTTGTGAAAAGACCCCGCCCCCGAGTGACATAAGTTACATCAACTAAAGCACTGTCCATAGTATTGCTATGTTGGCAGGAGATGATCTTCTGCTGACATAGCTTCTGCTGCTCATGGACGTGGAGTAATTATGCCAATGGGAGAACTCTCTCCTGTCAGCATAACGCGTCTTCACCAGACGTGCTACTTCGGTGCAGCTATATCAAACTTGTTGCCACCCATTTCATTTGTGAATGTAGCCCATTTTATTTTGCAGGTGTCCTAAATCTTTTCTTCGTACATGCATCTGGTTCTAGATCATCCATGAATGGAGGGTGAGCATATATCTACTTGAGGAGAATTATCACTTTTAGCGAGTGAGAATATTAGACCTGACTACTATAGCATTAAAGGCACTGGTAAGTGAAAGGTAAGCAAAAGTAAATCTGCCATTATAGCCTTAAAAAACCCTACAGAATTATTTGTTCTTAAAGTAAAAGTTAATTTGTAATTTTCCTTATCTGGACCTACATATCTGTTTGTATGCTAATCTTTGGTTATTTTGTCTACTGTAGTCCATGATTTGCATTTTGTTTTTGTTTTTGTTTGGAAACTTTTACTTTTGGGATCGATTAAAATTCTATACTCATTTACCTGTATACAAACACCACTGGAAGAAGAAAGGAGGACAGATTAGATGAAAGAGACTGGTTTGATGGGAATTATATAAGTGGAGATAGTGTACTGGCATGAAGTATTTATTTACATTTTTCTGTCTCTTCTGGGGAAAGTCCTGTTGATACTCCTGTCCACACTCCTTTTCAGCAGTAGCTGTTACTTCCACATACATACAGACTCAATCACTTCTGCCTGTATCCTTTTGCCACCTTCATAATTTCCTTTTTCCTTCATTCTCACAATCTCCGTATTAGGTGATTGTTAGATAGACCTAGTGTCAATATTGGCTGAAGACACAGGCTGAAAACCATCTTTCACCTTCTCATTATTTCCCCTGAGGTGACAAGGCCAGCACTGACTCCCATTCTAGCTGCCTATCAAACACAGGACCTGGCTGGCTGGCTAGTAAAGGGTAAGTCAGTGCAGGTTAACACCTTTCTTTTCTTCTTCAGAAGATCTTAACTGGAAAGCAAATCTTAGGGGGAGCTTGGCAAAGAAGAGTGGGAGTCAACACTTTTTGTCTGGAATGACTATTCCTACCTGACTGACAGAATAAGAAGCACACCCACTCTCCAAAGGTAAGAGAAATTAAAATATATATGAAATTTCATTTTTTCTTATACCTCTTGGAAACTTTAAATGGAAATCACTTTCCTTGCATTTTTTTCTCTATCTCACACACACAAACATTGGTTTGTTATTGTAGTAATAGGTGATGGAACTAGTGGTGCCACTGCACCCCCTGGCTTGAAGTAGTTATAACAACCTATATATATGGTTTCTGCCTTCAGCACCCCCCCCCATTATAAAAATTGTTCCAGCACCACTGATCATAGTCATAAATGGTAATCAGCTGGTCTTTATTTTTAGGGGATAAAAACAGCATGTGGATATTTGATTTGGAGAACAGACTCACAAACTTTCCAAAACATGTTAGCAGAAAAGTATAGGTCACATTAGAAAACTACCATTGTTGACCTTGTTTCTTGAAAAGAAGATTTTACAAGTAAAGGGATTGGATCACCATAGATTTTTCAGTGTAGAAAAGCAAAATACTTTATTCTTTCCCTTGCTCAGAACCTAACTGGATGCCAAGTTGCACCAAAATGAAGTATTATGACTGAACATAAATTCCTTCAAATAGCAGTTTGTAATGGGAAATACAAATACAGATCCCAGACTACAGGAGCTGAACCTTTGCTTCCCAAATAAAATAAGTAATATAATAAAAATGTCAGGGAAATTCCTATTCCATCAGAACTAACCTATTTTCCTCGATACAGACAAGTATTCATTTTGAAGTTAAGCTATACACAATTGTGAGATATTGTATCCGCGATATGAAAGGTGAACCAGGAAATGTTGAAAAATAAGCACAGTAAATCTTGAATGTACTCATGTGCAAATGCGATTTAATTTTATAGAGTTGTAATTATTATTATTCATTAGTTGTATTACATGGTATCTAGAAGCCCCCGCTACATCAGGGTTCCATTGTGCTAGGCATTCTACAAACACACACAAGAACCTTCAAATAAGCCTGACATTTCACTGAAATTCTATAAAATTTGATAAAATGTACCCACATTTTCCCAAATAACTATAAAAGATAGAATTTTAAAACATTTTGCTAGTTGTGTTTGTTTGTTTATTTTTAAAAAAACTTATATTTGAGGCTTAGAGCCTTGCCTGCAATATTCTGATCTATGTTAGACTAGTGTAAATGAGACACGAATTTTCCCCTATATTTTGATGAATTGGAGTGCTATGTGGAACTCCTAGGATACCCATGGGAGATCTACCCATGGACTAAAGGCAATATTCAATATTAATAATACTGCTGCCTTTGGGTTTAATTGAAGTTTATGGTAAAACTCTCATTGACTTAAATTGGCCTTTGCCATTTTCATCCACTAGCAAATAAAGGTATTATTTCATTCTCTACCTTGCACAGCCTCACAAAATATTCAGAGATCACATGGCTGGTACACTGCCCCGGAACCCTTGGAGCTATTTTGAGGAATTGTACTATCACCCAATACTCAGTGCCTACCAAGCACAGTTAAGCCCTTAGGAGAGCAATAGCATCCCTTACAGGAAGTCTAAAGACTATATTCGAATTTTGTAACCTGGTATAGATGTTTTGAATTATATTCTCTCTATATAATGGATTAGAAGGAAAGAGAATACAGAGATGATAACATTCATTCTCTGAAATTCTACAAACTATAGGATGGGGCAACTCTAATATTGATCATGTTCCCTATTTTAACCAATCAGACTGATTATAAAACTCTAAGGGGCTTATAAAAATCCATATGCTTATGCTATACTGTGAATTTGCATATACATTTTATGTGAATTTGCATATACATTTTATATAATATGCATGGAGAAAGAGAGTGAGTGTGTGTGTGTATGTAGAAAAATTCCCAATTCATCTTTTAACTAATTCATTAGCTAATTAATAAGGTTAATTTGTTGACCTAGTTGCCATGTTGAGCAGACGAACTATTTGAGTTGAGATTGGAGGAGGGCCGAGGTCGCTGAGATGGGATTTCTGCTTCAGTGGCAAGGTGTGATGGGAAGTTGGTTACATAACTGGTGATCAAATTATGTGTAGTAGGGTAGAAGGGAAAATGGGTGGATGCTTTGGTCAATATTTACGTTCTACCCCATTTTCATAGATTTTTAATAAAAACGTATGTCAAGCATGCCTAGAGCTTTGGACTGGAACTTTTGGTGTGGAATCTGTGTAAGAGCACAATTGAAATAGGTCCATTAATATTTATATATCTGCTGCAGTGTGCTCTGATAGATTTCAACAATATCAATAAATATTTCCCAGCTGTTATCAATGTTTGTATTCTTTTTTCTTCATTCAGATCTTTGTAAATAGGGTTTTAAAAAGCTGTAAAGTCTTTTATCTAAGACATTTATAATGACAATCTCAAAGATAATATAAGCAGTAAAATAGGGGGAAGATATAGGATTTAAGATTTTGTATTCAAAAATATTAATCAGAACAATCTGAACACAAAGTTTGAATTCATAATCTACATAGATAAACATATATTGTAGAACATTGCTATGCTATTTCAATGTGATTTGGAACACATCCAGTTTATTTACCATTATCTCTATCATTTAGACTTTCTGTGTGCTGAACTCAGTAGGAAGACTGATGTCTTATTTTAATTCAGGCTACCACCTTTAATCAGGAAACAGGATCTGATATACAGCATTGTGCATTCTTTATGTTATCTATCAGACTAGATAGATTAACCTAACCTACCATGAGTGAATTCAGTAGAACCAGGAATAATTCTCCTTTTAATGGCTCCCAATCTAATACATAGAAATGAGAAAATACAACACTGTCTAAATGTTAAACACACAGCCAACTGGAGACAGTTGTGTGCTTGTGGATGTCTTCTTTCCAGGGGGAGAAATGCACATCTTCAATGAAGATTTCAGCATGCACAGTGGGGTTTACAAAGCAGTAAATAAGATTGCTCCCTCCAGAAGATATATTTTACAATGGCTTTAGTTATATGTCAGTATTAAAGAGGTCTTATTACAGAGGAAACCATTATTTTGCAGAGCTCATCCCAGAACAACTATCTAGACCTTCACTAAATTCTTCAGTGTGCATTCATTAAACTTCAGCTAAAACAATCCTGTGTGTGTGTGTGTGTGTACGTGTGTGTGTGTGGGTATGTGTGTTCGCCCTAGTCTGCATTGTCCTTCCGCTACAGAACTCCAGGTAGAAACATACTATCAGGCACGTTCCATAAAGCAGTAGATCAATATAAAGAAGCAATGAGAGGGAAAGAGACATTTTTTATCTGTAGGTTTGATTTCTCTTCCTTTCTCTGTACATTAATCTAACTAAACTTTTTGTTACTATTCTCTTTCTGTTCATAATTCAAAGGAAAATTTGTATAGTCTCTGTACTCAAGAAATATGAGACTGCATTGGTGTCTCTGTGGTTCACTGGCACTGAAGAACTTGCCTTGATAAAGGAAATGTATATTCTCACAAGAAAAACTCTGTTATAATAGCATTAAAGTTGTTAGTACATATCAATAGCTTAAAATAATAATAAAAAAATGTACTTATAGAAAAATCACCCACTAGAAATGCTGTCTCATTTCTACCTATGTGCATAAGCATATACACCGAAATATTCATGGGACAAGAAGTGGAGGAGGAAACAGAATGCTAGAGAGGATCACCTCACAGAGCTTCTTACAAATCATTCTATGGAAATGAGCCTTACTAGGATTTTCCCTCCCACCTCCCTGGAACAGGAAGTGCTTCTGTCTCCAAAACCATGCATATCTCAGTAGTTCCAGAGAAGGACAGTGCCATATATGAGGTCTCAGGCCTCCTAGACCACTGCCACTAGCTCCTCCTGGTCCCAGAAACAACTGGTGAAGGAGGCTGAGGGGTAAGGTATTATTGGAGAGTGTTTTTTCTGCAGGTTTTGTTTTATTTTGTTTTTTCAAATCACTGTGAAACATCTCACTTTTCTTTCTTTATCTCATTATTTTCTCTCTGCCAGCCATTTGGCACACTTTAAAAGTGAGAGGGAAACTGAGGGACTATTCTTTGGACCTTGTTAGTATATCAATAAATAGTTTCCCAAATAGGCCTTTTTTTGCCATCTCATAAATGGTCACATGCATTAGAACTTGGCAAAAAATGTGGGTTGAGCTGTCATCCACACTGGTTGTGGAGGGACTTGTCAGATTTATCTGTTCACACTGAGCTCATTGAAGTCAATAGAGGGTCTGTCATTTGAACTTTTGAAAGTTAGATACAGCTCTTTCAGGTAGCACGGTTGCCTATTTATCTGTTCAATCGCTGATTTCCCTGGTTCTGTGGATATTGTTGATATTTTGAAAATGATTATGCATTAGGGAAAGAAACTACTGGAGCAGCTGCTCCAATATTATATACAACAAAAAATGAGTAATAACAAACCCAGTGGTGCCCTCTTATTTTCACAAAGAGGACACCCTCTGCATGACCCCATTCCAGGAAGAAAATGGGCCCAGGAATCTTCATGGGAGGGTGGGTATAGGTAAAGGGCTGGCTAGGGTAGAATGGTTAATCTGGAGTGTTGCCAAAAGATGCATATCATCCTCCATTGAGCCCTACAGATGTCAAATGGAAAAGTAATCCATCCACAGGCTATATTATCCTCTTCACCTTCCCTCTACCCATAAAAGGAGGTCCCAGAGACAAGTGCTTGCTTGGAGAGCATTAGACCTAGCAGTGTGGCTGAAGTACAACCATGCTGCCAGGTCTTGGGGAAAAGAAGGAGTCTGGAGAGTCCAGAGGGCATAATAACGAGTCATGAAAGTCCATATGGATGTCCTTGACCATGCAGATCCAGGGGGATATGTGGGATTAGTTCATTGACAACTAGCTACATATGACTTTGAATAGATGTCTGATATTGGAGGTCCCCATAACGATACTTTTTTCCCCCCACACATTACAGACAAGTGCTTAAGGAGTATCTGATTCTGTTCTCCAGTTTTATTTGGTGGTCTGCAGTAGACCCTGACCTCTTCAAACCTTTAAATTTGCAAAAGGTATAATATAACATGGACATAATACTACAAGGGGAAGTATTTTTAATAATAAAATTAGCAAAATGTGATTAAAAGTTGTTTCAAGCTTAATGTTTCACTTTGCTTGAGATATTACAGCAATTGCCTTGTGTTCTATATTTCTTCATACTAGCCTAATATTTCTGATCTTGAAGCTGCAAGATTAAAAATGTGGTTTGATTTTAAAAAAGGAACCCGTATTTATATCACTGTTTGTCAAAACAAATAAAAATAAAACTTTTAATATTTTTAAATAGATAGATAGATAGATAGATAGATAGATAGATAGATAGATAGATAGATAGATAGATAGATAGATAGATAGAATTGCTAGTATACTGTTTGATCTTATCTTACCAGAATCGTTGGTTATCCAAAGAGCTTTAAACAAGGATTTGGAAAATCTTAATTGTTTCCTTCTAAACCAATTCTGTCCCTTTGTAAAGGTGCAATATTAAACCATTTGTATAATTCATTTAGCTATCTATATCCACGATATAATAGCAATAGTGCTGAGTGTCATTACAGAGTTGGAGCCATATTTTTCAGTCACCTATGTACTATTTACTACTGAAGTACATCTACTCTGCAATAAAAACTCTATGTCACTGGGGCTCAGAGACCTGGTCAATTGACTTGGACTCAGGGCGCCTAGGCTGCGGGGCTAAAAATTTCAAGAACCTTCTTGCTGGAGCCAAGGGGGGAATCTCATAGCCCAGGCTTCAGCCCAATCGAGAATGTCTCCTTTGTTATTTTATAGACCCATGGCCCAAGCTCTGTAAGTCTGTGTCAGCTGCACATGGAAGGGCTATGGAGGCAGCGGCAGCCAGAGACAAAAGAACCCTGGAGTTAAGAGAAAGAGAAATACAGGCCCAGCTTGAGGCCCAGAAGCATGAATTGGCTGTTATGGAGTGGAACAGACAAAATCCTCCAGCTGCTGGCTCCACCATCAGGGGCTTAGTCACTTGCACATCTGCCAATGTGATATATTCCATCATGCAGATTTAAAGGCAGCATCCTGCAGCAAAAAAAAAAAAACCCTTCAAGACCCAACTACAAAGAGAAACTGCTGAGCTACAGTTCATCTGCAAATTTGACACAATCAGATCTGGATTAAACAAAGACCATGAATGGCTCGCCAACTACAAAAGCAGTTTCTCCTCTCTTGGTGTTCACACCTCCAGATCAGCTTCAGGAAGTGTGCCTCCTCTTCCCTGACTCAATTTACCTTGTTATCTCTACCCTGATTCTTGTTTGCTTATTTATACTTGCATCTGGAGATTTCCACGACATTCATCTGACAAAGTGGATCTTCGCCCACAAAAGCTTATGCTCCTAAACATCTGTTAGTCTATAAGGTGCTACAAGACTCTTTGTTGCATATGTATTTCTAGTGACAGTTGAAAGGAGGACAGCATGGAGCTTAAATGGTATTACCATGGTATTAACATTAGCTTGTTAGACTACTACCTCTTGAACACCCCTATTTAATTTCCCCCTTTCTCCCACACTTCCTCAGCAATATGGAAGTGGTTGAGTGGTTGAGTTCAGCCCAGTGTCTTCTCTGCCATGATGAAGCAGGGAGAGAATTCCTAATACCCCAGGTACTTTGACATGGAGGCAACTAAATGTACCAGAGAAGTATTTGGCTGCACCCTTTCAACTAAAATAATGGATACAAGTAACTTAGTGTTTACTTACGGTTAATGATTGTAGTGATGACAGAAAATTACAGAGAAGTAAATGCAATACACTTCGTATATTTTTCTTGGAATGGGATATTGCTTGATACAGCATCACCAAAACCTGGCACAAAAGCAAATAATTGAGCTATATGAGAATCTGACCTCACCCTTCACGACCAGTACCATGTTCACAATAATTTTGTATGACTGTGACAAGAGAAAATTAAATTTAAACTTTTCAGTCAGCCAGTAAAACTTGTAGTCATCTATTTTCTATACCAGTAACACCTCAGACAAGATCAGTGTTAACACAAAGGAAAGCACTTACAGTGTTCTATAATTCCTAAATCTAATATAAATTATTAAACTACTCTCTCTCTCCCTTTCTCTCTCTGCCTCAAAGGCTCAGTGACCTATAATTCCTTCTGATTGTACAAGTTCTGCTTATAGAATCATAGAATCATAGAATATTAGGGTTGGAAGGGACCTCTGGAGGTCATCTAGTCCAACCCCCTGCTCAAAGCAGGACCAATTCCCAACTAAATCATCACAGCCAGGGCTTTGTCAAGCCTGACTTTAAAAACCTCTAAGGAAGGTGATTCTACCACCTCCCTAGGTAACCCATTCCAATGCTTCACCACTCTCCTAGTGAAAAAGTTTTTCCTAATAGCCAACCCAAGCCTACCCCTCTGCAAATTGAGACCATTACTCCTTGTTTGGTCATCTGCTACCACTGAGAATAGTCTAGATCCATCCTCTTTAGAACCCTCTTTCAGGTAGTTGAAAGCAGCTATCAAATCTCCCCTCAGTTTTCTCTTCTGTAGACTAAACAATCCCAGTTCTCTCAGCCTCTCCTCATAAGTCATGCGCTCCAGGCCCCTAATCAATTTTTTTGCCTTTCTCTGGACTCTTTCCAATTTTTCCACATCCTTCTTCTAGTGTGGGCCCCAAAATTGGACACAGTACTCCAGATGAGGCCTCGCCAATGTCGAATAGAGGGGAACAATCACGTCCCCCGATCTGCCAGCAATACCCCTACTTATACAGCCCAAAATGCCATTAGCCTTCTTGGCAACAAGGGCATACTGTTGACTCATATCCAGCTTCTCATCCACTGTAACCCCTAGGTCCTTTTCTGCAGAACTGCTGCTTAGCCATTCGGTCCCTAGTCTGTAGCAGCGCATGGGATTCTTCCATTCTAAGTGCAGGACTCTGCACTTGTCCTTCTTGAACCTCATCAAACTTATTTTGGCCCAGTCCTCTAATTTGTCTAGGTCCCTCTGTATCCTATCACTACCCTCCAGTGTATCTACCACTCCTCCCAGTTTAGTGTCATCTGCAAACTTGCTGAGGGTGGAGTCCACGCCAACCTCCAGATCATTGATAAAGATAGTGAATAAAACCGGCCCCAGGACTGACCCTTGGGGTACTCCGTTTGATACCAGCTGCCAACTAGACATGGAGCTATTGATCACTACCTGTTGAGCCCGACGATCCAGCCATCTTTCTATCCACCTTATGGTCCATTCATCCAGCCCATACTTCTTTAACTTGCTGTCGAGAATATTGTGGGAGACCGTATCAAAAGCTTTACTAAAGTCAAGGAACAACACATCCACTGCTTTCCCCTCATCCACAGAGCCAGTTATCTCATTGTAGAAGACAATTAGGTTAGTCAGGCATGATTTGCCCTTGGTGAATCCATGCTGACTGTTCCTGATCACTTTCCTCTCCGATATTTGCTTCAGAATTGATTCCTTGAGGACCTGCTCCATGATTTTTCCAGGGATTGAGGTGAGGCTGACTGGCCTGTAGTTCCCTGGATCGTCCTTCTTCCCTTTTTTAAAGATGGGCACTACATTAGCCTTTTTCCAGTCATCCGGGTCTTCCCCTGATCGCCATGAGTTTCCAAATATAATGGCCAATGGCTCTGCAATCACATCAGCCAACTCCTTTAGCACCCTCCGATGCAGCGCATCCAGCCCCATGGACTTGTGCTCGTCCAGTTTTTCCAAATAGTCCTGAACCACTTCTTTTTCCACAGCGGGCTGGTCACCTCCTTCCCATGCTGTGCTGCCTAGTGCAGTAGTCTGGGAGCTGACCTTGTTCGTGAAGACAGAAGCAAAAAAAGCATTGAGTACATTTGCTTTTTCCACATCCTCTGTCACTAGATTGCTTTCCTCATTCAGTAAGGGGCCCACACTTTCCTTGATTTTTTTCTTGTTTCTAACATACCTAAAGAAACCCTTCTTGTTACCCTTAACATCTCTTGCTAGCTGCAACTCCAAGTGTGATTTAGCCTTCCTGATTTCACTCCTGCATGCCTGAGCAATATTTTTATATTTCTCCCTGGTCATTTGCCCAATCTTCCACTTCTTGTAAGCTTCTTTTTTGCATTTAAGATCAGTAAGGATTTCACTGTTCAACCAAGCTGGTCGCCTGCCATACTTACTATTCTTTGCACACATCAGGATGGTTTGTTCCTGCAACCTTAATAAAGATTCTTTAAAATACAGCCAGCTCTCCTGGACTCCTTTCCCCTTTCATGTTCATCTCCCAGGGGATCCTGCGCATGAGTTCCCTGAAAAAAGAAAAAAAGTCTGCTTTTCTGAAGTCCAGGGTCCGTATTCTGCTGCTCTCCTTTTTTCCCCGTGTCAGGATCCTGAACTCGACCATCTCATGGTCACTGCCTCCCAGGTTCCCATCCACTTTTGTGTCCCCTAATAATTCTTCATAGTTTGTGAGCAGCAGGTCAAGAAAAGCTTTGCCCCTAGTTGGCTCCCCCAGCACTCGCACTAAGGAATTGTCCACTACACTTTCCAAAAACTTCCTGGATTGTCTGTGCACCGCTGTATTGCTCTCCCAGCAGATATCAGGGTCATTGAAATCTCCCATGAGAACCACAGCTTGTGATCTAGTAACTTCATTTAGTTGTTGGAAGAAAGCCTCATTCATCTCATCCCCCTGGTCTGGTGGTCTATAGCGGACTCCCACCACGACATCAGCCTTGTTGCTCACACTTCTAAACTTAATCCAGAGACTCTCGGGTTTTTCTGCAGTTTCATACCGGAGCTCTGAGCAGTCATACTGTTCCCTTACATACAATGCAACTCCCCCACCCTTTCTGTCCTGCCTGTCCTTCCTGAACAGTTTATATCCATCCATGACAGTTCTCCAGTCATGTGAGTTATCCCACCAAGTCTCTGTTATTCCAATCACATCATTGTTCTTTGACTATGCCAGAATTTCCAGTTCTCCCTGCTTGTTTCCCAGGCTTCTTGCATTTGTGTATAGGCACTTAGGATAACACGCTGATTGTCCCACTTTCTCAGTATGAGACAGGAGTCTTCCCTTCTGCTTATCCAGTCAAGGAGCAGAGAGATTACTATGTGACTTTCATGACCAATCACCACTAAACTGCAATATGTGAATTTTGAATTCTGAGGACCAAGTATTCAAAGGGAACTGTTTGTAATCATTTATCTTGGGGAAAACAATTATAAGAATTTGAATAATGAAAACATTCAATGAAACAATGATTTTGCTTGAAGACCTGCAAGCAGAAAAAGAGGCAAAATTTATAAAATGATTTCTGTGAATTGCTAACTAAATTGTGTGTCCAATTCAGCAGACCATTTTTTAGGTTATTTCTGGTGGAAGGAGGACTTTCAGATGAAAGAATATTTAAGAAAGAGCAAATAAAACCCAGGATAGGTGAGTTGACAAGGAAGAGACCTATATAAAATAATGACACTACTGCAGTGGGTGGGGTTAAACTGGACAGAGTTTGCTTCTTTATGTTTAAATCAGAAGCAGAAGAAATTTGTGCCCTTGCAGGTAATGATATTTTTAATAGTTGTATTCAAACAAAATGTTTAGCTCCTGTGCAGGCTCCTTCTCATTAACACAGTATGAAGGGCTTGTTTGCTTTTGAAATATCTGAAATTACAGCAATTAATTATATCACAAGACTGGAATGATCTTGCCAGCATTGCCTGCTTTGAAAGGGAATATTAAAAATGTGTGAACTTTGGGAACATGGCAGTTTTAATTCTCACTTCAGCCACCTACTGTGTCTCCTCAGAGTTTAGCATAGTTCGTTTAACAATGTTTCAGACTAGTTTTTCCATACTTAGTGGAATAAATGATGTGCCTGTTTTAATAGAGCAATCTATAGAGATACATGGGGAGTGGGCATAAAGCAAGTGTCACCTTTCCTGCTCAGTAATTCTGTTAGGGAAAAAAAACTTGTAAGGAATTAATGAAAGTTTTATACAATTTCACAGCTTATTTGTTAGCATCTGTTTAAAAACAAAAAAGCACTAGAGAGTTGTTTGCATATTCCTGTTGGAAATGTGACAATGTTCTATCTCTATTTTGCGCTTGCTGGTTGTGTCTTATGCTAAATAATACAGTGTGGAATTTTGCCTCTTGTAAAGTATTTTTGGATTTAATTTAATTTCTTCTACTCATTAGCTACTGTCTACTTTAGTGTTATTCATTAATTTAATTTAATTTGATTTATTTGGATGTATACAAAAAATAAAAATAGGCAGCTCTCCAAAGCTCCAGACATCCCTGGTGCAAGTTACAAAAGAAAATGTGAATAGTGGTTGTAAATCTCCTTCTCAGTGCCCACCAGGTTACAGATCTCAATCCCCAACAAAACACACAACTTCCCTCCCTACACAGATCTGCTGGTGCCCCCATTGCAGCTGCCTATGCTAATAGTGGCATTTTGAATGTGTCCTAAGGTCTATAGTCCTGGGCTGTTTTGAATGGGGGCAGGGTGAAGCTTGTTCCAGAGCTGTAAGTTCCTCAGGGAGAACATTCTTTCCCCAGGCCCCGACTGCAGTCTGAGCAATGTCACTGAGCAATGATTGCAGCTGTGGCAGTATGCTACAGAGAGAGAGATTGCCTCTGAAGCAGGTGAGTTCCAAGCTATTTAAGACCCAGAACCTCAAACGTATTGATTTCAGAGGGAGTAAAGTACCTAAATATCTTTGACAATCTGGGCCTTAAGGCGTCAAAGATCACAAACCAGCACCTTCAATTGTTTTACTTATTTGTATTATTTTAAAATTATTATTATGCATTCACACTGTAGCAGCATAGAGGCCGCAATCAAGGATCAGGGCCTGTCAAGGTGTGTCTCCCCACTCTGAACTCTAGGGTAAAGATGTGGGGGCCCCACATGAAAGAAGAAATAACCCCCCAAGCTTATTTTACCATCTTAGGTTAAAACTTTTCCCCCAAAACCCAAACTTCTCCAGTTGGGACTTGGAATAACGCTGCCACCACCAATTTTAGCCCCCCAAACCATGGGTTAGGGTAAATTGGAACCCCCCTGCAACACCTCTCAAATCTACTCTCGTCCCCTGGGAGAGGATGAGGAACAAGAAATCCCTCACTTGCTGTGAGACATGCCCGATCCAAACCAGGATCAATCCAATTGAAACAAACAGTCAGAGTCTTAAAAGAAAGATTTTAATAAAAGGAAAAGAAGGATCATAACCCCCTTGTACAGAAATCAATAGAAAAAACCTTTAACATCACTCAACCTGCTGACCCCTTCCCTTGGAATTTTCCCTTCTGCTTAACAGCAAGAAACACCATGGATCAATTATCAAGTGATACAGTTCAAGCATACAAATCACTTACTGCTGGACTTGGCTTTCTTAGAAGATTATAGAAAAGTAGAATAGAGCCAGAAAGTTAGTTCGTCCATAGCCAGATGAATGGCACAGACAGATAGATCAGAGAGACGAGCGGGAGGAAACTGAAAGTAAAAACCATCCCCTTTGTTCTTGAGGTTAATTAGCATTTCCGTTACGTAATTTCCTCTCAGGTTCCATCATGTTAACCCTTCACAGGTAAAACAGTAATTCTAAGCTACTTCATACTTATGACAGGGCCTCATCATAGGCCCCTATAAATAAGTGTAAAAAGTCCTTGCCTTTGTGATCTTCTTATGTTATGAAAGAAAGGGTGAATCTAAGAAGTGTATATTTTTCATAACTCATTTGGATCTTATGACGGTCATATAAACATCAGTGGCAGTTAACAGCAAGAAATTCTTTGAAGTTGAACTATTTCATATGAAGAAGGCGAGACTGTAAACACACTGAGCTGAGCTTCAGTGTTCACAAGGAAATGCTAAAATTATATTTAGTTCACAAGTCACACTAAAAATATATTTAGTAATTTTCTTCTACTGCAGAGTGTTACAGGAGGATTCAACCCTCCAATCCCCAATGCGGAAACCACTTGCCTTACTCTGTCACTATTTTTCACCACCAAAAGCTACTTTATGAATAAATACTAACTTTCCTAGCCAAAAAAAGTGTGCCCCATTTTATCTTTCAGCTGTGAGTGGCATTGAATCATCGTCAATCTGTCCCTGGTATTATGTTGTAAATTACAGAAATATCTGCCCTCTTTGTGGCATGCTGATGTGACACAATTAAATGATAAAAGTCAAGTCCCTGCAGAATATTTAAAGTGACACACATTAATGTTTGTCTAGGACAGGGGTGGGCAAACCTTTTTTGTCCCAAGGGCCACATTGGGTTAAAAATTGTGTGGAGGGCCGGGTAGGGAAGGCTGTGCCTCCCCAAATAGCCTGACCCCACCCCTTATCCAACCCCCACCCACTTCCTGCCCCCTGACTGCCCCCCTCAGAACCTCCAACCCCCCCTCCCCTCCCTTGTCCCCGATCACCCCCATCGGAGACACCCCCAACTTCCACCCCCCCAGAAACCAACCCCCCATCTAAGCCCCCTTGCTTTGTTCTCTGACTGCCCCCTCCCAATATCCCCACAACCTAAACACCACCCCCTGGGACCCCACTACCTAGCCCCTCCCCTTCCTACCCCCCACCCTTCCCTGCTTGCTTACCTTACTCAGCTGGGCACTCCTTGACCTGGCACCCAGCCAGGGAGAGCGGGGCCCAGCAGCACGCTGTGCTGGGCCTGTCAAGGGAGGGCGGGGCCCCATGGCTTCCATGCTTGGCCCAGCTCCTGGCCTGGGAGCTCGAGGACCTGCAACTCCCCATGCTCGACCTGGCCAGGGAGCATAGAACAGGCCCGGCCCGGGAGCGCAGGGCGCCATGGCACGCTGAGCTTGGCATTGCACTCAACCCGGGCTCCGGCCCAGGAGTGTGGGGGCGGGCCCGGCCCTGGAGCATGGGGACCTGCGGCAAGGCATCCTGGCCAGGGCTTGCAGGCCGGATGAAAATGGCCGGTGGGCCACATGTGGCCCGCGGGCTGTAGTTTGCCCATCCCTGGTCTAGGAAGTTACTCTTAACTCGTGTTCTGTGTGAGCTTTCCTAGCTAAGAGAGGTAGTTAACATTAGTATCAGAGAGCAGCCTTTCTCCCACCTCTTTTTGAAAATTCAGGATAATTTTTTAAACTTGCTTTCTTTTTATGTGCCTTTTGCAACTGGGAGTCCCAGTTATTCGAGTGCTTGAACTCCCTTAATTTGTCATTTTATCTCTGAAGGAAAATGCTAAGGGTATTTTCACTATAATCCTGTCAGAGAAACACTGGTATGGGAGAGTTTCTTTGAGTTACACCAACCACTGTCAATACCTATTTATTTATTTTATAAGGGGGGAAGGAGCAGAAGGTGTTGAAAAAAAGGGATTATATCCAAGATAGGGCCTTTATACCAGTATAGGATTCCTCCCTCATCACCCCTTTTAGGTCTTTTTTAGGGTGCTTCTGGATGCAGAGACCTTTTCCAGTGGCTGAGTCTACAATTCTAGATCTGATTTTATATCTACAGAGGCTGCACAGCCCAGCCGAAAGAGGGATAAGCTTTACATAGTAGCCACTGTGTATTAGGATATAATGAGTGATGGTGTAATATAACATAATGGTTATAAGGGAAAGAGACAATCTAAATCAGTGGTTCTCAAACTTTTTGAGAGTGAAGTGGTGTGAGTGAGACAATCTAAATCAGTGGTTCTCAAACTTTTTGAGAGTGAAGTGGTGTGAGTGGAAGAGAGTTGAGGAAGCGTTGTTCCAGGTCAGCCATAAAGATGTTGGCATACTGTGGGGCCATGAGGGTGCCCATAGCAGTGCCACTGGTCTGGAGCTATATATTGTCACCTAACTTGAAATAATTGTGTGTGAGGATAAAGTCACAGAGCTCAGCAACCACTTGTACTGTGGCATCATCAGGGATACTATTCCGGACAGCTTGTATTCCATCTTTGTGTGGGATGTTTGTGTAGAGAGCCTCTACATCCATGGTGGCGAGGATGGTGTTTTCTGGAAGGTCACAAATGCATTGTAGTTTTCCCAGGAAGTTGGTGGTGTCACGGAGATAGCTGGGAGTGCTGGTGGCATAGGGTCTGAGTAGAGAGTCCACATATCCAGACGGTCCTTCAGTAAGAGTGCCAATGCCTGAGATGATGGGGCGTCCAGGATTTCCAGGTTTGTGGGTCTTGGGTAGTAGATAGAATAACTCTGGTCGGGGCTCTAAGGGTATGTTAATTTGTTCTTAGGAAACAAACCTAGAAATTGCAGCAAAAAACCTTCAAGACCAGACTGCAAAGAGAAACTGCAGAGCTGCAATTCTTTTGCAAATTTGACACAATCAATCTGGGATTGAACAAAGATTTTGAATGGCTTGCTAATTACAAAAACAGCTTCTCCTCTCTCCGAGTTCACATCTCCAATTCAACTGCTAGAGGAATACCTCACCCTCCCTGATTTGAGATAACAAGCTGGTTTAGCCTGATTGGACTAACCTTGTTATCTCCTACCTGGTTCTTGCCTACTTATCTATACCTGCCCCTGGACACTTCCACTGTATGCATCCGATGAAGTGGGTATTAGCCCATGAAAGCTTATGCTTCAATACTTTAGGGCTTGTCTCCACTACGGGGGGGGGGGGGGATCGACTGCAGATACGCAACTTCAGCTACGTGAATCACGTAGCTGAAGTTTGTGTGTCTGCAGCCGACTTACCTCTCGTCCCCATGGCGGCGGCAGTCGGCGGCGCGCTGCCCCGTCGACTCCAGCTTGTGCCTCCCGGCAAGCTGGAGTTACGCAGTCGACGGGGGAGCCGCGAGCGATCGATTTCTCGCGTCCTCATCAGACGCAAGAAATCAATCGCCAGAAGATCCATCCCGCGCCGCGCGAGTGAAGACCAGCCCTTAGTTAGTCTTTAAGGTGCCACAGGACTCTTTGTTACCTCTGCTATTCCAGACTAACACGGCTACCTCTCTGATACTTTTAAAGAGTATTAAAAGTATTAAATAAAAATCATAAACTATAATTTTATTTTCCTTTTGCCATTTATTTCTACACTTCTGGGGCCAAATTCATAAAAAACATATTTTTAACTGAAAAAAATAAACATTTTTTATTGATTTCTTTTTGAGTAAGAGGATGGGGGCTGAGTATGACACACATAATGTTTTAACTTTGTGTGTATAAAAAAGGTATTGTGATAAGTTTAGCAGTAGAAAAATAGGTTCCAGCGATTCAAAAACCTTGCAGTAGATTCTGAATTCTACAAGTGGTGTACAATCTGGAGATTGTCTATATTTCTCTTTAGGTATACATGCGTGTGAGTGTCAGTGCAACCCCATCAGCAGTCAGCCTTCAAAATACAATTAGAGGCTGGTTCATTTCCAACAGCTGTTTGGAACAGGATAGCTCTGAGTGAGCCATTTCAGCAACTAGAAATTGCAGCCATCTACCGGTAACTGCCAAAAAGTCAGTCAGAAATTTTTAGGGCTTGGCTTCTATTTATATTTTCCCCCTGATAAATACAAGCTTGTACAAGCAGCTGTTGAATGCCACTTGAAAAATGAAATCTCTACAGTTTGACATCTGGTTCCTCTGAACATTGCTTAGTCCATTCCTGTTCTTATTACAAAACATTTACACACACACACACAAACCATTTTAACATTTAACGGACAAGAATGAAAAAAAGTACGACCCTTTTTATATTCTCCTGTGTTTAGTTCATCCATGTAATTTCCTTCTCATTAATAGGCACAGTAGAAGTACTAAATGATAAATCTTGCCCTCTTCAGGGTATTGTAGTGGAAAAGCAAATGTACATGCTGTTTGAAATAGCTGCTCAGTGGTGACTGATTTGATTGTTTGAGAAGGTGCAGTATGTATGTAGTAGTAGAATACCACAGGTACTCTCCTGTCCAAAATACTGACCTATACCAGTTCAGAGTTTACATTTTTATTTATAATCTTACGTATTTATTATTTATAAAGGTTCACAAATGATAAAGGCAGAGGACTTTTCAATCTTCTCATCTGAACTGCCTAGGCTTTGGCATACAGTTTCTTTCTTTGGTTGCGGGGTTACAAGGTTTAATAATCATGCCAGGAATGCAAAGAGATTCTCCCTGTTGGTCTGGGAATGCCATGTTTTTGTGCTTAACAAACAGTAGACTGCATTTTGAGGGGCTACTAGACACAAAATCTCAGGGGGAGCAATTGAGAAGGGAAATATATGGAGGGGCTACAGGATATGAAGGAGTTTCCCATCCTGAAATTTTCTAATCGAACCACTGTTTTATCTCAGCATTAGTCATGGAAGTCTGGGTTATTTCACTTCTTTGCAGGCAAATATCTATACCTCTGCTTCCTTTTTGCTGCTCCCTGGATGGCAATTTCCCTTAAAGTCATATCTGTGTGCAGTTTAGGTTTTAGTGCTCTGAATGTTTGATCTCCTAGTATTTGGGATTGATTTTTCCTTGTGGTTATTTCCTTTGATAAGAGGGGGGAAATATTTATTTTAGCTGAGAACCTAGAAATAAATGTAAGCCTGGGATGCTGAATTCAAAGACACTTCAATGGGCAATGGTCTGAATGAGTACTAAAATGTCTGGTAAATAATTTCTCTGTTATGTCATAGAGTACTGTACACTAATAGCTTGGTAGAATTAACTCTGATGGCAAATTCTGGATGGCTCAACTACCAAGATGACTTTGTCAAGCCTCTCAGAACAGGTAAGGTTTAGCACTGGACACGTGCTGGTATGAAGAGATACTTGTCCTTCAGTGGGGGAATTGTGAGTTTTTAATGTCTAAAAAATCAGTTGAGTTTAATGGCTAGAATTTCTCTTTACCGTATTTACATTGGAAAAGTGTGTGAAATGTGCCTTCTCCCCATACCTCCATAACATGATAGAGAAAAACAGGAATCATATTGTCATTGTTACTTTTATTAGGAATACACAGGAAAATCTGCTTTCCAGGTGACTTAAAATAAAGAATCTGTCTTTAATATTTTAATACCCTGATTACCTAGAATTTGTCATCAAGCTCTGGAGTGGACAATGAAGTTGGTCAGGCTGGCGTAAGTATGGGCAGCACTCCCACAGGTCTATATGCAGACTCAAGGGTTTGTATTAAAGAAAGAAAACAGACCTTTGCAGATTTAAACTACTCCATAATTATTTGAAACCAAAATCTTAGTATTTGTGAAACATGGGGGAACTTGTTCAAAAATATTATTTTTAAAGATAGGTATCCAGGAAGAAATAAATAGATTGTGTTTTATATTTAGCTCCCATTTTCTTCCTAAGTTCCTTTCTCTTAATATTCCATATTTTGATTCTTTGTTACCATTTGTTGTCATTATAACCTTTTTAATATATAGTATTCCTTTTTTTTCAATTGCCCACTGTAACCATCTTTTGTCAGAAATGGGATTACCCAGATCTTATTGTCTCCTCTTCTTCCAACACCAGTGTCCTGTTGCAGATACTGAATACTAGCAGAATTCTACTAGCTGCAGGTCAGCTTCCCAGTGGAGGAGAAAACAGAGATATTTGTGTATAGTCTAAGTATACATATGCTTTACTTATACATATACACCACTTCTGGAAATGTGGTAGTCCCAAACCAGCATGAAGGCAACCCCCTTTTCCAGAAATCTCAGTCCATCACCATTACCTGGTTCTTGAGAAGCAACTCTTCCTTGATGATGGATTCTACTTAGAGAGATTAAGTAGACTCTCCAGCTGTTCACACAGCTTCCCTCAAAGGACCTTTGCACAACTAAGTTAACAATAATGCAAGCTATCAACAATGCAAGCATTTTTCCCATATCTACAAAATTACCCACATGCTAAGAAAATCAATTGGAAGACAGTGTAACAGCACCAACTGCTGACACTTTCCAATACATTATTACAATTCATTAAAAAAAAACACGTTGAACACAAAAATTGAATATATGAGCCCTGCTCCAAAACCTGTTGAAGTAAATGGACTTTCAATGACTTTATTTGGCTTTGGATCAGGCTCATGGTCCTTTTGCTATTTTATTCAGTACTATGAGAGGTCATATTTGTATTTGCATGTGAGCTGCAAAGCAAAATGAAAATTGAATGAATCAGACTCTTTTTTTTATAATGAGACTAACTTGTACAAAAAAAGTATTACAGTACTTAAAAAAAAAGAATTTATATCACTTTAAAATCCTCTCAGTACTGATACTTCCTTTTTCACTGAAAATATCCCAGACCATGATGTCATGATAACCAGAAATTTCATTGCAGCCAATACAACTTATGGTACCTGTGATATTACAGAATATTGTATTCTGAAATTTGTTTAGAGAACCAGAAAGTTCCAAAGAGGCTTTTACAGAAGGAAGAAAGAATCTGTAAAATGCTCTTTAAAACATATTCCTTTGCTCACTGCCCCCTTCACAGGCTGGATTTTTGTGTGTGTGTTTGTTTGTTTTTTTTTGCAGGGGGTTGCGGGGGTGGATTCAGAACAAAAGTCAGCTCAACTCAATTTTCATGCTTGGACGATAGGTCACTTTTAATTAAAGCCTGTTTTCATTTAGGAACATGTATATATTTCCTTAACAATTCTTTTGGCTCGAGATCTCTCTCAGATTTGGAATCACATTGCTTTATGGGGTTGGCTCTCTTCCTCCAAAGTTTAATTGATCTTATTCCAGAGAACCATCTCCTTTTCTTCCCATTATCTCTGCTTCCGACCTCACACTCCTTCCACTCTTCTATTCCATCCCCATAAATATACTACACTATACCTGTAGTTTATAGAAATTAATCTCCATTTAAATAACCTGTCAGCCTTCTAGTGACTCTTCCTGTGTTCTGTGCTCTAGTAACCAGCTGGAGCATCTGTCTATATAAGTAAGCCTTGCCTATTGTGCATATTTAGTAAAGAGTTATTTGAACCCCATGGTGCCAATGTAGTTTCTTCATGCTATTATTGTTATGTTAAGGTCAAAATACACAACTCTACTTTTTTGATTTCGCTGTTAGCTGTGTGATTTCTTCCCTACTAATTCAGTATTCCCAATGTACCAAGACAATGCACTCTCTGTTCCAGATGACAACACAATTGATGCCAGAAATGTTTGATTTCTGTTGCACCCCCCTCTGTTCGTCTCAACCTATTGCTAAATTCACTAATGTTTGATTGACTGTGTAGAGGTCAGGTTTGAATATCCACTTAAAAACTCCGTCTCTTAACGTGACTGCAAACCGGTGTTACTTAAATTAAATGTGAACCTTAAAATACTGTTTTCATCAGCAAAACTTTAACCAATATTGTTCAAATAATACTTACATTTTCCAGAACACATCATCCTGGTCTTGTATTTCTTAGAGAACAAATTTGTCTTAGGTTTTTCTTAACATTACTGTGAAACCAAGTTCCCTAAATAAGGAACTTGATGTGTTTGGTTTTTTTTCATTACAGGAGGCAAAGTGACACCTAACACAAACAATTTCTTGCTTTCCTTTGACTAAATCTACTGATGTAGTGGTGCAGACGAAGTAATAGTGCAGAGCTCTCACCTGACAACAGCAGAAGAAATCAGAAGAGATAGCTGCTTGAGATCAGCTTCTAATAAGTTCATTTTCTTCAGTTCTGTGAGATAACTGACAGGAAGAACCACTTATCTCATAGTTTTCTCATGGAGCACATTGAAATTAATGAAATGAGACAGATAAAAACAAACCTTAGATCCACCTAAGGGCTGTGCCTATAATGACTTCCTTCTACTGCCTCTCCCATGCATGTATGCACCCACCCACATACTGGAAAACTGAAGCCTCCCATTCACTGAAGATTAGGAGCATCCTACACATTACACTGCTTGTGCCCTGGTATGGGGCAGAAGCTTGAATCTATTGTAAAAAGCTTTCCAGTAATGCAGTGTGCATCTGTGTTTGCAGAGCTGCATACATTTTAAATGTCTTTCCATCAGTTAGCCACTTCCTAGGTAGAAAGTGTTTTGATCTCTGAGTAACAGTGCAGCATGTGAGTATGCATGAGTAGTGTCTGCTGACCATGGTAAGAGATGGGGATTGAGGAAGGGGAAGTATAGCTTGCTGTAAAATGGTAGACAAAAGTTGTTTTGACTCATATGTGTGGCATACATCTTTCTTTATAGAAGTGGTTGTTTGCGGGTTTTTTGTGCATAACATTTATTATTTATCATCTACCTTTGCCCACTTGCAGAGAGCAGGCTTCCATGCCACTGTCATTGGACTTTTTAGTGCCCTTTAGTACCACGGATCACAGTGTACTGGTAGCTATTCAGCTGGAACAGGTAGAAATGGGTCTTCAGTTGCAGCAGAACCACTTCACTAGAGATTAGGCTGAGCCCAAATCTTTGCTGTTTCTAGCAGCATCAAAATATGGCCCTCCTCATGCAGGCATTTCCCTAAGCCAGTGGTTCACAAATGGGGCCTGGAGCCCCTGAACTTCCCAGAGCTATGCAGAACAAAACAAGCATATCTATCACACTGAAGAGATTTAAACTTCAAGACTCCTTATAAGAAATGGAAAAGGAGCGGGATATTCTTTGCTGTTTTTTTAAATTAAATAGGCAGCTAGTATTGTTTTAAAAATTATTATGAAGAACAAGTTTAAGCTTTGTTGTAACATGTGTTGTTTGCCTGGACTGCTCAAGACCGGAATGCTTGTGTAGGAGGAACTCGTTGAGTTGGCTTCTTAAATACGTTCATTCTGTTTCACATCTGATACTCCTTAATGAAACACAGGAGCCTTGTCTTATAACAGGTTTATTCAAAGTGATGCAAGCTACAAAAGTGAGATCTTGGAAGAGTGTTACCATTTTCATAATGTAATAAGGATACTGTAATGATCAATAATAATAGTGTGTAATGAACGTGTCATAAAAAAGTTATATTTCCAAGATCACTGTTTTTATAGTTTATACTCAGGGAAGAGAAAATCCCTTGAAATATTCATTTTTAGGAGGGGTTTCACAAGACTTGACATTTTAGTGAAAGGTTGTCAAAGTTTGGGAATCACTGTCCTAAACCCTAACACCAAAATAGCTTTGCCTACAATATGGAAAATATCCATTTCTGAAAAGGTACAAGAGGAACAAAGTGGCAAGAGATGCAGCTAAATTGGTGCTGAACATAGTTCACCTGCAAATATATACAAGGGCAAACTATGTTCTATGCTACAGAAAGTGTGATTGGTATCAAAGGGGTACCCGTGTTAGTCTGGATCAGCAAAAGCGGCAAAGAGTCCTGTGGCACCTTATAGACTAACAGATGCATTAGAGCATAAGCTTGCGTGGGTGAATACCCACTTCATTGGATGCATATGATGAACTGGGTATTCATCCATGAAAGTGTGATTAAAACATGTCTACATTTGCAGCTACACAGAGTTAAGTAGCACTTGTTGATGACATTTTTGGTCAATAATGGGTAAATTGCACAGTGTATACAATGCTTTGAAATTTAACTTTTGATAGTGTTCATGAAAGAGAAATACAACTTCTATGTCCTCCCCAGACCTCCAAGCCACCTTCAACTGGTGGAAAGGTGTGTCCTGGGTGTTTATGTTCCCCAGCAATACCTGACTCCTAGACAGTGCTGTTGGACTGTGAGTAGCCAAAGTAAGACAGAGAAGACTTCCACCTATCTTATGCCAAAGGTGAAACTGGTGCACAATGTCTCTAATCCAAGTACAAAGATGGCTTAAAGTGACTTTGCCTCCACTTTGTGAAGCTTCACTAGGAACTTAAGAGACTGGACCTCAGGATCTAGCCCCCAGTACGTTCTACAAAGCATCAGCTTTGCATCAATTATGGCAGTTGAAATTTAATGTTGTGTTTCTATTTAGCTCTTAAACTTAGGCAAAAATACAAAGCACAACCTGACTGTCAGTTATAAAAATAACTTTCTGACAACCAAATTTTTTAAAGGAATAGAGGATCAACATGCATTTTAGTACAGTAAAACCTCGATATAACGGACTAATTCGGGCAAGGGGGTGTCCGTTAAAGCCGAAAGTCCATTATATAATAAAGTAGGTTTTCCGAATGCGTATGTTAAAAAATTGACAAATTAGTTAGTTTACCTGTTTTTACTTATGTAGACACATTTGTGTAATTAAAATTAAGTATGTATGAAAAGTTTAATTTCACAGAAAAGTTTTCCATACAGTAGACTCCCGATTATCCGGGCGCGGGTTAACAGGGCTGCAGATTAACCGGGATGTCTAAACGGGTCGGTAGGGGAAGCCCCAAAGTGGTGGCGGGCTCAGCCTTAGCCTGACGCTGCTTTGGGCTTTCCCCCCAGGCTCCTGCTAGCTGGGATCTCAGCCCACTACCAGCCTGGGCTTCCTACACCCAGGCTGGCAGCAAGTTGAGACTCCGGCTGGCAAGGATCCACCAGGGGAAACCCCAAAGCGGCAGCAGGCTGACTGCTCAGCCTGCCGCCACTTTGGGCTCTTTCCCCAGTCTCCTGCCAGCCGGGGTCCTGCTGCCTGCCCCAGTCAGCTCCCGCTGCCAGCCTGGGAGTAGGAAGCCCAGGCTGGCAGCGGGAGCTGAGACACCCCCCCACCCCGCCCCCCCTGCTGACAGGAGCCTGCGGGGAAAGTCTAAAGTGGCAGAGAGCTGAGAAGCGGCAGCGGCCGAGCTCTCAGCCCGCTGCTGCTTTAGAGTTTCCCCACAGGCTCCTGCTAGCTGGGGTCTCAGCTCCCGTTGCCAGCCTGGGCTTCCTACACCCAGGCTGGCTTCAGGCTGAGACCCCAGCTCGCAAGGGGCCAGTGCGGGAAACCCCAAAGCAGCGGCAGGCTGAGCGCTCAGCCCGCCACCACTTTGGGGTTTCCCCCCCGCTGGCCCCTTGCCAGCCGGGGTCCTGCCTCCTGCTCCAGTCTGCTCCCGCTGTCAGCCTGGGTTCCCTGCACCCAGGCTGTCAGCAGAAGCTGAGTGGGGCAGGTGCCAGGAGCCTGAGGAGAGAGAGGAGAGAGCCCAAAGCGGTGGCGGGATCAGCACTCAGCCTGCTGCCGCTTTGGGCTTTCCCCCCAGGCTCCTGCCAGCTGGGGTCTCAGCCCACTGCCAGCCTGGGTTTCCTACACCCAGGCTGGAAGCAGGCTGAGACTCCAGCTCATAAGGGACCAGTGGGAGAAGCCCCAAAGCAGCGGCAGGCTAAGGCTGAGCCCGCCGCTGCTTTGGGGCTTCTCCTACCGACCCGTTTAGACATCTCGGTTAATCCGCAGCCCGGTTAACCTGCACCCGGATAATCAGGAGTCTACTGTAACAGTGAATTAATAACAAAAAAAACCCTGTTAATTTAATTATAAGCAAATCTTGGTTAAAAGCATTTTAAAATTAACAGGGCGTTAATTTTCACATATGACATATGGACCGGAAATTTTGTCCGTTAAATCCGAAGTCCGTTAAATCGAGGGCCGCAAAATCGAGGGTTTACTGTATTTTCATGGATTGAAAAGCATAAGTGGAAGCTTCTGTGTTCATAGTGCAGAGTTCTCTTCATTCAATCATACTGTTCAAGGAGCCAGCATGACATCTGATTGTCCTACTGTTACACTTACTATACCCTGGTTTTGATGTTCTATTCCTATAAAGTTTTATGTTGACATAATACTACATTTCTTGCCTGGAGCCTTCAACCATGTAAAGAATTTATTTATGACAGTCTGAACACTGAAGTGTTTTTGAAAATAGTTTCTCAGATCGATCCTGAAATTTTCAAAGGACATATAATGTCCATACTTTTAGCTACTACAGTTTTCAGACAGATGGTTGTCACCTTTGAGAGCAACCCATACAGAACCTGTTTCAATCTCACTTTTTTGCACATACATTTATTATGTTGTTCAGAGTAAGAAATACTGACATATAGAAAGCAAATTAATTTGATTATAAAACTGTTTTCAATAGCTCATAACATTGTAGACACATTCGGGGTTTTTTTTGGGGGTGGGGGAGATTACATTTGCTATGAATGGTCATAGCCCTACATTTTGGGAAAGGATGGGAGGAGGATGGTTATTTGTTTGTGTTAAAGAAATTTTGAGAAAATTCCATTTGGTAAACTTTAAAGAACATTATAGGATGAGAAAAAACATCCTTTCTTCATTTAAAAATATTTAGAGTTTTTCCTCTTCATCAGTAGTAAAACAGTTTAATTAAAATTCTTCAGACTGACTTATCAGATAGCTAGTCCTTAATGAGGGGATAGTCAGCCATAAAGGTCTGAGAGTTTGTTAAAATGACAAAGTCATGAGAGATAAAAAAATAAAATAAAACCCATTCAGTGGCAAACTTCTAAAAATGTTAGACTCCCCAGCCCTTAAGTGAAATGGTGACATCACAAAACAATGAATCAAGACCCATAAGACAAATTCCCTACCCAAGGCAAAAGGAATGGGGTCAAGTATATCTGTGGCAACATCTTCCTTTCCTCCTCAATCCTCAATATAAATGGGGAGTAGGGGAGAATCAGGAGGACCTGTAGGTTAGGGAGAGGGTGGGACACAGTGTCTCCTCATAAGACCCCAAAACAGTACTTTTACAGCACTTATAAATTAAAGCGCATTGTCCATAGCCCTTTCTCCATGCTTGTAACTGAACCTCTCTCTTCATCCGCCCCTCTGCCCCACTCCACCCAGGGTTTGTTCCAAAGTCCACTGTCTGCATGAGAAGCCAGTCTGTCATAGAGAAGGGAAGGAGCACCAGAGGACACCCATTCCCCATACAGAAGCAAGGGCCTCAATGTAGTCTTTGCCTTCAGGGAAGCTCTCATGTTCTCCATGGATCTGTAGAATTGGGGATGGAGTCACCTACGCATGTAGTCCCCTTCATGGCATGATTGACACAAAGTCTGTTTAAATTGCTAAGGTCAAAACCATGCCTTTCAGGTATTTTCTTCATAGGACAAAAGAGATGAAAAAGTGATGTGACAAAGGTTAAAAAAATGAGGGATATAAAGAGATAGTGAATGTCACCAAACTGGACAAGAGGATGTCAGGATCTCAACAAGATAGCACAAATTAAAAAATTCTGGTAAGAAAGGACTGGGCAGTCAGGAGATGATTGACATCAAGAGTAATACAAGACAAATAGTGAGTAGATTCAATTCCACTGAACACACTGGGGTTGCACCCGACATATACCAGAAGAGAATTTGACTTATTGTGTGGTACAAACTCCAGCTACAATGGACACAGTGGATGAAGTTACAGAGATCAAGAAGACGTCCTTCCCTACCAAAAGATGATGGGTTAGATTCTCCCTTGATTTTACATATCCTTACTATGGAACCTCTGCCCTCTCTCCACTTAGCACAGCCTGCACAAGGGCACAGAAAAATTGCAGACCCAATGCAGGGCTGCTACTGAGATGTCCTCCTGGAGGTACCCAGTGCCCCAAATGAGATGAAAAATAGGCAGAGCCATAAATTTACTCTTTTCTCAATGGAGTTGGCTGTAGGAGTTAGCAAAGTAGAAAGGTGTTGCATTTTTCACTCCACTAGTGCACTGAGAGTTCTAGGAAGAGAGCACAGGGATGCAGAATGCTTTCTGTGCTCCCTCTAGGGCTACATGGTTCTGCACTATCCTTGATGCAAGGCACATAGAAACAATCTAACCCTATATTATTATGTAAAATTAAATCAATGTTGTTATACAAAGGTTGTCGTGAGTTTTTGATGAATGGAAAGATTGTAACATATTATGACTATTAAATGCTAGCGCATGTTTGCTTACAAATTGTCGTAGAGCAAAGAGGGCAGTGTGCTTTAAGAAATTTCTGTTTGTAGTGATTACAACATCTAATTAATGACTTGCAGTTTCCAGATCAATGGCCTTAAGGAAATGTAAGGTTAATTAATCGTTAATTCACTCAAGATAAGTTGACATTTTCATCTTACAGCTGCAATTGTCTGAACATAAAATGTACTAGTATGGGAGGGGAGTTAATAAAATAATAATAATAACCACCATTTTATTATCTGAAGCATCATTTACAAAAAGCCTCCCTACATATACAAGTATAAAACCCAGTGTGTGCAACGATAGCCATAACAGCACCTGTATATAATTCTGGCTTTAAACCCTGGCACACTTAGATTGTTAATACATCTTAGAAGTCAGCTCCATAGTTTGGACTGGGGCAATAATAGCTAAAGGGCCTAGCTTCAGGGCTTATTAGATATCAAATTTACCCTTGGAGCTTGTAATGAACTGTTCACTGCTGAGTACAGGGTGCTCAAAGCTACATTGGGACAAGTAGGAAAGGTCATGAGTAGATTTAAAAGCAAATGAAATAATGTAAAAGTCAATCCTAAAACCAACTAGTAACAAAAGAAGGTTTAATACACTCCGGTTTTTATGTTTAGTCAGCAGATGAATTGTTGCTTTTAGTGAAGATTGAAGCCATGCTAACAAATCACCAGACAGTCCAACAAACGGAGCATTACATAATCAATTTTTGATGTACTAAAAGCATGAATTAAGTGTTCTGCCTCAGTAAGATTCACATAGTTCAAGATGTTAGCAATATTCCCTGGCCTTAAAAAAGAAATCTTTACTATACTATTTATATTCAATTTAATGGATAACTCCATAGTTAATGGGCCTGATTCTCCATACCCTTGTATCTTGTGTAGTTGTTGGCACCTGAAATATTCCACCATTCTGATTTGGCTCACTTTTGCACAGATGCAAATGGTTATAAAATGCAAGGCAGTGGAGGAGGCCCATTATGTCAAATATCACAGCATACGGGGGGAAAAGTTAGCTAATATCTCTGCTGACTTATACCCTGTACACCATTTGGACACTGGCCCCAATACTGTTATCAGTTACGTTTGTGCACTATTGAGGTCTATTATCAACTATTAATGTTGGATATGAAGCAAGTCATAATTTAACATAGGATGAATCTTAAGGGTTGAATTCACGTTAGTTGGTCTTATTTGCAGCATATGTCCTTTTTCAGTAGTGATGTCAGAATTGATTACAAAACAATGCCATTACAATGCAAGAAAACACAACATCCGTTCTGTGTAAAATCATTATAGCAAACTAGTTTTCTAACAATGACGGAAAAGGAAGAAGTTTTGTTTTGTCAGATTCCTATTTGTCTCCAATATTCTTTTTTTTTTTTTACCTTGCCGTTTAACCATAATATTGTTCTTTTCCTCCTCAGATTCTGGTTTCTGTTTTAGTTCAGGGCTATGCATGTCTTCTCTGAATCTCTTATGGTACCTTTTAATAGCTCCATCAGATGTCTAATGATTTTAACATGCTCATGCTTGAGTTTAGGATCTTTATTGCCATGTTTCCTTGTTGTTTTTAAATCCTCTTCTCAAAAGTTTAGTGTTATCACAATGCCTGGTTTTGGTACAGTTCCTTCTCTGGGGGATTATACCAAATGCAGACAATGGATATGGAACTTAAGTATGCTTCCCATGGCTTAACAGCTGCTGAACCAACACCTGAAGATTTCTTAGGATCAAGTTGTGAAGAATCTATTCTCTTGTATGTTCTAATACTATTATAAGAAGCAATCATTTAACATTTTTAGTTGTTTATTTCTCTTTTTTTCCATTGTTCTTTAAACTTCTCATGAAAAATCTGGTTAAAAAATTGCACATTTCCTTACTAAAATATATGAAACCTTAGTCACCATTTACTCATTCAGGTTCCTTCCCCCACAACCTGAAGAACATAAATGAAGCCACTGTATGTCACTGCTCCAGCCTCATGGCCACAGTCACTTTCTCAACTATTGTATTCAGCCTTCATTGAGAAGAATGGGAAGAACCATGAACTAGTGGATGCATTTGCCCCTGTCCCAGCTCCTTCCTGCCATGCCCTCAAAACATGAGCTCACACTTGCAGGGTCCTCTCCATGGACTTTTGGGAGTGTTTGGCTGTTTGGAGTGGCTGACCCACCTTCCACCTCACAAAATCTGCACTGGATTTGCAACATCCCTTAAACCTTCTGCTTGAAAAATACCACTCAGCTTTTGAGATCTATGCTCTACTGAGATAACTGTTACTTTTTTATTAGGATCCGTGCTATCTTATGTGGATAATGCTTATTGAATATAGGGCTTTTTAAAATTATATGCAACAAAATTAGGGTTGGCATGGTAGTATTTTTGGGTGACAAAGTACACAGAAAAAATGTTTCATTTGGTGATGAGAAATCTAAACATGTTTCTATTTTCTTGTCACCCTTCCCTCACACATCTATCCCAGATGAGCTGGGAAAAGTCCTTCCCTCTCACAAACTATATTTTAATATCCTCAAACCGCTCACCACACAAAGGGCCAGTTTCCTTCAGTACATAATCAACTTCCTTCACAAACCTCTAAACATTAACAACCTCCCTCAGAATGCCATCCTTTCCACTTTGGATGTCACTTCCCTTGACACCAACATCCCTCACAATGCCTGCCTCAAATATTTCCAAGATAATGGCCAATGCTCAGATATCCAACCCAAACACACTGTCAAACTCATCCATTTCATCCTCATCCATAAGAATTTTATATTGAACAACAAACAGTTCTGAGTATTTCTTCAGTAAGAGTACTAGATATGATAGGTCTGCTTGGGTCCTGTCATTTGGGTATCTTGGGAAGAAGTTTTCTGGCATGGATTCATAGGGGATGAGTTAGTAGAGTTTCTCTTGGAGTTATTTGGAGAAGGATTTGGTGATATCCTTAAATTCCTGGGTAAATTGTTGTGTAGGATCTTCTTTGAGTTCTTTATGCTAGGTAGTGTTGATGAGTTGTGTGTTGGCCTCATTCACATAGTCATCACAGTTGAGAACTACGATAGTGCCTCCTTTGTCTGGTGGTTTGATGTGGTGATTAGATTACACAGATTGTACAACTGTCCTCTGGAGGTGGAGAGATTGTGGTGAATGTGATGCTTGTTAAAGATTTCAGACATTTTTTTCCCCGAAGCAAACAGTGTAATGATCAAAAGTGTGGTTTCAGCTGTTTTGTGGTGTCTGGTCAGATGATTCTTTTTTCTTAGGATGAAAGAATTCTCTCAAGTGGAGTTGGTGAAAAAAACCTTCTAGTTCTCCATATGTTAGTATGGTATCAAGAAGAGAGGTGAGTTTGGCTACTAAACCATAGTATGTGTGTGTTCTGTGTAAGAGCTTAGCTTGTTCATGACACCCATCTGCAGTCTGTATAATTAGTTTTTGTATACAATTAATTACACAGATCACAGATGGGCACACTGATCAATCTAAATTCCATCATCAACCTAAAATCAATCTAAATACACAGAACATACACGCTGGATTTGTGCTCAAACTCTCTTCCTGGGGTTCTTTCTTTAGGTTGCAAAGTCAAACTCTTAGAATTTTTTCCAAAAAGTCTGCCTTTAGACACCCGGAAAGTAAGTAACACACAATTAGAGGTTTCCTGAAAAGTTTTGGTTTAAGTGATTTGCCCAAAACCACATAGAAGTCTGTGGCAGAGGCAGTGATACTAATGAGTTCTTTTGGGATATGTCTACACAACATTGTGCAGCTTATGGAAGTGAGCCTCCCAGCCTAGATCAATGGACTTGGGTTAACGAGACTCCTGCTAGTATGCACTCTAAAAATAGCTGTGTAGACAGCACTCTGAAGTTGCAATTCAGGTTAGAACTCCAGGTTAGTTTGAAAGCCTGAGCTGCAACATCAAAGCACTATCTACATATCTATCTTTAGAGTGCTAGTGTGAGCCCTTCTAGCCCAATTCTGTCAACCCAGGCAGAGCGACTCTCTCCCATAGGCTCCAAAATGGAGTGTAGACATTGGTAAGAGAAGTCATCTTAATCTGAAGGCTATCCTTAGGCTCCCTGCCTCATTCTCTGCATAACATACCTGTCAACTGCTATAGAGGTAGAGCAGGGATTGGCAACCTTGGCATGTGGAACCACAGGGTAAGCACCCTTAGCGGGCTCCTCCGGTTTGTTTACCTGCTAGTTCGCCGATCGCGGCTCCCACTGGCCCCAGTTCGCCGCTCTGGTCCAATGGGGTGCTGGCGGATGCTTCCCGCAGCCCCCATTGGCCCAGGACGGTGAACCACAGCCAGTGGGAGCTGTGGTTGGAGAACCGTCAGGTAAACAAAGCGGCAGGGCCCGATAAGGGTGCTTACACTGTGGTCCCACGTTCCAAGGTTGCTGATCCCTGAGATAGAGGAAAGGATCCTCCAGACAACAGCCTCTTTCATTATGCAATCCTGGTGCATTTGCAATGAGTGAAACAAGGATTCAGTTAATTAATTCAGTTTTGCTACTCATGGAACCCTTGCCCTTTCTACTGGATAGACTTCCAGCAGGGTTGTCAAATAATGAAACAGTTTTCCTGAGATCAAGAATCAGGGTGGTAGCCGTGTTAGTCTGGAATAGCAGAGTTAACAAAGTCCTGTGGCACCTTAAAGACTAACTATAAAGTTTTGAAGCATGAGCTTTCGTGGGCTAATACCCACTTCGTCGGATGCAGGCAGTGGAAGTGTTCACAAACAGGCAGTTATAGAAAAGTAGGTAAGAGCCAGGTGGGAGGTGAAAAGGTTAGTCCAATTAAGCTGAGCCAGCTTGTTATCTCCGATCAGGGAGTGTGGATTATTCGTCTAGCATTTGAATGGGGTGTGTGAACATGGAGAGACGAGAAACAATGTCTGTAATGAGCCAACCATTGTAGATCTCGGTTCAATCCCAAAGTGTGTGTGCTGAATTTGCAAATGAATTGAAGCTCTGCAGTCTCTCTTTGCAGTCTGGATCTGAAGTTCCCTTTCTGAGTATGGTGACTTTTAAATCTGTAATAGTGTGTCCAGGCAGGTTGAAGTGTTCCCCTACAGGTTTTTGTATATTGCCATTCCTAATATCTGATTTGTGTGCATTTATCCTTTTTCGTAGGGACTGTCCAGTTTGGCCGATGTACATAGCAGAGGGACACTGGTGGCATATAATGGCATATATGACATTGGTTGATGTACAGGTGAATGAGCCAGTGATGGTATGGTTGATCTGGTTAGGTCCTGTGATGGTGTTGCTGGTGTAGATATGTGGGCAGAGTTGGCATCGAGGTTTGTTGCATGGATTGGTTCCTGAGTTGGAGTTATTGTGGTGCAGTGTGCTGTTGCTGTTGAGAATTTGTTTAAGGTTGGCAGGTTGTCTGTGTGCCAGAACTGGCCTTCCTCCCAAGGCCTTTGAAAGTGAGGGATTATTGTCCAGGATGGGTTGTGGGTCACTGATGATGTGTTGCAGAGGTTTTAACTGAGGACTGTAGGTGATGGCCAGTGGTGTTCTGTTGTTTTCTTTCTTGGGCTTGTCTTGTAGCAGCAGGCCTCTGGGTACACGTCTGGCTCTGTTGATCTGTGTCCTTATTTCCTTGTGTGGGTATTGTAGTTTTGAGAAAGCCTGGTGAAGATCTCGTAGGTGTTGGTCTCTGTCTGAGGGGTTGGAGCAAATCCGATTGTACCTCAGTGCTTGGCTGTAGACAATGGATCGTGTGGTATGTCCGGGATGGAAGCTGGTGGCATGAAGGTAGGCATAGCTGTCGGTAGGTTTTCGGTATAGGGTGGTGTCGATGTGGCCATCATTAATTTGCACTGTGGTGTCTAGGAAGTGGATTTCCTGTGTGGACTGGTCCAGACTGAGGTGGATGTTGGGGTGGAAGCTGTTGAAGTCATGGTGGAATTCTTCCAGAGTTTCTTTCCCATGGGTCCAGATGATGAAGATGTCATCAATGTAGCGTAGATAGAGAAGGGGTGTGAGTGGACGAGAGTTGAGGAAGCGTTGTTCCAGGTCTGCCATAAAGATGTTGGCATACTGTGGGGCCATGCGGGTGCCCATAGCAGTCCCGCTGGTCTGGAGGTATATATTGTCACCAAATTTGAAATAGTTGTGTGTGAGGATAAAGTCACAGAGCTCAGCAACCACCTGTGCTGTGGCATCATCAGGGATACTATTCCGGACAGCTTGTATTCCATCTTTGTGTGGGATGTTTGTGTAGAGAGCCTCTACATCCATGGTGGCTAGGATGGTGTTTTCTGGAAGGTCACCAATGCATTGTAGTTTCCTCAGGAAGTCAGTGGTATCACGGAGATAGCTGGGAGTGCTGGTGGCATAGGGTCTGAGTAGAGAGTCTACATATCCAGACAGTTCTTCAGTGAGAGTGCCAATGCCCGAGATGATGGGGCGTCCAGGGTTCCCAGGTTTGTGGATCTTGGGTAGTAGATAGAATAACCCCGGTCAGGGCTCTAAGGGTATATTAATTTGTTCCTGTGTTAGTGCAGGGAGAGTCCTGAGTAGATGGTGCAGTTTCTTAGTATATTCCTCAGTGGGATCGTAGGGAAGTGGCCTGTAGAAATTGGTATTGGAGAGTTGTCTGGTAGCCTCCTTTTGGTAGTCTGACCTGTCCATGATGACAACAGCACCTCCTTTATCAGCCTCTTTGATAATGATGTCAGGGTTGTTTCTGAGGCTGTGGGTAGCATTGCGTTCTGCACGATTTAGGTTGTGAGGCAGGCGATGTTGTTTTTCCACTATTTCTGCCTGTGCACGTCGGCGGAAGCATTCTATGTATAGGTCCAGACTGTCATTTCGACCCTCAGGAGGAGTCCATGTGGAGTTCTTCTTCTTGTGCTGCTGGTGGGATGGTGTCTGTGTACTAGTGTGCTGTTCCATGTTGTCTTGAAAGAATTCCTTGAGTCGGAGACGGCGAAAGTAGGCTTCCAGATCACCGCAGAATTGTATCTTGTTTGTGGGGGTGCTGGGGCAGAATGAGAGTCCTCGAGATAGGACAGACTCTTCTGCCGGGCTGAGAGTGTAGCTGGATAGATTGACGATATTGCTGGGTGAGTTAGGGGTGCCACTGTTGTGGCCCCCTGTGGGAGGTAGGATTTTAGATAGTTTGCAGTCCTTTTTCTTTTGTAGAGAGGTGAAGTGTGTGATGTAGATCTCCTGTCTTATTTTAGTAAAGTCTGTTTGTGTGGAAGGTTGGTCGTTTATGAAGGTCTCCAGGTTGGAAAGCTCTTTTTTGATGTTTTCCTGTTTGTTGTACAGTATGCTGATCAGATGATTCCTCAGTTTCTTAGATAGTGTCTGGCATAATCTCTCACTGTAGTCTGTGCAGTATGTGGATTGCAATGGATTTTTCACCTTCAGTCCATTTGGTATGATGTCCTGCCATTTGCATTTGGAGAGAAAGATGATATCTGTCTGTACTTGTGCAAGTTTCTTCATGTGGTTGATGGATTTCCACTCCATACGGCTAAATGCAGTGCCTTGCATGATGTCAAGAATCAGGGTGGTAGCCGTGTTAGTCTGGAATAGCAGAGTTAACAAAGTCCTGTGGCACCTTAAAGACTAACTATAAAGTTTTGAAGCATGAGCTTTCGTGGGCTAATACCCACTTCGTCGGATTCAGGCAGTGGAAGTGTTCACAAACAGGCAGTTATAGAAAAGTAGGTAAGAGCCAGGTGGGAGGTGAAAAGGTTAGTCCAATTAAGCTGAGCCAGCTTCAAGTGCTACCAAACAAGAATCAGCTATTAGTGACTTCTGATCACAAATAATTGAAAGTCTTCATGTCCCCATGAGCTCTCCAGTCCAAATGATCTTACAGGGATTATATGAAATAACCTAAATGTCTTAAATATATTGTATTTTGTTTTGATGAAACCAAATTAAATCCTAGCAAAATAACTTAACCATCAAAGACCAGATCCTCATTTTCTTTATCTGGAATTAAGTCAATGAAGCTACATTAGTGCAGACTAGCTAAGGATCAATACTTTAAAAATAATCAGGGTCCGCTTATTTACAACAAAAGTTTATCTATTCAGGACTTTTTCTGCATGGCCCAGGATGTAGGGTAATGGAAGGTCCCCAGGAGGGTATGTTGTGCAAGTGGCATAGAACTCATCTAAACAAGTTTTCCTTAAAGTGGCCTGAATTTTTCAGAAATGCTAGGACTAGAGCAGCATAATTTTGATTTATATTTTGTACCTTTTATATAAACATATTATGTCAAATAAATGGAAGCTTGTCTTCTCTCCTTTCCCCTGATGCCACCCAGAACACTGATACCAAAAGAAAGAGAAAAAGAATCCAGGCAGATAGTGTGATTGTTATGAAGATTATCCACATTCCTTACCAAGAGCTTGTCATTCTTTTCCTAAGTACCTTTGAACTATAAGGAAAGTGAGGAATACTTGTAGCACCTTAGAGACTAACTAGCTTAGTTCAGCATAAATTTTAGGATCCTGAGGAAACTACAATCCATCGGTGATCTTCCAGAAAACACCATCCTGGCCACTATGGATGTAGAAGCCCTCTACACCAACATTCCACACAAAGATGGACTACAAACTATCAAGAACAGTATCCCCCGATACTGTCATGGAAAACCTGGTGGCTGAACTTTGTGACTTTGTCCTCGCCCATAACTATTTCACATTTGGAGACAATATATACCTTCAAGTCAGCGGAACTGCTATGGGTACCCGCATGCCACACAGTATGCCAACATTTTTACGGCAGACTTAGAACAACGCTTCCTTAACTCTCGTCCCCTACTGTCCCTACTCTACTTGCGGTAAATTGATGACATCTTCATCATATGGACCCATGGAAAAGAAGCCCTTGAGGAATTCCACCATGATTTCAACAATTTCCATCCCACCATCACCCTCAGCCAGGACCAATCCACACAAGTGGTCCATTTCCTAGACAGAACTGTGCTAATAAATGATGGGCACATACACACTACCCTATACCGGAAACCTACTGACTGCTACACTTACCTACATGCCTCCAGCTTCCATCCAGAACCCACCACTCGATCCATTGTCTACAGCCAAGCTCTAAGATACAACCGCATTTGCTCCAGTCCCTCAGACAGAGACAAACACCTTCAAGATCTCTACCAAGCATTTTTAAAACTACAATACTGACCTGGGGAAGTGAAAAAAACAGATTGACAGAGCAAGAAGAGTACCCAGAAGCCACCTACCACAGGACAGGCCCAACAAAGACAAAAACAGAACATCATTAGCCATCACCTTCAGCCCCCAACGTAAGCCTCTCCAACGCATCATCAAAGACCTACAACCTATCCTGAAATATGATCCCTCACTCTCACAGACCTTGGGCGACAGACCAGTCCTCGCTTACAGACAGCCCCCCCAACCTGAAACAAATACTCCCCAGCAACCGCACACCACACAACAAAAATACTAACCCAGGTACCTATCCTTGTAACAAAGCCCGATGCCAACTCTGTCCTCATGTCCATTCAACTGACACCATCATAGGACCTAATCACATCAGCCACACCATCAGAGGCTCATTCACCTGCACATCGACCAATGTGATATATGCCATCATGTGCCATCAATGCCCCTCTGCTATGTACATTGGCCAAACCGGCTAGTCTCTACGCAAAAGAATAAATGGACACAAATCTGACATCAGGAATCATAACATTCAAAACCCAGTAGGAGAACTCTTCAATCTTCCTGGCCATTCCATTAAAGATTTGATGGTTTCAATTTTGAAACAGAAAAACTTCCAAAACAGACTCCAACGAGAAACTGAGGAACTGGAATTAATTTTCAAATGGGATACAATTAACCAGGGGCTAAATAGGACTTGCCAGTGGTTCTCTCATTACACTACTTGATTGCATTTCCTGAGTTAATTTACCTGACACAGATATCTATTTCAAAAGGTATTTTTTTCTGATAATGCCCCATCTACATTTAACAGCCCTCTTAGAATTGATATGCTAATGTACAACTTTTTTTTCTTTCTCTGTGTATAAAGGCATCTTACTTCTGTTCCATTCTATGCATCTGATTAAGTGAGCTATAGCCCATGAAAGATTATGCTGAAATAAACTAGTTAGTCTCTAAGGTGCTACAAGTATTCCTTGCTTTCTTTACAGATACAGACTAACTTGGCTGCTATTCTTGAACCTTTGAACTATAGTTACAGTAAGGAATTTGCCCCTTGGGCTTGTGATCTTTAGGTGTCATGCTTACTGCTGTTCTCCCATTGGAATTTCAGTAAGAGAGAATCTAAAATAATCTGCTAAAAGGCATCACTGAGCCACAGGGAAAATCAAACTGCTCCACATGTCAGGGCCAACAGAAATGCTAAAATCAACAGGTAAAGTTCAAGATGGGATCATTTCATTGCAATCTCCATCAGAGTGTATTATATATATTATATATATATTAATTGCAGTGAATTGGAGCCAAAGTCTGAGCATCAGAAGAGCTTTGCTGAAAAAAAGGGCTATAGTAGACCTAAATAATAAATAATACCTTGCAAGTATACAGTACTTTCCATCTGTGGATCTCAAAGTCCTTTAGAACAGTAGTGAATTTAGTCTCACAGCACCATTGCTAGATAAGAAAACATTATTATCCTATCTTATAAATGAGGAAATTAAGGCACAGAGATATTAAGTGATTTTCCCAATGTCAAGTAAGAAATCTGTGGCAATAGATCTCATATTTTCTGCCACCCAATCATGTTCCTGGTTATGGACTGGGCCTTAAAATTGCATTTGTTGTGCTTTTAGCCCTCAAACTTGAGAGGAACTGATGGGGTAGATTCTAAACTCCTATTGACAGCAGTAGGAGTTCCACATGTAGAAAGAATATATCAGAGTGTTTAGATCCCTACTATACATCGAGGAGGGCCTCACCATGACTCTCACCCCTGGTTGGGTTAATGAAGGTGGCAGGTCGTCCCACGGAAGAGCCATCTGTTAAGGCCGAATATTCATACTTAGTTGCTTAAAGTCAGGCACATATACAATGTACCTAAATATGGATTAGACAACCAATTTGGGAATTTTGGACTTTATCTGCTAAATTACCCCCAAAGAGTAAAATTGGGTGATATTTGAGACTTCACAGGTGCTGTCAGGACTGTCCTCCAAGTGTTTGCAAGCCCTCCCAGAGTGGTGTCATCTGCAAATTTTATAAACATATTCTCCATTCCATTATTCAAGACATTAATGAAAATAATCAGAGTGGAGTAGAGAGGAAGAATTACAACACTCCTGCTCATACATCCCACAATTATTCTTTTTCTTTTTCTTTTTTTTGCAATGGTGCTACACTGTTGACTCATATGAAGCTTGTGGTCCACTAAGATCCCTAGATCTCTTTCCTCAGTACAGTAAACCCTCGATTTAACGGACCTCGATTTAACGGACTTCGGATGCAAGGGACAAAATTTCTGAGCAAGTCTGATGCATTCCTGATCCATTTCTGGCAGGCTGGCTGCCGGCTTCCGGCTGCCGCCCGGGTCCAGGCAAAGGGCGGGCTGACTGCCGGCTCCTGGCTGCCGCCCGGGTCCAAACAGCGGGCGGGTTGGCTGGCGGGTCCTGGGAGCCAGAACCCGTGCGGGCTGGCTGCCGGCTCCCGGCTGCCGCCGGGGTCCCAGCCACGGGCGGGCTGCGGAGCTGCCGCCTTGACCCTGTGGCGGGCGGGCTGCTGCTCCGACAGCTCGTTTTTTTTTTTAATTAAATAACGGACTTTTTGATTTAACGGACACCCCCTCGCCCGAATTAGTCCGTTAAATGGAGGTTTTACTGTACTCCTTCCTGGGCGGTCGTTTCCCATTTTGTCTGTGTGAAACTAATTGTTCCTTCCTAAATGAAGTATTTTGCATTCATCCTTATTGAATTTCATCCCATTTACTTTAGATCATTTCTCCAGTCTGTCCGGATCATTTTTAAATTTAAACCTGTCCTGCAATGCATCTGTCTCAACCACCATCAGTTATTTTCAAAGGCTGTTTCATTTTGCATCTCTGTTTAACAAAGATCACACAGCAGCCAACATACTATCACAACATAAAGACCGAATCAATGTGCAGTTGACCTCCCAAAGTCATTCTCCTAGTTTATTATTCCTGACAATGAAAGAATTGAAGTGAGAGCTGTGTGAGATGGTCTATTCACACTATGCAATGTTTTATACAGTGTGCTAGCTTGCTCTTGTATGATTTTTCTAAGAGAGGTGATAGTGTTAGACGTTTTCTGTCAGAAGCTTAAAAATATCTAAACTATTTAGTCACTTGGTGAAAGCCTGTAAAATTCTTAGAAGAACACTGTCTATCTATAATGCTAAGACTTGTGAAATGCAATATAATAACATGGAAAGCATAAAGGAAATCACTTAATCTATCTCATCAGTCTGTTGAAAAACACGTTCAAAAGCTAATAGACAAAATTTGGAAAGGTTACTGAGATGTTTGCTGTGGCAGCTGTAAATTTTTTTTTCTTCATGAAATATGAAAATATAACAATTTCTAATCTGAAGCCTCTCCAAACAAGAGGTAAAGATTAAGAATTACACTTATGTGTCAGCTTTGCTGGAGACATAATCCTGGGCTAAATCAGTATGGCAAGTTTTACAGTGTAAATGAGAGGAGAATTGGGCCAAGAATATCTAATATATTTACTTTTATCTTCCATAATCTCTTAACAGTACTCTCCATACCCTTACAATTCCCTCCAATGCTTCTGGGTCTTTCCCCCTTTTCCCAAGAATCTCAATAACTGTTGCCTTGTCACATTTTGCTTGCCTTTTTCTATAAGTATTCCAGAATTAAATGTGGTTGGAAGTTTTCTGATGAACTGCTTTTCTGGTTTTTGTTGTTGTTTTTTTCTAGAAGCGCCAGCACCAAATTCCCCAGCTACTTGGCAGTTCCTAAGGTACACTGCTGCACATCCATGGCTCCCAGGGCTGGGATCTTGGGGACATATTTCATTTTGGAAACACTGAAACATTCATGCTGTGGGAATGCTTTGCTGTTTCCAAAACAAAATATTGCAAACTTCCAGTTCTGTGGAAAAAATGAGTTTTTGGATATGGGGCCTGATCCAGGATTTTTTTTTTAAAAAAAAAGCCATTTTGTGTGTGTTGGGGGGGGGGGGCGATCCATTTCCTGGCCAGCTGTATCCAGAACATTTACGTCTTCCTGGTGGTCCTCAACCCCCAACTCCCTGGTATACTTCTGTCAAGGTTCTATTTCCCCACTCTGAACTCTAGGGTAAAGATGTTGGGACCCCGCATGAAAGACAAATCACCCCCCCCCCCCAGCTTATTTTAACAGTTTAGGTTAAATCTTTCCCCCCCAAACCCAAACTTCTCCAGTTGGGCCTTGGAAACCGCCACCACCAAAACCATGGGGTGGGGCAAATTGGAACCCCAATAGTAACACCCCCCCCCTTTTTTTACCTGGGAGAGATTTGAGAACAATGACCACAAACCCTCACTAGCTGTGAGATGAGCCTGATCCAAACTAGGATCACTCCAATGGAAATAAACAGACAGTTCTTATAAGAAAGATTTTAATAAAAGAAAAATAGAAAAGCATAAACTCCTTATACAGAAATCCATAGATACTAAGCCCCCTAGCATTACCCAGCCCTCATGGACCCCTCTCCCTTGGAATTTTTCTCTCTGCTAAACTTAACAGTCTAAGGACACCGTGGATCAATTACCAAGTGATACAATCCAAGAATACACTTACTGCTAGGCTTTTGGCTTTCTTAGCAGATTATTGAAATGATGAATAGAAACATAGATGTGATTCCTCCCCATAGCCAGGGAATGCAGACAGACTCTGAGCAGCCACGGGGAGAGAGACAGAGAAAAAACCCGGGAACAAAAGTGAAAGTAACCCCTTTGTCTGCCAGGTATTAGCACCTCCGATACATCATCCCCTCTCCTGTTTCAGGTTAACTCTTCACAGGTAAAACAGTAAGTCTAAGGTACTTCATACTTATGACAACTTCAAGTCCACCTCCCCTGCACCCACCTCACAATAATTTCTATAGCTCTAAGAACACTCTTATGTTTTCATCTGATCCATTTTTGGTTTCTTCCTGTCCCGCATAATACTAAAGATCTCTAAAGAGAAATCAGATAACTTCATGGAAGAAATGCATCAAGTCTTTGACTGTCCTATTCAGATACTTTGCTATGAGAGGATTCCAAAAAACTTTCTAACTCTAAGTGTAGTTAAGCTCTGGGATAGGCTTCTTAAGGAGGTCGTGGAGTCCTCAGCAAGAGAGAGGTTCTACAAACACCTGACAGAGAGGGTCTAGGTTTACTTGGTTCTGACAGAGCACAAGGGTCTGGGCAAGATGACTTCTCAAAGTTCCGTCCAGTCCTACATTACTATGATTGTAAGTCAGTAAAACCTTTTAAAATTAAAGTTTGCAGCTAAATCTATATGCCAGGATTTAAAAATGAATTTCAGCTGCCCTTTGCATCAGTGCTGCCAGGAAACAAGGATTTTTGGACTAGAACTGTCCTGTAATTTATTTTTGAAATTTTTCCTATCCAGAATGTTTTCACTTTTATGCCCCGCCTTCCAAAACTCCACCACAGCCTACCCCACCCCAGCATACCCCACCCCTCCACTTTAGCTTTACTGAATAGGCTTTCAATCTTGAAGAGTTTTTTTCTTATTTTAATAAGACATGCTAGATTGTCCACTTGGTTTCTGAAGTTAATTCAGAATTATTTGGGTGCATATTCATATTCAGTGCAAATCTTGTCTTTTTATGTTGTTTTGTGATAACTTAACATTTAGCATGCTAAAACATGCTCTATGTTTCTGGCACATATGGCCTGCATGTTTTGTTTTTTTTCTACCCACAAATCAAACTTCTTTTCTTCATTTTTACATTCCTATTCCCCAAACTTTATATATTCAATCTACTGTGAAAAATATGTTGGCCCTACCTTAGTCTCCATTTAGCACCTTGCACAACATAACAGGATGAGAGGATGATGTTGGAATGACAGAGTCCAAAGGGGATATCCACTTCTAGAGAATAACACAGCTGACTTCCTATTGTCATTTTAAATTACACTTTCAAAGACTTGATTGGGTAAGAGACCGCATTTGTGACAAAAGGAATAAAAAATGAAACATCTTAGTGTAAGAAAGATTTTTTTTCCTATATGTCAGATATAAGACTTTAAAGAAAAAACCCCGCCTCCATTTCCACTTTTTCTAACAACTCATACCTGCCTGGGAGAGGATAAACTTTTCAAGATTCACAGTGGTCAGGCTGTATTGTATTATAAGTCAGTTCTCAGTTCTGATTTTTATTTTATTTTTATTTTTTACTTTTCATATATTTGTCCAAATGGTAAACCTGTTACAACTTTTCTAAACCTAAAAATGGGGTAGAGACTGAGTGTCTGATACATGCAAATATATATATACAGGAAAAGCTGTGTTATCCAGCACTTTACAAACTGGAAAACTTTATAAACCAGCATTTGGGCAGAGGGTGTCCAGACTCTGGGAGGGAGTGTGGGTGCAGGAGGGAATTCAGGGCAGAGGGTTGAAGCATGGAAGGGATTTTGGGGTGCTGGATCAAGGCAGCACTCACCTCAGGCGGCTCCCCGTAAATAGTGACATGTCCGGAGAGGTGCAGGCAGGCGGCTCTACACGATGCCTTTGCCCGCAGGCTCCATCCCCACAGCTCCCATTGGCTGCAGTCAATGCTCCTAGGTGGAGGAATGGTCACGAAGGCTCTATGCATTGCTCCTGCCCTGCACCGATCACTGGCTCTGCAGTACCCATTAGCTGGGGACTGCGGCCAATGGGAGCTGCGGGGGTGGTGCCTGCAGGCAGAGGCAGCGTGCAGAGCCACCTGGCCACACCTCTCCGGACATGTAGTCACTTGCAAGGAGCGGTCTGCAGTGAGTGCCGCACGGATCCAGCACCCTGAAATCCTTCCTGCACCCCAACCCTCTGCCCTGAGCCCCCTCCTGTACCCACACTCCCTCCCTCTTAGCTAATTGGATTTTTTTACTTACCGCCACTACCCATTCCTCCAATATGCCAGATAAAAAAGCTTTTATTGTAATTTTAATGGATCATTCCCAGTGGGGGAAGAGCGAGTTCAAAGCTTTTGTACTCTTAATAAGGCACTCAATTTATTTTATTTCTGGTGAGCATGCTTCCTCATTTTCATACCTCTTATTTTTTTCCTGTTCGATGGACTATCAGGAAGAAAGATGTTCACCTGCTTAAATATCTGTGAAACTAGAGCTAGCAAAACCTAATTACCATATAAACAAATGTAATTGGAATGAATGTATTATGATCACAGAACCCTCAGCACATTCCTCACATTAATGTGATTTTCACTATCTTTTTTGATGTACTTGTCTTCTCTTGTCATAATCCATTTTCAGCGATGTTGGATAATTCCAGGTGGCTTCGGAAAATCTATGTTATTCTTTCTTAAAATGTTGCTTAATATATACAGACACAGAGAAATATGCATAGATAAACAAAGAAGCATACCGTGGGTCAGAAGAAAAAGCATCAGTGGTTTACATGCTAACTAGATTACTTGCAAGTTTTATACCATGGCTCAGAGTGCCAACATTAAAATCACCTGACCTAGGCAAATATGAAAGGTTAAACAACAATGTACACATTAAAAATGCAAAATTAAGACAAGTAGTGTAATCAAAAAGATTATAGAGAATTGTTGGGAGTTGATAGCACACTCTAAGAAGTGTTATAGGGCATGAAGGTGAAGGCCAAGTGATTTGAAGTGCTTAAATAATGATAATTATGCCTCTAATAGACTGCCTGGTGAAAAGATCCAAAAGAACAATTATTTTGCAGTTGAGATCAATCTGTGATTTTTCAAACCTGTCATTTACCATTTTAACTGTTTGCTATATTTCTGTTATTTCCCATACTTAGAATGATCACAGAAATCAAAAGTAGTTTAAAGGATTATATTGGTAAATGACAAGCTTTCAGGATGCTTACTGTATTTAGACCCGCTCCCCCCCAATACAGTAAGCAACCTGAATGCTTGTCAATTACCAATACAACCTTTTAAATCATTTTTGAATTAAACTACTTTTTCTAAATTATACTAAGACAGGGATTGGCAACTGCAGGGTAAGCACCTTTGGCGGGCCCAGCTGGTTTGGTTACCTGCCACGTCCACAGGTTCGGCCTCGGTTCGCTGCTTCAGTCCAATGGGGGCTGCGGGAAGTGGCGGCCAGCACCGCACCCTTTGTCTCTTTCACCCACTGAAATTTACCCAATACGAGATATTATTATGTCATCTACCTTGTCCCTCTGTCATGGGTCTCACTGACTGGCTTCAGAGTTCAGTCAGGTAGTTAGAGTTCCAGCCCCCCGGGAATGAAATTGGGGAATCAGGTTCTGGTAGCTTGGCCATTCCCTTTAACAAGGCCACTATTCCCAGCTCAAAGCTGATGGTCCCTTGATGGCTCTCTTATTCAGGGTCAGACACTTAAGTACCAGGCCCCCTAACAGAAGAATGATGTAGCAATCCTACATGGCAGTTACAGTATAAAGAAAAGGTTACACTCAAAAAGGACACTGAAAATACAATTTGGGTTTCACAGAATCAGAATAGAGAGGTACTTAGCCATAACCCCAAACAATTGCAAGTCTAAGTTGACAAATTCAGATTTGAACACAGTCCCAGGTCAGACAAAGCAAGCAGGAAATTATGTATTTACTGTGTATTTCATATACTTGTTTTACATCATTGTCTGCTATTCAGAAACCATTTTATGAACCTACTAATCTGTCCTCTGTAAACGTTAGCTTGGTGCAGATTCCCACAGCCAGACTGCTCTCTCAGAAGTTGGACCAATAAAAGATATTACTCCACCCACCTTGTCTTTTACTCTAGGCAGAACAATCATATCGTCTCTGTCTTTTAATAGAATCCTATTATATATCTTCTATATATTATTCTCTACCTGTATCTCAATGAATTCAATTTAAAAGTGCTAGTTAGACGCCAGCCAGTGTCACATCCACTCTCATCTCATGTTATTCTGTTCCCTTCACTGCTGAATCTCGAAATCCAGAGATTGACTCTCTGTATCTTCCTTGTGACACTCTATGGTTGGGAAGGACCTCTGGGGAAATCTACCTGTGTTTACAAGAGGTAATACACAATGGATTTTTTTTTAGGTATAATAAATCATCTCTTCATGGTTACTAATATACAGTAAATTATTTACTTTGTTATTAACCCAGCTAGTTTGTTATTACCTCAACCACCTTGCATTACCAAAATGATTGCTGCTGACTCTTTTGTACAGACCTACCAGATCCTTATTGCATTCCTCTTCTTATTCTTTGGAATACCCTACAGGATCAGAATTGGGCCACCGGCAATCAAAGAGTAATAGGAACACAGATAGTTAACTATTCGGGGAAAGGCTGGGTGGGCAACAGATTTCTGTTTTGTGGGAAATTTTGCAATTTAAAAAAAAATCTATTCCAAAACAGAATGAAAACAAGACCATTTGTAAAACAGACTTTGGAAAAAATAGAGTTTCAGGTGAATCAAAACATTTTGTTTTGATAAAATGTAAAAAAAAAAATTCCAATTTTAACTTTTTAACTTGTTTACATAAAACAATGTAATTTGTTTCAGAAAGTCACTTTGAAGTGAAAATTTGAGAGTTGAAATGGGATATTTCAACATTATCAGAATATTTTGTTTTGTATATGTGTGTGTGGGGGAGATCAAAACAATTTTTTTTTAAATCAACACATCCAAACGTGCTGATTTCTACATAAATGTTTTGAATTGAAAATCCATTTTGATGAAAAAATTCTGACGAGCTCTAGTAAGTAGTCCCACTGTAGATGATCCTTGGTGAATGCATGAACATTTAGAGCTGTTTTCTCCCATTTTTTCACTCTGAAGAGGAGGGAGTTTTATCCCATTTTGCCCATCTTAAGATAAGTCCGGAAGAGTCTAGGTGATGAGAAGGAAATAACTAGATCCAGGAAGGAAACAGCTGGAGAGTAGAGTACAAGATGGTCTATGGAAGTTCAGGCATCCAAGACAAACAAGGAAAGAAGGGACTATGGGTACGTCAACTGCTTACATCAGCAAAACTTCTGTCACTCAGGGGTATGAAAAAAACACCCTCTGAACATCATAAGCTACACTGACATATGCACTTATGTGCACAGTGCTATGTTGGTGGGAGAGTTTCTCCCATTGACATAGCTACCACCCCTCTTCAAGAACATAAAAATGGCTGTACTGGGTCAGACTGGGTCCATCCAGTCCAGTAATCTGTCAACCAACAGAGGTCAATGTCAGGTGACCCAGAGTGAGTGAACCAAACAGGAAATAATCAAGTGATCTCTCTCCTGCCATCCATCTCCACCCTCTGACAAAAAGAGGCTAGGGACACCATTCCTCACCCATCCTGGCTAACAGCCATTAATGGACTTAACCGCCATGAATTTAACCAGTTCTTTTTTAAACCTTGTTATCGTCCTAGCCTTCACACCCTCCTCAGGCAAGGAGTTTCACAGGTTTATTGTGCGCTGTGTGATGAACTTCCTTTTATTTGTTTTAAACCTCCTGCCATTAATTTTATTTGGTGGCCCCTAGTTCTTATATTATGGGAGCAAGTAAATAAATGTTCTTTATTCACTTTCTCCACACCACTCAGGATTTTATATACCTCTATCATATCCCCCCTTAGCCTCAATTTTTCCAAGCTGAAAAGTCCTAGCCTCTTTAATCTCTCTTCATATGGGACTCTTCCAACCCCCCAATCATTTTAGTTGCCCTTCTCTGAGCCTTTTCTAATGCCAGTATATCCTTTTTGAGATGAGGAGACCACATCCATACTCAGTATTCAAGATGTGGATGCACAATAGACTTATACAAGGGCAATAAGATATTCTTCATCTTTTTCGCTATCCTTTTTTAATGATTCCTAATATCCTGATTGCTTTTTTGACTGCCACTGCACACTGTGTGGACATCTTCAGAAAACTATCCATTATGACTCAATTTTAGCAACTCAATAGCTCCTACTCCACCCTTCCAAAAATTGACCAAACTATTTTGTTTTAATTTTCCATTTTGTCAAAAAATCATTTCCCATTAAAAAACAACAAAATGGTGATGGAAAAGATTCAAACAATTTTAATTTTAATTAATCAGTCCAACTGTATATAAACCACATTAACACCGGGTGACATTTTTGTCCCCTTTTTGTGGATAGACCATATATAGAGGTTTGTGAACTACTGATGGCTCAAAACCAGTAGACCTGACCTCTTTCAGGTGAAAGTAACAAATCTAAAAGTCTTGGATTCAGTCCTAGCAGATGATTCACTTAGGGATATTGTCACATGTATAAAACTAAGCCATCCATCCATATAATACTCTAACAAAGCACAATTCCAGAGTTTTTCTGTGAGGAAATTTTAACAGCACTTTGTACTTGTTTCACTCTGAGTGCACTTCATATGGATCAAAAATCAAAAAAGCTGTAAGTGCTCCCAGTTCCAAAGAAGTCTGCTTTTCTTTATTACCAAAAGGAGGATAATTTTGCAAAAGAAAAGAACTACTGAAAGCACAAACAATTCTTTTCACCATAACAGTGTTACTGTAAAATTGGCCATACTTTCTTTTTCATACTAAGGGTCAGGAGCTTTGGGAGCTGATTTTGTTTTAGACTATGTAGAAAAAATAAATCTAGAATTATTTTTGTTCCATTTACAAAACACTGCTTATAGCCTGAGGACCTTGTAATGCATTTCCCACTTACCACTCCCACCCCCCAAAAAAGGGAATTGAGTAGCCTCACCTTGATATGATCTCATCAACCAGGCAGGGCAGAAGTGTGACCATATCTAATATGTAATCTTATCCATCTTGACAGTTATATGCAGGTTAGAAATAAGGGTACACAGAGAACTTGAACCAGACTGATTAAAGATTTTCAGAATGTTCTTGGCATTGCTCTAGGAACAGAATCTGACTTTGCTTTTGATACAGTTGGCTATGAAAAAGACAATGTGGAATAGTACAATGGAAGGATCGGAAGCCAAATGTATTCCTGTTATAAAAACTCCAGTGAAATAAGTGGGAATTACACAGCGGGGAACCTAACCCAATGGTGAAATTCTTCCCTTTGGCAGGGCTGTGAAAAATTCCACAGAAATCAGTGGGTTTACCCAGTTATAACTGAAGGTAGAATTTGGCCAACAGGGATATTTTTAGCCAGTATTGACAATTGAAAACTTATTAAAACCATGATACATGAGTCATTTGATTATTCCCCAAATTATTTATTTTTAGTTTTCATTTACACATGGGTGTAGAGTAGGCAGTACTGATAAAGAAATGCATAAATTAAAATTTAGTATGCAATGTTTCCGCATTTTAATAAATAAGAACAAAGAAATCTTAAATTTCATGCTGTTTTTCAGGGACATCAGCACTATTCAGAAAACATTAACTATTGAACAATTTATATTTAATTTCCCCATTCTAGAACTGAAGAAATTGATTTCCCCTGTAACCATTTCTTTTATGCGTATGGCCAAGATTTTGAAAAGTGGGTGATTAAAATTCATCTCCTAAATCAATATTTAGACACCTTTGTCAGTGGGCTTATTTCCAAATGTGCTGAGCACCTGGAAGCATCCATTCAAGTCAAAGTGAGTTTTTGGATGCTTACCACTCTTGATTGTCAGGCCACCTACTTAGGAATCAATTCTGCAAGGTACTTAAGCACATAGACAGACAATGGGTGCTTAAAGTTAGTCATATGCTGAAGTACTTTGCTGAATAACAATGTAGGACCCAGATCCTCAGAGGTATTTAGATGCCTACTTTTCAATTAAAATATCTGGGTTCAGGTGCCTAAGTATGGATTTTGGAGCCTAACAGTGGATATTTAGTTTTTTTAAAATTACCTATCTGTATAAGATTTTTGCAGTGTTGTAGCCATGTTGGTGTCAGGCTATTAGAGGCACAAGATGGGTGAGGTAATATCTTTTATTGGACCAGTTTCTGTGGGTGAAAGAGATTTCCCGACCTGAAGACCTCTGTGTAAGCTCAAAAAATAGTCTCTTTCACCAGCAGAAGTTGGTCCAATAAAAGATAGTACCTCCTTTACCTTGTTATTCTAAATCTATATTCACACAGGTAAACTTCTCTCTCTCATATATTACACAGACCACATATCTAACTTGACCAACCTCAGAGTGATGAATAAAAGCTGTGTAGAGAAACTAAAGCAGGAAATCTATAAAAATATGTCACTCTGAACATCTATTGGGAGTAATCATAGTTGCATCCACAGGAAGGAAGAAAAAAAAGCTACCCTAAAATGGAATCAAATTACAGAACTCTACAGCTGCTTCTCTCATGATTGACAATTAAAATCCATTTGCTGGATATATTTCCATATTGCTGCTTCTGTGGAATTTTCCCTGCTTGTTTTAATAGGATGGCTATCAAGAGATAAGCATTTATCACTTAAAACTTGACATACTGTGGTGATAGCCAAAGACTCCTGCAGATTTAAACATGTGTCTCCAGCATTATCTCATGTTAGAGGGTTAATTACTTTCTTTCTTAATATAGACATTGCATTCTGTTGCTAAGGAAACAAATTATTTCTTTATAATCTACAAATATGTGAGTTGTATTATGTTGGGGGGAGTGGTGCTGGAAATGTTAAATTAGAAAAGAAAAATAACCCCATAGCTCAAAAAAGTGAAACGGTGGCAGACTCCCTGAGAGGGCCAGCTTAGGGATGTACAGGCAAAGCAATGCATTGCCTCATGGGAATCCAGTTGCAGGTTCTGAGTTTGTTCTTCACTCACTGGGTCAGCAGACGGTTGGAACAACTCATCTACTAGGAGCTCTGTGCTGAGATAGGAGGTGTCTTGTATCTTGTTCAAGCAAGTCCTTGTGTCCAATGTCTGAAGCAGCACATATTTACTCCCAGATCTTACTTTAGGTATTAAAATAACAAGCAATCACATGGAACTCTCCAACAAAATATGACTAGGTAACTTGCTCCCATTCTATTACCTATCTGACAACCAATCCAGCTGGTCAATAGAAGTTAGTGGCATAAGCACCACAAATAATCTCATAATTGTGTAATGTGACTGATTTATTACAACATCTAGCATTGTCTGCGGCTACTATGGTTCTTCTGGTGATACTAGATCAGTGATTCTCAAGCTTTTGCACTGGTGACCCCTTTTACATAGCAAGCCTCTGAGTGTGATCCCCTCCTCCCCATGAATGAAAACACTTTTAAATATATTTAATACCATTATAAATGCTGGAGGCAAAGCGAGGTTTGGGGTGGAGGCTGACAGCTTGCGATCCCCCACATAATAACATCACGACCATCTGAAGGGTCCTGACCCCTAGTTTGAGAACCCCTGTAACTAGATGCTTCAGCTTGTAGAGGCAGCAATAAAGCCATCTTCCACTAGGGAACTTCTTACGCTGCAGGTCACAGACTGCAGGCAGCACCGGGAGGAAGAAGAAAGGAGGGAATACAAATTTCTGTGGGGTATTTCAGATCACATGCACATGCTCCCTGCAGCCTCTGTTCTTGTTTTACCAGACCCAGCAAAAAGCATGTGTGGGGGCTAGAAAACTAAAGCTGGGAAGCATCTGCCCTTGTGCCAGTGGGTGTCAAGTAGAAGGATGAAGACTTCTGAGCTGGTGAGGGTGGGTTTTGTGAGACTGGAGTGGTGGGAGGATGTATGCGTATCTGGGAGGAGTGTTCTGAGTCTGGAGGTGGTTGGTCACAGAACGTGTTAGGAGTCAGTCTGAGCTATCATGAGGCTAAGAAGAAAGGAGATAGTTTCTCAGCCCAGGGAGACTATAGGAGGTGGGGCTGTTTTGGACCTGTGGAGGCTGGTTGGAAGATGCTGATGGGCTGTGAGACGCTCTGAACTGGGAGGGGTTTGCGCTAACTTGGAGTGTGAGTGCAGGGGAGAGGGGAAATGCAGCTAATTACAGGGCTTTTAAGTATCACACATTTGGTAGTCCTGTCACACATTCCCAAAACAGAGCTGGAATGTCACACGGAAGGCTACGTCTACACTGCATGCTTCTTTCAGCAGTGTGTATGTATTGGTACCCCTCTGAATGAGTTTAAGTAGCAGTGTAGACTGAGAAGTATGGCTTAAGTGAATAGAATACAGACATACCTGAAGGATGCAGTTATGACCCTAGTACATACCCTATGGGGCTCTACTCACCCATGTGGTGCCTTGCCATCTATATGGCTATTTTTAGCTATCACCTCCCAACTGCTGGAGTCTTTTGCCACTGCAGGGAAAGACTCCAGCATGAGGAAAGGCTCAGGTAGGGGAGGGGCAGCAGGGAAATGCTCTGGCAGCGCCTCACTGCTGGAGCCTTCTCCCTGCTGCGGAAAAAGACGCCAGTGGCTCTGGCATGACAATCTCCACACTGCCTCCCCTTCTCTCAAAGCCTTTTACTGTCATATGTAGCTGTGCACCCCAATGTGGATGCCACCTATTCCTCACTCTGTCATGTAGCTATCCATATTCTTCATGCTGCTGAAAGTGGTGTGTGGTGTCCACATAATCTATGTGTCCTGTGGTCTTCCTGTGGCAGCCAGAGGCCTCTATTCCACATAGTGCCTGAATTCAGAGCAGTGGCACCAATTAGTAGCATGTGGAGCAATGGCCCCCTTCCTTCAAGGTTTTTGCACTTGCTTAAGGCTCCTTAGGCTGCAGAGCTAGCAGGGGTCACGGGGACATATCCTGACCACTTTTAGGCAGTGGCCCCACAGTAAATCAGCATGCTCCTGCTGGAGTGGTCTGGAGAGTTGCTCTGGCTGAGTGGGAGCAAAGCCACTGAACTGTGACTCAGCAGGGGCAAATGTCAGTGGGTGTTATTGAACCCTGGTGCACAGGGTCACAACGCCACTCAAATTTGGCTCATCAATCCTTCCGTCCAGACAGAGTGCAGCTGGGACAAGTGACATTGGAACCCTCTCACATGGATGTGACTGAATGATGAAGTGCAGGGGAATCCATTGAAAACTTGGCTCCTGGCAGCACTGTCTCATGCACTGTGTGGGTAAGAGAGAGGGGAGACTACCTGATTGAGGGAGACCAGGGGTCTCTGTGGCAGATGGAGGGTACAAGTGGGGGCCAAAATTTCCACTCCCCTCCCAAGAAATATCTGAATTGGTGCCACTAGTCCTGAGGTAAAGACAACAGCTTTTGTCATGATAGCTGCAGCAGCTAAGAGGAGCAAGTTGGGACAGATTGGGGAGCTGAGAATGAGGGACATAATATGTAAATCTAAACCAGAAAGACTAGAGAGGACAGGTTGAAAAAAAAAGAAGAAGGTAGAATGCAGAGGTTGATGACATGAGGGGAAGACTGGGGGAGGCAGACCTAGCTCCCCTCTAAGGTAAGCAAACCTTACCCCACTTACTACAACCCCACTTAGTACAATCAGCTTAGCTTGTCCCAGGTACTGTCTCACCCTATCAGTTATGACTTCAAGTCAAGTGGAAGGATTTGAGCTAAAGGTCTGGGATGAAATCCAGCTGATAAGCTTTGTTGAGAAAACATGGAGTGTGGTCATATATTTAAAACTACACCACTATACATATGCATAAAGGGACCAAATCAAGACAACTTTGATTCTGATATTTTCAAACTTTTGAGGGCTTGACTCTCTAACCTTAACATTCTTCTAACACTGTTTTTGTGTTTAACAGACAAACATTATAGATTATGTATAACAAACATAACCTCGGCATATTTTAGCACTAATTGGGGGACTAATTGGGGGACTGGTGCTTCAGGGCACTGTTAATGGGCTAAAATACTTTCGATTGTAGGTCACTCATAGTTTGAATTGAGCCCAAATGGGTTGGAAGTAAAAATTGTTCCCATCTAATGGATGTTTAGTAGCTACTAAATGAGTTTCACTTTCAGTTTCCACATCACAAATTCACAACCATGCTTTGCACAAATGGACAAAGTGAGCAGAGAAGGCAAGAATTCCATGGGCCATGGGAAAACAGACTAATCCTGTTACCACTAAAGGAAGTTTTTTTCCCCAGATCAAGGGGTGTGTGTGTGTGTGTGTGTGTGTGTGTGTGTGTGTGTGTGTGTGTGTAAACTTTCCATACTTCTATCCTATGTTTACAGGGCTATCTTCATTATTTTTTTAAAAAATTGCATTTTATTTTCAAATGTGAAAAATACCTAAATAACTTGCATGGCAAATCACTGGGGAGCTACATAAAACTGTGCAGCTCTTCCATTGGTAAATGAGGTTCTGGGCAAACTGGCAGTGTGTGTTTGGAGGGAAAAGGTAACAGAAAGAACTACAAAATCTAAAGATAGATTGGAGAAGGAGAAATTTGAGTCATGAGCGAACAGTATAGGAGAGACACAGAAATATATATTATTTTCTCCCACTCTACCCTTTTCTCTAGAGTGCCTTAGTGTTTGATTCTGAAAGAGAGATGATGCTCCATTTTCTTCCTACTTAGTAATCAACTTCTCTTCACTTCTCTCTGTCACTTTGACCATACTGTTCCAGTTTTCCTCTTTGAAAATATGATCAATCAAAGGAAGATGGGGAGAAGCGGCAGATTGCTACATGTAGCCCCACCACTTAATCTGGACACCAGTCACCACTACTGACAACAAAGGTAGTCTCACTCTATCCTGTTTCTCCTACACACATAAAACACCTTTTAGCAAAAGGCACCATGCTGACCTAGAAACTGAAAATTATGTAAGACTAGTGCTGGAAAGGTCAGCAAGAACTTTGTCCAGCTTTAGAAGAACAATCAATTAATGTTGACCCCCTGACAGTTGGGGGAGTGAAGTAAAATGAAGATAAATGGGAAATCCCAGAGAATCTCCTTTAAAAAATGTTCCCTAAAACCTCTCCTGAGATCTGGAACTTTAGAGTGCATCTAATATCCTGTATTGTTTGGTGCCAAGTTGAACTCTTTCATGTCTCTACATTCCAGTGGTTAAAGTATTGTGTGGCTCAGTTTTCTACCATGCAAAGAAATCATTCATCACTGTAAGGTACAATAAAACCTGAGTATTTTAATTTCATTTTAATTCTGTCTGGCAAGCTCTCAGAACAATTCAGTGATAACGATTGAACCTGGCAAAAGGAGGAGTATACAGCATGAGGTCCTAAAGTAACCTCATGTATGTTGTGTCTCCACTCAAAATGAAATATTAGTGAATGTGTTTAAATTTGGGAGCATGTACTGTCGATTTAAATCTGCCCCAACTAGGGCTACAAACATGACAAAACCATAGTCTCTGAACTCTTCAGCTTCATACATGAGAGCTATAGATGCATAGCTACAATTTGTGGCTCTCATGAGACTAATTTCATCTGTACTCATTCATGACCTTTTCTATTCTAGCTATTGTATGTATTATATACTGTATATTTTCTCTTTACTTCAATGTTCTTAATATTAATCTAGCCCTGCTTTATTTTCAGCAGTTTATTACATCTGTTTAGAGTTCTTCATTCAACATCATATATAACTCACATTCCATTATTAGTCCCTTTTTGTTCATTAAAATGTCATTTAAAATGATATATCAGCAAATATAGCCAAGATATTTTCCTAATACATTGTGAGTGAGATTTATAAAATTGTGTAGGAACAAAGAAGTAAATGGGTGGCAATACAAAAAAAAATAGTGCACAGACATAAAAAATGAGTCTCAAACCATTTGTATAATGGTTTCAATAATAGGCTGTATCAGCAGGGAGTTTGCTACTTCTATTGATTTTACATGAAAGGCATTCAGGTAGCATGGTGATGGGCAGTAATATAAACCTCTAAGATAGATAGTGAAAATAAAGAGCTAGAGTCACCACTAAACTCTAGCTGCTCTGTGCAGATCCACTGATACAAAGCACACTTAAATATGGCTTTACTGGCCGTTTAATCCAGGTTTATAGCTGGTTTGCAGAACTGGAGCAGGTTCAGTTTTATTTGCGGAAATTTTGGAGTAAATTCTGACAAAGTGGTTGCCGATAAGAAGTGAACATTTATCATGAGTGATAACTTTTTAGATAAAAGATGCCACAGTATTTCCCCATACTTAAAATATTCCATTTATTTCATAGACTAAAATTCCATAGTGGTGAGAGTGGAAAATGTTATCTTTTTTGATGGTGAACATAAATAGAGCTAGTGTTCAGTTTCAGATAATTAATACTGGAGAGTTTTTGTATGGCCGGTGTTAGAAATTGAATAATTGAATGCTTACTTGGCAAACTATGTCTCTCAGGTCAACTGCAAGTGCATTTATGTTTAGAATTACATATTAAAAAAGAGAGGCCATGATAGATCTAAATCTTTTTTGAAAATTTTTATTTTATTGAAGGGTCTTTCTTTTGTTAAATAACAACAAAGAACTGAACTAACCCAAATTAATGTGAGTTTAACCACGTGTCAAGAATGGCTCTAAAAGAAGAGTTTAGGAAAACCGAGTTAAATAACACACATTTTTCCCTTTCATGTCCTTCCAGGAAAGAAAGATGAATGTAGCCTTTTAACCCTCCATTAGAACATAAAAACATGAAACAGTGATGTTCTCTTCACTGCCAAACAATAATACATTTTTTAAAACCACTAATGTTACACAAAAGTCTTCTTAATCTAAATTTACAAAACACAACAGTTAAAGTTAAAGCTAAACACTACTTCAACTTTCTTTTTGAAGTCATTTTTCTATGAACTAGGTGGAGCATCTATTCTATCTGTGAATTTCACTGGGCTTTTTGGTCAGGTATTATAACAAACCCAATTTTATTTAAACTTATTTTTATTGAATTGACCAGACACATATTAAAAAAAATACATTCACTTTGTCACAGAAGAATTGAAAGATGAAAGTTCTCTAACAAACACCCAAATTTACTAACCCAGTCAATAATTCAGTCAGCAAATCAGAGTTCCAAGGGGCAACACAATTGCCTACAGATATTGCATTCTCAACTGAACTGAATAAGAGAATTCCATACTTTGAACAATTGATTTCATTATTTCTTGCAGGCTTTTTACATATGGAATGCATTTTTGAAAATTCAATAAATCACCATCCTTCTTATGCAATTTGACACATCTGAGTGATGGAGGCTTGAAAAGAGGAGGAGGAATCTGCAGGCAAAACAGTGTCAATATAGACAATACACATATTCAGAAAAGTATGCAGAAAGTCTTCGAAGCAGACTGCACAGTCTACTGCACCCTGGGGCAAACATCACTTCTGTGCCAACAGCTTATGTGTGTTCTCGCGTATCTATTCATTCCGATGGTTAAAAATAAAAAAAGACAGTATCACAGCTACAACAGCAATACATAGCATGGAAGCTTCACTGAGATATGAAGCACTTCCCTAAAGAAACACATTAAAAATATGTAATTGAAAATATGATGTTATACTTAGGGCATAGGACTGAAATAGTTATTATCTATACAAAAGGCAACATTTTGTCCCACTTCATGCTCATTTTTCAATGTGATTCTTTTCTTTTAATTTTAAAAGTTGTTTGTTTATAAGAAATGGAAAGCTTTAGTTTATGTGTGCCAAGCATAGCTAAAGTAGAGTTGATTGGTATGTATACTTTTGTGCCACTGAGTGAAACCCTGGCCCCACTGAAGTCAATGATAAAACTTTCTGACTTCAACTTGCTACTATAATTTCTTGCTACTATAATTAAGTATTCATATACAGCACATTTGTAGATCCAAGCCTGCAAACATATTTCTTGTAGCAATTCATTACACTTTGTCATAAGTATGAAGTGCCTTAGACTTACTGTATTACCTGTAAGGGGTTAACCTGAACAGGAGAAGGGGTGACGTCAAAGCTAGCATTCCTAAAGACAAAGAAGTTAGTTTCGCTTCTCTTCCGGGCTCTCAGCCTGTCTGCATCTCTTCTCTCCCGGCTCTGGGAAAATTATATCACCTTCCTACTCATCTTTAAATAAGTTTCTAAGTCAGCTTGACAGTAAGTGAAATTGTAATTGTATAAGATTGTAATCAATCTATGCTGTCCTTAACCTCATCAGGGAGAGAAATCCTAAGGGAGGGGTTAAGGAGGGGTCTGAGTATCTGTGAAGTCTGTTTAAGTTGTATGATTTTTCTCTTTTCTTTATTAAACTTTTTTTGTTATAAGAAGGGTCTGGTTATTTCCCTTGGAGTTGTCCTAGCTTTGGATCGGACACAGCTTATGGCTAGTAAGGGTCTGTGTGCTTGAATCTCTCCTAGGTAACAAGGAGGAGGGGGGTGGAGTGGAGTCTGTGTTCTTTATCTCTCCCAGGTGGCAAGGAGGGAGGGGGTGTTACTCTCGGGGGGGTTAATGTGCCCCACTCCATGGTTTTGGAATAATCACATTAATGGTGGCAGCGGGTTCCAAGCCCCAACTGGAGAAGTTTGGGTTTTGGGGGAAAAGATTTAACCTAAGCTGGTAGATAAGCTTGGGGGTTGATTGTCTTGCATGAGAGACCCCCACATTTTTACCCTAGAGTTTAGAGTATGGGAAGGAATATCTCTCATACACCTATTAGTAGGTGTTGTCAGTACTGGGTGCCTACTTTAAAAACACATGGCATGAAAAGTTAAATGTTTTTTTCTGCTTATTGATCATTTCTCCATAGCAATACCTGTTCACGGGTGAAACCATATAGCTACATTGAAGGCAATGGCAAACTCTCACTAACTTCCACAGGACCAGCATTGCATCCTTTGTGTCTCATACCGAACAATATTCTGTTACAGCACATTTCAAAGAACTACAGCTGAGCTCTCTTTATGATTCATGAATGTAATTATGTTACACAAACTTTTTCCATGGAAATTTTTAATAACATTAGAGTACTGACTAAAATGCCTCAAATATATAGATCTGTCCCAAATAGCAAATCTCACATTGCTAATACTCATTTTGGGTGCTCTGAAACATCTATATGACTGGCCCATAAAAATTGTTACTGGTTCGATCTAACCTTCTGGCATGACTCAGGAACAGAGTAACAACATGCCAGAGGTTTAGTTGAAGGACTAAGAACTAGTTCTGGGAGCTATTCTGCTATTTTAGTAATCCCCAAAAAACTTTGAAATTTCTTACTTCTCATTGTGTCTTTTTTATATTTTCATAAAAACTCTATGAAATTGAACTCTCAAAAGTAAATTGAACCAAATATTTGTCAGATAGAGGAGCTCCTGATATTCTGAATGGCTTATGTTCTAAGTATGAAAGTCATTATTCTGTTTCCAGGGTAATAGCTTTAGGTTTTGACTTCAATAGGAAACATTAAATATCTGATTTTCTACATGATTTAAAACATCTTACTTGGCTTGTGGAAATACTGGTGGATATCATTAAAATGTTCATAAAAATAATGTGATCTGACTTTACTAGTTTAAAAAGAGAAGTAAGGTGATTCTATGTATAGCCACTACCACCAATTAAATTAACTATCTTAAATTCATATACATGTATAGAACTTGAAGAAAAATGACATATTATCTGCATCTCATCCTATTAATCCTTAAAAGGATTGCCTGGAGGGGACTATAATATTGCCTCATCAATATTGTGATCTAATGAAGGAGGAGAAACTGAAAATTGAATGTGATGCCAATTTTTTTAAAAAGACTCCAGAGGCTATCCTGGTAATTACAGGTCAGTAAGCTTAATTCAGGCAAATTGGTTGAAACTATAGTAAAGAACAGAAGTATCATAGGCAATACATTGGGGGAGTGACAACTTTTTGTAAAAAAAAAATTGCCTTGACAATCAGAATTCTTTGAGGGAGTCAGTAAGCATGTGGACCAGGGTTATTCAGTGAAAATATCATATGTAGACTCTCAGAACAACCTTCGCCAAAGACTGTTCAGAAAACTAAGCAGACATGGGATAAGTGGGAAGCAGTTTTCATGCATCAGTAAGTGATTAAAAGACAGGAATCAAAGAGTTGAAATAGATGGTCAGTTATCAAGGTAAACAGCAGGGTCCCCCCAAGCATCTGTACTTGGACCTGTGCTGTTCAGCATATACATAAATGATCTGGGAAAGGAAGTCAATGTTGAAGTGGCAAAATTTGCAGACAGCAGAAAATCACTCAAGATAGTTGAGTTCAAAGCTTAATGAAAAGAGTTGCAAAGGGATCTCAGTAAACTGTGTGACTGGGTGATAAAATGGAAAATGAAATTCAGTGTTCATGAGTGCAAAGTAAGGCACACTGGAAAAAATAAATTCCAACTAAACGTATAAAATGATGGGGTATAAATTAGCTGTGCCCACTCAAGAAAGAGCTCTTGGAGTCATTGTGGATAGGCCTTTGAAAACATCTGCTCAGTGTTTAATGACAGTCAAAAAAGCTAATGGAATGTTAGAAACCATTAGGAAAGGGATAGATAATAAGACAGAAACTATTATAATACCGCTATATAAATGCATGGTACGTCCACACCTTGAATACTGAATGCAGTTCTGCTCACTCAGTCTCAAAAAAGATATATTAGAATTGGAAAAGATACAGAGAAGGGCAACAAAAATGATTAGGGATATGGAAATTCTCCAATATGCTGAGAGATTAGAAAGACTGGGACTGTTCATCTTAGAAAAGAGACGACAAAGAGGGGATATGATAGAAGCCTATAAAATCATGAATGGTATGGAGAAAGTGAATAGGGAAGTGTTATATACACTTTAAAATAACACAAGAACTAGTATTCACCCAATTAAATTAATAGCATCAAATTTAAAACAAACAAACAAAAGGAAATACTTTATTTCACAACACTCAGTCAACCTGTGGAACTCATTACCATGAGATGTTGTAAAGGCCAAAAGCATAACTCGGTTGAAAACAGAGTTAGCTAAATTCATGAAAGATAGACCATGGATATTAACCAATATTGTCAGAAATGTAACCCCATGCTCTGGGTGTCCTTAAACCTCCAACTGCCAGAAAGCAGTTCTGGAGGAGAGGGGACAGATAATTCAAAATTAGCCTGATCTGTTCATTCCCTTTGACACATCTGGCACCAGCCACTGTCAGAACAGAGGATACTGAATTAGATGGACTATTGGTCTGACTTAGAATGGCCATTGTTCTGTTCTTTTGAACGGAGAAGACTGCTAACACTTAACAATCTAGGCTTTAATTTATGGGGCATTGATAGTTTGTTTAGGTGGCAGTTGCAATGGAAAAAGAGTGTTTCACTTTCTCCGTTTGTTAGTGAGCATGTAGATATAATGAAACAATTTCCTGACCTTATCCTAAAGACCAAGGAGTACGGACGGTGACCCTATCTGGTAGCTCCCCTAAAGACCATAATTAAGAACATCACTATTAATTCTCAGCAGCTTGGTTTAAAGGAGCACTACAGTAACCAAACACTTAACATTACAAAATATGTTGAATCTAGATGCTTTTGTTTTCATGAATAGTTTTTTGATACATATCTTCTTTTAACTTCAGCCACTGATGTGAAAGGGAAATGTAATCAAACCAAGATGTACTCTGAGCTAATTGGAAGCCTGTGTTGTGCAAATAATAAACATTTGTCCTTTAAAGTACTTTTTGCCATGCTTCTAGGCTAAGCAAAAAAATAAATTGTGCAACAGCAAAAAAGCCATAATTTGGCATAGGAAAACAGAACCTGAATCTCACAAAATGAGATTTGCTCTAAGTCTGTAACTCCTGGTTTCCAAGCAAATTCTAAAGTTTGGCCCAATGAGTTCACCTATCCTCACTTTTCAAATTGGGTTGCATCCAACCCAACTATTTTTATGATTTAGTCTGATAATCATTCACTCCTGCTTCTGTTGTTTGGAATGATAAGAAATGGAAAAATGAGTCCTGGGAAAAAGGTAACAGCTGAATCCTTCTGGGTTATTAGTAAGATTTGTGCAGCTTTCACTGAATATAAGATGAGCTCAAGCTGTCATACTCTGCAGCTAGTTTAGCACCTACAAGACTCTGCATGTTGTTTGATTTTATTACAGTTAATGATGAGGAAAGTTTATTTTAGCATTGCTGTTGGGTTCTTTTTCAATATGTTCCTTAGCCTTTGGTGCAAAAATATAATGCTACAACAAGTGAAAATGCATTGTCAAATAGTAGTTCGAAATAGCAAAGATCAAGAAAAGATCTCAGTTGCAATTCAGGTATATAACTCACTTTCTCCTGATAACAAATATTAATTTCATCAAAAGACTAAGGATATGCTGAAAAACAGAAGGAAAGGGAATATAGTAAAGACAGCAGATAAAACATTTACGGAAGTGTAGTTATTTGTTAGCTACTCAGAAAGATTGTTTAAGAAAACTCATATATGCTTTTACTGCTTTTAGACTAGGGGGTGGATTTTCAAAGATATTTAGCCATTTTAAGATGCAGGTAAGAATCTAATTGGATTTTTAGGCACCTAAGTCCCTTGGTAAATCTGACCCTAAGGTTCTGTAAATGTTTATATACTTTGTTTAGGGTGACCAGACAGCAAGTGTGAAAAATTGGGACAGGGGTTGGGAGGGCGTAATAGGAGCCTATATAAGAAAAAGACCCCAAAATTGGGACTGTCCCTATAAAATCGGGACATCTGGTCACCCTAACTTTGTTGTCCCATTTAACTCTCTAATATTAATAACATGTGTAAAGATAAACATATGAATAAACGTTTAAGGGATCAGCACCAAGAGGATTATATAGGTACATCAGGGTGGGCAGACCTGCACTGATAAGCAGATATCAACAGTGGCAGTGTCTGGAGCTGAATGAAAAGTTGGCAGGCAATCACTGACCAGGACGAATGACAAGACACAAGGCACATGGTTTAATTAGGCCACAAATTTATTAACTTAAGTCATCTGAGAGCTATTTAGCAATAATTTATACAGTGCAGGTCATCCTTCTTTCTATAATCTGTTCAACCTGGTGGCATGCTCCCATCAGTGCTGCTAATCACTGACCTTAGCTTGGATGATGCATGGTTTTGGGTAAAATATAATCTATTTGCTAAGCATGCATATAGAAATAATAATAGAAGTTACTGAAGCTGTAACATCAAGCCAAAGAACCAAAATATATGTATTAAAATAGGCTTGCCTACAGATTTTAAGTGTTAAGGAATTACAGTAAGGCCTACCGTGTTTCCCCGAAAATAAGACAGTGTCTTATATTAATTTTTGCTCCCAAAATTACATTACATTATATTACAGCGAGAGGCAAAACTGGAAGTACGTCTTATTTTCGGGGGATGTCTTACTTTCGGGGAAACAGGGTAGTAGAAGTTGACAGCAGACATAAGATAATTTCATTATTATGTACCCGGCCCACTGTTATAAAATTTAGCAATATGTATCATATGAAAATTTAGCAATGCATTTTGTGATAAATGCAACTATAGTACTAACAAACCTATAGTAGCATCTTAGGGTACTAAGGAACAAACAAACCTATAGTACAAAGGTGGGCAAATGTTTTGGCCTGAGGGGGCACATCGGGATTTCAAAACTGTATGAAGGGCCAGGAATGGAAGGCTGTTCCTCCCCAAACAGCCTGGGCCCTATCCCCTATCTGCCCCCTCACTGACCCCCTCAGAACTCTCAACCCATCCACCCCCCCCTACTCCTTGTTCCCTGACCGCCCCCTCCCAGGACCCCTGATGCCCCTTACCACCTGGGACCCCAACCCCTCTGTTCCTTGTCCCCTGACTTCCCTGACCCCTATCCATGCCCCCTGACAGGCCCCCAGGACTACCATGACTATCCAACCCCCTCTGTTCCCTGTCCCATGAATTCCCCCTCCCAAGCCCCCCCAACCCTAATCACCCTCCAGGACCCCACCCTCTATCGAACCCCTCTTCTCCCTGCCCCCTGACTTCCCCGACCCATATCCACACCCCCACCACCTGACAGCCACCCTGGGACGCCTATCCAACCCCCTCTATTCCCTAACCCCTGACTGCCCCAAGTCCCGACCTCTATCCACACACACACACACCGACAGCAGGCCCCCTGGGACTCCCATGCTTTTCCAACTCTCCCCACCCCCCTGTCCCCTGACTGCCCCCTGGGACCTTCTGCCCCTTATCCAACCCCGCATCCCCCTTACCACGCCACCCAGAGGAGCATGTCTGGCAGCGTGCAGCCAGGCCGGAGCCAGATACTCTGCAGTGCTGCCCTGCAGGAGTGTGCAGCCCTGTCCCTCAGATCACTGGTGCCTCTGGGGGAGAGGGGACAGTAGAGGAGAGGGGAGGGGCTAGCCTTCCTGGTCAGTAGCTCAGGGGCAAGGAGGATGGTCCCATGGGCTCGTGGGTCATAGTTTTCCCACTCCTGCTATAATAGCATCTTAGTGTACTTTTGCAATAAGGTAATAATGGAGCTAACTGCATTGATGTATCAAAACGATTGGGACATTAATGGAAGCAAGTGAGGTATTAATGATTGGAAGTTTAACTATGGCTAGCCAGAATACCAAACATGGTCAGGGGACAAAACCTTATTAGATATTGTCCCAGATTTGTGTGGGTGAAATAGGAAAAGTTTCAGGGAAGCTAGAACCAGAAGTGCTGGGGATGTGATAACATCCTCTGGCCTGAAGTTGTTTCCATCATATACAGGCCTTACAGATTTGTTCAATTGCCTTCAGCACCTCCGCTGTACACATTGTTCCAATGCCACTAAAAAGTTACATAAATGATGTGGGTATACAGCCTGGTGTTGGGATAAGGGATGACATGGGAAAACCAGGTAGGAAGACTGGCCCACCACCATCCTCTTGGGGTCATTGTCACTTACTTTTCCTTACATCTAATAGTTTTCATAAGGTTGTAAGTATCCACAATGTAAATCTGTAAGTCTGATCAATGCAGGCAACCACTTTATTATACTTATCTTAGTCATATGTATATTGATTTTTCCTATGTTTTCAATTATATGTGTCTGTATTTACTAAAGCTCATAAAATGTCACTAATTTCACCTGCTTAATTAACTCTAAGTAGCTGCCTGAAAAAACCTCTTGTGACAGGTTTATGTTGCACCCCAATAAATAATTTTATAATTGCAATAACTAATCAGACTATAGCCCCCAGCCCTTCAACAGCTGGTCCCCAGCCCAATGTTGGCATCCTGGCACCCTCGCCTCACAGGAAGGTTAAAGAATTGGGTAAAAGGGGTTATCTCTTCATCATACCAGATATTAAAACCCTCTACCCTATTCCCCAGTCGTTTAGGAGATGTCCTCCCTATAACCAATTTCCGATTCTGGTTTCTCAGGTACCTGGACCCCTATTAAACAAATACATGCACTGCACACTGACAAGTTGTGACAATTTGAGCCTTGTCTTCCTGTCCTACTCACTGGGTCCTTGGGCTGCCATAGGGAAGGTGAAGAAAAACAAAACCTATCCCATCCTGTCCAAGCTGAGAAAAATTATTTTGCAGTCCCCAAAAGCTAACTATAGCAGACCCAAAACCTAGCCTTACACTAATACCATGGTTGGGAGGTAGCAGCTACTGGTTCAGCTCAGAATGGCATCTAGACAGTAGGGAAAAGGCGTATACGACCTCCCATCTAATACGTGAAAGCCAATGGGCTACCAGAAATCTTCTGCCAGTTCTATTGTCCCCCACCACCAACACAGTCACCAAACAGTCACCAAACGGATACTAAACACCACCAACACAGTCACCAAACAGATACTAAAAGGTCCCAACCCTTATATCCAGTTACCTCATGGAATAAAGTGGGATAGCTGCAGGATAAATGGATTCCAATGTAACCATCAACAATCTAATATCCAGATTCCAGCTGGATTTAAAAGTCTTGCTGGAATTAGCACAATAACTCAGTGGTTTTTAGACAATATAATATAGTTAAATGTGCGTTGAAACAATTCTGTTCTCAAAGGGATCTTGTGATAACACTTCTTCCTTCAGTTTATCTGACTCTTCCCTTTTACCACCTTTTTACACTTCACACTTGAAGTTAATATTTTTTTACTGTATCTCATTTTAGGTATTGAACGTGATCTAGTGGTATCAAAGATGTTCAAAGGACTGTTACAATATGTCACTCCTTCTGCTGACTTCATTTTGAAAGTTTCAGTTTTCTGAAGCTTTATAGAAATGTAAGACTGGAAGGGATCTTAAGAGGTGATCAAGTTGAGTCCCCTTTGCTGAGGCAGAACCAAGGAAACCTAGTCTATTTCTCACAGGTTTTTGTTCAACTTGTAATTAAAAACATCCAATGACTCCACAACTTCCCTGAAAAGCTTATTCCAGAGTTTCACTTCCTTACATTTAGACAGTTTTTTCCTAATATCTAACCTAAATCTCTCTTGCTGAAGATTAAACCCATTATTTCTGATCCTACCTTCAGTGTACAGGAAGAACAATTTATCACTGTCCTCTTCAGAACAGCCCTTGACATATTTGAAGACTTATCAAGTTCTCTCATTAGTCTTCTTTTCTCCCTAACATCAAGCCTAAACATGCCAATTTTAAGTGTTCCTCCTATGTCAAATTTTCTAAATCTTTTTATCATTTTTGATGTTCTGCTCCAGACTCTCTCCAATTTGTCCACATGTATATACTATACTACAGTACGTTTTTTTAATATTTTATAAATTCCACTGAGATTTTGGACTCAATGGAGGTATCAAGAGTGCAGCCCAGAGTTAATGTCCCTACTATGCATAGCTCTGGTGACACAGCACTTGGAATACTGAATTTGGTTCTGGGCTCCTCAGTACCTGAAAGGTTGTCAAATTTTAGGAAGCTGAGAGGTGAGAAAGAGAAGTGGCTGGGTGGATTCATTTATGAAGAAACATTATGAGAGAGCTAAATACATATAGCTTGACTAAACAATTATAACTACCTGAGGGACAAACGATAAACATCTGAATGATATTAGCATCAAGGATGGCCTTTAAGGAATACGAAATAGTATAATTAGAAATAATGAGATTAATATCTTTGAAGCTAGTATCAATAGCACTAAAACACCCAACCTAATTACTTTTAAACCATTATCTAGTATACTATTCGCCTTTATTGTAACTCTTAAGGAATGTATATTAGTTAATACCTTTACATTAATATTAATTATATTATACTATCCCTGTTGCACTGAGCAGCTGGTATTCATAATTCACTTGAGATTTGTATACTAAATATTATCTGTCATGATTACTAACATTTTTTTTTAAAAAAGGGAAATATCAAGAACAAAGAACTTTGACCAAAATTTCCAAACATAGATGCCTAAAATTAGGGCACTAATTACATATTTTTAAGGCAACTGAATGATGTAATCTGATTTTCAGAGGTGCTGAGGATTTATAAATCTACAGACCCGAAAGATGTTCCACACCTTTAAAAATTAGTCTATGCTTTCTTGGGTGCCTAAATGAAGATTAAGAAACCTAACCCTCACAGCATCCATTTAATTGCAGATGTCATTACATATATCAGTAAAGAAATATGTCCGTGTTTTAAAGCTTTTCCAGAGTTTCTGGCTGAGTCATTTTCACAATAAGTACAAGAAGGAACTTCCACTTCAGGGACATTTGGTCACAAACTAGTCAGAAATCTAAAACAAAAGTTTCATTTATTTTTAAGCTGATCTATCTATTTAGTTGAACTACATTAAATGATACTGTATATGAAGCATGTAGAGCTGAGTGAAATTTTTCAGCTGAAGCTGTTTAGAAAAATACAGATTAGAGTCAAGCAAAACATTTAGCGAATTCATATTTAAGAAGCCTCAAAAATGAAACAAAATGTTGTCTTTCAGATTGAAGGAAACACTTTGTTCACCCAAAGTAAAAGTTTACACCATTCAATTATTAACCATATTATAAAGAAGTACCACAAGTTAATTATCTCGACTTTTTATTGTTCTTTAGGGCCTGATTTATCCCCCCCCCCCCTCAGAGTCAACAAGGTTAATGGGACCATGAAAAATAAGCAGTGTTTATAAAGATTGATTTTTTTTAGAGGCAAAACATGATCATGTTTTTCATTTGATGGTGTTTCACAAAATCTTCCTCTGAAAAATCAAATTGCTTTGGATATGAACACTTTTATATGGCATGAAAACTGGTCGAATAACCATAAACAATATTTAATGATGAACGACAGCTTACCAGAAAAGGAGAGACGTCTAGGGGCATATCACTGAGGCAAGTTTCAACTTTCTTCTTTTCTGATATCTTAATTACTATTTAGAAGTGGGGGTAAATAACACATTAATAAAATTCACAGATGATGCTAAATTGAGATGTGTTCCAAACATACATGAGGACAGAGAATAAAATAATGATACATTGAGTTTGATCCTAATAGATTCTGAGTGTCTACAATTCTCACTGTTTATGCTGGTCTAAACATCTCTAAGTGTATGTCTCAGAGTTCTCCTATACATAGGCATGGGAGAATTCAATTTCTTATGCATTGTTTTGACAAAGAATATTGACATTCATTTTAAGCCTCTTTCCCAATTTTTATCAATTAAAATTTTCACAACTGTAGGAAATTGATGGGGAGGGGGGTTAATTATTTAATGATAGTAGCTGTTGAGATTCAAAAGGTTAAAGCTTTATAGTTGTTAAAACAGAAATTGTCAATGTTATATCAATGCATACAAAGTAATCATCCGTAAAGTGAACTGTAAGTTCTCAAACAGCATTTTTCATACTTTGTTTATCGGTAAGTTTTAGTTATTATTGTTGGTCTATGTGTATACAGTGAAATCATCACTTACCAATAAAAATCGAATCCTTCCAAGCCTATCTGTACATGCACTAGCCTAACATCTGCTTGTAAAGTCCTCCTGGCCTTCAAATTCTTCCTAAAACACTTCAGTGTCACCTATGGAAAGTGGTCAATAATAATCAGAAATAAATACTGACACTAGAAGAGTTCAGCAGAAACTGAAAGATATATTGTAAATGCTTTTATCCCAGGATCTACTCTGTATTGGAGGTCCTATGAAAGGCGTAACTGACAGAAGTGGGGGTGAAATATGTGACTGAGTTTTTGATATGATATCATTGACACTCTTGTCATTCTTTTTTGTGTCATATTTAAACTAAGCCCTGATCCTACAATCTGATCTATTTAGCAGACTTCCTGCAGCAACAACGAGCCCCACTGATTACAGTAATGATTCTGATGGAGAGCGGAAGCTATCCATATGGATTATATTGCAACATCATTGAATTGTATGTTCGAGTTCAATACTGCTGCAGAAGTTTAATGTTGCTACTAAGTAACAGGACATTTGTACTGAGGCATGCACCAAAATAAAAATAATAATAATAAAAAAAGACTACATTCAGATCAAAGTAAATATTTTCATTTGTGAATAATCACAATCATCATGTTCTGTAAAAGAAGTTTATATTTTAGATCCTTCAGATTCTTTTATTCTCTTACCTCACCCAGGGAAAACTTGGTACAGACTCAGCTTCCCCTATCCATGTTTGAAAACGTTTAGCTCTTCTAGAATAGGAGCTGTGTTAGTGCATTGAATCGTTAGTCATTCAAGTGTAAATTGGCTTTTTTTAGTTTGTAATGAACAAAGTGACATTCATCTAACAAGCCCTACTGTATACTACCATTAAGCTTGCTTTATTTAAATTTAATGAGCCTTACGGATTTCAATGAAAAAAATCCCTAAAATAGAAGAATATCAGAAACTCAGCACTCAAGAAAGGAAATAAAAAGGTCAATGTTATAATTTTTCTATTTGTTCATAGTATCAGGGCAATCTGCATTATTCAGATCCTTTGGAATAACAGGGAATATTTTAATATTTCATACACCTTATACATGATATCACATAAAATATTGTTTCTGGTTAACACCAGTGCATCTTGATTTACCTTAGGAAATATTATGTGTCAGATTATCAATCTCAGTGTGTACAGAGTATATGAGAAGGTGCATGTGTGTGTGTGTGTGTGTGAGTGCGCGCGCAAAGCTAAAGTGAAGAACACGTCTATGCACTCCTGATCTTAGTACTCTCCATGTTCTGGCTCAAACCTCTGGCATGTTAGAACATTCTGAAGACTGCTCTAAGTTATTCCAGCTGTCAACAGCTTCCAAGAGGCTGAACAGATGTCAGAGACTGGTGGGGAACAGAGAAACTACAGCTATGACCCTTATGCTGTCATCATCAGAGGTGGTGGAGTACGAGCCTCTCTACACCAGCTCTACATGACTAGTGAATGCCCTTAGACTGGGATTATTCTCTCAATGCTGGTTACACCAGATCCACTATCAGTTTCCATTGGTAATGTGGTGTAAAAAGAATATATTTGATTTAAAAATGTCCTCCACTGTGTCCAGGATCAATGCTCTACAGTGCATTGAGAGGCCATGAAGTGGTTGAAGTTATAGCTTCTTCCAGCTCAAGCTATTGCTTTTCTAACTCCATCCCAAATACATGTAAACAATGTAAAATTAAATACTTTTTCTAGGACCCGATCTGATCCACATTCTCTAAAATGTCTCTCAGGCAATGGAAGGGAGTGGGTGCAAATGAAATAATTTTCCACTTGGCTCATACTTTATGTTTTGAATGTGAATTTTGGAGCTGCTAGAACATTTTGGGAAAATCACAGTGCACATATGCTGAAGGCACATTAAAGAGTAGCATAATTTGGGGAGAACATTGGCATTTTTGAGTAGTGGAACCTTTCCAACAGCACATAAGAATTAAAGAAAACCACAGTACACTTGGAATATTTTTTTAATATTAGTGGACGACAGCAAATAAAATTGACAGGCACCTCAGCAAATAACATAAATTCAGCAGATCTATACAAGTGAAAGTTATACAGTTAGCAGAATACAATTTTCAAGTCTCTAAAACTTAAACCTCACAATAAAGCCTCCACTAGGGGGGTTATATGAACCCAGTAAACAGAATCAGTTACATTGAGCCATCCAGCAACACAGCTCCTTTTTTCCCCACATTAATTCCGACAGGTTGATTAAAAAATAATAATCTGTCATTAGCATCTGACTCCTGCAGAAGACAAAGCATAACAGATAAGTCTAGAAATTGATCCTTAAATATTGATTGTCCGGTTAATCTATGTATCTTTGGGAACTGTATTGCAGAATCAAACCTTCAGTTGGAAAGTACATTTATGGTTTCTTTTTATTTCCCTCCCCTTTTAGTGGGATAGAGGAAAACTGCCTTTGTAATTAGCCATTATTCTTCATTCCTCAAGTTGTATAATCTTTCTCTGGGGGAAAAAATATGATGTGTGGGTTCTTCAGACCTCTCAGAGAATGAACTTTATTTGCATGAAGTTATTCTAGCATAGAATTATTTTATCTGAAGGAGACTAGCAGAAGGTCCTGAAATAAATCAGCACTCATCATTCTGATGGGATATTAGAACAGCGCACTCTCTCAATAAAACTGGCTATTGATGTCAAAGAATTTGTGTGGGAATAGCTAATGTTAGGGTAGTAGCTTAATATGAACTGTTAGAAGTCCTAAGGTATATATTGTGACATGGTGCACTGCATTTGAAGGGGATAATGCCAGCTTTAATATCCTGCTAACTTTCTCCGAGACATGTACTGTCTGTATAGAAATAATGGATAGAATTCTCAAAGCTCAGTATGCACCCAAATAATGATGTTTCATCAAGCAGGTTAATCAAACTAAGCACATAAAAAAATGTCAGTAGTGACTTAAGCTTGCACAAAGCTGCTGCAGGCACCAGGATTGGTGTGTCTAATATTTGTATGTTGTGGGTATGGCCAAAAGGGATTTTGAAAATATATGTCAGAGAACCTAGCTAGAATTAGTCATTGAAAAGTTACACCAATCTAGGGCAAACCTATCTTGTTAGATGCTAAGGCAGGTTTTTCCTGGTGCTAGGTCAGTGCTATAGAGGTTGTTCATAAGGAACATCAAAAAATACCAGCTGATAGTGGAAAAGAACTAAGGTAAGAAATCAAAGAGAAAAGGCAGATGACACCAAAGTAAATTAGGTGCTTCGTCTTCATTTTTTCCTTTTCAAATGCTTGAGCTGTTTCATGGTGATCTACTGGAAAGGTCTCAGTGAGAGAACTTAGCTGGTCCATTGTTGCTGAGGACATATGTGAACCTTGTGGTGTGAGTCGGGAAGAGGAAGTATTAACTGATCAATGAGGACAGAAAAACTAAAGATTTTGATGCCACCTCAGAATATGATGTAGACTCCTTGAGTGGGTGCCTTGCCAAGAAAGGTGTGCACATCTTGTGCTGGGTGACTCTACTAAAAAGTCTGTACTCTTGCATAGGGACTCAGCCATGCTAATCAGGGCCTCGGGGAACTCCGATGTTCTGCATTCACAAAGGCCTAGTTTGCCATTTCCCTGAAATGAAGGTCACTGCTTCTTGGCCTTTACAGCAGGCTCCTGTCTGGGTCTGATACAAAGCTCACTGAAGTGAACAAAAAGACTCCCATTGACCTCCAAAGATTTTGCACCACAGGCCAGTGGTGTCTTAAGTTCCTGAAAAAGCTTTCATTTTCCCAGACATCAGCATCTTTTCCTCAGGGGTCAAAATATGTGACTGATTTTTTATGTGATATCATTGTCACTCTTGTCATTCTTTTTTATGTCATAGTTGATCTAAGCCCTGATCCTACAATCTGATTTAAAACACTCATTGTTTTAAAAATCAAAATTTTGCCTGCTACTTTTATGGAGACAGCATTGTTACACAGTGCCAAGATGTATCATCTACAATGAAGACCTGAGAAATTTTTTACTCATTATAACATCACTGTGTAGCAAAACTAATGTACAGCTTGTTCACACCACATACTAAAGAAGGTTCAGGTAAACAGCAATAATAACACTTTATAGATTTAGGGTATGTTAGATTTGTTACTGAACTCACTGCCTTATATAATGGTGATATAAAACACAGGTTAGCAGTGAGAAAGCACATTTTACATCTGACAAGTTTTCTCTAGGCAAATAATTTTGAATGCATGGTGCGACATCACAGACAAAGAGATAGTGGCAATGTTTGCAATGCACTTTTCTATATGAATAAAAAAAGTGTTGATAAATAAGCAAGTATCCGAGCCTGACCTTCAGTTCAATGTCACTTTGGCTTTCAAAAGACACCAATATGCTTAAGGATGTTCATGGTAAGAGAAACTGTAATTGCTACTGTCATATTTAAGTATTTTCTTCACTTTGGCATAGGCTAATTTTAGAGAAATATTATTTTACAAGAATTTGCATTGGGAAAGAAGGCAAAATTGCTACAGTTTGTTGTATTTCTTGTTTATTTTTCTTTTCTTTTTTCTCTTGCATAGTATGTTCCATTACACTCAAAAAAAAATACGTTAAAAGAATGTTAAGGTTGCCAAGTCAAGCACGCAGAACTAGGGAATGCGAGAATTAAGGGTAAATGATTGCATGCTATTTTTCCCAGCCTGATTCAGTGAACGGGCAGTTATTAAATATTTCTTTGTACCCATCATATTTAAAGTGTGGTTTTAAACCTTATTTAACATACTCCATCCAAACCTGGACTGCACTTCATTTCTCCCAAACTATTTCTATGGTAAGCTCCAGCATCTAAGTGCTTCACTAATATTAATGAATTTAGCTTCACAGCAAAATGTATATCCGAAGCTGGATTTTTTGTTTTGTTTAAACCGATAGTGATTTTTCCCACAGCTGAGGGGAGCAGACTCCAATCCAGGGAAACACAGGCTTAATTTTAAGACTAAGTGGTTCTACCCACATAAGTTAAGCATGTGCATAAAAGTGATTCACTGGAACCAGGGAGTAATGAAGCTCTGCATTTCTTTGTTTCCTTCTCTTAAGGATTCACAGTATGTTTTTAACTTCAGGGAGCCTCCCATTCTCCACCAGTCTGGGAGCTGGAAGCACACTATCAAATCAATTTGCAGCTGCTCTGCCTGACAGTACTGCGTGGTACAACCCCACTGAACATCCAAGGGCAGGTTTAAATAGCTACTGAAAAATTCTGTAACAAAATTCTCCTACTTAAAAACTTTTCTTTTTTTTTTAGTGGAAAAAGTCATATGGCAAATGCTGCATGTAACACAAGTGTTCACTGTAGTCTATTGATTTCTTTTGAACAAATGGCAAGGCAATTGATTTTGATAAAAAATTCAGTATTGGTAAATGGATCAGGAAATATGACCTGGCCAAGGGATTGAAGATAGAGTGACTAAGGTCACTAAGGGTTGTGTGTGAAATTATTAAAACCATGTAGAGCACTACAGATTTTTATTTATTATACACATACATTAAGTGTTAGAGGGCTTTCTCCCCACCCTTTCCTCTGGTTCTTGTCATGCAGACAGAAAGCAGAAGACCAGAAGTCCAAAGTGCAGAGAATGCGATGTTGATTGGGGTTAGTTCCAAGCAAGCATATCCATAGTTGTACACGCTGGCAAAGTCTGTTTCCTTGAGTTCTGTTCCCAACTCCGACGCCGCAGAATGTTTATCCCATGTCCCGCTTCCGAGCTCTGACACTTCAGAGCCTTGCCGATGTCCCCATCTCCCATTCCCCATTCCTATTTCCCATCTCCGCCTTCTTAGCAGGCCCAAATATATGTGCAATACACACCCTCAGTCCTACCCCTTACAACTTATGGAAGGTCATGAGTCTACGGTCTTTGTCCCACCCCTTCTGTATCCCATGGGAGGGGTGAGGAGTAAGGTTGTGCTACAGTCAGGCAGAGGCATTTCTTTGGCCTTTTAGTGTTTTATGCCTTCTTCCCAATCCCCCTTTGCACCTCCCGACTGGTTTCTTGACCTTGCCTTGAGCAAAGAGGCAGGCACATATAAATATAAGTAAGTATAAGTATTACTTACTTACTTACTTATGCCCGTCACCCCAGTCAGGGTATGGGCCACCAACCACAGATCTCCAGAGTCCTCTATCCTGGGCCATTCTCTCTAGCTGGTTCCAGGTGTAGCCCATTAGCATAATATTAGTATAAGATGTAAGAGCAAAAAGTCAAACCCAAAATTCTATCTCAGGCTGACAAAGAAGCCTACATACTAATATTAAGCAACACAAGACAGCACACTTTCTAACTTACTATGGCCATCAGTTGCCATCAGACATGCATAGACAATTTAATAAGCCACAACTGTCCGTGGGCAGAATTTGTTCCTGTGCAAACCTTAGCTGGCCAACATTTTTCTTAAATGAAGACTTCATTTTTTTTTACTCTCCTTGTTTATAAAAATGCAACAAGTACTATATAAGTACTAACCTAATTTACACTAGAATAATGCCATGCATACACCAATGACTTCAATGGAGAATTCAAATTCACACCAGAGAAGGTAGTGATACAAGAAGGTTTTTTTAAGGTGCTCTCATCCTGTGTAAAAATTTGCAGCACCCAGGACAGAGACATGATGTGAGGCAGCTGGAGAGGGAGAGAGACATTAAAAACGTATCTCTCCCAATTAGCATAACAAAGGCGGTGACAGTATCATAATGCTTTAGCTTGCATAAAACAGTAGTTATTTTTAGAATTAAGGCTTTAGATAAGCAATAAATAATGATAGTTTAGAGCTGAAAATCCAAAATGGAGGATTCAGATCAAATCAACCAATAATAGATAAGAAATAGGGGTGAAATAAAGGTCAACAGGTATGACTCAATTCACTCCAAAATGCTTGGTGAGAGGGGTAAGGAGGAGATTCAGCTCCAGTGACAGGCAAGGCTGCCTGGCTGAGCTGTTGCCATCCATGCAGAGAGGATCCATGCTAATTAGTGAACCACTCTGTGAAGGCCAGAACAGCCAGCAGGCTTGGGGTGGCAAGCTCCTTCCATGCCCTCTCCCTGGGATGGTGTAGATCAGGATGAAGGCTGTGAGAAGCAGCTTGGGATATCCTGCAGCCCCCATTTGTCTGGAATGGTGAACCACAGCCAGGGGGAGCTGAACCTGCGGACACTGCAGGTAAACAAACCATCCGGCCCACCAGCGGCTTTCCCTGACAGTCCGTGTTCTAAAGGTTTCCAATCCCTGATCTACACCATCCCAGGGAGAGGGCACGGAAGGAACTTTGCTGCAGGGAGGCAGAATATCTGCCTAAGAGCTCTTGTGCATATGAAGAAGGGTTTCTGTCTGCTGTATCACCCTTGGGCTTGTCTGGCCAGCCCTGCAAACCAATGCAAGGGGGTTGTTTTTCCATGCCAAAGGTTGCCAATCCCTCATGTAGATCATAGATAGTGGCTAAGTCATACTATTTTACCCACATGGAGCAGCAGTGGAAACATTCAGTCGGGACAGTCATGGATCCACATAGTTCTATTCTTATTCGAGCCCACCTCTGTCCCAGCACATAAGGGACTCCTATAAACCTGTGATCCATTGTACCCATTTTTCCCCCTGAAATGCAGAAACTCACCAGTTCAACAATTTTCAAGTCCTTCTGCTCCAAGGGCTCAGTGAAAATACAACATACTCTAATGACCATGGACAAGAACATCACGGGGGTGAGTGTTCCCAAAATGAATGTAAGCTTTGCCATTTATTTTAGAAGGAGCAGGCCCCATGTGAACACACAGAATACAATCTGAATGTTTTTAAACATTTCAAACTAAGAGTATCTTTTCAGTGCTAATTAACATAACTTGACACAATTTTAGGTATAAACACTCTATAAGCACTCAGTAACAGGAGTGTAAAAAATGTGCTACACTCCATCTGCTCATATTGTAAACTCTCTCAGATCTCATGCAGCACTTGAAAAGTAGAGGAATGTGTTCAGGTTAGCTAGCTAGGAATACAAAAGAGGGAACTGTGCAATATAAGCTGTCAGCAAAATAAGCATGGAAAGGGACAGTTTTTATTCTAAACCAAGAATGTGAAACAAGCATGGCGAAACTCAGAATATTGTAGCCCCATTTTCCAGGACCAGTTTACCATTGCTGGCACTGGTAATTCTAGTCTTAGGTAGCAGAATTCAGAGACTTTGCAGTTTAGCTGCTCAGAGGAGAAAAAAATCAGGAATGCAGATTGTGATATATGTTACTTATGTTGCATGTTATTTATACACACACACAAGTCCTGAAACAAAATGCAACAGATTGACCTGCCCCTTTAAAGGCCAGAGGCCTAGGACAGCCATCCAGGTCAATTATGAGAACCAGCTGAGAAAGGAATTAAGATATTATAAAAGTCATCTAGTGGCTCAGTTGAGAGGGGATGACAGGGAGAAGCTGCAGGAAAGGACTGGCTCCTGCAGTAGTCCTGGAGGAAGTAGGAATCCAGGGGGTAAATGCTGAGATTGATGGCTGGGTCAAAAAACCCAGCTGTTTATTTTTCTCCTCTCTGTTTTACCTGTATTCTCCCATACTTTTCATCAGATGATGACCGAGCACATGTTCATTTTAAGAACACTTTTACAGCAGACAAAATGCAAAGAAGGTAACAATTTGAGATTTCTACACTACTCAACCAAAGGTTTAAGAATTTGAAATGCTGTCCAAAACCTGAGAGGGACGAGGTGTGGCACATGCTTTCAGAAGTCTTAAAAGAGCAACACTCGGATGTGGAAACTACAGAACCTAAATCACCAAAAAAGAAAATCAACCTTTCGCTGGTGGCATCTGACTCAGATGATGAAAACAAACATGCATCAGTATGCTCTGTTTTGGATTGTTGTCGAGCAGAACCCATCATCAGCACAGACACATGTCCTCTGGAATGGTGGAGGAAGCATTAAGGACATATGAATGTTTAGCGCATCTGGCATGTAAATGTCTTGTGATGCGGGCTACTATACTGCCATGCAATCACCTGTTCTCACTTTCAGGTGACATTGTAAACAAGAAGAGGACAGCATTATCCTCTGCAAATGTAAACACACTTGTTTGAGGGATTGGTTGAACAAAAAATAGGACTGGGTGGATTTGTAGGCTCTAAAGTTTTATATTGTTTTATTTTTGAATGCATTTAATTTTTGTACATAATTCTACATTTATAAGTTCGACTTTCATGATAAAGAAATTGCACTACAGTATTAGTGAATTGAAAAATACTATTTCTATAAAGTGAGCACTGTACACTTTGTGTTATCATTGAAATCAGTATATTTGAAAATATAGAAAACTTCCAAAAATATTTAAATAAATGGTTTTATATTGTTAACAGCAGGATTAATCACAAATAATTTTAATCAGGTGATTAATCATTATTCATTTTAATCACTTGACACCCTACTATATATATTATATATTATAAACACATAAAAAAGGGGAAATATGTTAGTTATGAATATAAATCAGAAATTAGGAATTATTGAAAATTGATAAGGGAAGCCAAGGGATACAGGGAAAAATCTGAGGTAACAAAGTCCTGTGGCACCTTAAAGACTAACTATAAAGTTTTGAAGCATAAGCTTTCGTGGGCTAATACCCACTTTGAAAAATCTGTGGCCAGCAGAGTTAAGCACAATAAGGAGGTTTTCAAAAATACATTAGGAACAAAAATAATCCTGAAAATTCTATTGGTCTATTGCTATTTCAAAGTGGTAGAATTATCAATAATAATGCAGAAAAGTTGGAAGTGTTCAATAAATACTTCTATTCTATATTTGGAAAAAAATAGATGATGGTCTATCATTTAGGTCATGATAACACTTTTCATTTCACTAGTATCTCTAGCGGATGTGAAACAGATAGACTTTTTTAAATCAGCACATCCAGATAACTTCCTTCTAAGAGTTCTAAAAGATCTGTCTGATAAGCTTGCTAGACCATAATTTTACTAGACAACAGAGACCATCAACAAGTCTTGGAGCACTGAGGAATTTCAAAGAAAGGAAGAAAAATACTGTTGTGCCATTTTTAAAACAGGTAAAGAGGATGACCCAAATAATTATAGGCCAGTCAGCCTGATATCACTCTGGTGCAAGATAATGGAGAAGCTGATATTAGACTAAATTAAGAATTAAAGGAGGGTAGTGCAATTAATCAAATCAGCATAGGTTTATGGAAAATAAATCTTGTCAAACTAAGGTGCTATCTTTTTTATGAAATCACAGGTTTGGTTGATAAAATGAATAGTGTTTATGTAACAGACTTTCTAAGGCATTTGACTGCAGGACATTTTGGTTAAAAAATTAAAATGATATAATATTAAAATGGCACACATTAAATGGATTAAAACCTGGCTAATGGATAGGTCTCAAAATGTAATTGTAACAGATAATTGTCATCCAGCAGGTATCCAAAGGCATCAGTTCTTGGCTCTATGCTATTCAACGTTTTCATCAGTCACCTAGAATAAAACATAAAATCATCACTGATAATGTTTCTTCAAGATGCAAAAATTGGGGGAGTGGTAAATAATGAAGAGGATAGGTCACTGATTCAGAGCCATCTGGATTGCTTGGTAAACTGGGCACAAGCAAACAGTATGAATTTTAGTACCTCTAAATGTAAAAGTATACATCCAGGAACAAAAAAAATAGCTATGCTTATAGGATAGAGACATATCCTGGGAAGCTGTGACTTTGAAAAAGATTTGGGGGCTGTGGTGGCTAATCAGCAGAACATGAGCTCCCAGTGTGACACTGTGGTCAAAAGAGCTAATGTGATTCTGGGATACATAATCATGGTAATCTTGAGTAGGGGCTCGTCTTCACTCCCGCGGTGCGGGATCGATCTTCTGGCAATCAATTTATCGTGTCTTGTTAAGATGTGATAAATCGATCGCCTGCAGCTCCCCCATAGACTCCGGAACTCCAGCTTGCCGGGAGGCGCAAGCTGGAGTCGACGGGGGAGCGCACCGCTGACTGCCGCTGCCGTGGGGACGGCAGGTAAGTTGGTGGCAGATAAGCAAACTTCAGCTATGTGATTCACGTAGTTTAAGTTGCGTATCTGCCGTAGAGGCCCCCCCCTCCCCCCCAGTGAGGACAAGCCCTAGGGGAAGAGAGGTTATTTCACCTCTGTATTTGGCATTAGTGTGACCTATGCTCGAACACTGTGTCCTGTTCTGGTGCCTACAAATTAATGTTAATAAAGTGGAGACAGTTCAAAGAAGAGTCATACAAATGATTTAAGGATTAGAAAACATACCTTAGAGTGATAGACTCTAAATGCCCAATCAATTTAGTTTAGCAAAGAGAAGGTTAAGGGATGACATGATTGCAATCGATAAGTATCTGCATGGGGAACAAATATTTAACAATGGGTTCTTCCATCTAGCAAATAAAGGTATAATAGGATCCAATGGTTGGAAGTTGAAACTAGAAAAAATCAGACTGGAAGGTGTAAACTTTTAATGGTGAGATTAATTAAACATTGGAATAATTTACTCAGTGTTTTAGTGGAGTCCCTATCACTAACAATTATTAAATGAAAAGTGGATTTTTTTTCTAAAAGAAATGCTTTAAGAATTATTTTGGGGAAGTTTTATTGCCTATGTTATACTGGATGTGAGACTAGATGATCACAATAATCCCTTTTGGCATTGGAATCTATTAATAACCCTCCTGACGAGTCACAATACGGGATTCTAATGCATTCTGTCTGAACCCCTGGCCTCAAGATTGCTTGGAAATGGTGATTGAGGCCTCTGGTAGTCTTTATTGTTCAAGTCCATTGGATAGGACCCACTGGAAGGTCAGTAGTTCCAGGAGCTGCCAGACTCAAAATAGGGGTGATACTAAAATGTGCAATATCTTGAGAAAAAATTATAGCATTTCATGGTTTGTTTTTCTCCTGTCATTCTGAAGTTGATTTTACTGTTTGAGGAGAAGTTCTAGATCTGAATGGAAATTCACACCATTACCAATATCTTAGTGAATAATGCTACCGATATCCTTTCACAACCTTGGAGTTTCTCCTGTGAGCAGCGCCCACTTTAGAAATGAACCACTATAGAGTTCTTTCATACATATCACTTGTCATTATCAGAATGGCTTTCATCTAGCCAATCTTTATCAAAAGGATTCTTATCAACCACACAGAAGAAATTGCATTTTGTGGACTCATTAAGTGCCTCTTTCTAGATCATCTTTTATCATTTCCTCCAGCAAAGATTTAAGTACAAGAAAAAAAATACATTTAATCCAGTATCAGAGGAAGGTGAAAAAATCCTGTAATTCACTTAGCCAATTATGCAGTACTATAAAGGAGAGGAAATTCCTTTCTGACTCTTTTAGGTAATTATTATCCTACACTTTTAAGCTACATTAATTCTCTGCATAACACCCTGCCATTTTATTTTTGATCCATGACATCTTCTAAGCCGTTGTTTTCCTTAGCACTAAGGAAAAGGAAACAAAGAAGCAAACATTTAAAAAGAAGAATGAAGAGGCAAGTGTAAGAATAATGTTTTACAGACTAATAGAAAACAGACAAGAAAGGAGAAGGTACCTCAGGACTCTTTGTTACCTCAGAACACTAGTGTCAGCAGCACACCCTAGGAAAGGTATCTATCACATATTAGCATATTGTTTCTGAAGGGCTCCTAAGGGCAAAGATGAAATGTTCTTATTAGGAATAACTTTAATAGGACGTCATTACTTTTATTCCAACACTTCCCTAAGAGGCAAGGTTAAGCTCCCTTAGAGTGGGCTTTGCAGAAAAGCTGTTGAAAAATGATTGTTAAGTCAAATATCGGTGAAAGATGGAGGCGGCTTAAGAGGGAGCTGAATGGCTTCAGAAAAGACCTTCTAGTAGGGTGCAGAGGATCAAGGAAATAGTAATTGACATAGGTATTGCTCAGCCAGGATTAATTTAATAAGTTCAAAAGTACAGAGAAGTTGATTAAGGCTCAATTTCTCCCTTTTGTGTTTTCACTCACAACACTTATGATGTGATGATTCTGGTCCAGAATCAAGGTATTAGAATGTCACTATTATTATTGCTAAATATTTATATTCTAAGTGTGCCCAAAGGGCCCTGCTTTATTAGATGGGATACAAACAAATATACTCTTTTCATTCCCCCAGCACTTTTTAATGACAAACATACAAACCTATGTGGAACTAGTATATATATTTAAGGCAAATAATCAAGAATTTCACACACACACACACACACTTTCCATTAATGGGTTTTGGATAAGGTACTTTAAATGCTGTTCTTAAAATACTTTCAAGCTACTATAAACCATTTTAGTAACTTCTCCACCATTCTGCTGTGGAGAGTTGAAATTTAGATTTGGTATTCACTGAAAGTAGTTGCTACTGATCAGAGGAAGAACACTACAGTCCTCCACTATCTAGTTTAAAATACAAAGGCAGAACTATTAATTTTCTGTTCCAAATGTTTAAGGGGAAATACAAAGAAAATGAGTATTTTGGTCAGTTACTAAATATTACAGACTAAGCATGCTGTCCCCATATAAAGACTTTTAATCAATTATAAAATCATATACCTTGCTGATTTATGAAACAGATGAAGCAGGCCATAATTAATCACTCCCTTATGCCACTAGAGGTTTTAGAAGTAGACACATCAAAAATGTATGAAAATCTAATATTTGGGGGAGGTTTGAAAGAGCCATGAAATGCTACTTATTAAGGTGTGATGCCATCATCCCACACAAAGCCTCATTTACACATGCCAGTACTGGCACCTAAAATTCACAAAGCAACCACCAACATATACCCAGATTTGTTTATATTCCAAAAACAAATCATTCTGATTTTTTGGGTGCATTCATTCCAACACAATGAATGAGTAGCATACAAGATACATTCACCCATTTCTGTATAAATGCAATAAGGTTACTATTGCTGTTTTTAATAATAAAAATCTTCTACTGAGGTCGCAAAGCAGTACTGTACAAATACCTATTAGAGGACAGCCCCTGTCCAAGACACATTATTATCTACATACACAAGGAAAACAAAAAGCAGGAAAGGACATATGGTCTAGTAGTTAGGGTACCTGCCCAGGACTGGGGGTACTAGGATTCATGTTCCTACTCCATCACAGGCTATCTATATGACCTTGGACTGTGGGCAAGTCTCTGTGGCTCATTTCCCTACTTGTAAAATGGGGATACGAGCACTGGGAACATCAGAGGGCTTTTGTGAGGACAAGTACATTAAAGACTCTTGTGAGGTGCTCCGATACTATGGGGATGGGGGTCTTCAAGATAGTGGACTCACTGATGGAGTGCCTTCTAATGGCCAGTGATGGGTCTCTCCTTACCTGGCAACCCCTACCAACTGCTGCTGCAGACATTTATGTTCCTGTGGCTTGGTACTCCAGCAAAGTCATAATTTAGCCCACCTCTTTGGGGTAATAATGTCCTAACTCAAATTAACAAAAACTCTTCTATCTTTCCCAGAAACAATCCTTTGCACACTTTTCAAACCATTCCAGCCTCTGCAGGGTCCCTCTTCACTCTGTCACAGGTCTGCCTCCCAAGGCCTTCTCCTTGGGGGCCCATCTTCTCCTGAGACACTGACCCCTCAGGAGATGCTCTCTGAAGCTTCTCTTCTCCCAGGCCATCTTTAAGAATCTTCTTCTTCCCAGCTGCCTTCTCCTTTAAGTGACAGTCTCAGAGCACAAGCTCCATCATGCAAGCCCCTCTATTGTTCCTTTCCCCTTTCATACTGGCCTTCTTTGTTAGCCCAACTGCCCTACCCTTGCTCCTTGTTCAGGGCTTAACTCCCTTTTCAAAGACTTCACCCAATCCTGCCCTTGTCTCAGAGTCATGTTCCCTTCCACAACCCAATTTTTCTTCTCAGCTTTTTCTAGCCTGGCTAGGATCCCAGACCTTCCTTTTCCTCCTGGGACTTCCAACTCACTACCTCTCTATTCCCAAAGAATGACTACAAACTCTGTCCTTACAGCCCTTTTCTTCTTATGTTTTATGGAGAAGCAGACTCCCTTACTAAGCCTCACCTATTATATTCCTCATACGTTCATCTGTCTTATCCTGCTCTATATCCTTTAAAAAAGAACATATTAGAGCTTCTCCAATGTTACCACTCCCTTCCTATACTCTCACTAAACTGTTACTATATTCTTTCACCATAAATTCTTCATAAAAGTTCTGTCTTCCCCGGGAATACACCCTGTGTTCCCATATCAGGTGAACAATTATTTCTTTAACCTTGCGCATGTTACATAATCCATCTTTATGCCTATTCAATAAAAATAAATTATTATTCAAGCCATAGTGACCAGTTAGCAGTTTAAATATGAGAACTTCATTGATTCTTGCATAACATTTGAGAAGTGCAGTATCTTCTATTTGGGGACTCACTTCATATGAATGTTTTATTCTTTCTCTTTGATCCACATTTCTTGCCCTGCCTTTTTAATTTTTTTTTAACTTTGAATTAGTTCTTACTCAAGGGAATCTTCAGATCAATTTCTTCATTTTTAAAGCATTTTTGGCTTCCCTATCTGCCATTTTGTTGCCAGGTATCCCATCATGGTAACCCAGCTAGTACTATGTTCACACCTTAGTATACTATCTCTGTTGTAAAAAAGCAATATTTCATTCATTAGATCTCTCCTATATCCTGAAGTATCTGTTTTAATTGCCAGTATACCTGATAACGAATTTGAAACAATGACAGCTGTGATAGGCCATACATCCTTTGATGGGTTCAGTCACAGAGACCCCTTTGGGACTGTCACCTGATTAACTGAAACTACCTTTGAGACCATTTTGTTTGCCAGCTTGGGAATCCAGAACCCTGTCTTGTTGAGGCAGACATACTAGTCTGAGGCAGACATGCTCATGTTGAGGCAGACATGTACCCTCCCCCGTCGACTCCAGCTTGTGCCTCTCGGCGAGCTGGAGTTCCGGAGTCGATGGGGGCACCGTGAGCGATCAAATTCTCTCATCTTCATGAGACACGAGAAATCGATTGCTAACAGATCGATCGCTACCCGTCGATCCGGCGGGTAGTGAAGACAAGCCCTTATTCTCCTAACTTGAGACATAGAAATAATACATGGAATAGAAAAGGATGAACACACTCAGTAGATCATAAGCTTGGTAAGGATACCTTACAAGAGACCTTTTGCATGAAGTGTATTCCAGTTACATTATATTTACACTCATTAGCATATTTCCATAAAACATATGGAGTGCAACATCGCACATCCCTTATCCATTTTAATACTAACACTATTCCCACCAATTCAACTGTTATAATAGCCACAAAATTAGATATGCTTTTAGAGTTTTAAACTCCAGTCTCAGGGATGCAAAAGGCTGCTCTCACTCTACTTATCTTTTCATCTTTAGATCCCTTAGTATATATTTGGTAATGGTGACTCCATTTATCACATAAAAACTCAAACTTTATCTGTCATGTAGGACGGGTTGAATTTTTCTTTTCCTTTATTTTATTTTATAGTTCTAAATTCACATCTGGAGGGTGACTTTTCAGGTATAATTTACTGCCCCATAACTAAATCTTAATCTCTTCTAGTCTTTCCCTTTCACTTACATATTTTACCTACATTTTAACCCTAACAGATTGAGGAAATGTATTTTGTTGGGAGACATTCTTTCTGCTTTTTTCTCAGAGTTCCTTGTCTATTTGTCGAGTATTATTATCTGCACTATTTCCTCTGATTTTAGCCCAAATCGTCAGATCTAATATTAGAGAGACAAGTTGCATGAGGAAATATCTTTTATTGGATCAATTTCTCAAAAGCTTGTATCTTTCACCAACAGAACTTGGTCCAATAAAATATATTACCTGATTCACCTTGTCTCTTTAATATCCTGGGACTAACTGTTCCAATCACACTGCACACAGATCTAACATTTTAATTTTTAAATTGATAGGATTTATTCAAATAGCTAGCTGCATTACACACAGCAGGGAGCCTTTTTGTGCTACAAACCTCCTCTCTTTATGTTTAGGAGCCTGCTCCAGCTGGGCTTCATGATCTGTTACGTTTAGCTAGCACTCCAAGTGCAGTCTGGTATGTTAGTTGGTCTCTCAGGACCATATTAGCACATTCAGAGCCCATATGAGGTATATACTCAACCACAGTGACATAAAAGTTTAATATCTAGTTGAAGTATTTAACTGGAGTGTTGTAATTAAAACTATGCAGCATTGATAAGACCTTAACTGGAGTATGATGTCCAAGTCTGGATGCCACACTTCAGGAAAGATGTGGACAAATATGAGAGTCAAGAGGAGAGCAACACAAAATGATCAAAGGTCTAGAAAGGTCTAGAAACACCTAGTCTAAGGGTATGTCTTCACTACAGCAGTAGTTCGATTTCCTTTATTTCGATGTTGTGAACGCGACTGTATGCAGTCGATTTTGTGTGTCTTCACTAGGCACAGCTAGGCACAGCAAGTCGACAGTGTCTGTCCGCAAAACTTTTGCAAGCGTCGATATGACGAGCGTTGCACTCTGGGTACCTATCCCACAGTTCCCTGATCCCCCAGCAGGCACCATTTCGAGTGCTGCACTATGGGTAGGCATTTCCAAATTTCGCGCCCTTTTTCCGCGCCGCCGACCCCCATTACGAGCGGTGCACTGTAGGTAGGCATCCCATAATTTGCGCCCTTCTCCGCGCCGTGCTAACGCCATAGCATTGCAAGCATGGAGCCCGCTGACACCACGGCTGCAGTAATGGCCGTTGTGAGGACCTCGATCACGGTTGCAGAGTTCATGCTGCACCGTCTGCAGAGGAGGAATGTGATCCGGGGAGAACTGCGCTTTCTGGAACCCGACGACAGTGAGGAGGAGATGGACAAGGACGTGCACAGCGGGGACGACATGGACACTGCCGTTTTTGGAAGTAGGGCGACTGACAGTCTGTCAAATTTGGTGGCAATGGGGCAGGCTCATGCCATCGAACGCAGATTCTGGGCCAGGGAAACAAGCACGGACTGGTGGGACCGCATAGTGCTGCAGGTCTGGGATGACTCCCAGTGGCTCAGAAACGTCCGCATGCGAAAGGGCACCTTCATGGAACTTTGTGACTTGCTGTCCCCGGCCCTCCGGCGCAGGAATACCAAAATGAGAGCGGCCCTTACAGTGGAGAAGCGAGTGGCGATAGCCCTCTGGAAGCTTGCAACGCCAGACAGCTACCGGTCAGTGGCGAATCAGTTTGGGGTGGGTCGGTCTACAGTGAGCTTTGCTGTGATGCAAGTAAGCAGGGCAATCGTCGAGCGGCTGCTACACCGGGTTATAAACCTCGGAAACCTGCAAGCCACAATAGATGGCTTTGCCGCCATGGGATTCCCTAACTGTGGTGGGGCTATAGATGGGACTCATATCCCTATCCTGGCACCGGACCACGAGGCCGCCGAGTACAGAAACCGGAAGGGATATTACTCAATGGTCATGCAAGCAGTGGTTGACCACAAGCGACGTTTCACCGACCTGTACGTGGGGTGGCCGGGAAAGCTTCATGACGCTCGAGTGTTCAGGAACTCTAGGATTTTTAGGCAGCTGCAGCAAGGCACTTTCTTCCCCGACCAGAAAGTTTCCATGGGGGGGGGTGGGGGGTGGAAATGCCGATCGTTATCATTGGGGACCCAGCCTACCCCCTACTGCCCTGGCTTATGAAGCCCTACACAGGAGCCCTGGACAGGGGTCAGGAGCTGTTCAACTACAGGCTGAGCAAGTGCAGAATGGCCGTAGAGTGTGCATTTGGCTGTCTGAAGGGGCGATGGCGTTCCTTACTGATTCACTCAGACATCAGCGAGAGAAATATCCCCATTGTTATTGCTGCTTGCTCTGTGCTCCACAATATCTGTGAGAGCAAGGGGGAAACGTTTATGGCGGGCTGGGAGGCAGAGGCAAATTTACTTTCTGCTACTTATGAGCAGCCAAACAGCAGGGAAAGTAGAAGAGCACACCGTGAGGCCCTGCGCCTCAGGGATGCCTTGAAAGACAGTTTTATGAATGCCCGAGATGGCGTTTGAGAATCTGCTCCCTTGCTGTGCTCTAAGCCTGCTGCCCTTGAACCCTCTTTCCCTCCCCCCTCCACATGCTTTCCCTCCCCCCTCCCCATGCTTGCAGAGGAAATACAACCACTGTTTGAAAAATCATGGTTCCTTTATTGGTTCATCGGAAATACAAATACAGGGGATCACTGTCCTGGTATCCTGGAGGGAGACCGGCAGTCGCAGTGGGGGAGGAGCGGACAGAGGGGGGGGTGGGAAGGGGGGAGAGGGGGGGGGCAAGACACAGCAGCTTTTAAAACTTTTCTGAGAACGTCAGCCTGCTGCTGCTGCTGCTGCTGCTGCTGCTTCTGCTGGCTTGTGGGGTCGAGTGGAGCGGCCCACGGAGCTTGCCCCCTTTGTTCTCACCCCGCGTCTGGGTGGGGAAGCTATGGGAGTTGGGGAGGGGGGGAGGTGGTTACACAGGGGCTGCAGAGGTGGTCTTTGGGCATGCTGCAGCTCCACCAGAGATCACAGCATGTCGCTCTGGTCCTCCATTATGCGGAGCAAAGCATCCATACATCTTTCTTCGCGCTCCTCCCTCTTTTCTGCAGCGGCTCTCGATTCCTTGCCTGTATCATTCTTTCCCTCCACTCCGTCTGGCGGGCTGCCTCAGCGCGCGAGTTCTCCAGGAGTTCAGTGAACATATCATCGCGCGTTCGCGTTTTCTTTTTACGCTTTCTTATCTGCGATGCACGGCGGGAGGAGGAGCAGGACGGGGGATTCTGAGATAATTGTTCATCTGTGGGCAAATGTGGGAAAAGAAAGTTTGAAAGTTATGAGACAGATACATTCAAGGTTAGGAGGCAGGTGCAGTCTCGGACAGTACACAATGGGAGTACTATGCCGTTTGCAACCTCAGTATTCAGCCTGATATGATTTCTGTACAAGGTCATGTTCTACACCTAAAAGTGACTGAATAGCTCACAGAAACGTCAGAGCATCTCAGACACATATGCGTGCCTCAGCCCAACACGGCTTCTGAAATCACCGTGCAGCCGGCCATGGTAAGTTAGAAGTGGCACTTGCATATTGTAGAGTAGCCCCACCCCCTTCCCCCCACCGCGTGGCGCCCACTGACCCGCAAACTGCAAAGCAAAGGCCAAAAAATCTCTCACTAAGGGCTAGCTAAGGTCTTTTTGGGGCTCTTCAGACCGCTTACAGACTGTTCAGATTCCCTGCTAGCTACCGCTACAGGCTTGGGAGGGGGGGGGGGGTTGGGTACGCGTTGGATCTGAAGCGGAAGCAACCGCTTGCAGACTGTTCAGATTCCCTGCTAGGCTACCGCTACGGGCTTGGGGGGGGGGGGGTTTGGGTACGCGTTGGATCTGAAGCGGAAGCAACCGCTTGCAGACTGCTCAGATTCCCTGCTAGCTACCGCTACGGGCTTGGGGGGGGGGGGTTGGGTACGTGTTGGATCTGAAGCGGAAGCAACCGCTTGCAGACTGCTCAGAGTCCCTGCTAGCTACCGCTACGGGCTTGGGAGGGGGGGTTGGATACGTGTTGGATCTGAAGCGGAAGCAACCGCTTGCAGACTGCTCAGAGTCCCTGATAGCTACCGCTACAGGCTGGAGGGGGGGGGGGAAGGTTGGTCGGCCCTCAGCAGAAACTAGTACTTTGCAGCTGGGAATCTTTATCTCCCAACTAATTGCAGTCCGTATCTCAAACAGGCAACCATGAATGACATCACTTTGCTGAGAATTTCTCACAGAGCTAGAGAGTGCATGCTCCTTGCCTCCAGGCAAAGTCCTGGTCCGTTCGCAGCGATGCTAGCCTGCTCAATGATACCAGACTACTTACTACTTTCGTGGCGTGGGATGGTCTCCTATCATGGGGGACCACATAAGGCGCCTCTCCCCAGAAATCTGCTGCACTGGATTCATCGCTACCTCCTGGATACCTTCCTTGAAATGTCCTTGGAGGACTTATGGTCAATCCCGGAGTATATTGACAAACTCTTTGAGTAGAAATTGACCAGCAATGAAAGCACGCTAAGACCTTAGGCTTAGGGCAAGTTACTCATTAATAAATGCTTCCTTTACAAAATCACGTGTTATGTAATCCCTTAAAAAAGAAACACTTACCCCCTTGGGAGGCTTGGGAGGGTGCTGGCTCCAGGGTGATAAACAGCTCCTGGCTCTCTGGGAACACGGGTTCCCCGCTGGCCTCCTGCTGCTCCGTGAGATGTTCCTCTTCTTCATGGTCATCCTCCTCGGAATCAGTCTCCTCCCTGACGATTATCCCATCTGCGGAGTCCACGCAGACCGGCGCGATGGTGGTGGGGGCGCCCCCCATTATCTGATTTAGTTCATTGTAGAACCTGCATGTCCGCGGCGTGCCCCCCGATCGTCCGTTTGCCTCTTTGGCTTTCTGAAACGATTGCCTCAGCTCCTTAATTTTCACACGGCACTGTGTGGTGTCTCTGTTGTGGCCCCTTTCTAGCATGGCCTTGGAGACTCTTCCATAGGTGTTGGCATTCCGTTTGTTGTTGCGTAGTTCCAACATCACGGATTCCTCTCCCCAGATAGCGATGAGATCCAGCACCTCACGAGTGGACCATGCTGGAGCTCTTTTCCTCTGGCTGGTCTCCAGGGTAGAGGAGCTCTGCATGGAGTCTTGTGATGCTGAGCTCTGCATGGCGGCTAGTGCTGCTGATTGCTCTGAATGGCGACTGAGCTGTTCAGGTGAGCTGGCCACGCTGACCAAACAGGAAATGGTATTCAAATGTTCCCGGGTCTTATCTACCTGGCCAGAGCAGCGAGTTCAGAGTGCAGTCCAGAGCGGTCAGAATGGAGCATTGTGGGACAGCCTCTGGAGGCTATTAATGTCGGGTTCCATCTTCACTAGCCCACAGTCGAGCTTGGAATGTTGAGATTAGCCTTATTTCTCTCGTCAGGCTGGAGTTCCAAATTCGATCTTGAGGGCCCTTTACATCGACGTTAAGGGCATATATGTGAAGACAGGTACACGTTTAATTCGACCTAACGTCGTTAAAATCGAATTAAAGTGGTAGTGAAGACAGGGCCTGAGAATCTCACTGGGATTTAGGCATGACCCTAGGGCACCAAGCATCTTGGGGGGCATCAGGACTTAGTCAGCTTTGCACATGCCCACAGGCAGAGATTTAGTCACCATGGGGACTTTAGGTGCTTAAAAGGGTAAACTGAGCAGTGGTTTTGTGAATGTCAGTGGAGTTGGAGTTAGATCCTTTTGTGAATGTAGCCCAGAGAGACTTTAAGCAGATGCTTAATTTTAAGCACATGAATAATCCGAATTGTGTTCAGCAAAGTACTTAAGCATGTGAGTGGCTCCATTAACTTAATTCTTGCAGCATCAAGCCCACAGAATGTATAAAAGGGGGAAAAAATCAGTCCGGCTAAACAGAGACAGTAACTCTTGTTGGCTCAGAGATGTGTTGCACCATGATAGTGGTCCAAGTGTGACCCAACAAACAAAATATTTTGGAATTTATCAAAGTCATGTCACTGTAGAAGATGACGGTGACTCATATCAGTCTTCTGCTGTTCCTGACCTCCCTCTCTTTCTGCTTAGCCATCTGTGTAAATAGAATTCAATGTCATTTCAAATCTTTTTGAAAATGAAAGCCGCTAATGGAATTGAAAAATGGAATAAAAAAGTGACAACATTGTAAATTTTAGCTCCTTTTTATTCCAGAACGATAGCATTTCATTTAAACACAAATTAAATGTGTGACTTTTATACATGTCATGTGACACTTTGCAATTATTCATAAAACTGACTTCACGGAGGTGATTCATAGTAGGCTCTGATAAATTATTAAAATACATTATTGCCATCTTTGTCCATCTGTGTGGTTGGAAACACAGCAGGTAATCCACTAAAATTCTTATTTGGGCCAGTAAACCATGTCTGAGAATCTACACTATATTACTCTGTCCTCGTGTTCACTAACTCAGCAATCTTTCCACCAAACATTTCTCCAAGCCTGATTTTATTTTAGCAAAAGCACTTGTAGCCCATATGCATTCCCCCATACAATGTATTTCAATAAAATGAAATACACCCCCCCCCCCCCCGCAGCCTCTTAAAGTGACATGTCACAGGTTAGCAACTGATTTTCATGTTGCCTGATGCATAGTGACTGCTGCCTCTGCTGGATCAGATTTATTTCTACGCCAAACAGTATGTGGCAGCTTGGACGTGATTCCAGTTTGGACCTTTGGTGAAATTAAGGAGCCATTCTTCTAAGGTAAAAAAATATATATAACATTTTAATCTGAGACAAGCTCTCAAAACAAAAATTTATAGCAGTAGCAGATGAGTGATTATGTAATGATTTATAGTGTAATCAGTTATGAGGGATTTAAGGGTTTATGTTGCTGGCTTGGGATCAGCCAACTGTTTTACATAGTATCCAACTTTTGTGAAACAAACCTTCTTTAGCCTTTTCCCTATGAGTGCTTCCTTCATCATATAAATAGGATGAAATTTAGTATGCAGAAAAGAAAGCAGCAGGAGTCACTGTATGTTTGACTGCAGAGAAGAGTCTGGGAAAGAATATTTAATAGGATGTCCACTTAGGATACTCTAAACATCATTACTGGCACTTGTCCAGCTCAAAAAAAAAATAGGAGAAAGGAAACTACATACCGCTTATTTTAATTAGGTGAAATTATGTGGTTCAATAAAGCATGACAGCCTGAATAATGAGAGGAGAGACCCATGTTTATGAGAGCATTATTGATGACAAAAATGTTGGCAGAGTGCATGTTTTACTGTGACAGTTGAAAGCCATTTTATTATCTTTTCATTCATAATTTCCCACAAAGTGCCTCAGAGTGTAAACTGATAACACCACAGAAGTGTGGGGAGGAGAGTAAAGTTAGGTTTTTTTTGTACAGGAATGAGCATGAAGCCTTCTTGTGCTTCACTTCAGAAGAACTGAGTCTGGTTGACCCTTTCACAGTCCTCAAGGGGACAGTGTAAAGGTGAGTAAAGAGGGGCACTAGACTGTTATTTATCCTGCTATCTGGGTCTCAGATTTTTTTTTTTTACATGTCACAACTAAACTTCAAATCTTATTGATCAGCATAATGAGCTCCAGTTTTTGGCACTAAATGGAAAATTATTGACTGCCTACAATCTTGAAGAGGGTTTAAACATAGACCTTTATTAAAATAATCTTTCTGTCTGAAATATTTTCTCCTTCCTCCTCTCCATACAATGCCATCGTTTACTGTTCAGATCCTAACCAGAGACTATCTTAGCATGTTTAATGCTCAGCATCTTAGAGATGTGTATTTTCATGAGTGCTGTAAAAAAGAAATAAAAGGGAGCATCAATATACTGAGAAAACATCATTAAAGATCACGTCCAATTGGAATTGGTTTTAAAAAAGCCATTTTTTCCTCACAGGAAATCATTTTTTAAAAGATGATTTCCAAATCACTTTCAGTAAAAGAATTAGATTTCAGATTTTTGGAAAAAATACAGGAAAAATTAATCCAAACTGAAATTTCTCCACAAAACATTTCATTTTGTTTTGAGAAGCCATTTCTCCGAGAAATAATGTTTGGATGAAAAAAATGTTGATTCTCCTTTGGACATCCAGCTGCAACCAGCTCACCCACTCTTCTGAACAACTAAAGAGTTAAAGAGTTTCGCCCTGCTCTGCTCCTGTCAAAGTGAATGGCAGTTGTCATTTCAGTGGAATTAGGAATGGATTCTAACATCTATTTTGTACTATCTGGAATTTGATTTACTGTTTTATAGTCAAATGCCGCTATTTACATAGGGATGATGGGCAGTGCAATTGCTTGCATTCATGAGTTATAGAAAAGAAAGAAGTTGAAAAAGAGAAAAGGAGAGACAGAGTATGGGAATTAAACCTCTCCTTTTACTTCACCCATTCATGGTTCCCTTGGTTCAAAGGGAGAGGGAAAGAGAAGAAAACGTAATGGAAACAATCCCAATATACATTACTAAACTGGTAGATTTTCAAATATGTTTGAATGCTTACCTTCCCTCCTGCCTCAACCCTAGAACAGCAAAGGTACACCTCAGCTCTAGAGCACAGCAAATTCTGACCTCACCCCTTCCCCATGAACATGGTTTTACAACAAACAAACAAAAAACAGAGAATGGGCCTCACGCACTCCATCATGAGGCAAAATTACCATTGACTTTGCTTGACTAAGCCTGATTAATGCCCATAATATTTGGCCTAATATACTCAATACATTGTTTAAAATGTTCAAACCTGGATGCCCCAAGTTGGGCTCCTAAATTCGGTTCAGAGATGCTCAGTGTCAGCATCTCTCATTGGCTTCATTGGAGTTACACCTGATTTACACCAGTGGGAATATCATGCCCAATAACCATTAGCAGATTATGAAAGAAAAGATGCACACACATTATAGCTTCTGCTCAATTTGTACTTAATATTTAAAGCAAAATAACATTTTAACTCTCTGCTGAAGCTGAAAATAAGCTAAATTGTGTTGTTATCTTTACTCTTACCTTTAGAGAGAGACATTGTAAAAAGGGATCTTTTGCCAAGAGGCGTGCTAGCATTACTAATTGATTTACAATATTTTTAAAATGTTGGGTATATTTTGTGATTAGTTTAATTATCCCCATTTCCTCTAAAAGGCTCTACATTAATTCCTATTGACTGTAATGCTAATCACTAGAAAGGACAGAGATGTTCAACTGCTGGCTCCATGAGGCAAAGCTGTGGCAATAAGCCATCGCTGACTTTGGATGGCTGTGTGCTTTACACCGTGTAAGGCTCTGCAAGCCATTACTCCCACACCTTTCTAGAATAAAATGTCAACATGGTCAAAACAATGAAAACCCTCTTGTGAGTACAGAGAAGAAAGTGCTAACCAATGAGTTTCTAAACACTTAGCAGGTCTTTGGGGGCGGGGGTGGGGGAGTGTAGAGCGGGGCACGATGAAGGTCAAGTAATTGCGGAGTCTAAATAATGCAGTTTTAATTTGGCTGATCTACTACTTCCTCATATCCCATTGTAGACATTCGTTTCTCGTTATGACCCCAGTGCAGGCCAGAGCTGAGGAAAGGCTCTTACTGGTTCAACAGACCTGCCGCTGCTGAGTATCCTGCTGTCTCCCGCAGGGAGAGGTGTTCATTTGAGATTTTAGAGAACAAGAGCCTTTTCATAACCTCAATTACCACAAGGTCAATCTGTGACTGAGTGTTCGAGTGGTACTTAGATTGCCTGGTAAGCAGCTGTGGCCCAAGAGCTGTGCTGAAACCAAGTTAAACTGTCATCAGTGTCTATCTGCTAATGACAGCAGGAGCAGAGATTCTTTTCTCATAATTGGCTTTTTGAGGAGCCAGAGATGGGATTTGACTCTTGAACAAATAAAGCCTTGTCAGGATTAAACTTTCATTTGTAATTCATAAGAAATTTCTCTGTCTTTTCTATGTCCCCATTTCTTCCCATAGAACTTAAAAAAATAATAATAATTTGCTGAGCAATAGCTTTAATAGGCTTTCAAAATAGCAAAAAATATATATTCATGTATCTTACTATAAATATATATTACATTTTTGCAATAAATATATTTATGCTCTGTCATGAGATTCATGCATAAGAATTGAAAATTACTGAGAAGCTGATGGCAGTATGTCAATTGATTGAGAATCCTTTAATCCCTTCAACTTTTATTCTTTTCATAAGGCCTTACTGTAGGTCAAAATACAGTATGAAAAACAGCATTAAAGTGGAATGAATAAACTGATCCAATTAGATTAAAAACTAATGCTTGCTTGTCAATACCTAAATCAGAATGTTCCAAATCAAAGCCTCAAACTTAACCAAATGTTTTAACTTAAGATCTACTGCATATGCACAGTAAAGAACTAAATTGTTGTAGTCACAACTGTTTGAATGTTTGTGATGAATTATAAACATACATGTTTTATGCATTATGCAGACTCTCTTTGATCTTCCATTGGAACTGTTAGATCCTTGTTGACAATTACTTAAGCCTGGCAGGTTTCTGGAGAAAAGCCATTAATGCACATGGAGTAGTATGCCATCATTATTCAGTAATGTACTCTAGAAAGGAACTTTCTACCCAATGTACTTCTCTTTCTGAAATTTAGCTGGAAATGCTTTCTATTATTTAAAAATCTGTGTGTTTATTGAGAAGATGAGTTTTGAATGGCAGGCTCTATATGTTATTTTATATCTGTTTGGTTTAATCATACAGTTGTTACTCAGGAAGAACAACAAATGACCTCAAAGGGAGTTTCACTGCATCAGAACTACATGATCATTGCCTGTAATCCTAGTCCTTTATTTCTCAGTTTCAGTGAATCGGATTTTTACATGCAGTGGAACTCTGATAATAGGAACTCTGATAAACCGTCCTTACATAAGGTAGGACTTCACTACCCACTGGATCGGTGCGTAGCGATCGCTCTTTTAGCGATCGATTTCTCGTGTCTTGTTAAGACGCGAGAAATAGATCGCCCCCCAAGCCCCCGGCGACTCCTGTAACTTCAGCTTCTCACAAGGTGCAAGCTGGAGTCAGCGGGGGAGCGCACCGCCACCCACCGCCACCATAAGGATGGCAGGTAAGTCAGCTGAAGATACGGCGACTTCAGCTATGTTATTCACGTAGCTGAAGTTGCGTATCTTCAGTCAATCCCTCCCCCTCACCCAGTGAAGACCAACACTATTTACCTCTAATTTGAGTAGTGCCACTGAAGTCAATGAGACAAGTTCCATGACAAGCAGCTGCAAAAATGCAAAGCCGTAATGGACAGTTTTTCGCATCTCCCCTTTAGAATGTTACAACCAAATGATCACTATATACAGATTCATAAAACAATGAATTTCCAGAAATCAGGCATACAGCCAGAAGGAAAATCTTTTTTTTAGGGTAGGTCTATGCAGCAAAAACTTTGCATAGGCTAGCTTACATCCAGCTAGCACAGGTAACAGTGGCAGTGAAGGCAGAACAACATGGGCTTCAGCATAGGTAGTATACTCCTGGCAAAGACCCTGGATTTGGATTTGGCTTAATAGCCCATGGTGGTTAACTTCACTGCTATGGAAGCTAGCTCAGGTAGGCTAGCCGTAATCTTTCTCAAAGTGATAATATTGAGCTCAGTTTTTAAAAATGGAAGTATAAGATTATACAACTAACTGCCTAGTCAGGTGTTTAAATCCATGTATTAGACACTGCAATGGTAATTTAGGACCTTGATAGGATAGTGATATCAATATTGACTTGGGGTACGGGATGCAGAAAATTAACTCAATCCAGGCTATATAACTTTCCCTTTAAAATCTCTATAGTTGTGTGGGGGTGGGGGGTGGGGGGGAAGATGTGTAATATCCTGGCTGTGCTCCAAACCATGGCCTGATCCAGTTAATGTACCACGGATTTGACTACAAAGTAACCAAAGACTAGTTGTGAATTTAAACTATTCAAAATACCAGGAAGAGTGGTGTGTGGAGACACTGTATATTATCAAAGGTAATACCTTTCTTTAGGCCTGTGAAAATGTCTAGGGCAATATGCCACCTTGCCAAACACTGTAATACTACAAATGCAGGAGTTTCCATTTAAACATTAATGTTTATTCATGCTTACCAGGCAGCAATATCTAAGGTACTACAGTTATTTCCCATTCTAAATGAAGAGGGAGATTTACACATGTCTGTCTCAAAATCTTCTGTATGGTAACTAGAAGAAAAGTCAACAGATGGAAGGAGATTTTTCTTTTAATCCTATTCTCACATTTGACAAGAACTCGTGAGCACTGTTGCATTGGCAGGTTAGGGAATGCAGCATTGTCTGACTTTTGGGGGGGGGGGGGGGTCTTGCAGTACACTACTGTCTGGTCAACAACAGCTTTGACTTTGCTTATAATGCAGCCTTCATCAAAATAAAAAATGGTGCTGATGTTCTATTTTCAGGTACAATTCAGGAAAACACACTCACAACTCGAATAAATGAATCCTGCTGGCCACCTCTTACCTGTAGTTGGCCTTCACCATGGATAGCTAAAGCTGTAATTCCAGTGCAGTAGTTAGGCTTTTAAAAAGTGAAAATATAGTTTTTTTAAGTGAGCTTGCAAATACAATTTTTGCTGACAGCTTTAAAGAAGAATAGTGTCTCCATTTGACCTTGACAATTATCAGTTTTCCTATCTGGCGTTCTTTTTTTGTGTTTCACCAAGTATCACCAAGTTTCACAAAGTTTTGACACTAAAGAAGATAAATGACAAATGAATGGTATCAGGTGTCCTTCGGTATTCTCAGCAATGCCCAGGGGTTCCATTTGTTTTTTAGTACACTCAGCATAGAGATGGGCTGTGCTAAGCGCTTTATCGAATTTGTAGTCAAGGTGCCAGCGCAATCATCATCATCTGTATAATCTGCCTTCTGGGACAGAATTTGTTAGCCAAAAATTCTTTTCCCCCCTCCTTTCTCTATTAGTAAAGCCAAACAGCTTTGGGTGAAGCTGCAAGCATGTGCTAAATTATTCCTGATTTTTTATGTCTTTATTTAGAACTATTTTAGTATTTCCTTGATTCAAATATCTTAAAAGAACATACAAGAAAAAGGCATCTTACTGATTTCTCAATATTTCTGTCTGAAAAAATAGAAATATTAAAAATAATAAAGAATAAGCTAAGTGCAGTAGCTAGAATGAGAATGACTGAGATCTAAATATCAGGCAGTAATTCACTCCAGGAGTTCTATTGATCTCATAAACTCTGAAAGAGAAGTGTGAGTTGTTCATAGTCATCAGCACACTTCTAAAGTTAAATTACTACCTTATATTTTGTTCTTCCGTGTCAGTTGTCTCTCCATTCTCTGTCAAAATGTGTCAAAAAGAAGAGAAAAATCTAGCTTTTGTTTCTGAAAGACCAACAAAACACATCAATAACAAAAACCTTGTATAAAACAATATTTAAATCTTTTTCCCTGCCTAATTTTGGTGATATCTCAAAAATAAAATCGCTTGTAATTTACATGTAAAACTACATACAGCCATGTAATGACAATGGGAATTGATTGGTCCTTTTCCTCCATGGTGGCCATTTATCATCCAATAAACCTAAAAGGGCCAATGTTCAATTGAGTTACATCTGATCTAGTCTGAAGTAATTCTGTTGAATTCAGTGGTATTACAAGCATATAATTCAGCATAGAATTTGGTCACTTGGATTAGAATTGCATGAGTAAGTGACAGCAAGCAGGCCATGTAAAGATTAGGGTACAAAAACCCAATCTACTGGCAAAAAGGTATTTATGAAGCAACACAAACACTGAGGTAAATTGGGTATTGTTTAGATTAGGAAAAAAGAGACTTAGTACTAACTAATAGTACGTTAATGATCAAGGTGCATACCTGCCCATTCTGCCCACAAAGAGGGGGTCATTTCCTTTGCAGCAATGTCTCCCTCTCCCCAGAAGGCAGTCTCCATAGGTCCACATTTCTGTGCAGGTACGGTGGCAGGCAGAAGGGCGAAGGCACTATAAACAAAGTCAGAGCTGTTGTTGACCAGACAGTGGTGTACTGTGAGAAACCCCAAAAATGTCAGACAAGATTATAGAGTCAATGCCGCATTCTTTAACCTGTCGAAGCTCCAGTGGTCACCAATTCTTGTCAAATATGAGAATAAGATTAAAAGAAAAATCTCCTTTCATCTGTTGACATTTCTCCCAGTTACCAAACAGTAGATTTTGAGACAGAAGGGTATAAACCTCCCTCTTCAGTTAGAATAGGAAATAACTGCAGTACCTCAGATATTACTATCTAGTAAGCATGAATAAACTAGAATTGTTAAATGGCAACTATTGTATTTGAGAAGGTGGCATATTGCCTAGACATTTTCAAAGTATTACCTGATAATATAGTGTCTCCACACGCCACTCTTCCTGGCATTTTGATTAGTTTACATTCACAACTAGTCTTTGGCTACTTTGTAGTCAAAGGACTCAGATCCACTGCCCAATTCATTTGAAAGTCATTCTCGTGGTACATCAATGGATCAGATCATTTTGAATTCCATAATGGAAGATGAATGGATAACCTAGGAACTGGGACATTGGTGTGTAATTCCATAATATTTCACAGACTTCCTGGGTGATCTTGGGCAAGTCACTTACGCCCATGTTGTCAAAGATATTTAGATCTTGCTCGGTTCAGCACTGGGTTAGGCTCAACGGGGTTAGGCGCCTAACTCTTTTTTTCAGAAGTAACTTAGGCATTTAGAAGCCTAATTCTCATTGAAACTGAGGCTGAATAATAATGGAGACAAATCTAGTCTCTTCCTAGAAGATTGGTTAGAAGATTGGTGGGTTAAGCGTTCTCTATATCAGTCAGAGATGTTGCTGGACTACTAAATTAACATACAGGTAAAATACTCAGTGAGGAGACCCACAAATTAACATACAGTGCATAATCTATTTCTATAACTGTATTTTTCCCATTACTTTAATAGCCTAATAGGATATATGGTCACACTCTGAACTCATTTGTAGTGGGGCAAAGCTAGAGTTACATGGTTGTAATTCTAGAGTACAATGCCATTATTCTCTGTTTACACCAGTGTAATAGCAATTGGAAAATATATTGTAATAGGACCTAAGTTTTAAACTGAAATTTACTCCAGGGGACAAATAAGAGTAGAGTTGTCTGCCACATTCTAGAATGGATTGAATACATTTAAACTGCTTTACTTTCACAGAGCTGTTCATTGTTAAAAGCAAATTCACTTGTGGGTGCTTCTATAAGGCTGCCCAGTTCATAGACCATTTAAAACAGAACCAATGCTGATAGCTATAATTAGTTTCATAACAACTCTTCCTGCTGCTGCTCTCTCAACGAGACTGCCAGTCCAACTTTTATAGCAGGCTTGTCACTAATTAGCACAGCCCAAACCATGTCCAAGGATGTCATACTGAAAGTATAACAATTGAGGAACTGAGGTCATTTCTCCAGCAGAATATTGGAGACATTCCATTTGTAATCTGCATGTAAAGGGCGACTTGAGAAGAAATAATTGTACTTTGTTTTAGTCCATCTGGATTGGGCTGTAAATATGCCTTTTAGTTTTACAACATTAGGGGTTGGGGACAGCACTCAATGTCAGAATAATGTTCAAAAAGTCCTATCTGGGTGATTAACCTGGGAACATTCATCAGTTCCAATGTCCTGGTTTTGTCTTTCTAATCTTCCAAAGATTTATTCTTAAATGTAAGAAAAACGTCTATATCTCAGAGCTTGGCAGCTAGACCAGGATCTGAATTCTTAATAAGGCATAAAATTTAGTTCCAGGGCAGCATATTTTTCCTTTGTGGCCAGTCATAGTATATGTAATAAGTTTGTTAGCAGGGGGAAAGGAAAGTGAAGTGAACAAATCTATATTCCTTTGGTATGAAGTCTTTTTATTGGTTCTTCAGCAATAGGAAGCATTGTATTTTGCTAATCTTCTGACTTGCTTTATATTAACTTGCTGGGTTTTACATGGTGTTTGAAAAGTATCTGACATTTCTAGCTGTTTCTATTTCTGGTTTAAATTTTCACATACCCATTAGCTTCCTTCTTTCTCTTCCAGTCTAAATTAATTTAGAATGAGAGCTAGCAATTTTAGCCCAGGCAAGCACAGTACGAAGGCTGAGCAAGGCTATTGGACTAAAGTGTCTAGCTCATTCCCCAAACCTTCACTTTCCAGTTTCAAGTGTTCTGCAGCCAGCCACATAATAGCCATTAGTACTAAGAGGGAAACTGGTCACTCTAAGAAATTATTTAACAGAAAATGCCAGAAGTAGAAATAAAGCAATGTTGATGCCCTCTTTTACAGCCCTCCTGTATGGATATCTCTACCCCTGTATGCCCTTTCAGCTAAGGACAACCAGAAATTTTATTTATAACAAAAAAGAAATACAGGTCAAACAGGTTCTGGGAAACATCTGGTCAGGGGTGAACGTAATTTAAAGGACTTACCAGTACTCCGGAGTCCTGAGGAGGGGGCGTGGCCTCTCTTGGGAGGTGCAGGGCCTTTAAAACCCAGGGCTTCCGCAGTGGGGCTCTGGCGTTAATTTAAAGGGCCCAGGGCTCCAGGCCCTTTAAATTGCTGCCTGGGGAAGCCAGTCCATCCTGGTTCAGCACGCTGGCTCTTGCCAGTACACCATACTGGGGCAGACCAGCCAACTTGCACCTCTACACCCACTTAAAGGCCTGATGCAGAGCCCTCTGAAATCACAGGCAGGCTTCTATGGATGATAGTGAGTTTTGGATCAGGTCCTTAAACTGCAAGATTGTTGACTGCCATGCCTTTTTCTACCGGCCAAACCTTCTGAAAGTATAGGAGTTGTCTTTATTGACACTCTGTCTCCGAAAGCAATGCTAGTCCAAGAATGACATTGCAGTTTTGCAAAATGCTAGGAGAATGGCACTGTGACATTCTCAGGATGGTTACCAAATGGAATAGGTCACATATTCCTATTCTGCTATCTCTATGCAATCAACTTTTTCTTTTTTTCTTTTTTAAACACTAAGTTATGCCAGATCTTTCTATCAGAGAGAGTTATATGCAGCTCCCATACAACTCTGCTTGGAAGAAAACTTCTTTTCATCTTTCTAGGTGGTTAGATATGGTAGAATATGGATGGTATGCTATTAATCTCCTTGGGAAAGTTCTACCAGTAGGCATCTACAGTCAACTTCCACTGTAACTCAGTAAAATCTCTATGGGCATATCTGAAATTTGACCCAAAGGTATAAATAGCATACAGTCTTCGTTAACACTTTTCCAGAAATCTAGCAAAATTAAAGGGAGAAGTTTTCTTTATTCATTTATAATATCTGTCTTTACACAATCATTTAGACCTCACACATATTTTTGGACAGTTTTTTTAAAAAAATCACTACCATGCAACTAAAGCACTTGTAACAAAGGAAACAAAAAAAAGGAACAGGAAGTCTAGCCCTGAATAGAAATATTACTCAGAATGGACCTTATATACTATGTGACATGCTTAGACGTACTAGTGGATGAAAGGCACTATAAAAATGCAAGGTTATCGTTAATGCAATTAATAACTGAACTATAACATCAACACATACTTGCACTCCATGTATACCAGTACATGTATAATTTATAGATTTAAAGACATGGACTGACAAAGTGAGCATTTCAGTTGCACACACCACCCAAACACCATCTACTTTCATTCACTGCAACCCTAACTAATTTTCCCGGGACTGCCATTACAATGAAATGCTATTATATTTCCTGGTTACAGGGCCATTGACATAGGTGTCATTCTCTTTAATCATGGAAAGTGTGGGGAGTGGTTCCCACCTGGAAAGAAAAAAGGAAATAGAATTCCTGTCATCTCAGATTTTTGAAACATGCTGCTGATACAGCAACATTAGTGACAAGCAGCGGCTGTGGACGGTGCTGGGATTATTCCTGTCTCTTCAGTAGCAAAATATTCCTGCAAGGTTGTGTTGTGATTTGCTAGAACTAAAAATATGGTAAACTGGATTGATAATGCTTAACATAAAATAACATAAATAAGTTTGTAAGCTGTTCATTGACTCTGTGACCAAGGGGATACTTTGTAACTGATACATTACAATAGTAACAGTACATAGAGACTCCCACCCTCTGTAGTTTTATAAAACACAGAGAGTCTCAAATAGATTAGTAACACCCTGAAAGTTAAGGAGACAATAAAATAAATGTGATTAAATTAAAGAAGACATGTGAATGAGTGCTTGGTTTAAATGATGAATGAATGGTTAGGGAGTTGCCAGCCTAAGAGCAGAAGAATCCAGCATCCTGGGCCAAAGAAGGTGTCAAGTGGAAACAACCAGGGACACCCCCTTCCCCTCCCCCTGGAGGGAAAACTGGAATCCACCTGAACATCTCAAAGGAGGAGAGAACTGACAAAGCACCTGACAGCCATCGTGGAGTCATCATGACAAACAGCATGACAAAGCGACTCCAATGGACTGGTATAGGAACAAAATCCTATAAAAATAGACTCTAAAGACTATTTAGTACTGGCTACCTGGCCAGTACTCTGTCACGAGCAACTTCTTAGGCTGGTAAATATATACCTGGTAACATCTGCGCAGAACTTGTATGAATGATTGTATGAGTGGATATATGAATACATAGAGGAATAATAAGTAACATAAAATTGTGGGGGTTTTCTATCTTTTTATTATATTTACAATAAATGTGGTGTTTTTGCCTTATCCCTCTTATAAGGTCCTGTTAGTCTTGTTAATATAGTATAACATTCATCCACTGAAGTCAGGTACTCAAAAAGGTGATGAGCATGGTATAAAAGAGAATGTGAAAACATTCATTGATTCAGGATTAAGTTCCATACTTGGTTATATGGTAAAGCCGATGTTTAAACATGTTGCTGATACAGCAACGCTATTGACAAACAGCAGCTCAAATGAATTGTTCTATTTTTTGTCACTTTAAGTCTTCTGCTTCATTGTTTCAGTGATTCTTATCTTGTTTCCCCCTCTGTTTAAATACTTTTTTTTAAAAAAAAAAATTCAGAATATGTTTTGGAATTCCACTTCTAAAGACAAAATAACTTTTTTTTCTGAAAAATGTCAGGAAAAGATAGAAATGACTAACCAGAATGTACCTGAAATCTTGCTTTATAAGAGCTCAGTTAGAAGTATGTGAAACTATGTATGTAATATTGGTTGACATAGGGTTTTACTGGGTATGGGCTAACCATAATGCTCATAACACAGCCAGATGAATTTAAGCTATTTTCATGTTCTGAGATTTCCCTAAAACTATATTCTCAATGGAGAATCCTGCTGTTATGTTCACATTTCCTTCCTCAAAGAACCCCCTGGTCAGGTAATCTACCAGTCTGCTGCTCACCACCACCACAATATTAGACAAGGATTTAGAGAAGCATTGTTTTCCCTACCAGGGTCAGAAAGTGCCAGATCTGCATTATTCTCAGCACCTCCCAGCTAAGAAAGTTTAAGAAGCAACTCAAGAAGCATCTAACTCAGAACACAGAAATGAATCTGAATCTCTTACAGAGCAAGTAGCCCAAAGCACTAACCACGGAGCCAAAATGCAATTCCGTAGCTGATAACAGTATGGAAACATGCCAGACAGTTTCTTTCTTTCTTTGTTTTGCTTAGGAATGTTTCCATACCTTGAGAAATATACAGTGGCATGTATTTGTACCAACTAGGCATGACATGGCAAGTGTCGGATGCTTGATTTACCCAAAAACTATACACATGTAGCCTCGTCAAAATATATTGAACACTATTTTCCTCTTTTTAGTATTATTGTGTGGATTCTAAAAAGCAAGCAAGCTGGTGAGCAGGGAACCTTATTGTAAGAGTAAAACCTCAGGTGGGGGGAAGAAGGGACCCAACATCTTTCAGTCATAGTCAGGATTCCTCCACAACTACAAATGTTTTATTTGCTCTTAGCCTCGTATAGCCGGGTTATTTTACCGCAGTTTATTTTGTTGTTCTTGTTGCTGACAAGAGCAGGAAATGCCAGCATGAGAATAGTCTTTTCCGGTGAGATTTTTGGACACACGCTGTGCTGTAACTCGTGACAGCTGGCGTGAGAAAGTGACAACAGAATTTCTAAGCAAGAAGATGGTTCGGGGGGATTGACTGATGATAGCAAAGCACATGAGGATTGTTTTTTCAACAAATCCAATTATTCATTTCAAACTATGGTGAATTATTGCTTCAGCAGTATTGAGGGTGCCTACAGTTAGAATGGACAAATGAAGGGGGAAAACACAGAACGATGAAACTCCTCACAAGAGGCACAATGGGTAAGATCCAGAACTAATGTACATCAGCATAACTCCACTGATGCATTCCAGCTGAAGTTGTAGCCAAAAAAATCCTGGGCTACATTGTGAATAGCCCAGCATGCCTGTATAAAGGACCAAATAACCCACCCCTCAACCCCTTTCCCACGCACCTTGCAGGTGCAACAATAATCTTGGCTTCTATTTCTTGTGCATAAGGACCAAAGCACCACTAGATTCCTAAAGGGGAGGCTTGGCCTTGCCATTTTGCATAGCAGATAAAAAAAACAGTGCAAGGGAGAAATGTTGCACCAATATGAAGGGTGTCAGGTCCCATACTAGCAGGACAACACTATGCAGTGCTAACAAGGAAAGTCTGCTAAATGCCTTGGGAGGCTGTCATTTAGTTAGAGAACCTCCAATCCCACCCTCACTACTAACGAACACTCTGGCCATAGGAACACTTCCATTACCTCAATGTGAAAAAAATCCCTTCCTTCCATGAGAGATTATACACAGTGTAGGAGAAATAGTAACTGAAGCAGGAAATGGATAATGGAACACAACTGCTTTTAAGAAGAAGCATATCATGCTTGCCAGAAAATAGCTACATCCTAAACATTAGAGATCTATCGAAAGTCTCAGAGAAACCAGGTACAACTCAGTGAAAAGGAAGGAAAGGGTTTCTTCCTTTGCTAGGTTTCTGAAAACTCCTTTATTTTTATGGATAACTCCATTATTGGGGGCTGAAATTTTGTTTTTGTGTGTTATCAGAAACATTGCCTTCGTTAATTGTGTAAAGCAGGAATGACAGTAAAGTCTAATGTCCATCCATCAACTTCCTGCTGTTTCCAGGTTGTCTTCATAATCACTGCAGAATTAGATCTTCAATTTCTGTTCCTGTCTCAAGGCTTCGAGTAAATCATAGTATCCAAACTAACTTCTTGACAATTTCAGATGCTCTGCAGGATTCAGATAATACATCAGCTATTCTAGAGATAAGAAATAAAAGTTAAAGTCTATGCCCAATTACCAGAAAATATTAAAACGATCAATTGAAAGTACCAGGGCAAATTCACCAGTAGTATGCTATGGTGGTTTGGCAATACAAAATAGCTGTAATCCAGTGAAGAGGAGTTTAAAGCTACTTTGTGTTACTGAGGATGTGCAGAGCTGCTGAAGTATACAGATGTATCTTTATTTGCAAACAGCTCACTAGCTGAAAAATTAAAAAAGCAACATTTTCCAAATAAAGCAAAAAGAGGAGCAAAGGGGGAAAAAACTCCAAACATTCCATCTAGACAAAGTATAAGTATACTCATGTACTCAGACAATACAAAAATAATGAATAAATTCAAATAAAGAGGCCTTGAGCTTTGTTTTAGAAAATGTCTTTGATTAAAAGTGGTGTATACAAAGAGGTACGCCAAAGAAACAAGCCCCCAACAGAAATAGCTCCTTGTAGAGAGGGTTCGTCCATATCGCTTCCGATAGTCCTTGCATGGACCCTTGGAGAATCAGTCAGTCCACAGGACTCCTTGCTCAAGTCATCCGGCAGGGAGACGAGCACACACACGTAACAATTAACAGATAAGCCCAGGCCCTGGGTTAGGGCAGGGAAGCCAAGAGTCACAGCTCAGGAAGTCAGGCAGGGATTGAGAAAACACAGGTAAATAGCACACCCAGGCTTCAGGCTTCAAGTGGCCTGGGAGGGGAGGAGACTGCCACCCATGCGCTGGGTGGCAAGAAGAGCGCAAGCCCTCCCACTCCACTGCTTCCCAGCCCAGGGCCCAGGGGATCCTGGCCACAACACACTAACATGGGTTCCAGCAGTGATACAGTCAGACTTGGGTTGGCTGGTCTACTTCCCAACTTCCCCTCTGGAGATACCTGGGTCAAGGTGCTGTCTTCACGGGGGTTGATCACCATTGGATCCTTGGGATATCTGGCAAGGGGTAGGCTCAGTGACTTTTCTGGGTAGCTGATGACGGATAGGGTCAGCAACTTCTCTGGATAGCTGGCGAGGGCTAGGTTCAGCGACTCTCCCATATACTGGTCCACATCGAGTGTCGGCCAGTCAGACCAGTCTCCAGATCTGCCGCTGGTTGCTGGAGTCTCCACGCTGGAAGCAGGGCCGGAGGTGTCTGGCCTCTCCAGCAGCTGCTTCTGGGGATGAGATCTTATACTTCCTGTCCAGCTTCTGAATCTCTGAGGGGCGGGCTTGGAGTGCTCTGGCTCCACCCACTCTGGTGTCCGCAGCCCCATCCTTCTCCAGGGACCACCTTCCTACCTTCCCTCTCCTTGGGATGCACAGCAGCTATAATCTTGCTAACCTCAGTTGCTGAAATAAGAGACTGGACAACAAACTGCCTGCTTTGGTCGGTAATATTTTTGGAAATTTGAACAGTCTGACTAAACTTCCTGGCAGCTGCAGCTCCTCCTGAATTTCTGGGTTTGCTTTTCTGGGTGGATCCAACAGTCTCATTTGGTTAATTCCTTTTAATGCTCTGCAAATCCATTTGTGTCTGTGTTGTGGTGTTTCTCACTTCTTTCTTGAAACTGAAAAGTGGCACAGACAGGGAGACAAGGATCAGTCCAACTCCTGCTCTCCTTTGATGGCTTTTTGCAATTTGCATGCAATTTCACCTACAAACTTTTCAATTTTAACAAGCCTTTATCAGGTCCGTCAATGGCCCTGCTCTTGTGGCGAAATGAGGGATGAATCTCCTATTGTATCCTACTAACCCTAGAAATGCTCTGACCTGCTTTTTACGAACTGGCCGAGGCCTATCTTGTATTGCCTCCACTTTGTTCATTTGGGGTTTTACCAAGCCTCTTCTGACTACATACCCGAGGTATCTGGCCTCAGCTAGTCCTATTACGCACTTGAGGGGGTTGGCAGTGAGGCCGGCCTTTCGCAGGGCATCTAGTACCGCTTCCACTTTTCCTAGGTGCGTTTCCCAGTCAGGGCTATGGATGACTATGTCATCTAAATAGGTGGCAGAATACCTGGCGTGGGGTCACAGTAATTTGTCCATAAGTCGTTGGAATGTAGCAGGGGCCCCATGGAGTCCAAAAGGAAGGACAGTATATTGGAACAGGCCATCAGGTGTAGAGAAAGCAGTCTTCTCCTTAGAGTTCTTGTCCAGGGGAATTTGCCAATATCCTTTAGTTAGGTCCAGAGTGGTTAGATATTGGGCCTTGCCTAACTGATCAACTAGCTCATCAACACGTGGTATCAGATAGGCATCAAATTGGGATACTTCATTCAACTTCCAGAAGTCGTTGCAAAACCTTACGGTGCCATCAGGCTTGGGTACTAAGACAATAGGGCTGGACCATTGGCTGTGGGATTCTTCAATAACCCCAAGTTCCAGCATCTTCTTCACTTCTATCCTAATTTCTTTTCTTTTAGCTTCTGGTATCTGGTATGGTCTTATTGTCACCCTTGCTCCGGGTCTGGTGATGATATGATGTTGGACCAGTGTCATAGGGCCTGGCTGTGTACAGAACACGTCTTGGTTCCATTGGATCATATCAATGACTTCTGTACATTGTTCTGGGGCTAACTCAGGGGATATCCTCACCTGCCCCTGTGGGTCATCCATCTGAATTACCAGGCACGTCTCTCGGTCACGCCAGGGCTTCAGTAAGTTTATATGGTAGATCTGCTCTGGTCTTCGGCGATCTGGATGTCTGACTTTATAGTTCACTTCTCCAATAGCTTCCACTATCTCATATGGCCCATTCCAGCTGGCCAGGAGTTTGCTTTCTGCTGTCGGCACTAGCACCATCACCCGTTCTCCTGGCTGAAACCTCCGTACTTTTGCTCGACGGTTGTAATATGTCCGCTGGGTCTCTTGTGCTTTTTCCAAATGTTCTCGTACTATAGGGGTTATTAGAGCTATTCGCTCTCGCATCTTTGTCACGTGCTCGATAACATTCTTTCCAGGGTTGGGTTGTTCTTCCCAGTCCTCCTTGGCGATATCTAAGATTCCACATGGGTGGAGTCCGTATAGTAGCTCAAAAGGAGAGAAACCGGTGGACTCCTGGGGAACTTCCCGTATTGCAAACATTAGGTATGGTAGAAGGGTATCCCAATCTTTTCCATCCTGTGCTACCACCTTCTGGATCATACTCTTAAGGGTTCAGTTAAACCGCTCAACCAGGCCATCTGTTTGAGGATGGTAGACTGAGGTCCGTATGGCGTGGATGCGTAGCAGGGTACATAAGTCCTTCATTAATTTTGACCTGAAAGGGGTTCCTTGCTCAGTCAAGATTTTCTTGGGGATGCCCACTCTGACAAAAACATGGAGTAATTCTTTTGCTATTGCCTTGGATGTGGTGTTTCTTAAAGGAATGGCTTTTGGATACCGTGTGGCGTAGTCAAGGATGACTAGTACATGTCGGTGGCCCTGTGCTGATTTTTCCAGAGGGCCCACTAGGTCCATGGCTATCCTTTCAAAAGGGACTTCAATAATAGGCAAAGGTACTAATGGGGCCTGCAAGTGAGGTCGGGGACTATGCAACTGACATTCTGGGCAGGAGGTACAATAGCGTTGGACCTCTGCGCGTATTCCTGGCCAATAAAATCTTCTTAGGACTCTATCAAGTGTCTTGTCTACTCCTAGATGTCCCCCAAATAAATGACGGTGAGCTAACTCCAGTACTGCCCTTGTGTGTTTCCGTGGGACTAGGAGCTGCTCTACTTCTTCCCCTCGTGTTTGTACTATTCGGTACAAAAGATCAGGTCTGATCACATAATATGGCCTTGGACTTTTGGTCTTTCCTTCCACAGGCACGCCATTTACTTCCACTACCTCCTCCCTCACATTCGCATACAGGGGGTCATTGGCTTGGCCCTGCCCGAAATTCTCACGTGCGGTACCCATCTGACCTAACTCCATGGGACCTATTTCCCTTTGGTTGCCCATACTTGAGCTAGGAACCGCCTCTGAGTCCTCACTGGCCTGAACTGTCTCCTGGCCTTCTGAATGGGTTCGTTTACCCACAAGGGAGGTTTTCTGGTTTTTTACTAGAATCCTGGTCCCTAGTCTTTTGTATGCCCTCTTTTCCTGCCTAGACTTTCGGGATTTCCCAGGGGATGAAAATAGCTCTGGGGCAAATTCGGCAAAAGTTGGGGTGAGGCTATCTGTAGGTGCCTCCATCTCAGCCTGGGGGTTGCTACCCTCCTCTGGCTCTACTGGGAGGAGTAAACTCTCAAACCCGGGGAAGTCCCTACCAATTAATACCAGGTAGGGGAGCTTGGGGACCACCCCTGCAGCTACCCTGGTAGTCTTCCCCTGGATCTCAATCCATACCGGGATTGTAGGGTAAAAATTTACAGTGCCATGGATGCACGTTACCCCTGTGTTTTTGGCCCAGGTTAGTTGGTCTTGTCCCACCAACTTCCCTAAGACCAGCGTAACAGCACTCCCAGAATCTACTAATGCTGTGGTCATAATCCCATTCATTTTTACTGACCTTGTATACCCATGTGAGGTCATTGTGACCCCTACCAGGCCTATTAGGCCACATTGTTCCCCATGATCCCCCAGATTACACTGCATAGGCTCTTCCCTGTTGGGGCATTGGGCTGCTATATGCCCCCATTCCCCACACTCATAACACCAACCCCTTATCCCAGTTGCTGCCTTCAGCCTGGGGCTATTTGGTCGGCCTCCCAAACCCTCTCTTTCCAAACCCCCATGTCCTATCTTGGCCTCGGCCCATTTCTCGGTATCTTTCCTCCCAGTTATGGCTCTTCTATAGTTCTCAACAATCCGGGGCCTTGGGTTTGGGGCTGGCTTCCTGGGTTGTCGTGTCTCACTCCCTGGGGTTTGGAACAATTCACGGGATGCCAGCTGTCTTTCCACGAGAGAGACCAACTTATCATAGGTGGAGGGGTCATTCTTGCCAACCCAAACCCAGAGGCCTGGTGGTAACCCTCTCATATACTGGTCCAGTACCAGAAGCTCGATCATTTTTTCAGAGCTGAGAGCCTCAGGGCGTAGCCATTTCCGGGTCAGGTGGATCAGGTCAAACAATTGGGATTGCGGTGTTTTGTCCTCTGTATAATTCCATTCATGGAACCTCTGGGCTCGCAACGCCGTTGTTACTCCATATCTGGCCAGGATCTCTGTCTTCAGTTGGGGGTAATCTGCCGCAGTCTCTGTGGCCATATCATAGTATACCTTTTGGGCCTCTCTACACAGGAACGGGGCAAGGATACCAGACCACTGGTCTCGGGGCCAGGCCTCCCGCAGGGCTGCTCTCTCAAAAGCCAGGAGGTATGCTTCCACATCATCCTCCTTGGTCATTTTCTGCAGACAGTAGCTGGCCCCTATGGTCTGCATCCCTTCATACCCGCAGCTCCTTTCTGTAAGGGCCTTCGCCTGATTCATTAGTCCCTGCAGCAGGGCTCGGTCCTGGGAAGACTGAGTCATCAATAGACGATTAATCTCTTGCTGCACCCGAGTTGCCTCCTGTTGGGCAGTTGCTTGGACCCGGGTAGCCTCCTGCTGAGCCACAGTGGCTTGTATTAGGGCCTTGACCACGTCATCCATCTTAGGGACTGGAAGGTTTTGGCTAACCCTGGTTTAAGTCCCCAGCGCGTCGATCCCACCTCTGACACCACGTGTGACAAATTACTGCCACTATATTGATGGGTCCTGCGCTTCCTCTTCTTGTGGGGAATTCAGGGAGTCTATTTCTTGCCCCTGAATAGGGTCTTAACTGTCCCACTAGTATCCTAGAGGGGAGAAGTGGAGAAGGAGGGACCCGGGCCCGCCCTCTACTCTGGGTCCCAGCCCCGGGGCCCTGAGGATAGCGCTAAACCACTGGGATTAGCTACTCCTTCCCCTGGGGTACTTCCCTCTCCTACTCAGCTTGTGGGGGCTTCCTGCCCTCTCTCTGCACAATCCAGGTGTTCCTTTACTTAGGGTCTGGGTCTTTCTTAGCTCACCGCTCCAACTCCTCCAAACTCTCTCCACTCCAACGCCTCCAAACTGCTCTCCGCTCCAACGCCTCCAAACTGCTCTCTGCTCCAATGCCTCCAAACTGCTCTCTGCTCCAACACCTCCAAATTCCTTCCAAACACCCATACCTGTCTGCCTGAGGCAGGGGTTTTTATTAAGGTCCTAATTGACAGCAGGTGCTCCAATTAGCCTGCTGCCTGCTTCCCTACCCTACAGGGAGCCACGCCCTAATGAACCTTGAGTTATATATGTCCCCTGAAGCACTCTGCCACAGCTCCCTGACCTTCCTCTTTCACAATACTTATAATAAAATGTCCAATGAAAGGATCAAAACTATAGCCTTGAATGTCTCTAATTGGCATATGATGATACTAAAATTAATTCCATTTCATTTTTAGAATAGTACCTGGAAAACATACTTTTCAAAGATTGGAAAAGCATGTCTTAACTCAGCTCATTATTTTAGTGTTAGAGAAGAATCTGTTCAGATTTCAACAAGTCATCACAACAGAGCAAGCATCTTAAGTGTTTGATTTTTCTTCCTCTCTGGAGGGCGGGGTAGTGTGTCTGGCTTCGTGATCAGCTGAACCTGCAGATGCAGCAGGTAAACAAACTGGCCAAGCCCGCCAAAGGTGCTTAACGTTGGGGGGGCGCATGCCAAGGTTGCCAATCCCTGTTCCAGAGGCATGTTAGTGTTTTATTGCTTTACAGTAGGCATGATAAATACATAAAACCTATTGCTGCATTGCTCCCAGTGTCATCACCATCAAAATTATCACTGAGTGAGTTAGCATGGTGAATCAATGCTTCTAGCAATATAATTATCAACAACACAGGCTAGCTTTTCTTGGAATGATGTTCACAAATCAGGCAGCACTCAAGAGATAAGCAAAGGTCTGAGTACCATGTATCTTATTGCAGGTCAGCTGGGGACCCTCTGACAAAGACATGGATGTCTGAGCACAATGTTCCTATGATAATCTGTAAAAAATAGAAATGAAATAAAAATGAATGACATCTATATAACATGTACAATTTACTAAGGCAATGCATATGACTCATTAGAGAAAGCAATGTGTCAGTTGCCTTTCAGTGTTTATGCTTTTATACCCATAATATCCAGCCTGATCCTGAAAACACTTAGGTGCATGAGTAAATTTAATACGGTCACCTAAGAACCTAGCCACACACACATGACCCTTTTTAGCTAACTTGCTCTTGGGTCTGGGTCCTGTGTGAAGCACAAGGAAGGAGTTTCAGGGGGTGAAGTGAGGAGTGAACTGAATAAGAGAAGCCTTTGCTGGACACTGAACTGAGCCCTGAACTGAACCAGGCTCTTTTGTTTTATTTCCCTTTGGGGCTTGGTATTAGCTGCTGGCAGATTAGGAAGGGAGGAGCCTTCTCTGCTGGTGTGGGGCCTCTCTAATGCTTCACAATTATTTATTACATGATAATAAACACCATTTGAAGGCATTAGTTATAGAGCTGCCATAGCAATGGTTATAATTCAGTCAATGTTTCCACAATATTAAGCCCATTCTTTTTTGTAAAATTTCCTTTGGGTTTAAGCTTTGATACAACTGAACAGCCACTTTCACTTTTGTCATCTATTTCCCCAACTCCTTCAGCGAGGAGTAATAATCCTGTCTAATCTTTTCTATAATTTTACTCTCTCTATTACATGTCTAACTCTTACAAAGACTAGCTTTTTGTTGGCATTGTGTCCTGAATTTGGACTGGTTCTTTATGTCCATTTTTTAATTAAAATGATTTATTAGCATTTGTATGCATGTGCAGTTATTCTACAGCTTTTTCCTGAAACAGATTTTAGATTGTATCTGTTCAACTTTGTGGAGCTCAATGCTGTGAATTGAATCATGTTAATGTTTCATTTTATTAAAATGAAGCCACAGCCAAATCCACACTGTGGATCAAATCCTTAATCGTGCCCGTCCCAGTCCAAATACAAAAAAAATCAGTATTTATTTATATGATAGCACCCAGCTGGCATTGAAACACCTCCAAAGAGCTTCTAATTTAAATATCAGACTCTGAAAACCCACATGTAGAATCAGTATTTTTCTTTTCTCTTTATCTGAATATTACACTCAGTTTATTTTCTTCTATTTTTACATCTTTTATTTTACATCTATTTTAATTATTGTTAAACTATTGGTTCTAAATTCCCTTCCACAATGGCTTTAATTTCTCTGTAACATATTACTACTTTTTGCTTTATTGTAATGTTTGCCTATTTTCTTTTTCTACCCCTACCTCTCCCTCTCCCGGTAGATTCAACATTTAGCACATCACTCCCCTTCTCTGTCCCTCATGGTTTCATAATTCACTTCACAGTTCTTCTGATACCAGAAGCCAGGAAACTGTTTCTGTACCACCATTTCTCTGGTTGACAATGACCCACCACATGTCTAATAGGAAGAGCATTCCTTAGGGAGCAACTTGGAGAGCTTCTGACCATTTGTTCCAAAAGGAGAGGTGTCTCATTCTGGGGTATATTTCAGCCAGTGAGAGGTTGTATCTCTGTTTGTATTATAACCCTGAGTACTTGTAGTTCCCTGCCTGGGGCACACACCCACAGCCAGCATGCACTTCATGTTCTGTATGCTGTACAGCTCTGATTCAGCCACTTGGAATGCCTTCCCACAGTTATCACAAACACACTTTGGTCTTTGCCAAACTTAGCTAATGTTTACAGGTGACACCAACATACCCAGTCCTAAACTTCCTCAGACCTTTGTATTCTGATATGTCCAGCTGTCTCCTGCAACATTAAGAGGGATATAAAGATCCTTTTGCTCCTTTAAAGAGATGAAACCCACCAGCCTGCTACATTAACCAGAGCTGATATTTGCTTTAGTACAAACCAAGCACTGTTGGTTTAGATAATGATAAAACAAATTCATTAAAAGGTAGGATTTTAAGTGAATTGAAGTCTAAGAGATAGAGTTAGAAACGATAACAAGCAAATAAAAGTGAAAATTAATCTAAAAGTCTAAAACTTAAACTAGTAAGGATAGGTTCATGGCTTTGTTCAAGATGGCCTTTCTCAGACTTCCAGCAAAATGTTGCCAACCCCCATCCTCAGTCAGAATCTCTTCCTAAGGCCCAAAGGTACTGATTCTCTTTTATTCTTAGGTGAAAGACAGCAGCAGAAAACCTCAAGATTTCTCTTATAACCTTTGAAATGGATTATTCTGAAGTTTATTCCTCAAAGTAAACTTTATTCAAAAAGTGAGGAAAGAGTCTGGTGGTAAAGGAGGCTCCATGCACTTTTTATTTCCCCCTGCTCGTGTTTGCTAAAATGCAAATTATTTGGTTTCCTGCAATCTGCTTCCCCTGGTTCTGTTTACTGCCTATATGTAAGCTGAGGTTAACAGTCCTTTGTTTAGGATAGACCTGCTTAACAACTTCTGTCTAAGCAGGACTGTGTAGTTTTGAACTAGTAACAAGTAACTGGGGGAATTCAGAACTTAACATATACTGTGATAAATACATTTAACCATGATATTATTGACCAGCAAGTTATTAGTTTTCAACTGCTACCTCACAAGGCATATTTTGTTCAAACATTGTTACAGTACTCAGTAGTGCATATGGTGTGGATACAGGTTGCTTAGGGTATGTTATCCCACAGTGCACATAGCTGAGTAAAATTTTGGGTTGGGCTTGCAACGCCTTATGGGACCAACACTTTGGCATGGGTGGTTATGGGAACATGGCATTAGTCTCCCATAACCACCCATGCCATTCACCTCCATCCTTCACTGAAATTGTTAGAAAAGAAACCAAGCCTTTTTCGTGGCTTTCTTTGTAAGCTTAGGTTACCTGCGCAGATGCCGTAAGCATGGACCCCACTCAGCTGTAAACTGCTTTTGTAAGTATTACAAACATCTCATGACTTATCCTGCAGTATTTATGAAGCTGATACAGGAGCTGCTGCACGGAACAAGGTGATGCCACGCAAGCAGTCCTGATGGAAGGCAGAGCTGAGGAATGCACCACGCTGACACAGCTGAGTGCCATTTCTGGGCCTAGGAAACAAGCACTGACTGGTGGGATCACATCGTTATGCAGCTATGGGATGACAAGCAGTATCTACAGAACGTTCATAAGGCCACTTTCCAGGAACTGCGTGGAGAGCTTTCCCTAGCCCTTAAGTGCAGCAATACTAAAATGAGAGCTGCTATGATAGCAGAGAAGCGTGTGGCGATAGCTCTGTGGAAGAAACGAAATAATGCAGAACTAACCCACATCCATATGTTACGCCAGGTGCAAAATGCTAATGATTTTAACGGGCATTAAATCATAGGATCAGGACTTTCACTGTCTTATCTTACCCCATTGCATGTGAGTACGTCAGGAATATCATTATAGCCAGTGGTGCTACATAGACTATGTGTTGTATGGTTTAGAGCACAATTAAATGAAGGGAAGATGGAATAGAGTTTACTCTACTTCCTTACGCTTACTTGTTTTTAATCTGAATCTTAACATTAACATCTTACTACTTAGAACAGTGGTACACACAGGCATTTCCAGATCCCTGCTGACACAACTATATCCTGCAGAGATATTTATTTAATGCTACACTGAGCAGATGAAGCACTCTACACAATAATAGCTTCCGTTTTCTGAATGTAAACAGAAAAAAAAATATAAGTGCTCAATACTCTTGAGAAACCTTTTTCCGCATTCAGAAAGTCTGAGGCTGTTTTTCCTTATAAATGATTAAGATTTCATAAATGGATTAGTTTCGTATTATTTTGGAAGGGAAAAAAATACTCACACGATCTAAACATATGCTGAACAGAGAAGAGACCGAATAAGGAATGTGGAAATTAAATTAAATGAAGTGCACACAACTCCTCCCTCAGACATTTAAGTAAAGTTATGGCTTCCCTTTCTTTCTTTAATGGGAGAGGGGGAAGGAGAGGAAATGGGGCAGACAATATGGAACAACCCCAAGCTTTCCAGACACAGGGATGAGAGAATAATTTGAAAACTGAATTTTTGCAAGTCACAGCATTGATAAAAATCTAACAGTGTGGATTCTAGTATCCACAAAACTAGGTAAAATCCTTTAAAACTCAATATTATAGAACTAAGACAGAACTTATTCTATTTTTCAGTGAGTGGTACAGTAGGGAAGTGGAATTAAAATCCAGTGTTATGTGAAGCAGCTGCCACACAAGTCAGAATTTTAATATGTGACAAAGCTCCAAGTCTGTACTTGTGGGTTCTGCATTTCTCGGCAGATTTCACTAGCCTCAGAGGCTCACTGTGACCATCCACGTAGCCCTTCTCTCTTTAGAGACGAGGTCACAGTCCATTGAGCCATTTTCATCATAAGCCAGTGAGGAGAAATTATCTTTCCGGGCACAGTCTCTGTTGCCTCCCTAGTCTCGGTGATTAATTGGGGAAGGTAGGAAGGGGGGAGCCCTCTACTTCGGGCTCCAACCTAGGGACCCTAATAGTATCAGCTATGATGGCTGACCTTTTAACCACCAAGCACAATACAGTTCCCTGGGCTATTTCCCCACAGCAGTCCCTGCTTCTTTACTCTCCACTTCACCCTTATCAGAGCCTCCTTCCAAACTGCTCTTTGTTCCAACGCCTCCAAACTGCACTCCGCTCCAACGCCTCTCAAACTCCTGACACCCACCCCCACCTGACCAAATGGGAGGGTTTTTAAATGGTTTCAGCCAGCCCCTGACTGGCTTCAGGTGTCCCAATCAGGCTAGCTGTTTCTGCTGCCTTCTAGAACCTTCTTAATTGGCCCCAGGTGTCTTGATTGGTCTGGAGTAGCCTTTGTTTGGCTATCCAGGGAGCAGAGACCAGCACATCCAGAGGCTGCACATCGTGAGGGTCTCCTCTGTCTGGAGAAGCAGACAGGCCTGGCTGCTGGAGGGAGCTTCTCAGGTACCTGGAAGGAAGCAGGGCTGGGGCAAAGCAGGAGTTTCTGGAGAGACTCCTGCCTGGAAACCCCCAGCCCACAGGGCCTAGGGGAAGGTCCACAAGGGGCTCTAGGGGTACAGGGGCTGCTGCTACCATCATCATCCCCCCCTGGAGCCCTTTCCTTCCCCCTCCACCTGCCCCCACCGCTGCTGCCAGGACTTTCCTACCCCCACACACCTACTCACCCCCGCACACCCCACTGTTTCTCTGTGGCTGCTACCACCACCATCTGGAGCTCCCCCTTTGGACTGTTTTTGTCTTTTTTACCAGCTGGGTTGAGCTCCACCCCCACCCCCACCTCCACAAAGGACTGTCGCTGAGAGGGGGGGAGGCCTGCTAGCCTGCCCCCCCCCACCGCCTCTGGGGGGGAGAGGCCCAGACACCACCACCACCACCACTACTATCACCGGGCCTCTCCACCGACCGGCTGCTCACTGTCACCCCAAAGCCGCTGCTACCATCGAGGAAGTGAAGAAAGAAGACGTCCATTAAAGGACTTTTGTGGAGGGGGTTTCTAACTGACTGAGTAACTCTTGGGGTGGTGGGATTGCTGTTACCAGGGGGAGCGTGGGGGAAAGGCACGGAGCCCTCCCCCTTGTCCATCTGCTCCCCGGACCACCACCCCCACCGCTGCCCCCTCCACCAACCCACCAACATCTGGACCTTGCCCCTCGACGGGGCTGTCAGCTTCTCTCACCGTTAAGCCACCTGGGACTGTGAGCAGCAAAGGACTGTGTGGTGCACAGGCGCCTGTGGGCACGTGCACCCCACCCTGGACTATTCCTAATCCCCCCCAGCTGTGTTTGGCTGGTGGGGGTCCTCCCCTGCCCTCCCCCCACCCTTCCCCCCCTTTTTACTTTAGTTGCTCCCTTTAGTTTGCCCCACCCACCCCTTAGTCTTTCTCCGGAAGATTCTTCGGTCAGCCCTTCCTCCCCTAGCCCTTAGTTTCATTCCGAGTCCTGCCCCAAACTTTGAGCTTTCAGTTTCCCGCCCTTTTTTCAGCCTCCATTTTCTCTCCCCACCCAGGCCCTTTACTCCCCGGTCCTCCTTAGTTCCCCACCTCCATTGCATGTGCCCACGTTCCCCTTTAGGTGCCTGTGCGCCCCCCATCAGTCTCACTCTCACCCCCCACCCCATGATTTTGTAGCCCCCCTCCTCCTAGTGCAGCCGGAGGAGCCGGAACCTTTGTTTTCTCCCCCGTGCCTGCCCTTGACCCCTGCCAGCACCCTCCTCCCCTGCTTCCAGCCTAGTGGGGAGGAGCGGTTGCCCCCCCCTTTTCTCCCCTCCCATGCCTTTGGGGTGCCCTCCTCTCCCGCTTGCAGCCCAGCGGGGAGAAGTGGTTAGCCCTTTCCTTTACCTGCCCCCTCCGCTAGACCCTCCTCTCCCGCATACAGTTTAGCGGAGAGGAGCGGTTCCCCCCCACACACACACCTCTACTCCCATAGGGCCTCCTCCTACCCCCTTACTGTCATGGAGGAGACCCCTGCCCCCGTTCCCGCCCCTGCCCCCCCTCCAGTCCCACTCAACCAATCCCTGCCCCTCCCTTGCCATTGCCCCTGCCCAATCCTGCGGCCACCCTCTCGACCGGCCCTTGCCCGGTCCCTGACGCTGCAGTGGCCACCTCATCCACCAGCAGGAAGGGCCAAGGGAAAAAGAAGGGAAAGGGCCCCGCCCGGAAACCTACACCTCCTTCGGGTGGGGCTGCCCCTACGGCCGCGGCTTCAACATGTGCCGCGGCCCCTCCTTCCCCAACCATCCCCTCCACCAGCTCTGCGGACCCTCCGGCCCGCAGGGCGTATGCCCAGGTGGCCGCCGCTCCGCCACCCGCCCCGACCACCGCCTCCGCTGCCATCTCCGGGGGACGGGGCCCTTTCCACGCACTTACCAGGAGGCACGGCATCCGTTGACACCTGGTGCCAGCCTCGCCCAATGGAGAAACTTATGCGCGAGGGCTGGCACGTATGGTGGGGCCCAGGAATATCGTGGCGGCCTCCAAGATGTATGGGAAGATGGTCTTCTTCCTCGCATCGGAGGCCGCCGCCCAAGAGGAGGTGGAAGAGGGCATGTCAGTGGGGGGCGTGTTCGTCCCCTTAGAGCCCCTGGAGGACCTGGGCGTAGGGGTGGTTTTAACCTCCGTCGAGCCCTGCCTCCCTAATGCTGCCCTGCTTCCCGCCCTCTCCACCCTGGGGAAGCCCATTTCCGTCATCACCCCTCTCTCCTCAGGCTATAAGGACCCCGTCCTACGCCATGTTCTATCTTTCCGCCGGCAGGTACAGATCCAAGTATTGCCGGCAGTGGCGCGTAGCGGAGTGCCCCTGGAGGGCTCCTTTATAGTGCCCTACCAAGGGGCTTATCACCGGGTCCACTATTCGACGGGGGAGACCCGGTGCTTCCTCTGCCGGGCGACGGGGCACGTCCGGAAGGACTGCCCCCTGGCCCGGACCAAAGGGGAGCCCGGGACCCCCGAAACCCGAGAGGGCACCGACCCTGTCAACGCCAGTGGTCCTGGTGGCCTGGTTGTCACCGCTGCTACTGCCGCCCCTCCCTCCACAGGGGAGGCGGTGACGGGGTCCTCAAGAGCCGAGGGGGAGGGCCCGCCCCAGGGGGAGGTTTCCCCTTCCTCTGCTGACCCAGCCCAAGACCCGGACCCTTCTCCCCCTGGCCCTGCTCCACCAGACCGGCCCTCCACCTCTACCTCCACCTTAGAGGGCTGGGTACTCGTCCGGGGGAAGCGTGCTGCCCGCAGACCGCGAGCCCGCTCCCCTCCCTCTGATGAGGAGGGAGCTGTAGCCCCCCGAAAAGTGCTGCGGGGGGCTAGCCCCCCACCCACATCTGCTGCAACCCCGGACGAAGCCCAGCAGGCAGCACCAACTGCTATGGCCACGGCAGCGGCCAGAGACAAAACCGTTTCCCCTGATCACCCTTCCTGCGAGGGGGCTGTTGCGGGAGCTCTTTCGGACCCCGCACCATCGGCCCCCCCGGCCCCAACCACCATCGACACAGGGGTGCTTGCCACCCCGGTGTCCAGGGGGGAGGTCGCTGAGGCCTCAGAGCCCGCCCTCCCCCCCATCTATCATGAGATCAAGGCCCTGGGTCTGACCCCATTCACCCAGGGGGAGGACGACCCCTTGCCAGCGGGCCTCGACATGGGCGGTGCTCTGCTCCCACCGCCCCCTCCCTCTCCTTGCCCTTCTCTCCGGGAAGACACCCCCGCTCTGGTCCTCGGGGCGCCCCTGACCCTTCCCACCTGCCCGGCTGCTAACGGCAATGTGGCAGAGGCCGCTGAGCCCCTTGGGGCGACGGCCAATGCTGAGCAGCCGGGCCTTGGGTCAGTGGGTCCCGCAGGGACCATGCAGTCGGATACCCCTTCAGAGGGGTGCCCAGTTACAGTCACCATCACGCCCGATGCCGCGGCTGCGGGCGATGCACCTGCCGAGTCGCCTGCACCCGGCAACGTGGAAGGCCCCCCTCCTGCTCCCAATCCCCTGACCCCATCTGAAAGTCGAGAGGAGCCTGATATCACTGTTGCCCCCACAACCTCCCTTGACCCAGTCCCAAAATTGACCCCTGTCCCTACCCCAGCCCCTTATCCCGAACCAGCCCCATCCACTGATCCCGGTCCTGGTCCCCTCTCTATCCCTTCACCTGATCCGGACCCAGCCCCTATTCCTGCCCCAATCCTTCCCCCTGCGCCACTTACGGATCCCATCCCCGCTCCTGTCCCGGCCCCAAGCCTGGTCCCCACTCCCACCCCATCCCCTGCCCCCACCCTTTCCGCTCCCACTGTTACTGCCGCCCCCGAGGTCGTCCCGCCATCAAGCCATCCGGATGACTCTCAGGGGGCGGTTCTCGAACCTCCAACCCCCATGGTTTTAGGGGCTGCGTCACCTCCTCCGCCGCCCCTTTCCATGCCGGGAATGGAGACGGGTCACCCGGCGCAATCGCGCCGGGGTTCACATCGTCGGTCGCTCGTCTCCGAGGGCCACGAAGCCCCTTCAAGTGCCCTACCGGAGGGCGGCAGCCGCTCGGCTGCCATGTCCCCCTCGGCGCTGAGGGAAGAGCTGCACCACTTCCTGAGAGACACTTGTGGCTCCAGGGAGAAGGTGGCACTCGCCCTCTGTCGCTGGGGGGATTTCCATTACATCCTCCGGGCCGTGAAGGCCCTTTTGGGGGAGGGGATAGGGACTGGGAGGCAGAACATATTGGCCTACCAGCGGGCCCGAACCTTCCGCAACTCCCTGCTTGCCTTTGGGGCCGCGCATGGGTTGTTGCAGGGCCTGCCGGGGGCCGTCCATCCTTCTGCCCGTGAGGATTCACCCCAGCCCTCGCAATGAACAATACCATCTTCGCGACATTAAACACCCGAGGCTGTAGGGTGGGTCTCCGCAGGAGCCAGGTGCTCCCCTTCCTTCGGAACGGGGGGTACTCTGTGATCTTCCTGCAGGAGACCCACACGGCTCCAGCCGCCGAGGCTAGCTGGCGGCTGGAGTGGGGGGACGGGGTGTACTTTAGCCACCTCAGCACCCGTTCGTCTGGGGTGGCTACCCTGTTCTCCGCCGGGCTACGGCCTGAGGTGCTGGGGGTCACCGAGGTCGTGCCAGGCCGCCTGCTGCACGTCCGGGCCCGCGTGGAGGGCGTCGTTCTCAATCTAGTTAATGTGTACGCCCCGAACGCGCGCCCGGACCGGGTGTGCTTTTTTAGGCAGTCGGCGGCCTTCCTCGGCACTCTGGATCCTCACGAATGCCTGGTCTTGGGCGGGGACTTTAATACCATCCTCGAGGACCAGGACCGTTCAGGAAGAGACACATCCCACACGGCCGCAGACGTCCTCAGGGAGATCATAAATCAGCACTCCATGGTGGACGTCTGGCGTGCCCACCACCCGGACGACCATGTCACCTTCACTTATGTCTGGGTGGGGGAAGGGCAGTCCATTTACTCCCGGATAGACCGCCTCTACTTTTCCAGACTCTATCTGGCGGAAGCCCGCACCTCCGGCATCCGGCCGGCCCCATTCTCAGATCACCATCTGGTGACCGTGACGGCCTCTCTGAGTTTGGAGAGGCCAGGGCCGGCCTATTGGCATTTTAACAACAGTCTGCTGGAGGATGCGGGTTTCGTGGCGGCCTTCTGGGAGTTCTGGCTGGCCTGGCGGGAACAGCGGCGTTCCTTCCCTTCCACGAGGCGGTGGTGGGACGTGGGGAAGGTGCGCGCCAAGCTCTTCTTCTGTGACTACACCCGGGGCGCCAGCCGGTGGCGGGGTGCGGTGATAGAGCAGTTGGAGCGGGAGGTTTTACAGCTAGAGAGGCGCCTGGCCTCCGGCCCCGAGGATCCACCCCTCCGTGCAGCGTACAGGGAGAAGCAGGAGGAGCTTCGGGCTCTGGAGGACCACCGGGCCCGGGGCGCGTTCGTTCGATCCCACATCCGTCTCCTTCGGGAGATGGATCGCGGCTCCCGTTTCTTCTACACCCTGGAGAAAAGGAGGGGGGCCATAAAGCATGTCACCTGCCTCTTGGCGGCGGATGGCACCCCCCTCACGGATCCGGAGGAGATGCGTGGAAGGGCCAGGGCCTTCTACGCAGACCTCTTCTCTCCGGATCCGACCGAAGCCGAAGCCCGCAGAGTGCTCTGGACCGAGCTCCCGACGGTCGGCGCGGGCGACCGAGAGCGGCTGGAGACGCCTCTCTCTCTGGCCGAGTTCTCGGCCGCCCTCCATCTCATGCCCACCAATAAATCTCCAGGCATGGACGGGCTGACCGTGGAGTTCTACCGCGCGTTCTGGGACGTCCTCGGCCCGGACCTCGTCATCGTCTGGGCCAAGTCCTTGCAGTGCAGGGTGCTCCCTCTTTCGTGCAGGCGAGCTGTACTGACCTTATTGCCGAAGAAGGGGGACCTCCGCGATCTTCGGAATTGGCGTCCCGTCTCGCTCCTCAGCACGGACTATAAGGTTGTAGCGAAAGCTATTTCGCTGCGGCTGGGGTCCGTGCTGGCGGACGTGGTCCATCCCGACCAGACCTACACGGTCCCGGGCCGTACCATCTTCGATAACCTCTATTTGATCTGGGACCTCTTAGAGCTAGGGCGTAGGGATGGTCTGTCGTTCGCCCTCCTGTCCCTGGACCAGGAGAAGGCGTTCGACAGGATGGACCACGGGTATCTCCTGGGCACTCTGCGGGCGTTCGGCTTTGGCCCCCAGTTTGTGGGGTTTCTCCAGGTGCTGTACGCTGAGGCGGAGTGCTTGGTCAGGCTCAACTGGACCCTGACCGAGCCGGTCAGCTTTGGGCGGGGAGTACGGCAGGGGTGCCCCCTCTCGGGCCAGCTGTACGCTCTGGCGATCGAGCCCTTCCTCTGTCTCCTCCGACGGAGGTTGACGGGGTTGGTGCTTCGGGAGCCGGAGCTGCGGCTGGTCCTGTCGGCGTATGCCGACGATGTACTCCTCGTGGTCCAGGACCCGGGCGACCTGGTGCGGGCGGAGGCTTGCCAAACCGTGTATTCGGCGGCCTCCTCCGCCCGGGTCAACTGGGTCAAGAGCTCTGGCCTGGTGGTCGGGGACGGGTGGCAGGTCAGCTCCCTCCCACCCGCGCTTCAAGCCATTTGGTGGAGTGCGGGTCCTCTGCTCTATCTCGGCGTCTATCTCTCCGCCACGCACCCCTCTCCGCCGGAAAACTGGCAAGATTTGGAGGGCAGGGTGAGTGAGCGGGTGCGGAGGTGGACGGGACTGCTCCGGTGTCTCTCCCTACGTGGGAGGGCGCTGGTTTTGAATCAGCTGGTCCTGTCCATGCTCTGGCACCGGCTCAACACCCTGAGCCCGGCCCCGAGGATCCTGGCCAGACTCCAGAGGCTCGCCCTGGACTTCTTCTGGCCAGGACTGCACTGGGTCTCTGCAGGGGTTCTGAGTCTTCCCCTGGAGGAAGGAGGACAGGTCCTGGTCTGCTTGCGCAGCCAGGTCCATGTCTTCCGCCTCCAGGCCCTGCAGAGACTCCTTTATGGTGATGGTAGTCCGGCATGGAGAACGTTGGCGCACGCCTTCCTCCGCCGCCTCCGGGGGCTTCGCTATGACCGGCAGCTCTTTTTTCTCCACCGGAGGGGTCTTCCGCGAGACCTCTCGGAGCTGCCGGCCTTCTACCAGGACCTCCTCCAGACCTGGCAGCTCTTTGGGGCGACCAGGTCCTTTGTGGCCACCGAGGGGGAGGATCTCCTCGCGGAGCCCCTGCTACACAATTCGGCCCTCTGTGTGCAGGTGGCGGAGTCTCCTTCAGTGCGCCGGAGGATGGTCCTGGGAGAAATCACTAAAGTCGGAGACCTCCTAGACTACGACAGAGGGGACTGGGTGGACCCCCGTGCACTCGCTCGGTGCATGGGGCTCTCCACCCTTGCGACCCCCCTGCACGTACTCCAGGAGGTGAGGAACGCCCTGTCTCCCGTCTCTCTCGGTTTCCTGCAGCGGGCCTTGAGAGAGGGTTCTCCCCGCCCGCCCCTCACCCCGAGCCCTCCGGAAATGGTACTCGGGCCTCAGCTTCGTGAGCCCTCCTGGCCTCTCCACTCCCATACCCCGAGCCGGCTGCACACCTTGCAGTCGGTCTCATTTCGAACCGCGTCGAGGAAACAGCTTTACACGCTCGTGCTTCACACGGTACATCTCCTCACCCTCGCGTCCCGCCCCGATACCAAGTGGCGGGACTACCTACCACCGAACGAGGGTGAGCGGCCCTGGTGGGCCACCTTCTATTCCACACTGATTCCACGGCCCGCCGGGGATATTAGTTGGCGGCTCCTTCATGGAGCCGTGAGCACGGGCGTGTACTTGATGCAGTTCCTCCCCATGCCCAACACCTGTCCCTTCTGCGGCGTGAGGGAGGACCTGGCGCACGCCTACCTCGAGTGCGCCAGGCTGCAGCCCCTATTTCGGCTCCTCCAGAACCTTGTGGGGCCACGGATTTGGTGTCCAAAAAGAAAAAGGTGTGGGGAAAAGTGCAGCCAGAACCTCAATAGGACCCCCTCGTCAACCTCCTCCTGGCGCTTGCCGAAGCCACCATCTATAACACCAGGAGGAGGATGCTAGACGAGGGGGTACAGTGCGACTGTGGGGCCTACTTCAGGTCACTCATTCAGTCACGCATCCGGGCAGAGTTCCACTGGGCAGCGTCCACTGGCTCCCTCGACAGCTTCGCGGAGCAGTGGGCGCTGTGCGGGGTTCTCTGCTCGGTGTCCCCATCCTGTACCCTTGTTTTAAACCTGTAACCCCCACACACTCCCTTGTCCTTTTTCATTAGTTGTCCCCCGTAATTAATTGGCCCCGGGTCCAGTGTCCCTCCCGCCAGGCTGGGGGAGGGACTTCAGTAATGGCCAGGCTTAGGCCCGCCCACCTCCTGGGTAAACCAAAAGGTGCACATCCTGAGACTGATATACCTGCCTTCCAGCACTCTCCTATACCCTTCTGGTCTGACTCTGTCACAAATAGTAGGAGTGATATCTTGACCCTTTTGAAGTCAATGACAAACTCCCATTGCTGTGGGAGGGGGGACTGGAGGGCCAGGATTTCACCTTAATGGTAGAAGTATCTGGTTTATTTAAGTAAAGCTGTTAGAAAGGGAGAGAGAAGTACAGGAAATGAGAGTGAAGCTATATATCTGAAGATGGAGTCTAGGTTTCCATTTTCCGGTATCATTATCCGACAAAGAGAAAATTAAAACAAATATATAAGAAGTTTGTGACCAATCCTATATAGTGCCGAGAGACTTCTGAGAAGTGTTAATGGTTATCATCGCTTCTGAAGTCAGTGAGAACTAAGGATAGCTGACATCTATCTAGATCTGGCCTTTATCAGGGTACCATGGCAGATACATGTTGTTATTTTCTTAGAGGCTTCTTACAGCAGATTTTCCATGTGTGTTTCCTCAACTAAAGTTCATCTCACACAGAAGGAGCAGATTGTATTGCTGCCCTCCTTCTGAGATAACGAGACGAATCTGGAAGTGCTGAATAATTTGCACTAAATATCATACTGGTTTTCCTCCCAGTTCCCAAATTATGTCTTTCCCTCACCAGCATCTCCCTGTGGTGATGTCAGTTGATTACGTACCTTATAACAGTGTAAAACTCTTCCATATAAAATAAAGACTTCCAAAATGATGTCACCAGTCTCATGACTGAGTGAATAAAATAATTTTGCTCTTCGCCCCTCATCCCCCAGATATTTTTTACATGAAAATTAGTTAGATACTGGAAAATTAGTTGGATACATGACAATTAGTTAGATACCACCTTATAGACCTGAGTGACTTTAAAGGCATTACACCTTGCCTACAGGAGAAGGCATGGTCCACATGGATCACTTAATGTGCCCCTACAACCCTGTGCTGTCTAATAATGGCCATGTATGGAAACCTAAATAACTGCTCAGTCCACAAGTTCTATGCTGTTAAATTTTGTTCCTTTGTTGCAAATGCTCAATAGGGCGTGGACTGCTTTGTCTTCTTCTGCAAGTGGAGACCAACATGCTCAGCTAAGCCATCCTGCATGTGTGGAAAGTGCTAATGTCTCTACAGCTTCATTGCCAGATAGCACACAGAAGGTTCCTGGGTCTGACCTTCCATGGTCATCCTGGTCAACTCTGAACCAAATTCGAATCAACCATAGTAGATGCAGATATCTAATGCACAGATGGAAAAATCAAGGACTCCCCAATGTGTAAGTGTGGTTTCCCATGACAGACCATTGAACATATCACTGCCTACTGCCCAATTTATGAATATGAAGGGGGGTGGGAACTTTTTGGAACAGAGTTTAATCTTCAAGCTCCAAGAACTCAGTGGTGAAACTGATCTTTGTGAAGGACCACATATTGCTCTGCTACTCAGCTTAGCTACTGAGGCATCCATCAGTCTTTCAAATATCTAAGGACACAGGAATTGTTGTTCTCAAGGGCAAATCATTTATTTCTGTTCCTGGCATATTTAGGGACACATCCTCCCTGTCGGATCAGATTAAAAAATTACCACTGTGCTGTCTGAGAAAAAATGTGCTGTCTGTCCTCTGATCAATGGAAGTGATTTGTATTGCTCTGAGATTAGTGAAACCTGATCCCCGTTAGTGACCAAGCACTGAAAATTATTCGTTTACATCAGTAACAGTGCACCACATTCTACATTGGACGCATCTGACATTATCACTAGAAATGGAACTGGGGTGAAGAAAAGTATCTCCCTCAAAATCTATCTGAAGATCTATCTATAAAACTATAGAGAATCCTCATGTCAGAGCTCCTGTAGGACACTCAGACAGCTGTGAAGGGATCCAAATCCTGAACCCCCTGATGGGCCTGAGCATAGTTTAGACAATGTCTGGGCACTAGGTATCTGGGCACATATTCCAGGTGCAGCCTCAGGTCTGAAACCTGCCTCTGCTGTGGGGGATTCTGTGGTCCAATTACCTATCTCTTGAAACTAATGCCATCTTGAGCTGGGCAAAAATAATTGGGCTGAAACTTTTACACCAAAAAACACAGGTTCAGGGTGATCAAAATATTTTACAAATTCACGCCAGTTTCTGCACATGGTTTTTAGTTGGAGAAAACGTTAAAACAAAACACTGATTTTTTTAAGCTAGAATTTCAAGCAGCTTTAAGTGCTATTCAAAAAGTGGAGGTTTTCCCAGTGGCTCCAGCATTCACCTGGAATATGGGAAACTCTGATTTGAATCTCTGCTCTGGAGAAGGGACTTGAACACTGTTCCCCCTCTGAGTTCCCTAACCACCAAGTATTCTAGGGTTGTGCTCTGTTGCTGGTGTTCCACTCTGTATAAATAATTAAATATTCATTGAATCAGAGAGAGAGAGAGAGACTCTGCAACTCAGTGATTAGGGAATGTGGGAGGCCAAGGTTTCAGTCCCCTGTTCTAATATGTATTTAATTACTTATATAAAATGGGACTACTTCAACAAGAAAACCTGAGCAAAAGTCATCTCAAAATACCCTACAGGTTAGTAGTTAGGGCATTTACCTGGGATAGGGAAACTCCAGGTTTTCAGTTCCTGGTCCAACCTGAGGGTTCAAACATGAATCTTCCATATTCCAACTAAGTATCCTCTTCACAAGGCAGGGACTACCATTGCTTTTTCGATGGCCCCTAAAATGTTGACGTTAGGCATATAAGGCCCCTTGTGACCTTCCAATTTTCCTTTGCTTTTATTTAAAAAGAAATTATAAATGCCCAGAATAGAAATGAAATATTCTGTTCAAACCAAAACTATTTTCCCTAACTATTAACTATTCATCAGAACTGGTTTTGAGTTGTCCTAAAATTAATTTCTTTGCTTTTTCAGAACTGTCTGCAAACCAGAGTCATTCCCACAGATCTAGTGCCATTTCCCTCAAGCCTCTTTAGCAGTCCTCGGACATTCCACAGAATCCCATCAAAGGTGTGATCCTGGCCATATACAGTCTACATCTTCAAGGATGTGTAGCCCATAAGGCCAGCTTGCTATATTATATAATGTGTTTTATTTTGGTTTGATTCATATTAATGTATCATATCTTATTATTAGTGAATCATAGTATTTGTGGGAGGGGGAGCGATTGTTAATATTGAATTTGTTTATGGTATTCATAAGAGTTATTGAATCAGAGAGGTAGCCATGGATTGGCAGAAGTGACAGAGTCCTGTGGCACCTTAAAGACTAACAAAAGTATTGGAGCATAAGCTTTTGTGGGCTAATACCCACTTCATCGGATGCATCTGACAAAGTGGGTGCTAGTTCACGAAAGCTTATGCTCCAATACTTTTGTTAGTCTTTAAGGTGCCACAGGACTCTTTGTCTCTATAAGAGTTATTAATGGTTATTCAGAACTAGCAAAAATACCTGGCATTGGTTGGGTCCGTCAGAGGTTTGGAGGAGGCAGAGAGCTGAGCAAGTGCGGGGTCCGTTGGAGGGGGGAGGGGGCAGAGAGCAAACCTGACACTCCCACATCACCTACCCCCGACCAAACCCGACACCCCCACCTCACTTACCCCTCAACCAACCCCGACTCACATTTTCACCCCCCCACCCAAACCCAACACCCCGTCACCCCCTACCAACCCCAACACCCCCTGACCAACACCCACACCTCACCCCCCGTAGACCAAACCTGACACACCCACCTCACTTTCCCCCCCAACCAAACCCGACACCCCTACCTACCACCACAAACAAACCCGACACCCACACCTCACTTACCCTCGACCAACCCAACCCCCCTCCTCACCCCCCCAAGCAAACCCAACCCCCCACCTTCTCCCCACCAAACCCAACACCCCCTGACCAACCCCAACACCCACACCTCACACCTCACCCACCCTGACACCTTCCCACCCCCCCAGACCAAACCCAACACCCCCGGCTCACTTACCCCCTGACCAAATCCAACACCCCCACCTCACCCCCGACCAAACCCGACACCCCCCCGACCAAACCCGACACCCCTACCTCACTTACCCTCCGACCAAACCCAACTCGGGTCCATTGGAGGTGGGGAGGGGGCAGAGAGCTGAGCGAGTGCAGGGTCCGTTGGAGGGGGGTATTATGACATCATAACTATGTCATAGAGAACAGCAGCTGCCCAGCTGATGTGATTGGCCTTTAAATAATTTCACCCCTGGGGGGCGTCAGAGGTGAGATTTGAAAAATTTTCGACTCTTACCCTGATTAGGACCCTGAGACCTCTAACTGTGCCAAATTTCAAGTCTCTAGCTCAAACGGTGTGGAAGGAGTAAGTGAAAGTACATACACACATACACCATTTGACTTTTATATATATATATATATAAATAGTTGGTTGTAATTCCAGTAACCTACAAGCCTATATCCTATATGATTAAGATTCACCAAGGGCAAGTCATGCCTAAGTAACCTAATTGCCTTCTATGACATGATAACCGTGTTATTCTATGACACAATAACCGTGTTATTCTTTGACTTTAGCAAAACTTTTGATATAGTCTTCCACAGTATTCTTGCCAGCAAGTTAAAGAAGGGAGGGATGATGAGTTACTTATAGGCTGACCATACGTACCGTTTTGAACGGGACAGTCCCGTTTTTTTCATATTTCTGGACCGTCCCGTCTTTTTAACAAAAATATCAATTTTGTCCCATTTTTGGGGCAGGTCCCTCTTTGCAAACTGCTTTCTAGGGGGAGGTTCTTTCTTTGCAGGACTCGCAAGAGCTCAGGTGAAGAGTCTTGCTACCTAAGGACAAGTATCAGATGTCAAAATCTCCGATGAGCAAACTCTATCTTGCCAGCCCAGCACCAGTGTCCCACCGCTGGACGGGTGATGGCAAAGATGCCCGATATCAGGCATCTTTGCCATCACCCGTCCAGCGGTGGGACACTGGTGCTGGGCTGGCAAGATGCAATTTGCTCATTGGAGACTTTGACATCTGATACTTGTCCTTAGGTAGCGAGAGGAGGCAGCGGACAGAGGGAGAGAGCAGGGAGGAAGGGAGGGATGGAGAGAAGGGAGGGATGGAGAAGGGGGATGGAGAGAAGAAGGAGGAATAGAGAAAAAAGGAGGCAGTGGGCGGCGGGCTGAAGCCGACGGCGGAGCGGAGCTGTCCGGAGCGGCAGCCGGGGGCCGAGCGCGCCGGTGGGGGGGAGGGCTGCTGGTCGGAAGTTTTATGAGACATAATCACATAAAAAGTCGGCTTCAGCCCGCTGCCTCCTCTTCTCTCTATTCCTCCTTCTTCCCTCCTTCTCTCCATCCCTCCCTTCTCCATCCCTCCCTTCTCTCCATCCCCCTTCTCCATCCCTCCCTTCCTCCCTGCTCTCTCCCTCTGTCTGCTGTCTCCTCTCGCTCCCTCCATCCCTTCTCTCTATCCCGTTCTCCATCCCTCCATCCCTCCCTTCCTCCCTTCTCTCTCTCCCTCCACTGCCTCCTCTTCCATCTCCCTGATCTCCATCCCTCCTTCTCGCTGTCCCTTGCCTCCTCCATCCCCCCTTGCTCCCTACCCCCATCTCTTCTCTCATCCATCCATCCTCTCCCTTCTCACCTTCCTGCCTTCTCTCCCTCCGTCCCCTCCATCCTCTTCATCCCGCATCCCCCCCTTCTCTCTCTCCCTCCATCCTCTTCATCCCCCATCCCCCCCATCTCTGTTCTGTTTATTCCTCCATCCATCTCCCCCCCCGCTCGGCACTGGGGGGGCAGGTGGGGCCATGGCGCTGGTCACCTCGCCCACCGAGCTGGAGTGCCTGGCCAAGCTGCTGTTCTGCCGCAAGGGGGCGCTGCGCCAGAAGGTGAGCCATGTGGTCAAGAGCCACAAAGTCACCGCTGCACGTTCTGCAGCCACTGCACCAACTTCATCTGGTGAGACCTCCCTAGAGCCCCCCAGAGTCCCCCGGCCCCCCCAGCGCCCCTGAGCCCACGTTCTGTAGCCACTGCACCGACTTCATCTGGTGAGACCCCCTGGGCCCTAGAGCCCCCCGACCACCCCCCCCCAGTGCCCCTCAGCTCAGGTTCTGCAGCCACTGCACCAACTTCATCTGGTGAGACCCCCCCCCAACCCTGTCCCGTTTTTGCCATCCCAATGTCCCGTTTTTGTTTCAAGGAAATATGGTCAGCCTAGTTACTTAGTTACAGGGATATCTATATATATAAAAGTCAAATGGTGTATGCGTGCGTGTATGTACGTTCCCTTACTCCTTCCATGCCGTTTTAGCTAGAGACTTGAAATTTGGTACAGTTATAGGCTTTGGGGTCCTAATCAGGGTAAGAATGGAAAATTTTTCAAATCTAACCTCTGATGCCCCCTAGGGGTGAAATTATTTAAAGCCCATTAACATCAGCTGGGCAGCTGCTGTTCTCTGTGACATAGTTATGACATAATAATACCCCCCCTCCAACGGACCCCGCACTCGCTCAGCTCTCTGACCCCTCCCCCCTCCAACGGCCCCGCACTTGCTCAGCTCTCTCCCCCCTCCAAGGGCCCCCCACTCGCTCAGCTCTCTCCCCCTCCCCCCTCCAATGGCCCCGCACTCGCTTAGCTCTCTCCCCCCTCCAACGCCCCCCCCTCGCTCAGCTCTCTCCCCCCTCCCATGGACCCCTCACTCGCTCAGCTCTCTCCCCCCTCCTCCCTCCAACGGACGCAAGCAACGCTGGGTATTTTTTCTAGTATGTAATAAAAATATTCGCTGTCACATTATAACATGGAGTATAGTTGAGTGACAACAATATATGCAGCATCATACAAATGATTTACAAGACATCGAACACATTCTTATCAGTTTACCTTCTAATATTTATTTTGATCATCCTAATACACTGGTAAGCAGGACTGGTTTCCAGCTGCGCCTTTAAGTGTTCAGTGAAGCCTGGGGCCTTGGGATGAGGTTGCACCCGGTCTGCCAGCATCACGCACACTCCCATGACTTTTCAGTGGTAGTTTTGCCCACTTCAATAACAGTTGTCTGCGTTTAAGAAACACAGAACTTATCCCTTTGGGGCTACTTCACTGACTACTCCAATGTTCACCATTTGTTTTGCTCCAAAACAGTCATTCACTGAGATGCTCATTACTCATGCATTATTGATTGCCACCTCTTGTACTACAGGTTAGGTATTGTATGCAACCATCTCAAATGATAGTAGCAGGGCATCTATTTTCTTTGATCATCATTTCATTGTTGAATATATTGAAATGTCATGCTTAAATAGATTTCATAAACTAACTCATAGAACAAGTAGAAGGACATCTGTGAAGCTATTGCAAGACACAGTAGCTAATACATCAAAAAAGCTATTTTAGGCTAAAATATTCATAAAATAAACAAATAAAAACAATACACACAGAACATTTCATTGCACAGTACTACACATTCTCTTTCTGACCCCATCGCCATTTGTTCATTTAGTTAAATACCTGTCTTCTATACATGGACAATGAGATGATTCCATTTGAAAAATTACTTTTTCCACTTTAAAGAAAAATGCATTTCACCCTTTCCAAACTATACCTTGCTGGTCAATGTGTGCAATGCTTTCTGAATATTAGCCAATTAATCCTTCTGTCTTCTTTGTGGGGGTAATATTATCCTCCTCTTCCTTTTACAGCTGGGGAAAGAAGCAAAGAACTTCATCGATGTTCCCAAAAACAATGTCAGTGATGGTATTAGAATTTCGGAATTTCTCATTCTTACTCCTCTGTTTATAGAATTTCACCATTCTTCCCTAACTCTCTCTCGGTACATCTCAGATGCCTTTTCTCAGAATTACTTGCTGTTATTTACCCAACATAAAGGCATGCCAAAAGGAACAGCAGACAGAATGACTTATGGAACATGCAAATGCCCTGCTTGGTTCCAGAAATAAAGATTCAAATGGCACTAACATCGCACATTGACTGAAGAGATTTAAGTATTGCACCCTTCTGTTTGTGTTTATTGTAAATAATTTTAAAAATTAGATTGGACATCTGCAATTTTTTAGGCACTAATTTCAGAGACCATGAAGCCCTCTGGGTAACTTTTTTTCATTTCCTTAATAGTTTAGTTTTAAACTACATACTTTTTCTTCACAAGATGCAAAGCTTGCCATAAAATTGATTTGGCATGTACATAAAGAAAGTCTTTGTATGGAGTGGTACTAACCAAGAAACCTTCGTCAAACATCTGTCAAAAAATTAAAGTTTTACTCAATTCTGGATAACTTCCCCAGAAGAAAATAGCAGAAGTCTATTCTCCAAAAAACAACCTTGAATGTACTGTCTTATGTTTTAAAAATGAGTCATTAATTTTTGGCTTCAGAATCCATTGTGCCCTACTCCAGGACTGAAAATATAAGAGAGCTTAAGAGATACATTAGATAGTCTGAACTAGTTCTATCCAAAAGGATTTTCTATGCCTTCTTTCAGTCTAAGTGTCCCTATTATTTTTTGTTTAAACTTAAATATACAGTAGTTTTGATAGTAGATTTTATATTGTCAGCATATTGTATGGAAAAACCACAGGGAAGAACACATTTGAAACTCTCCATCACTCAGTGAACTAGGGAAGAAAAACTCCTTCTAGGACATGACACAGAAGATGGCAAGAAACTCAAAGCTGCTATATTAATCCAATACACATTGCCCTCCAGTTAATGAATAAAATTGGCATGAGTCTTACCAGAGGCTGCTTGCTTTGCACAATTTAGGATTAAATAGAAAAAATGCCTCACTTTCAAAAGAGATGTCTATCTTAAAAAAGCAAAAATATTTGCATATCTTATTGAAATAATTGATCATATGTTAAATGTGTGTTGGATGAGCTATACAGAACAGTCTTCTAATATGTATTATTCTGGCAGTCTGATGGTGAGTCCTTGTCCATTATCTCACTCCACCAAGTAGTTATTTACCTTATCTGACCGCAGTGATGTCACATGTATTCTAGGAAAGTCAAAGAAACAATTACCAGACTAATTACTTTTTATCACCTGGCATGACAGCAGTGCTGAAATGATTCATTTTCCAGTTCAAAGAGTGTAGCCTCAAGCTCCATTCCTTAATTTTATTTATTCGTCAGAGACTAGCTGTTTCATTTCTGGTGCCCAATGTTTCTGTAAAATATTTTTTAATAAACAGTACTCCAAACCAGAAGCGAGGAGCTCAAAAGCAGTGCCCAGGCACATTTGTGCTCAACTGACTTTCAATCATCTCATGCCTAATGCATGTACATGTTCAGGAGCTGTACATATGCGTCCCTTTGTGTTTTAAGTGAATCTGAGTACATGCATCAGGCATTATATTTGCACATTTTTGAAAATGCGGGCCAGAATGTCATGGCTGAATCATATTAATTGTTGAACAATATGTAACTTCTATGAGTGCAACATTTATTGTACCAAAGGCAGTATGATGCATATGACACAATGTCTTTGAAATAAACATTCAAGTATTATAATCTGCACGTGCATAAAGCCTGTACAACCAGCTTCAATGGAGACAAATAAGCAAAAGAGAGAAAATGTATTGTCTATTACATGTGAAAATATATATTTTGTATGTCAAAAATAAAAATGCTTCAACAAGTGTGAGTTATAGAACAATATGGATACAAATATAAAGATAGATTATCTCTCTCTGTCTGTGATACTTGGATATCTGACCACTGGTGCATTACGTATGGTTTGCCTATTTAGACCCCATTTAAGAGAATGGGACTACTCAGATTAGTAAAAACTAGGTTTATCAGTAAGTGTTTAGAGGACTGGGTCCTTAGGGCATAAGCTCCTTGTGGCAGAGACCAAGGTATGTACAGTACCTTAAATAGACAATACGTGTCCATTTTCAAAAGCATGATGTGTGAGAGTTTACATACAAGTAATGCAAAAGAATAAAGTCTGGCCAAATGACTTCTGGGTAACAGGTCAGTATGATATGGTCAATGTCACAAACACACTGTACTCCTTTACATCAGGTAAAATACCACAATTCACAACAAACACAAAAATGTATTTGTTTCAGTAATTAAAATTTTACCACATCATCCAGGAACCTCACAAGAAATATGCATCAATATTAAGTCATTTATATAAATCCCTGATTTACCTCCTGCCCTTTTATGTGCCCGAGATAGGAACCCATCATATCCCATAATAAATTAAAGGTGTGAATGAATCAGGTACATTTGATGCCATGCTCTTAACTCACAGATTGCACCACACAAGGGGCTTGTTGGAGGAAGGTGTATACAACTTTAAGAGCTTAGAGCAGCAAGAAGTGACTCTAACAGTGCTGCAGAGCTGGCCAGCCTGGGGATGCTGGCCCATTCCTTTCCCCGGGCCACAGGAATACAGGGGGTACTATATAGGTCTGTAGCAGGCAGGAAAAGCCCCCTCCCCTCCACAGAAATGATGAAATACCAGGGATTGTCGGAATCTGAGGTGGGCATTGGACTGGTTGCTCCTTTCTCAGCAAAATTTGCCTTCACTGCCAGATTGGCAATGCAAAGTGTTTTTGGGTTTTTTTTGTTTTGTTTTTTTTTTGCCTTCCCCATAGCAGGCTGGGCAGGGAGGGGAGGCTCAGTTGGGATGAACCTGGAACTGGAATTAAGCTATACTGTCTCCATTCATTATATAAATGTGGGGTGGATGTCCCATGCAGGGATGGATGTCCATAGGGAAGGGATACAGTGATCAGATAAAATGGATTAGTAAAGGATTTAAAGGAGGTATTTGTTAAAGGAGCAGGGGGTTCCAGGCTTCTATGAGCGGCACAGCAGGGACCCAACACCCCCTTTATAGCTCCTTCCACCTCATTCAAGCAGGTGGGAAGTCCCAAGGGCTGGGGTCCAGCCTGGATTAGCAGGAAGTCTGACAGAAGCCCCCCAAATATATATGAAAATGCTCATGGTATAACCTGCACCATACCCTTTTATCTGTTGGGTACTCCCAGACAGTCAAGAAAAAAGTTGTGACTAATTAAACCATACCTAATCCCTCCTGTCCTTCTAGCATAGCTGGACAATAAATATAGGCACTAGATCATTGGTTCTCAAAGTGGGGGTCGCAACTCCCAGAGGGGTCGTGACCCGGTTATGTGGGGGTCACGAGCCCCTGCTGCCTGCAGCCGACCCCGACTTGTGCCACTGCCGCAGGTGGCCCCAATCTTGGTCCCTGTGCCTGCAAGTGGCCAGCCTCCCCCCCCACCCCCGCCCCGGCCCAAGCCGGTTCCCGGTGCCTCCGCGAACCCGGCTCCAGTCGCGGTAAGTCTGGCCCCGGCGGGCTCCTGGCGCCCCGCCTGGAGCCCGGCCGCGGTGGCTCATCCACAGGTGGTACCGTCCACCCCGGCCCCGGGGGGGCTGCTGGTACCTTCCACCCCCAGCCTGGCCTCTGCACCGGGGGGGTGGGGGGCTGCTGGAACCCTCACCCATAGCTTGGCCCCTGCTGTAGCGGGGCTGAAAGCACCCTCCACCCCCAGCCTGGCCCCAGGGGGCTGCTGGAACTCCCCACCCCCAGCCTGGCCCCAGGGGGCTGCTGGAACCCCCCCACCCATAGCCTTTCCCCTGCCCCGGGGGGCTGCTGGAACCCCCCAATCCCAGCCTGCCGTGGTGGGCTGCAGGCACCTCCTCCCATCCCAGAGCCCAGCCCCCACCCCAGGGGGCTGCCAACAGCCTCCCCCCGAGCCTGACCCCTAAGGGGGGTCACACTTAGAAGCCTGGTGTCCAAAAGGGGTCACCAATACAAAAAGTTTGAGAACCACTGCACTAGATGATCAAAGGGAACATGTTCCACAGGGGAAGGCTTTTAGCTTAGAATGCTCTGCCACAGTTCCTAGAAAGTTTTACTCCAGGAGAGGAAGTGTAATTATTCTTAACACCCAACAGGTCCGGTTCAGTAGCTGTGTGACAAATGACTCAGGATTTTAAGGATAGTGTGGCAAAGCTGTGACCTTGCCTCCATGGGTCCCACACTACCAGGTGATTTATGGTAGTCTCAGAGGCTCACTGCGACCCTCCACATAACCCTTCTCTCTCTAGGGCAAGGGTTACAGTCTACTGAGCTCTTTTTATCATGAGTCAGGAAGAAGGTTGGTGAGAGAACTCCCAGTCCCTGCTGTCACTACGGGCTTGTTCAATAACAGTTTAGCCTCCTGTCCTGACAGGGGCCTGTCTTCCCCTTCCAGGAGGTGTATCTGCAGTGGTGGGTTGGGGAACCGGGGGCTGTCCTCCACTCCAAGTTCCGGCCCAGGGACCCTAATGGCAGCAGCTGTTGGCCATAGCTGCTACACTTTCCTTGGCCACTTCCCCACCACTCTCCCACTTCTCTCTTCTAATGCCTTCTTCGGCCATACCTTAGGGCTCCCTTTCCAGGGGTTTGAGGGCATCTTCAACACCCAGTCCTTCAGCTGCACTTCCTCTCCTCTGGCTCCCTTATCTTCTCTCCAGCCTGATGGGAATGAGCCCTTTTATAGTATTAGAGGGGCCTTAATTAGAGTCAGGTGTTCACCTTAGCCTCATGGCATCACCTGACTCTTTACAGGCTAATTGGAGTCATGTGTCCACCCTAGCCTGAAGCAGCGCCTGCTCTGGTCAGTCAGGGAGGAGAAACCTGCTTATCCAATGGCCAGTATATCTGCTTTTGACTACTCTGCTGTACCCAAGTGGCCTGGGTCCATCACAATAGCTACTGCTAAAAGCTTGAACTGCATGTAAACTATTAGATTGCAAGAATGAACAAGAATCATTGAGATTCCTGACAGTCCACCCCATTATTATTTAATAGGCGAGAAGATGCCCTTTTTAGCTTCCTGAAGCTTCTCAAAGTCTTTCTAGGATAGCTCCATGTAGAGAGCATTGCAATTTAAACCTGGAGACAACCAAAGCGCATATAACAATGGAAAAATCCTCACCACTAAAAGAGAGCTTTTTGCAGCCTTTGGGCTAGCCATACATTGAATAAGGTATTTTTAGCTACTAGTGACATCTGAAAAACAAAGATTGAAGTGTTCTGACCCTGAAAAACCATCTAGGCAATAGATAGGCATAGCTTTTCTAACAGAAGAGGCTGACAGAACCCGCCTGCCTACTCCCACAGTTGCTTTCTCCTGCCAACTAACATTTTCTAGACTGAACATCATTCAGTTTATTTTTATCTACCTCAGTCTGGAACCCCACAGAAGGAAAGACAAGTAGAATGTGGGTTTGCTGAAAAGAACATAGAGCTGAATATCATCAACATATTAATGACAGTGTCAGCCAACATTCTCACTCCTCCCCCTCAGCCTTAGATATACACTGAACAGGAGGCAGGGAGAAATTGATTCCCTATAAGGAGCTCACATGTGAGCCCTCAGGGAAGAGGAATAAATTATTCAACACCATCCTTTGGGATGTCAGTGCTTATGGTGTAACAGACTACACATGTTGTGAGAGTGCCTCAAGGTTCAAACATTTGGGAAATTATTCAGTAAATACTGCAAAGGATGTGTTGTTTAGACTTGTCAAACTTAGCATAGTCATAAACCCAGAGTAGGTAATGAGAATGAAACACCAACCTCTCTTGGGTCCTGGCAGCAATATGCATTACACTCACAGCATGCTGGCAAAACTCTTTTATTCCAACAGCCAACAAATAATGTGTTAAAATATAGGATGCGCTCCCCACTGACGGATGTGCCTACATCAGAAGAGACAATCTGGAATTCTGAAACTTTCAGTCTAAGCTCAAAGAATGGAAATAGTCCCTTTCCCACCTACTGATATACTGTAATATGGAATGGACACTGTAGAATTACAACTACTGCCAAGATGGAGAGCCAGGAAAGAATCAGAACTGAAAATAATGTGGCCCCTTTGCTTTTACGCAAGATTGTTAAAGTGACAAGGGGCTTGGTTACACTGGCACTTTATAGCACTATAAAGCCTCCAGGAGCGCTATAACTCCCTGCCCATCCACACTGGCAAGGCACATAGAGCACTATAAACCCACAGTTATACCGGTTCTGGTAATCCTCCCTTCCCCAAGGATTAACAGCTATTGCATGTTGACTGCTCCATATTATCTCCAGTGTGAATGGGTATTAACACTTCAAGCATTTTAAGTGATCTCTGGAGATGCCCCGAGCCATTTAAGGCAATTGACGTCTCTTCCCTTTGTTTTGAACTCAGCTGGAGGAATGCAGAAGTACATTTTCAGAGTGTCTCTCTTAAATTGGCAGATAAGCAATGCAAATGTTTATGGAGGGAGCCTCTGTGAAAGAGAAGACTAGCAGGCTTGCTGACAGGCTCTCTGAAGGACGATAATCCTCTCACTCTCTCCCTCCGCATACACACAACACGTTCCCCCTAACCCCCCTTGTTTGAAAAGCACATTGCACCCAGCTGAGTGCTGGGATAGCTGTCCATAATGCACCACTACCCCGCCGCAGCAAGTGCCGCAAATGTGGCCACGCTATACTGCTGGTGGGTCTCAGTGTGGACACACTATAGTGCTATCTCTATAGCTGTATACGAGGGCAGGTTTAACCAAAACTGCTATAAAGCTATAAGTGTAACTAAGCCCTGGGACCGAGTACCTGTTTGCATAGAAGTCCCTATTTTCATTTCTGTGACTAGAAAAAAAATATATATCCCTTGCTAAACTAGGGTAGTGGATAATAGCGGTCTAAGCTGCTCTACGTAAGGGTATGGTCATCCCTATCCACACAAAGCTCCGGTCGCACTGGCCCCAGTCAGTGTTACCTGATAAGGGCTCCTCCTCAGGGTAACAAGAGTAGGCCAATGATGGACCAAGAAGATAAGAGCCATGTTTGCCAGTGTTAGTGAAAGTGGATAAGCTATGACCACAGAAGCCTGGACCACAATAGGGCAGAAGAAGAGCTAGATCCTTTTAATGGTACCCCATGGCCTCAGTAACTAATGGCGTTTGGCAGAAGAGTTCCTGGAAAGGGGATGATGGTACCCTCAAAATAAAACCCTTCTATATCTCCCAAGTCCCAAGGAAGCAGAGTGAAATGCAGCCCTTGCAGACGACAACAACAGCACCAGGGTTACATCTCTTGTTATTACCATCTTCAGAAGGAAGGGGATGTTCTGTATGCATAGGATGAATGCAATCCAACCTCTAGTTAGCCATGGTCCAGCCCTGATAACCCCAAATTAATCAAAGTCCAAAACAGAGATTAGTGGCATATTCCATGTCACCATAAAACATGTTAACATGGAATGGCACTGGGTTACAAGACAGATTTTTTCAAAACAGCTCATGCTGCAAGTTTATAATCGCTAGCATCAGAGAGGCCCATCTGCCAAAAAGCAATCAAGTTGCTGTGGAAAGAGAAATCTTCCATTTTGGTGGTCCACACGGAACTCAAGGGATGACACTTGTTATAAGACAATCTCTAGTGCAAAATTTAATCACATGGAACCCCATCCTCTCCATTCTGTCTCTATGCTCTGCTCCATATACTGTCATGGATACTCATTTGTTGTTGTGGCCTTTGTGCAAACAGAAGATGCATCATCTGTGGAAAAGGACACATTCAAATTACAGAACTGCAGGATTGAGCCCTACTTCTGATTCAAGTATGCAAAGTTTTTAAACTATTCTTCAAAATACTTTCCCATTTTTAAAGTTAATCCCAAATAATTTTATTTGAAAATGAATCCCAAAAAAGTTAATCCCCAAACCCAATATTTTATATAGCAAAGTTTATTGGATATGATTTGCAGTTTCAATGGTGGTCAGAATAATGAATGGCGTAGTAAAATATGTGCTGTTACTTTGCTTACTTTTCTCAGGGTTTCTCTCCAGAGATATGTGAAGCGGCATCATGAGTAAAATTGATCTGAACATAGGTTTGAAGTATTGTAAGTAAGAGAAAGCTAGCAGCAAAAATTCAGTCAACTCCACTACAGGACACACTGTGGAAGACCTGGCTGGAGGCTACTACCCTGTGCCAGTCTCAGCTGCTAGTCCTAGCTTGGGTTGGGGTGGACAGGACTTCCTTTTCCCCTGCCCAGCATCATGGGCCTTGTCAGACTCACCCCCAGATTTCTCCCCTGGCCATAGGAAGTTCTGAAAACTCTCTCCCTGACCTGCAGTTCCTGAACCCACTGCTCCTCAGCTGCTGGGGGAGGGATCACTGTACAGCGAACTTCTCCCCACATCCACCCAACCCATGTACATCCAGAACATCTTATACCCAGACCCTCCACCGAACCTCACCCCTCGCACCCAGAACCCCCTTGACAAACTCCATTTCCCCTGCACCTGGACCACCATGATGAGCCACCTGCACCTGGATCCACACCCTACAGAGCAGCAGCCAACTGCACACGAAACCCCACTCCACTGAATCTCACTCTGCCAGCATCTGGACCCACACACACACCAAGGTGCTGAGCTCTATCACCGTCACACCTTCCCCCACACTGAGCCGCAGTCACCTTTACCTGTACCCCCTGTTACCATAATCATTACCATTCTACCCAGAATCCCCCTGCACCTCGATCCCCCACTGAACTGCCTGCACCCAGATTTCCCAATGCAGAACCCTCTCTATCCACACCTAGATCCCTCCACACTTAGATCCTGCCTTGTTGAGCCTGCTTTCCCACACCTGCTTTACCTGGCACAGATGGGCAGGGTGCTGGGGTGGTTCTGGGACAGACCATGTCTTTGTCCTTGTGCTGTGTCAGAGTTGGGTTCAGCCTCATCACTGAGTCCATGTTGCAGGAAGGAACTGCACAGTGATCTCCCACCTCTGGGCAGTCAGTGTCCTGTGCTTCCAATGCCATGCTGGAGCCTCCACATTTACTTGACAAATAAAATGTGCAGAATTTTGCAGAATTTTAAAATACAGTGAAACCCCGATATAATGCGCCCCGCGATAATGCAAATTTAGAAATAGCGCAATCGTAAGTTGGCTCCCCTCTTTGGGTGTGGGGACACTGGCTCCAGGGGACCAAAAAATTGGATTACAGAAAATGCGGGGTCACGTTATAGCAGGGTTACCTTTTCAAGATGGTCAGAAGCTGCATGCCAGGGACAGAGGTGAGAACCCTGAGGGTGCACCGGGGCTGCAGGGTCGGCCCAGGATGAGCAGGAGTTGAGTGCCAGGAACTCCCTGCACTCAGCCTCTGACTGGTTTGAAATGGTAACCCTGCTATAACGCAACCCTGCATTTTCTGCAATCCAATTTTTTGGACCCCAATTGTCACATTCTATTGGGGTTCCACTGTAGTGTGCACATTATTTTTACTTTTTGGTGCAGTATTTTTAAATTTTGGATCAGAATGCCGTCAGGAGTAACAGCAGAAAAACTTTAACAGAAGAGACTGAGATTCACCTTCTTGTGGAGGAAATATAAAATGTATATATACACATGTATACCCATCAACAACCTATTGAGTCAGATGCCAATAATATGGCCATAAGTTACTGTTTTGCTTTTAAATTGAAGTCTTCCTATAGAAAGAGATAAAACTAAGGTGAAGTTTTGTGATGTTTCCTCCCTTCATAGACTATCGACCAATCCTCCAGTCCTTACTCAAACAAAGATCCCTAATGATTTCAAATTACAGAATTGCAGGATTGAGCCCTACTTCTGATTCAAATGACCAAAGCCTTTACACTATTCTGCAAAATACTTTCAAATTTTGAAAATTAATCCCAAATAATTTTATTTGAAAATTAATCCCAAAAAAGTTAATCCCCAAACCCAATATTTTATATAGCAAAGTTTATTGGATTTGACTTGCAGTTTCAATGGTGGTCAGAATAATGAATGGCTTAGTAAAATATGTGCTGTTACTTTGCTTACTTTTCACAGGGTTTCTCTCCAGAGATATGTGAAGTGGCATCATGGGTTTATGAGTAAAATTGATTTGAACATAGGTTTGAAGTATTGTAAGAGAAAGCAGTTTAGTCATTATTGTATAATTACATGGTATACATTTTAATACAACTTTCATGATTCTCTTAATGGTATACTAAAATAGATTTCAACCACAACCAGAGTTGTAGTGGTCAGTGAATCTGTAATATATTTTTGCCAAATATTATAAATTAACTTTGATGGATTAAGCTGAATGAGCTTGGGCAAAACCAGTCCTATGTACTGAACAAAGTCACTTTATTTCCCTAGAAAAAAGTTCTCAAAATGTGTAGGGCTAGCAAGTTTCTTTTTTCTGGTACTATACCAAGTATATTCATTTCATGTGCCTATTCCTGTTACAGATTTGTTTTTCAGGTTGTAATGGCGCAAGACCTGAATTTCATCGAGATCCGTCAGAACTGGGTTTTGAGCACCTTCTGCAACTATCGTTGTCAAGTTTTGTTTTAACTAAACTGTTTCTGTTGCAGTAGGATTTTACTTGAGTGGGTCACAAACCCTTCTCTTTATCTGGCCTTTGGACCAGCATTGTTACTAAAACTGCATAATAATGAATGGCTTTTGAATCTTTGTGGCACAAATACCCTATGGATAGGAGGCTGTCTCTTCCAGCACAAGAGGATGCACAAGATCATATGGAGATCACCAGACAATGCAACTGTCCACTTTATGTGTATATCTAAGTGATGGGTATCTTCTCTGAGGAATGTCAGTCAGCAGAGGAGCAGACATTGGTCCATTTATTATCTTTTACTGGCCATGTTATATTTTAAACAAAACAAACAAACAAACAAAAAACCTAAAAGAGTGTTCTAGCAATAGAGAATTCCAAGTACATAGAAACAAAGATCAGATTCCAGATTGCACTTAGCAAGCATTCCAGTGGTGTACAAGGCTAGGCTGATGAAAGCCTGAAAGACAGACAAAGTTCTAAAAGATGGTAAATGAGACAGGAGAGGAAGTACCAGTCCACAAAACATGGCAGAAAAAAGATGCATGGAATATGGGCAGCTATTGATGAGTGGCAAGCTCTGAAGGCAAAAAAGGAACAGTGCAAGAGATGGATGCAAGATACATAAAGACGGGCAAAGAAATATAGCAAGACAAATCATAGAATATCGGGGTTGGAAGTGACCATGGAAGATCATCTAGTCCAACTCACTGCACAAAGCAGGGCCAACAATTAAATCATCCAGCAGATTTCCCCCCCATCCCTAAATGGCCAAGATTGAACTCATAACCCAGGTTTTAGCAGGCCAAAGCTCAAACCACTGAGCTATCCCTCCCCCCAAAATGTCTAGGGTCAGAGGATGGCTGCAGATGTGGAAGACACAGAACAAAGGGGTGACATCAAGCAGTTCTATAAAAGCGTGAGACACCTCCCAAGAAGAGCTGGACCTTCACAGGCAACTCCCATCAGGGACTCTACTGGACAGATGACGAAAAGCACTTTAAGAATAAGTCAAACAATGGAAAGAACATTTTCATTTCATATTTATCTGTCAAGAGCCAATGATCAGGTTCAAGAGAAATGCCAATGTAAAGTTAGAAATATAAGCGGGACCAATCACACTTGATAAAGTTAGAACAACCATCAAAGGCCTCAAATAGAGAAAAGTACCTGGGGCTGACAGAATTCAAGCAGAGGTATTAAAGGTAGAAGGCAACATTCTTATTAAGTAACAGATAAATATCTAATGAAATATGGATGAAAGAATAAGCACCACAAGACTGGAAAGATGGTAACATTGTGGCATTGCCCCCCCCCCCCCCCCCGCAAGGTGATCTTATTCAATGCACAAACTGGAGAGACATTGTACTGCTATCAATATCAATACCAAGTAAAATATGCCTACCATTATGCCAAATAGAATGAAGCAGGTAATGTATGAAATATTACTAGAAGTACAGGGCTGGGTTCCATTCCAGTAGATCTTGTTGTGAGTAGATATTCACTGTTCAACCTTTCATCAAAAAGCTACTGCTTAGCAAAAACCTTTCTTAATCAACTTCATTGATTTAAAGAAAGTGTTGGAGAGTGTCCACAGCTAGACCCTATGAATATTACTAGAAGTTATGGGATAATTGATAACTGAAACGCTGACTAACATAATAAGGAATTTATATAAGGGATGCAACACTGTGACTGGAGCTAGACAAAGCTATCACCAACTCTTTGTACTAGCAATAAACCAGGTGATGAAGCAGGTAATAAAAGGCATCATGGACAGTGTAAAATGGGTTAGCAGAGATGAGCTACACAAACCTTGACTTTGCTGGTGACAGGGCTTTATTAAGTATAATGTAGAATGGAATGTTTGTCTTTACATCAGCGGTAGAGCAGGAAGCAGTGAAAATTGGATTGGAAGTAAATGAAGAGAAAAAATGAAGACTTTTAAACTAGAAAACTGGATACACATGAAAGTGGATGGGGAAAAAAATGAAGTATTCTGCTTCCTTGGGGAGTATGATGACATTTGAGGGTAACTGCATTGAAAATATTTATATGAGATTAGGAAAAGCAAACATAATTTTGGAAGATGATTAACATCTGGAAAAACAGTTCTTCACACAAAACTGTAGGTCAAATTATACCACACAATTGTACTGAGCACATTACAGTAAGGAGCAGAGACTTGGTGATGACAGTAACCAACAAAAAGGGATTGGAGGCTGTCTATCACAGATGGCTGAGGAAGCTATTACATATTTAGTGGAAAGACAAAACAAAAAATGTGAGAATAAGGGATAGAAAATATCAAAGACAGATGGCTCAGGTGGTTGGAACACGTACACCATGTGAAAGATGAGAGACATTCTAAGCAAACTTAAAATTGAGTACCTGAGGGAAGAAAGAGAAAGTGAGGAAGCCTGCAGAAGAAATGGCAGAAGACAGTGACAAGATATTGAGTGTGCCTGAAGCAGCTGGGAAAGAGTCTGTTGACTGTTGACCAGGGCTCTAGACAGTCAACAGACAGACAGTAGAGATCTTGCCTTACACAGTATGGGAGTTCAGTGCATGGAGGTGCTTCAGGATTAGCTGCAAAAGCAATTTTTTTCCTATACTTCTTCTTTATACATTTGTCATGGAAAGTTCCACTACTTAGATACAAGTAATGTTTGTAAAGCTCGTTAAGAGCCTAAGAAAAATAAGTTATAGAAATGATTTTTGTGTGTATGTAATAATTTCAGGATTCATGGGTCCAGGAATGAAAACACCAGATTGCAGGAGAATAAACACAATAAGCAAGTTACATATTTAAGATAGATGATCTAACCTCAGACTACTACATACACTAAGGTTAACAATACCTGAGCCAAATTCTTTCCTATGGAAACTTCCCCCACATTTTACCAACAATATTTTATCATTTCCATTTGTGGAGTATGTGGGTCTCCTAATGGTAACTGACAGAGCATGTGAGGCACTTGGGGATGTTTGATCCTTATTGTTAGCATACATTTGTGTCTATTATTTCAAGAAGCAGAAAGTATTCTGGGGTTTTCATAGGCTAGGCTTTTATTTATTTATTTTAAACTCCAAAGAATGGGTGTAATTCTTTGTATTTGCTATTACTGTCATTTGACTGTCCTAATATCTTATTTGCTTGCACTATAAGGTACATAAACTGTATACATCATCTAAACTGAGTCTGCAAATAACTGTGCCTGCAATTATGCAACAATCAAAAGTTTCAGTTATAGGCAGGATGAAAATTCAAGACTATGTAACTCCACTTGCATATGTTTGCACCTTCCAGCCTCTAGATAAAAGCCCTCACACAGAAATTATCCATTCCATACAAAGGCATTGTCCCAGTGGACTGCTCATTCACAAGTACCTGGAACAGACCTCCATAAATTGTTTCTTTCCTATCATTACCTGACCAGCACATTCGCTATTGGGAGTTGGTCAAAATATTCTGATTTTGATTTTTTTTATTGGAATTTTTTTTTTAATAAATATTTTGATCAAAGTGTTTGGAATTTTTGACCAATTCCAGCTGCAAACCAACTTTCTTCAGATCCACAACAGTGTAGTGGCACCCTGTTTGATATATATACATACTAGCGAAAATACCCGGCGTTGCTCGGGAGGGGGCAGAGAGCTGAGCGAGTGCGGGGTCCATTGGAGGGGGGTATTATGACATCATAACTATGTCACAGAGAACAGCAGCTGCCCAGCTGATGTGATTGGCCTTTAAATAATTTCACCCCTGGGGGGCGTCAGAGGTTAGATTTGAAAAATTTTCTACTCTTACCCTGATTAGGACCATAAGACCTATAACTGTACCAAATTTCAAGTCTCTAGCTCAAACGGTGTGGAAGGAGTAAGTGCACGTACATACACGCATACATACATGCATACACGCATACACCATTTGACTTTTATATATATAGATATATACATTCTCTGTGACTGCAGGGATTTTCCATTTCAGAGCACTTTGAGACATTCCCAACACTCTTCCTATGCCTATATTTGGTTCTGACTTAACTAGTCAAGACATTGTCATTTATAACTTTTCCCCCACAAAGTATATGATGTTAGTTTTTATTTCCATAATCTATGCTTATTATAGGATGTGTTTCTTAGAGTAGCAGTTTTTAATCTTAAAAAATAATAGATTATATATTTGACTGCATAAGTAATATTATCACATATTTTTGAAATAATAAAGACAGGTGTATAATAAAGTCAGTCTTTTATTCTTTTAACTGGGCACCTATAGATTTGGATAGGATTTTTTGTTTGGATTTTTACTACAACAATTATTTCAGAGAAACATAAACATATTAATTTTAAATATACGTATATAGATAGAGAGATAGCCTAGGCAGGCAGCTACAGACATCTCAATGGTAAGCTTGCAACATATACAGGAGGGTTTCTCTACTGTTAAGAAGTTTTGTATCAATAAGTGATTACATATGTTAAGCTGCAAATAGGCAAAATCCAAATTCAAAAACATGTTGTTAAAAAGTTTGTTCAGTTTTCCTGTAAACTAAAATAGAATAGCCAGTCAACAACATAACAACCATTGTGTTCAAATTGTGATATTAATATTCAGGTGGAACTCATTGGGCCCAATTCACTGCTGGCATAAATCAACTCCACGGGTTTTGTAGGGATTTTGCTTGAGTAAAGACTTCAGTACTGGACTAAAGGCAAGGCTTAAGGTTAATTACCTGCTCAGCTAAAATTAAAAAATTGGAATAGTGACATGGAAACATAATGAATGAATAGCAGAAAGTCTCACATCGGATCTCTGAACTTTGTCAGTGGCTTATGCCAAAGATATATATTCATGCTGCCACGTACTAATAAGCCAACCAAGTGAACAGTCACACATGTCTAAGAAGTGTGAAGTAGAAAAGAACTGTGAAGTAAAAACGAACTAATTTTCCTCCGGACTTTTCAATAAAGAAGGTAGAAGCTTAATTTTCAGCCTCCCTGAGTGTCACGTAGAGTGGAGACTATATTACACTTCAGACTTTCTTCTTTATATATCCTGGTTTTATTAAGTTTTCAATTTTCATTAGTAGATGAAACTTTCACTTTTTTATTAAGTCTGGAAAACACTGTGAGAACATCTGTGTATTGATAGAAGTTATCTATATTTCTTAATTCTGATATCTGAGTGTTGTTTAAAATTAAATATTCTGTGCCATGTCTCTTATTACACATCTGAAATCTTCATTCATCCATGGGGATCAGCAAGTCCTGGGAAACCAAAAATACTCAGCTCCTTTCTTGTACCCCCCATCAATGCTATTCAAGTGAAAACTCAGCTGGGAAGCAGCATCATACTTGGCAGGTTCTATATGAATCTCTGAATGAGACAAGTCAAAATTATAGAGACTTCATAGTAATAAGCATCTTTATTTATCTCTCTTCATGCTCGATAGGAAACTAAACTCTAAATATGTATCCTCTACTTCAAAGGAGTATACAAAATAATCTGGTAAAAATCTGCTACACATCACCCCTTTTGCTACATGCATATTTATAACACAGATTCAAACTATAAATACACTACTTGAAAATGAAAAATGCCAAAATATCTAGGTGAGCACAGTCATACAAAATTAATGTGATGAATATTCAGAGGTACTCAGTATATTTCAAATTATTTCTAGCTACTGGGACTGATCTTAAAAAAAATGGAAATGTGATGCTAACGACCATTCAGAAGGGGCATGGGCAGTACATTAGTCATAATCTAAGAAATTAAGTTTTCCAAACTTTTCTAATATTCATCTCGTACTGTAAGATATCCCTTACTGTATAATACAGTAAATATTCATACCATTCATAAGGTCAAAGTGGTTGCACTTTTTTCTTTTGTTTTCCTATTTGGAGTTCTTGACCTTAAGTCATCATTTTAATGAACTATTTGAACTAGACATCAGATACCTCTAAAGTTAATAAAGTATATATTTATTTTGTATGTAGCCTGTTCCATTACACTGTAATTTAAATGCACAACATGTTGAGATATATCTGACTCCCTTGATCCCCTATTCCTGCCACTCCTTGAGGTCACTGGGATTTTCCCATTTCCCTAATGATTGTAGCCACTGTCTGGAGGACCCTTTTTACTGGGTATGCCTCAGCCAAGTGCTCCAGGACAGGTACAGTTTCTCCCTGACTGAAACTGACAAAAGGCAAATATATTGTTTTAAAGTAGAGTCACTAAGGTACATCCTTGAGGGAAAACAGTTCAAGATTCATATGGTCTTATTAAAATTATGTAGGGAAAAAAAGTCATAGTAAATCTGTTAGAGTAAGCATTCTTTCTCTTTATGTCATTTTGTAGACAGCATGAGAGACAGAACTCTGGCTTCTTGAACTGGGTCCTCACTGGTGCAATCAGTGAGCCTTTTAATCTTAAGGACATTAGCCCATCCATTACAATAGCGAGCATCACTACACAAAAGGATTTATACAGATCCTGTCTAGGAAGTTGATGGAAACCTCTTATGAAATGTCATTCAGGAGGGTGTTTTTTGTTTTGTATTGATAGTTTGGTTTCTCTTCTTCCTGTATAACTTGCATGGTTTTTTATAGGTGCATGCGCACAGTAGTTGTCATCTAGCATCCCGCTGCATCTCATTTTCAAATAAGCAACTAGAACTAAAAGGGCCATTTGTCCTTACCCACTATCCATGTTTTTCTATGTTAGCAGTTTGCCTGGAGATGTCACCCTGAAGCCAGGCCATTCTGATGTTAAAGTTACAGAGATTATATAATACCTTCACTGCAATTCATTTTTAAAAGCTTTATTCTTTATATCAAGCATGAAGTATAGACAAATTTCAGCCAGTTTGACAATAACCCCCCATTTTCACCATCCCCCTAAAGGAGCCTGGAAGATGCATAACATAGCATTCAAACTCTTGTCACCCTTGCCATCTCTACAATTTTGCTATTTGCTCAATTAATGTTAGTGCAGTAACCTTGCTCTTATGTTCTATATTATTCACAGATAAATTAGTTAGGATATGGTGTTGTTTTAATGCATTTTAGTTAGTGAAGTCCAACAGGAATAAAATCAAGTTTATTTTGTGCTGAGAGCGAAGCCCAAGAACGTTATAAAAATTACTCTTGTCCTTTTAAGCCAAATTATAGCAAACTGCATCCATTGGTGTTTTGATGGCAAATTCTTAATCCTGACAGGTTATCAATAAGAGATGTCAACAACCTTTTCTTCTGGATGGATGGCTAGAGTGAGTGACTGCAAACCCATCTTCTGCTGGCAAGCAAAGTTAGTAGACTTTATAGTTCTTACCTAGTAGGCTCACTATCAAAATCTGAGTCTCTAAAGCAGCGAGATATATAAATTTATGCAAGCACAGAGTTCAATAAAGTTTATGTCACAGGGTGGCTGGCCCTCAAATTGAAAATAAGTCCAGCTCCCCTATGCCAGAACAGATGGGCCCAGTTGAGCTTATTAAGGGGTTGGGGCTATAAACCTGGGCTATAAAGGATCAGATGGAGTTCAGTGGGGACACAGCTGGAAGGGAAACTGCACTGTGAAGCTGCAGGGAAACAGGGCCTCCTACAATGGCCACCGGAGAGGATGGGTTTGGGAAGGAGACCCAGCTGAGATGCTGCTTCAGGGAGTAGGACTGTACCCAGTTTATGGCTGCATGGAAGATTTGTTTTGTGTTCATTTCTTTTTTGGAATTTTGTAAATAAAGAAAAACTGAAATGTTTTGATTAAGATATGCCGCCAAAGTGTCTGATGTGGGCTGTAGTTTGGCTGCCTCCTGTCCTCATTCTCCATTATGGGAGAGACTCCCCAACCAGAGTTCATATCCCATGGTACACTAGGGAGGTGGGACTCCCATGATGTACCACCTTCCTTGGTGAGATAATAGTGCACCATGGGAGATGTAGTCCATCCAAGGAGCCCATTTATAGAAGAAAATGGGAACAGAAGGCACCTGAACCACAACTCCCATTGCAACTTTAGTGGAATATCTGAATGGAAGTATTTTGGCTTTCAGCCAAGGAATCTTTTTGGGAGGGGGGCATCGGAGAGTAATTTTCATATGTGGTTTATTATTTACCATCACTTAATTGATATCTTCTTTTTACTCTGAATTTGTCTGGCTTCAGCTTCCCATCATAGGATCCCTTTGTGCTTTTTTTCTGCCAAGTTAAAGAGCTGTCTACTATCAGCAATCTTCCCCTAGCAGGCTCTTCTAGATTGTTACAAAATCTTCTCAACCTTCTATTGGAAATATTAAATAGATTGAGTTTCCTTAGTATTTCAGTATTAAGCATGTTTTTGTGACCGAGAAACCTTCTTATAGTTTTTTTTTCCAAATCCTTTCTACATTTTTAACATTGATTTTCAAGTGTAGTTACCAGAACTTAACATGTTATGGTCTCTCTAATGTCAAATGCAGAGGAAGTATCACCTTCTTTCTACCTGATATTTCCTTTCTGAATCTTTTCTAATTTTCTAAAATCACCCTAGACATTCTAGCAATGTGATTTTATTTTAGAGCCTGCATAATGTAAATTCAGAGAAAGAAAGAAAAGAAGGCACTGAATAGAGAGAAAATCAGCAGCGAATAGTGAATTTAGGGGAAGGAGATATTAACCTTCATAGCTGTAGCTTTATTGCAGTTTTCCCATAGGACTTGGATTTATTTGGGACCAACTCTGTCCCAAACTGAGCCCGATAAGGTTCTCCATGCCACAGCTACATGCAACATGACCAGTCACTACCACTTACATTATATTGCCATAGTGATACATACTGTATAATTGGACTGATATTGACAGCATGTCCCAGTCAGTTAATAAAGGTTTATAAAGCACTTAAAATTTTATCTGGATGACAGGCACTACATATATTAAATAATTTTATCATTATTTTAATCTTTGAACACCTCTTTCTGTTCCAGTAGCACTCCTCATCTTCTGCAAAGAGTGGGAGTATCGTCTTATATACATGCCCACAATGGTTCTAAATCCCCCAGTGTCACTTATTACCCCAGAGTTTTTCCTTCACTTGCCTTCTTCACAGATCTTCCATCTCCACCATTCTGCAGGACTCACCAACCAGTCCTTTCTCAGATAAAACCAAACCCCATGTTTGGGGATTTACCTCCTCTCATGCTTTCAGATGAGTACCTCCAGATCTCCTCTTCCAGCTTCTACAGCCTGCCACCATCTAACTAGCCTTTCACCGGCCCCATGTAGCAATATAGCTTGGTAAACAAACTCTGTAATTTACAGGTCTTCCAAGCTAATAATATTTCAGTACCAAAAAAGCACTATAACTGAACCAGGGCTGATGGATGTAGCTGGTGGGTTTGGTTATGCTATCTTAATTGCTCATTTGAATGACACAGGCTTGCAAAACAAGGGTCAGAGCCTGCAAACGTGTATAATCATGCACAGTGTTTACTACCCAGAGTAGGCATCATGGTTATAATTTAATGAAGGGAACATTAGGAGTTTTCAGTCAGGGGAGAGAGGGATATACAATATTCTCTCTCTCCAATTCCTTCCACCTCCTGGCTGCATTTCATCCACATCTTCAGTGGTCATCACCTGTGACTACAAACTCTCCTTTTTGTCCCACGTTGGGTCAGAAAGAAGTTGTTATCTAAGCTGTTTCCTCTTGCCTGTCTCATCTCACTCCCACAACTGCCTCCTTTACTGAATCTCACTGCAGCCAAGTCTTGTAGGAGACTGAGCCACGTGCTCAGACTTCTTCTCATAAGGAGTCATGGGCACTGGGGAGTCCTTGTGGGAGGGTGCCTGGAAAAAAGACAGTGGGAGAAAAAGGAAGGAGGATCAGACAAGAAGGTAATGGCCCCAAGAACAAGACTAAGACAACAGCTGAGGGGACTTGGGGGATTGCGGGGGAAGAAGGATAGGTTGATAAGAATAGAGCTATTTTGGGGAAGGAAGACTGGGAGGGAAAGAGAAGAGAATCTGAGGAGTTTGGGATAAAAAGGAAGATGGGTTGGGGAGCTCTGGGTGTATATTTTGAGAAAGGAGGACTTTGTCTACACCATATTTTTGAGCAAAATCAATTCAGCAGTAGTCTGATTGAAGCCTAGATACTTAGTGTGTTTAAGGTTACATTGCTTAGTATGTGTAAAGTTGGGCCCCAAAGTCCCAATTCCACAGCTGCTCCCATTTAGGAGTACCCTTGTTATTGTGTGGATCTCCATTGACACCCTTATGGCACAGGAGTCTCCCCCCAGATCAGTTTGTCAGAAGCAGGGCCCAAGCCCAAGATAAAGCACAATCTAATGTTCAACTAGCTTTCGAATACCTCCAGCCATTTGGCTTGAACTTTGCACAGCTGAGCATTTCATTCATTGCTAATAAGTTTTATTCCTCAATTATTGCATATCTGATAGTGAAAGGGACACCTTGACAGAGGGCTGGTGATTTATACTTTCTACTCCAAGCACTGCCTCCTCAATTTTCATTTTGTAAAAAAAAAAATCCCTCTGACTTTATATGCATTTGCAGAGGAGTAGTGGGGGAAAGTCTGCATGATTTATAGAGTGAATTTGTTAACAATATGTTACATTCTCTCTGAGTTCACTTCCATTGAATACTTCAGTGTTACTCTTTGTTACTGTAGCCATTTTTCCATGCCCACTAAATGCCCTTGTTCACTGCTTCGTAATTTGATTAATTTCCTTTGTAATAAGAATGTTCTCTTTTTTACCATTTCTTATTCTTTATGGGCTGGAACAGCAATCATCACATCAGGGTTTAAGGACACTGGATTGGCATAAACAGCTATGCTTGTCCCCCAAAGATGTGGAGATGCCCTGTGTGGCCACTCTATCTGGCTCCTCATCAGTACAGCCCATCCATAGTACTGTAACAATGAGATTTGAATATCAACTATACATTTCCCCCCTTAATAATGAATGAGTTCTTTTAGTGAAAATGTGTGTGCACTTCAAACTTAAGTCAGTATTGTATGATCTGTGGAGAGTATTGTACTGTAATAATATAATTGTATATGGATTTTTCTGTACTTTGTCATTAATCTCTTTTCTACAGATGTGATAATTATGATGTATCTAATGAAAAATAGATAACCTTGCAAAATGTATCATAGACATGAAATACAATTCAATCTACTCATTGAAGAATAAATATTTCAGCTTCAATCTATTCATACTTTTTTAAAATAAATCTTTGATAATATTGATAATTGCTGTCCATTTGCTGGGAAGGCAAGTGGTGTAGCAATCTCCCCAGGCCCTGTCAAATCTCTCAGACACTTAAGCAAATCAGTGGATTTGAGTAGTGTGTTTAAAAAACAAAAATCTGTCATCACCTTCCCTTGGACTGAATACACAAAAACAAGAGCTAAGGTCTTCAGCTGTGAGTAGCCAGGAAACATTAGGAAAGTTGTATCAGCAGGGTAGCCGTGTTAGTCTGGATCTGCAAAAGCAACAAAGAGTCCTGTAGCACCTTATAGACGAAGAGATTTTAGGGATCATGAGCTTTTGTGGGCTAAGACCCACTTCATCAGATGAATGTTGTGGAAATCTCCAGAAGTAGGTATAAATATGCAGGCAAGAAAGCAAGGTTAATTCAATCGGGGGGGGGGGAGGGGGAGGGCGAAACCCACTTCCAACAGGTGATTTGGAGAGAGGAGAAACTGCCCAGAGAGGAGAAACTTCTTTTGTAATTGGCAAGCCATTCACAGTCAATATTAAGTTCAGACCTAATGGCGTTGAATTTGCAGATGAACTGGAGCTCAGAAGTTTCTCTTTGAAGTCTGGTCTTGAAGTTTTTTTGCTGCAATATGGCTGTCTTTAGGTCTGCTATTGTATGTCCAGGTAGGTTGAAGTGTTCTCCTACAGGCTTTTGTATATTGCCATTCCTAATATCTGATTTGTGTCCATTTATCCTTTTACGTAGGGATTGTCCAGTTTGGCCGATGTACATAGCAGAGGGGCATTGTTGGCACATGATGGCATATATTATATTGGTAGAAGTGCAGGTGAATGAAACTGGAGACTGTAACCTCAAGCTCACTACTTATATCCATTAACCTCCTAGCTAGAACCCTTATCACTATGGAACAAACTTTATAACTGAAACTAAGGTCCATAAAATGAACACATCAAAAACAATTTAAAAAACCTCTCTCTTGTCCTTTGATATTATCCAGATTTAAGAGATCCAACAGATAACAAGTGAGAGTCACTGCAAATTCAAATTATGCTTTATTCCATAAGCTATAAACCCAGCCCTTGGGGGAACTCCACCCACATAGCCCCGATGGACAAATCATTTTACAAATAATAATAATAATAATCTTAGAAATTAAAAGCTGATACTTAAAATTTGACTCAAGTTTGAAACTATGCAACTGCCCATCCAACAAACAACCAAAAACCCAGAAGCAAAAAGTCAATGAACAAATAAAAAAAGGACCCAGATACCAAATCCTGAAAGCACCCAGAACTGCAGGTTATTGCAAACAAAATCCTGAAGTAAAATTAACTAATTGTTTTGCCCATATTTATAATACTTTTATTCTTACTCTAGATAAAGTCAAGCAGGAAGGACAGATATGTTCAAAGAGAAGAGTACTGTAAATTACCGTACAGTAACCATAGTGCAGTAGTAGCAGATAAGCTTTCAGCATTTCAAAATTGAGCACACACAGTTATACAGACTACAGCAGACTATTACAGGGGAGATGAAGGTAGGAAGATCAGACAAGGAAATTATTGCTAACACCCCACCACCCAAAGCTATGCCAACTGACTCAGTGGGACCAGGTGACTAGCAGCACATTGATGGTTGAAAACCACAGGGTATAAACCTTCTTGTTTCTCTCCCACCTCTTGTCTGAACAATTAGTTGCTAGGTTTATTGCTTGCAACACCCCTTAGACCAAATTCCTGCCTCCTTGCCTGGTTACTGCTCCTTGTTCTTATTACTTGTTTCTGCTTCCTGCTTCCTTGCCCTAACTCCAATTAACGACTCCAGCTTTGACCCTTAGTGTGTCTTCTGACTCCAGCTCTGGCTAGATCCTTTCCATGTCTTCTGGTTCTGACTTTGGTTTGATCCTTGGCATGGCTTCTGATGCTGACTCCAGCTGTGACCCTTGGTTTGACTCCTGTCCATGATCACTACTCTGGGCTCTGACCTTTCGGTCAGGCTAGCCACATTACAGGCCCTGACAGTCTGTCAGTTCTTCAGGGCACTGACTGTCTTCTACTATGAATATGTACAGAACCTAGAACAAAAGGACTCTGTTCTCAGTGGAGGTCACCAGGGCACTAACGATATAAATAACACAATCTATATTTTCTCATTTACTTCTTGCTTTAACAAACATTATTTTTATGACTTTAGACTTGTATTATGGATTTTTTTTCCTTTACAAATTATGCTGTTTTTTCAGAATATTAAAATAATATAAACAATCAGTAAGATTCTATTTAGAATGTCTGCAGTGGACATAGCCATGGTAACGTAAATGGATTGCAAGGGGGGAGGGTGTGTTTATAGGAATTCAAGACAATTTCTTCATCCAGGAAGTAGGTTTTGTTTAGATGACCACAGCTGTATATATTTTAATCTATATTGAAGAAAGGAATATAAAACTAAACATAAATAAGGAAAAACAGATAAAGAAAAATAGTTAAAGGACCAGAGTGGTTTAAGATTTTAAACTTAATTTTTCTAAGTATCCTGGACACTTATCTGTTATATTGCCTCAGTGATTCAGAGATGAGATCTCTGGTAGGCTTTGTTCAATTCATCAGCAAGTAGCTGAAAAAAGATCTAAGAAGCAGACTACATGGTAGATAAAGACATACACATTGCACAAAATAACACCATTCTCATACGGTCACTGATTAATTCTAGTAGGTCAGATGAAGTGGGTCTTCACCCTTGAAAGTTTATGCTCCAAAATATCTGTTAGTCTATAAGGTGCTACAAGATTCTTTGTCGCTTTTGCAGATCCAGACTAATATGGCTACCCCTCTGATTTAAGGGTATGTGGTCAGTGTTTTTTTTTCTTTTTCTTTACTGAAGCAGGTTCTCCTTCTCTTCTACTTTGAAAAGCCACCTGCTGTTCAGACTTTCATTCCAGAGTGCACAAACTGAATTCCACATAGTGACCATCTCCTTGATCACATAGAGAAAAGTGAGAATGAAAAGAGAACAGAACACCAGAATGAGAAAAGAAAGTTTTGTTAAAAATGGAAGGGATGGGCTAGTAATAGAGAAAAACGGAGATACAGAAATAAGATGACAAAATCATGTAGGTTATTGTATTTAACTGTATTCATTTACAGTCTCATTTTAGTGTAATTCCTTATATACTAGAGCAGGGATGGGCAAACTTTTTAGCCCAATGGTCACATTTGGAACTAGAAACTATATGGCAGGCCATGAATGCTCACAGAATTGGGGATGGGATGCAGGAAGGTCGAGGGCTCTGGTTGGAGGTGAGGGCTCTTGGATGAGGCCAGAAATGAGGAGTTCAGAGTGCAGGAGGAGCCTCTGGGCTGAGGTGGGGTTGGGGAGGCACTGAGGGCTTGAGCTGGGGTTGAGGGCTCTGGGGTGTTTATGGGGATGAGGAGTTTGGGGTGCAAGAGGGTGCTATGAGTTGGGATTGAAGGGTTCGGAGGGCAGGAGGGGATCAGGGCAGGGGCAGAGGATTGGAGCATGGGTAGAAGCTCAGGGGTGCAGACTCTGGGTGGCACTTACCTCAAGAAGCTGCGGCACATCCTCTCTCTGGCTCCTACACATGGAGGCACCACCCCACAGCTTCCATTAGAGCACTAGAGGGGGCCAGTGGAGCATGTAGGAGCCAGAGGGGGGCCATGCCACAGTTTCCGGGAGCCTCATGGAGTGGCCCCTGACCCTGCACCATGGCTGGTGCACTGAAGCGGAGCAAGCCCCAAACCCTGCTCCCCAGCGGGAGCTCGGGGCCCAGTTTAAAACGGCTGTCCGGACGGATGCATAGCTTGCTCTCCCCTGTCCTAGATCTTTGTACATTCTGGACAAAACTAATGGAAATGGTTATTTGGAACACTTATACTATATTAATAATTTAGTTTATATTCTGTAGTTAAATAATTGGACAAATGGCAAAGAAAATAACTTAGAATTCACCAGAAAACAGATATCCTTCTTTGAATTGTCCCTTGAATGATTTTTATTTTTTAATTAATTATTATTATTATTTTTATTGTAGTATCATTCAGAGGCCTCAGCTAAGGATTGGACACTGTACATGCATATAACAAAGAGATTGTCTCTGCTTCAAAGAGCTTACAGTCTAAATATAATATAGGATACCACAGGTGGCTAGAAGAAACAGATGTGGGGAGCACAAGTTAATAGTACGATGATTATGATTAGTGTAATAAGCACCAGTCACAGCACACCAGCTGCCCAGCCAATCACAAGTATTTTGTAGGCATCAAAATAATAACAACATGATAATATGTTGACAACTTTGTCTAGATTCCAAGATAGCAGAAGGCTTCATTTCCCTGGCAGCTGAAGAGGCTGAGGGAGTTCTGAAGATACCCCTTTTTATATAAGATATGTGAGATAAGTTTGACAGTCGCAAATAATCCTCTCACTGACCCTTCCTAAAATCAGAAGGTTGGCCCTCTGCATTATAGTGTGATCCCCATGGAAAGGAATATGTAAAGTTTAAGTGATAGAATGGACAGAAAAATATGCACTCCAAAATACAAAGGCCAGCTTTGTTTACATAGTGACTTTCTCAATCACACAAGGCACACATCATACTTATCACTAACATCCTGAGGAGCTGATCAAACCAGTCTTCACTTTACTCAAAAGATGATTGCCATTGTGTGATTTATAAAACATCTCCAGAACAGTATGCTGCTGCTGCTCCTGCCAATGCAGACCTCATGGCCGCTCTCACACATCCAATAAACAGGAACCCTCATTTTAGCTATCATGCCATTGACTTTTAGCTGTCATGCCACTGAGGATGCCATTACATTGGATCCATCAGAACTCTGACATAGAGAAAGGAACTAGGATTTGGGTCATACAGTGGATTCTACTTGTTCTTTCTCAGGGACAACATATATGTGCCTGTGCCTTCTGAGAAAGACAAGCATTTGCCTTGAGAGAATGAATTGGGAAGAAATGAATCCCCCTCCACCTGTGGTGGGTATAACCTTCTAAGCCACAGATTTTCCCAGAGTTCTGCGAAGTATAGTTTGTTCTGAAGGTGACACAATGCAACTAAGGTGCCAAGATGCTGGATAACCTTCTGCCACACGTGTAATACAATTCATAGTATCATAAAAACAAACCATGCACATAACCACTTCTTTGGGTCTCTGCCAGCTGAAAAAACATATTGCTATTGATGCCAAGGAGTAATGTGGCTGTTTTCTGCACCACTGATGATATTATGGGTTTAGTGTGAGCAAGAGACACCACCATTATTCTTATCAGTCCTTCCTGATTTTCTATTTTTAATTTCCAATGTTTTCTAAAGCATGTTCAAGTACCTTGTGCGGAAAACAGGAATTTAAAGTGGAATTTAAAGGGTTAGAATGGAATGAGGTGTTTATTATTACTCTCCTCACAGCAAAGACTATGTTACTACAGTTAGTCAGATTTATTTATGTATTATATTTATTTATTTGAATCTCTCCCTCCTGTGGAAAATTTCAGATTTTTAGTGGAAAACTGAAAACTCCCTTTTTCTTTCGTCTGGAAACTGATTATTGCAATCCTGCTATTGTACCTTATGAGAGTTGTAGTTCAGGTGCGTTGTGCCCTCAGTCTCCTGGCAACACTACATCTCTCACAATGTACTACAGTCTTATTTCTTTCTCAGCCACTGTGGTGCATCATGGGAGCTGTAGTCCAGATGGGGAACCTTGCTGATAAAGAATGGGAGGATCAGGCACTCAAATTAGAGTTCCCATGAGGCACTGCAGCAGGATTTACAAATCTGGCAGGGGTTGGGTTTTTTTTGGTTTGGGGATTTCAGTTTTTTAACAAAAAGTCAAATATTGCTGCAGAAAGCAAACATGCTTCACAAAAAAAATGTTTAGTTGAAAACCCAATTTTCTATCACAAAACAGTTTTGACACAAATCTTCTGAGCAGTCCTAAATATTACCCTTCCAAAGCAGAATAATTTCTTCCTTTGGGTCTCCCACCTCTTGCCTTTGTGCCTCCTTTCAGCCCCATGGATCAAAGCTACTTCCTTGCATGTCCTCAATTTTTCATCAGTTGCCTCCTCAAAAATACACTTCTTCCAAAAAGGCCATCATAAGCCCTAATTATTCCCCATAGAAGTGTTAATGAAACAGCAGAGAGTAGTTGACAATAATAAAAATTAACAAAAGTGATGTAGCTAGCAAGACACATGCCAGATTGTTCTGGCTAATCATGTATTTTCTTGATGCATCCACTCCCCGGAGTACTTTGGTGTCCTCATTGAAGTGAATAGGGGTATAAGATAAATAAGAAATTAAAGAATTAGTGTTATCTTAAATTTGGCTATGAAAATATATTTGTTGTAAAGAAAAGCCCTGACTAGCAAGTAGAAGGAAGGCCTTAAAAATAATGTGTTATAAGGAATGAAGTAGAGAGGATGTCTGATTCAAAAAATGAAATAAGGTGAAATTTCTTTAAAAAATACCTTTGGCCAATAGGGGTGACTGAAAATGGTTTTTAAATAAAACAAAGATAATCTGTCTTAAAATGAGCCAACATGGCTCTTTCCACCCCACATACCAATGTTATCCCCAAAATTAAGGTCTACGTAAAGCCAGGTGGAAAAATAAAAATTGGTTCTCAGCAAGGAGCGGAAGAGATAGGGAGGAAAGGCCTTGGAGAAAAAGCAGGTTGTAAATCTTATCTGGACTAAGACTGGAAATAAGAATAAACTGTCTCCAATTGGTGTAGTGACAAAGAGTCCTGTGGCACCTTAAAGATTAACTAAAGTATTGAAGCATAAACTTTCGTGAGCTAATTCCCATTTCGTCTGATACATGCAGTGGATGAAGTGGGTATTAGCCCACAAAAGCTTATGCTTCAATACTTTAGTTAGTCTTTAAGGTGCCACAGGACTCTTTGTCACTTCTGCAATTCCAGACTAATACAGCTACCTCTCTAATTCCATTTGGTGTTTAACTCTTGTCCAGGGATCGGCAATGTTGGCACGCAGGACCTCAGGGTAAGCACCCTTAGCGGGTCCTGCCACTTTGTTTACCTGCCATTTCGCTGACCGCGGCTCCCACTGGCCATCCCAGTCCAACGGGGGCTGCAGGAAGTGGCGTGATGGGCCTTATAATTTCAAAAGAGTTCTTCTCTTATTTCCGTGGTGCTCCATGCTTTGTATCCTCTCTGAAAGCAGGAGTCAAGAGGTGGCCACCTGTGTGGAGAATTCTGTGGAGCAGCTACAGTGGAGCTATACTACTTGTATCTGAAGTTAATGGGAACTGGAACTAAACCCATGTAAAATTGTCCACACATGAAGTTGCACCACTTTAATTAAATTGGTGTAACATGATAACTTTAGTTAAATTGGTGCAACTTTGTGTGTAGTCCTTCAGGCTCTGTATTTTAATATGTCTGGGCTTGCCTCTCACATTAGGATCCCCATCTCAGTTGGAAACTCTATATGCAACTGAAATACAAATAATAAGCAAAAGAAATATGTGTCTCTCATTTCCCCTTTCTGGAATGTTTGAAAACTTTTCACCCATTTCTAAAGCACACTCTAGAATATGAAATAAAATTCACACTTTAAACTTCAAACAAATTACATTAATTAGTGGTCATAAATTAAGATAAAATAAAATAAATCTGGAATTAAAAAGAGTGGTCATATTTAAAATTCATGCAAATTTTGCTCAGACTCCATATCCTTTGATCACTTTTGCCAGATCACAACATGGGCTGAGTCAAAGCACAAACACTAACAAGAAGATCTTGTTAAATTTTCATTTCTTGCAATGTTAGAGCTAAAAGAAACAAAATGTCTAATAGAAGTGTAGTTGGAAAGAGATCAGAAACATGGAAGCTTGAGGATTAGAGCAGAATTTATTTCTTTAAAAAGAAAATTATCTACATATTACTGTAAGATAGAGGATTGTCAGAACTTCACAATCTGTTAAATACTGCAAACTACTAAGCAATTGGCACATACAGTGACAACAGCAAGTCAAGACAATTCATAAAAAGTTGCTGAAGTATTTAAATTGCTACATTTAATTGGTTTATGCACTCCTTTAAGGCAATAATCTTAGAACAATCCTGGAGGAGAAGTGGTGTTTATGGAAAAATAAGGTAACTTTTAACATGTTAATTTTCACTCTTAAGTAAACTCAAATGAAGGCTTGGGAAATTAGAGTAAAACATTGTTTGTATAGTATATATCCATCAAATAACTGTGCTGAATGTTTCAATTTGCTTTGGGAACTCTTTATTCATTATGTTATAGGTCAACCAAATATTATAGCTACCTGTAATTATATGGAAATGGTGATCTATTACTCTTTACATTATATATCCTGTACTATATTGCAGAAGCTGTTTTGGCCATTAGACACTACATTTATAGATATCTTAGGAGATATTTCCATATTATTATAGGAATCTTAACTTTAAGTTAAAGGAGCTGTTTTTTTGTTTGTTTGTTTTTGATAATTAAATGATAAGTGTAAGAGTGACAGCATATTTTTTAAAAAAATAAGAAAAACAGTTGTCTAATTACTAAAAGAAGAATCTCAGTCACTGAAAAATGGGAGTACATGGCTAGATGATATCCTACTCATGTGTAGAACATGAGGTACAAATCACAGTGTTTCAAAGGACTACTTAATTCTGCCACAGAAGAACTTTATTAAAATAATGCAAACTAAGATAAAGAATTGGGCAGGTCAAATAATGAAAACAATTATTCAGAAATAGTTAGTCAATAGAATAATGACAATATTCCTACTGAACATTATTTGCTATACATTAGATCAACACTAGTCTTTCCTCCTCTACTTCCATCCCCCCAACAACAAAAAATGTTAATAAAGATAATTAAAGGTAAAATGAGTGCTAGTACTATGGCATCTAGCTAACTAAAATCGTTTAATAAAACTCCCAGTCACACATACACAAAACCCCCCTGACTTAGCAGGTATCTCAGAGCATGTCTAAGACCCAGCATAAGCAAAGGGTTTGAACTCAAGCTCACACCTAACCCCCTTTTCTGTTTGCACACAAATAGCTCTAATCCAGGGCTCCGACTCAAGGTCTCAGGAGCCCAACCCAGGGTCCCAGGACACCATGTGGCTGGAAGGTCCACGCCTGAGTCAAGCCATAGGTTCAAGTCTCAATGGACTTGTGCAATGGGACTCCGCCAAAAGTTTTCCACAGTGCCATATGCCAACTTTCTTTATTCTCTGGACAGGCAATTCTGGTGGACAGTCAAGTTTTCCCACACTGCACCCACAAACAAGGGGCTAGAATGGTCAGATTTCGGGAGAATGCTGGGAAGTCTGAGACATGGGTGGTTGGATTCGGGCCCTCATAATACAGTGTAGATGTTGGATTCTCAGATTCGGACACAGGGTTCAACAATCCTAACAAATGTGGGTATATGCTCAAGCTCTAGGTTTACACTGCAATGTAGACGCATACCTTTAGTACAGTACCCATTATACAACTGACCATTCACTTTTACACCTGCCAATTTCTACCACTCACGCATGCTTAATTTTATCCCTTTATTTTGGGTAATTGATCAATCTATGCTTTTAGATGCATAGTTGCAACCATGTATGCTGTTGCTAAAATGCAGGTGATAGGTTTTAAAGTTAATAGTCAGTTGGCTACTTCGGCATTTAGAATAACATTTAGAAAGAGAGAGAGAGAAATATGCAGGTTAAAAATAGTTGGAGGGCAGTACAGTGTTAACATCCTTTCCACTTTAACTACCATTTAATGAAGGGCTGTGTGTGAATTTCCTGGATGTTTGATGCTTTAGTGTTTTCTTTGGTTGTATAATTATTGGAGGTGATTGGAATCCACCTCTCCCACCCTGTTGTTGACATTTTGACAAAAACAGGGGAGGAATCAATTTTTTTCAACAAAAAAAAAAAGAACAACCTTGGAAACCAAAAAGTGTGGGGAAGGCAGTACTTCAGGTTTTCAATCTCTCTCTCTCTCTCTCTCTCTCTCTCTCTCTCTCTCTCTCTCTCTCTCTCTCTCTCTATATATATATATATATTCTATGGAAACCAGACAAGGTTTTGGTCAAAAACCCAGCCAGCCCTAATATTGATAGGCTTGACAGCCAGACTGGACCCTTATGAGTCCTACCTGGAAGGGGCCATCTTTTGATTCAGAAAGGACGCAAGCTACCCCTGTGTCACCAAGCCCCTACTCTCCTCTTCTTTCACATGGTTCTCTGTGGATTTAGCTATCTGCAGTGGGTCTGTGAAGAGCAATATGTCAGCAGGGGAAGAAATGGGTCAGACAGTGGCTCCTTCCACATTATTGTGCATTTTAGGTGGAGTTTAGGTGTTGACAAAGGCCTTATGTCAGTTCTCTGCATTGGGATTAATTTAATCCTTACAGAGTAAGGCAGGGAGACATGGTGCTAAATAGGAAATAGGAAGTGTGATTTTTCAAATGGCCATAAATCTTGCTTTACAGTACTGTCTACTAATGTTAGGAGCCAGTCAAAAATTCAGAATATGTGTTTGTTGATGTGTGCTAACATAAGACTTTAGCTATAATTAATTACTTATGTTTAAAACATGGCCTATTAAAACAGATTCAGGATTTCTATACTGGTGAACAGGAAATCCATCCTCCTCTACTGATATAGTAAAGGAATGCTTTGAAATACACACAGGGGTATAGTATAATTAGACATGCTACTGCTAGGAGACACATGGAAGATTTTTTAAAAAAATCCTGCCTTGAATAAAGAAACAAACCTGTGCAGTAATTAAAATAACTAAAGACTATCATACTGGAGACATCTATATAAAGTCATTTGCAGTTCATATGCCACCTTAGAAGTGTCTATGTGATTAGCAGTCAGAAGAAAGTCTGGCAAACTCCAGCTAAAATGAGTTAACGGGACATGACAGATTTACATGTGTGTGATATAATGTATACTCCAAGGTTAGCATTAGCAGTCATAAAAACATCTTAAAATTTGATCCTACTAAAATGGGTTTTTTTTTTTAGATTTGTCAGCAAAAGCAATCAATGTTTATTCCATTCCTCACAAAAATCCTTAGAGTTAGCAGTGTACATCACTTTTGGATGTCAATCTCCTCATTATAACATAAACATTTCAGATGCAGCATGTAAACCAACATTTATTTGCCACGATTTGTATTCATTAAAACTAACTGTCAACATTTCAAAATCATTTTAATAGCAAAATTGACTTTGTGATTTTGTATCTTTTTATGCTAGTCTTTGGCAAACTGTGAAATTTGTGTACAGTTGCCATGGTAAATCTATGAAATCTGTCATGTATCTCTATGATTTATGAAAATTCTTAGGTCTAATCCTGATGTCATTTCATTCAGCAGGTGTTTTGACATTGACTTCAGTAGGAAGACGATTGGGACCCTTTGGTTAAAGATACTACATGATGGTGTATCTGATAAACAATTACACTACTAAGACTCCTTACATTTTTTTAAAAGAACATCTGTCAAACCCTATCTCTCTACTCATTTGCCTTTGGCTATAACTTTGTTTTTGATTATTCTTCCCATCTATATGTATAAAATACTAAGTTTTGTTATTAGGGACCTGATTCAGTTTCCATTGTAGTCAACAATTTTCAATGGAAGTTAGATTAGTCCCTGGATAAGCACTGGGAATGGGCATGTAAATTACCGTATATTTCGGCGTATAAGACGCCTTTTTAACCCCCAAAAATATTCTCAAAATTAGGGGGGGGGGCGTCTTATACGCCGAATATATGACACTGAGGACCCTGAGCACCGGGCAGCTGGAGCTGGGGCGGCTGCAGGTGGCCCGGCGGGCGGGGCGGGGCGGCGCTTCCCCCCCGAGCCCACCCGCATGTGTTCGGGGCCGGTGGGGAACGGGAGCAGCTCGGGCCCCGGGGCCCCTGGGAGCGCCCGCCCGCGCGGCGGGGACGGGAGAGCGGCGCTTCCCCAGCAGCCCGCGCGGCGGGGACAGCGCTCCCCCAGCAGCCCGCCCGCGCGGCGGGGACGGCGCTCCCCCAGCAGCCCGCCCGCGCGGCGGGGATGGCGCTCCCGCAGCAGCCCGCCCGCGCGGCGGGGACGGCGCTCCCCCAGCAGCCCGCCTGCGCGGCGGGGACGGGAGAGCGGCGCGCTTTTTGTGTGTGGTGTTTTTTTTTTTGTTTTTTTTTTTTGTAATCCGGCTTTTTTACTATAAAACTCGGGGGTCGTCTTATACGCCCCTAAGTACATGCTGAAGTGCCTTCCTGAATTGGGGCTACAATGTGGGTATATAGATACCAATTAACTGTATCACTTGAGAGTATCAAGTGTGACCTGGTCTTGGGAATGGCCATCAGGAGACCTGGGTTCTGTTTACAACTTTGCCAATTATTTGTGTCACTAAACTGAACGGTGATACATGGTTGCAAAATATTTTCCATCAGGCAGTAGGGGGTGAGGGGGTCTTACATTGGAAGTCTCTAAAACAGCGGTGTCCAATAGAAATTCGATGCTAGCCACACTTGTTTTTAATTTTTCTTATTTTCCACATTATAAAAAGGATTTTAAAATATACTACAAACAACATTTCAAATTATTGATATAAAAATAAGTAGATATTACAAAAAATAGGTACTACTAACACACAATTACCGGTATTTGGTTCAGAATCTTTTTTTTCTAGATTTTCCTCCTTTAAAATTAGGTGCGTCTTATATGCCGGAGCGTCTTATATATAACGTCTTTATATTTTAAAACTATTTACCCAAATATTTTTAAATGAATAACTGAGTTGTTTTAATAAAGATTTCAAGTTATTCTCTAAATACTGAAAGTATGTCATGGTCATGTACATTCTGGTATCCCCTGAATTAATAAAAGAAAAGCACCAAGTACATTGTTTGCTCAAGTAATAGGCCAACATCATTAATTTTGTAGTTATTGTAATAAGGTTCATAGCTGAAGTTTTGCTGGCTTTATTGAGTCTGTATCTTACGAACCCCCCAGTTTAAACCATATGGGATTATGCAACAAAGTTTCATACTACAGCCTGTATTAACTTTAGTGAACCCAATGTAAGTCGCTGAAGAAGTGAAAGCCATCATTGTCAAGGACAATTTTGGCTGTTATGAAGAAGGCATCTGGCAGCAAAGAATATGTCTCCATAGAGAAATAAAGATGTCTGGCTTTGGTGATATCTTCATTAGTGAGAATCAAGGTGTTTTTCACATTTCATTTAAAATTGGTCATTTTTGATGGAATGACTTCAAAGTATTCATATCTTCAAAGACCCACCAGTCAAAACTGTCTTTTTACCCTTCTTCTTACATCTGGTGCTATAATCTTCAGCGTAACTAATTAAACAATAATAAGAAACTTAGAGAATGAATTTCCATTATTATTCAACATAAAAATTGTGCATGCATGCAGCCATTTGTTAATTGTAGCCAATCCTTATAGTTTCCACCATTTCATTACAAACAAATGGACTGGATACCATAAAATAAACAAAGAAAATGTTAAAGAAAAAAATCTACACACAAAAACAACCTACACACAAAACAACCAATCAACAAAACAAAAATCACTCATCCCACCCACCCAATTTTGTTCTAGAATATTTTAATTAGTCCTCAGATGAATACTGCTACTGTGCCATAAAATAATTGGAAATTCACGCACTGCTGGAGTTTAATGCAGTTGTACAGCCTTATTCCAAACAACATCAGATACCTATAAATGCCTACAGATTCACTTGTATTTTTATTGAGACATTTTCTTTTACTGAGTGTCTGACTTTGTTTCATGCTGATCAGATGTTTCCAATTACAGATTTTATTTATCATGGTGTTCAACCCACCTACATTTACATTTTATTTTCCTATCTTGTACCAGAGAATGGGGGAGTAGCAGTGGAGAGGGAAGATAGATTTCAGTAGTGTCAGGGTGCACAATAAGTGATACCAGAGCCCCTCACCCAGTGCTTCTGCCCCATCTCTTCTTAGAACAAGACACCGACCCTACCTTTTCTAAAGCCAAGGCTGCAGAGGTACCCAACATTGATAGCTTCCAGAAGATCAACATGGGCCTAGCATGGAGAATGCTCCTGAGAGCAAGCAAACTTGAGACCTGATCAGGGAAAGAAGGAATTTGGGTTCTACTCCAGCCACTGATTTGAGCAGGTCAAAGGGGTCACCTCCTTGTTCAGCAAGCTGCCAGTGTAAGTAGTTGGGCTGAGGGAAACCTGCAGAGTCCAGTGAGCTCTATAGTCACCAGGAGAAATCTAGACAACAAATGACTTGTACTAGCTTGGAAGCATACAGACATGAACACTTTCTAAGACACAGCACAGGGTTAAAGGATGTTGTTTAAAATTGTGTGTGCCCCATGTGTGCATTTTAAAATGTGCATGATACCAATGCATGCCTTATAAATACAGTGCTCTGTCCCATAAACCTCCTCCTTCTAGTTCTGCAAACTTCCTCTGACATCAGTACTGCTTTGTGTCTGTGGGGCTATTTGCAGGCTTCCTCATTCAGCAAGCAATTTTAGGAATATCCTCATCGGTGTCAACACAAAGGTTAGGTCAATAACAAAAGAACAGAAGTAATGGGTAACAATGGACAGGATATAAGCTCAAATATTAAATTTAATTTCCACATTCAATTTATTTAAAAACGAAAAGTGTTTTTCATTAGCTTAGATTGGTGAAATTCTTGATCAAAGGTAGTTCAAAATGACTTGCTACAGGGTTTTTTTTTATTGTACAGTTTATGTATTTGTATTGTGATAGCACATATGGTTCCCAATTAGACATCAGGGCTCCATTTTGTAGGCACTGTCAAACACAGAACAAAAACAGTCCTCATCTACAAAAGCTTACAGTCTAAGTGACCTGCCTTTTCCACTTCTCTTGCTTATTTGAAACACTATCCTACTCCTGCTGAGGTCAATGGCAAATGCTTATTGATTTTAATAGTACAGAATTGGATCCATGCAACAGAGGAACATAGTTCTCAGGTCTGAACCAATATGGTGATGTCTATCTATTCTGATATCCTATGTCTAATGGTGTCCAGTAATACATGCTTCAGAGGATGATGCAAGAACCACCATAATGAGCAGTGGTGGAATAAGCAGCCCAAAGGGAAAGTTTCTTGCAAGTTCATATCAGTTAAAGTTAGCATTGGCCTTGAAGCCTGCAGGCTGATATCCCTTCCATCCTTTTCATGTCTAATGTGAACTGTGGATGGTCTCATTATCCATATAAATAGATAATTATTTTTTTTAATTACACTAAACTCGGCTTCAGTGATACCTTGTGGTAATGAGTACCACCAATTAATCAAACAATAGGTAGAGAAGTATCTCTACTTATCAGCCTTAAACGTGCTATCTTTCAACTTTATCTTTGTTCTTGTATAATGAGAAAGGGTAAATAAAAGTATCTGATTTACCTTCTCTAGCCAATTCATTCATTATTTTGTATACCTCAGGTTTCCTTTTATTCATCTCTCTCTAAACTCAACAGTCACAATCTTTTCAATCTCTCTTCAGGATCATGCTTGATCCTAAGGTGTGGAGCCTCTCTTGTGAGGAGCTAAGTAATATCCATTCCAGTTGAATCCACTGGGAGATAAATGACCCAGCACCATTACAGGATATACATTTCCTAAATATACAATACATGTAAAAAGAATAAAAAGGCAAAAATAAACAAATATATTTATAATCATCTAACCAAAGGCTGTTACATTTGCTTTGCAAAAATGCTGCATATATTTTGAGAACATATTGGTGATTCTATCTGTATTACCTCTGTTGAAGAAAAGGTCAACAGCTCTATCACACATCTTATGTTTTAAAGTGTTTCACAATTTTCACTGTTACGTATCAATTTTTGGACAGCAAATACAATTTTATGACAGGCGACCTTATCCCTGTCAGCAAGAGATGTGCTTTTGAGCTGTACATCAAAATGAAATACATTCTCTATAATTCTTTCACCGTTACCAGGGTACAATAACATATCTTCATTAAATGTCAAGTATTTACCTCAGAAAACTGAAGAAATGTTACACAATAAAGTTATAGGAATAAAATAAGAAAAATGATGATAACATAAGATTTCTTACACCAAAGTAAAATTGAAAAATGTTTTGAATAAAGAACATTTTTTTCAGCAACTGGTCTTAAACAGTGCCTACTGAATATTTTCACACTGTAATAGCTCTTTACAGACATTATCTTCTGTTTTCCTCCTCCCAAAAAAACAAAACAAAATGTTTCTTTTGCTGGAAGTAGTTATCAATCCTATGAAGTTATCTACAGATCCTGAAAGTGAGAACATATAGCATAGTTAACAAAATATGTAGCCCTGATATAACTTTCCCCATGTTACCATACACCAGCTAACATATTTGAATCACATCATAGCAACTTAAAAATTATATTTTTGGGGGAGGGGCAATGGGGAAATTCTCTCTTTTCATAATCTCTTTCTATCTTCTTGTATGTCCTTCCCTTACCCAAAGTTTATGATTAAACTCAACCCTACTTATTTAAACACTAAATAACAAAAGCAAACATTTTTACTAAAACCAATTCCATTTTTGATGGCTTCTTTGTCTAGTCATTATTTTTCTGTGGCCAAAGATTGAGGAGAGAGAAGTCGATTCTCTGGTGATACAAACAGTGGAAATCTTGGCCAGCGTTAGCAAGTAAGATTTTGTAAGTAAGACAATTTATATATGGATTACCCATAACTTTTGCTTTCTCTCTAAATCCCAGGAAATCACTTCTGTCTGACCTGACACATAACTTGCTTCCCAGAAGTAAGTTACTCATCTTACCACTACTCAAAAAACTTTCACATCACAGCAACATTCTTTGTTTGGGTGAACAGGAATATAACTTCCTGCAGAACTTAATGTCACTCCTGATTATCTGGTAGTACTCACTATAGCTGGAGTGTACGCCTTATCCACCCTTGGGGATGGCACACATCTATTGCCCAGAATTTGAATGACCTTTAGAACTACTCAAACCTCCAAAATGGTACACACAGATCATCTCTGCCATGATATTAATTTATATCAAATGGTGTTATTTAATTTAACTTAATTAGTTAGTTTTAACCTAGATGCCTTATTGCAGGCTCTGAGATGGAATCTTCATGCCCATTACATGTCTATACCTCAACATTTTTAAAAAAATCAGCTATTTTTTTTTTAAAAGAGGGGGGAAAAAAACCTAGCGCTCTGATACTGGACTATGTTCCTGTCATTTTGTGTATTTTAGAAGCCAGATTCCCCCATCTGGGAATATCCAGTGCAGGTTAGTGGCTTTATTTCCTCTGCAAGCTGTGATTGAAGTGGGGAGGGTAGTTGACTTACAGGGAATTAGAGTCAACCAAGGAGGTGGGTTTGCATCAAGGAGAAACAAACAACTGTCACACTGTAGCCTGGCCAGTCATGAACCTGGTTTTCAAAGCTTCTCTGATGTGCAGCATGCCCAGCTGTGCTCTTCTAATCACTCTGGTGTCTGGCTGCGCAAAATCTGCTGCCAGGCGATTTGCCTCAACCTTCCACCCTGACATAAATGTCTCTCACTTAACTCTCATGGATATTATGGTGCACACAGCAAGCAGCAATTACAATGGGAATATTGATTTCACTGAGGTCTAACCTAGTGAGCAAACAGCACCAGTGAGCGCTACTGTCCCGCCATAGTTAGGGAATGCCATTGCAGCAAAGCCATCCACTCTGACATGCACATTTCCTGGAGTCACTACCCTTAATAGCATCAGATCAGTGATTGCGTTGGCTACCTGGATCACAGCAGCCCCCACAGTAGATTTACTCATTCCAAATTGATTCCCGACTGATCTCTAGCTGTCAGGCATTGCAAGCTTCCAAAGGGCTATCACCATTATTTTCTCAACTGTGGGGGCTGCTCTCATTTTGGTATTCTTGCGCTTCAGGGCAGGCGAAAGCAAGTCACAAAGTTCCATGAAAGTGGCCTTATGCATGCGAAAGTTTTGCAGCCACTGGGAATCAATCATCCCAGACCTGCAGTTCCACCAGTCTGTGCTTGCTTTCTAGGCCCAGAATTGGTGTTCCACGGCATAAGCCTGCCCCATTGCCACCAAGATGTCCAAATTGCCAGGGTCCGTGCTTCCGGGAATGTCTGTGTCCATGTCCTTATCCCTATCGTGATCGTGCTGTCATCACCTCTTTGCCATGTTTTGCAGGTTCTGCACATACTGCAGGATAATGCACAAGGTGTTTACAATGCTCACACATCACAGTGATTTGAAAGGACTATTGTTTGCTGTTGTTTTCACGGAGGGAGGGGAGAATGATGAAAACCACCCGCAACAATATTTTTGACCCATCAGGCATTGGGAGCTTAACCCAGAAGTTCAGTGGGCAGCAGAGACTGTGGGGACTGTGCATCCACAGTGCACCACCCTGAGAGTCGATGCTAGCCATGGTAATGTGGATGCAATCTGCCGATTTCACACGCGTAGTGGGGACATACACAATTGCCTGTATAAAAATCTCTTCTGAAAAATTGACTTTCATAAATTTGACCTAATTTCGTACTGTAGAAGTGCCCTAAGTGTGGCATTTTTAAGTCAAACTGGCATTACTTCCAAATAAGTCTAATGGACAACACAGTGCTCTAATAGCAAAACACTGCATTATTGTGCAAAGGCTCTGGGTTGGGTTCAGAGATCAGTCGCAAAACTTTAGATAAAATGAGGTTCAGAAGTGCGTCCCAAAGCTATTTAGCAATCTTCTAACTGAGGCATGGAACAGCTATAATAGGCTCCACAATTAGTCATACACAAAGACCTTGTCAGATAGAAGGAAGCCAGTAGGAAGCCCCTGAAGAAGTGAACAGCTAAATAGGGGTAAATGGGGCATCCTAGGGACTTCCAAGAGTGAGGAAGAAAAATTTAGTTGACAGCAATGTTTGTTTCTGACATCAGTGACTTACACATCCATCTGATGATATGAAGTTACCCAATACCTCTGAGATAAAGACTTCATCTAGTATAGATACAAATTCAACTAGATGTTAGTTTGAAAACCTAAACTGTAAGGGCTCATCTTCACTAGAGCCAGCAGGGATCGATCTTCTGGTGATCGATTTATCACGTCTCATTAAGACGCGATAAATCGATTGCCCATGGCATCCCTGTCAACTTCGGAAATCCAGCTTGCTGAGAGGCGCAAGCTGGAGTCGACGGGGGAGCACGCCGCCGACTGCTGCCACTGTGGGGATGAGCGGTAAGTCGGCGGCAGATACGCAAACTTCAGCTATGTAATTCACGTAGCTGAAGTTGCGCATCTGCCGTCGATCCTGCCCCCTAGTGAGGACAAGCCCTAAGAAAGTGTAAAATTGAGGATATTTACAGTGTAAAGTACAAAGTATTAAAAAATGGCGGATTCCTGCAAAGAATGAAATCACGGTGTTTGCAGACACAAAGATAAGCAACTTCTCCCAAAGTTTTGCAATCTTTCAGTAAATGTGGCTTCTTAAAAAAAACACGCTTCCCAGGAGTAATGAGTGTTGCAGTTTCAGACACTTCTTATTCTCTGATTGCCTTCAGATGCCTCCTCTTCTGTGAATTTTGTTTCTCTATTTGGCATCCAGCAGATGTCTTCTATAAAGATATATGTTAGGAACAGAACCACTGAAGGACACAACAGACGCAGAATTGTAGCTGGAGACTTTCATTTTCTACCTGCTGGAAAATTAATTGAATGTGCACTTTTTTTGCCGTTAATGTTCTGTAAAGCTCAATGGTTAATAAGATAATTGAAAGCTGAAAGGTTGGAATAAGAAAGGAGATGTGCAACAATGTATAATGGAGATGATTATACATGGTGTTGTTATAGGATGAATGCTTTCATCCATATAGGTAGGTGACTGACAAAATGTCTTTTACTATTGTGTCTTCTCAAGGGCTACTTTCTTAACAAATATGTGTTGCTATTTATATTAGTAAAACTGTAACCAACATGCTCACTTCAGTTGCTCATTGCCTAAGTCATTTTATCCAACTGAGCCCCTTCTTACTCCATATTTATCTAATTTCACATTTTAAACTGAGATGATGTTAGTCTCCTGCAATGCTTACTCCTCATGTGGGTAAGTTTGTCCAGTTGCTCAGATAAATATACCAACCTCTCCTCTAGACAGGGATAACAAAAATGCTAATATATAAGGAAGTTTTTCACATGTACAAAAAGGAATATGAACATTTATAGAAAATGAATGAGGGGAAAAGAGGAGCAGAAAATATCAAGTACCAAAGCAGTTATCAAAGTTTCCGTTGTAAAAAATAAAATAGTAAGTATCTTTTGCTCCTATGGCATGTTATGCACAACAGGATGAAATTAGAGCCTACATAATGCAGTGTAGTCATCCCACATGCTTTAGTGAGCTACTATACTTAAATGTGTAAAGAGATAAGCAAATAGGTTAGCCATTTTGGTGGTATCTCTGTGGAAGGTAAATTATGATGACACCGCTATTTCTATGATGCCAAATATTGCTCTCAGAGTGTAGTCCTCGTTGACTTCAAGGAGGAATGGTCAGATACTACAGTGATTAGTTCTGTATAGACACACACCCTAGATTAGACTGGTTAAAAGAATTTGGTTCATATGATGTTTAGTTCTTATAAAAATTATATTCATCATGAGTAAATAAATATCCATTATCAATATACTATACAGATGATGAGCAAGGAACAGATCATACAGGACCCGCTCCAAAGCCCATGGAAGTCCGTGGGAGTCTTTCAGTTCTGTTTGACAGGGTTTAGGCCAAGCATTTGAGTGCTAATCTGCTCACAGCTGACTAAAAAAACCAAGAACTGAACTCATACAGGTGGGTGACACTATGAATCAAAATGCACAAATGAAATCTTGAAAAAATTATATTTCAATTCATCTTTGATCAGTCAAACAGGTTTAGTGAATTACATAGATTTTAAAATAAATAAAATCTCTCTAAGGTGCTTACTACCATATATTTACGAATGTTGAACATTGGTTTCTGTAGCTTCTGAACTGCTGAGCTTGTAAATTTGTATGTTTCTCCACACACACAGGATGGTGTCTATTTTCTAAGGTATATGCAGAACCTAGACAGACCTAAATTAAGCTAATGTTGGAAGCTCCAAAGTTCTGGAAACGTACACGGCATAGGCATTTTGAAGATGGACTTCTGTCTGTAATTTAGCTGCATTGCCTGTTCCTTCCCTCAGCACAGAACATCTCTCTTTCACTTGCTCGCAAAAAATCGAAAGTATACTGCAAATAGGGCCTTGGCAGCTCTCTATATAAGGTCCTCATCATGGGGTAAAAGCTGAGCAACTCATAAAACATTGCTGCATTATGCTTTCAACATCCTCTGTAAGGTCAGAAAATATGGTCCCCATTCTATAGATGGGGATACTGAAGTACAGATAAATTGAGGGGTAAATCTACACTTAGTAGCATGTAGAGAAAAGACACTGCATGCCAAGCTCCCATGGGTATAAATAGATGGGAAGGCATGGCTTAGGCAAGCAGAATAGAATGCACTAAGCTCCTAAACCCATGGAATATAATCTAAACTGCTCTCTGCATGTCCAAGCAGTGACTCCCATGTCTACACTGCTATTTTTAGCAATGTAACATCCCGCTGCCTTTCACTGTGGTGTATAGCTGCACATCACAGTGACAACTGTGGACTCAGTCTTCATTTCCCTGAGCCATGTGTTGCCTGTACTCTATGCACTGTCATAAATGTAGCTATAGCTTAAGTGACTTGCCAACAGTCAGAGAGCAGTTTTGTTGCACAGCTGGAAAAGGAACCAAGGACCTCTGTCTTGATTTTCACTTCTTTTTCATCACAACAAGACTATCATTCCTCCTCCTAATAAAAAAAAATATCTAAGGAGACCTAGATTGTACATTTGTTCTCCTTTTACTGTCGAGATGTAAGCCATACACAATTTTAATAAAATTTAATATTCTTTGTTTTAGGAGATATAGAGTGAGTCCATACACTGTGGTTATCTGCTTCAACTCCAGAAGATAAGTATGCCCAGGAAGATAATATTTTCCTTCCAAATGAAATGAAGACATGATTTAAAATGTCTTGGTTTGGGTACATGAGTAATCGCATCCAATAGACAGTCACACACACACACACATACACACGCACATACGCACACAAAATTGTTTTAGTTACATTTCATATGAGAAAAAGGGCAGGTTAGAAAAAACGGAGCAGACATGAGATCTGTAAAAACTCCCAATTAGAAAAGCATTAATCATCTAAAATGTCAAATCAGACTAAGCACAGTTAGGGTTTGTCTACACAAATGGTATAGGCCGCACTAACTCAAGTTAGTTTGGTCTGAAAATGACTACACACAGGAGGCAATTCCTCTGAGAGCAGCAAATTCTGGGGTCAATTTCCGAAGTGTGTACATTTACTGCAAATTGAGTTAGCGTTTGGGTCTGTTGCTTGTGCCACTATTTTGGCAGTCCTCCAATAGTATCCCACACTACTTGATGGATGCCTGTGTCTGACCTGTCCATTTACCTATATGCCCTCCACTACCCCACGGTCAAGTTCACCAGCTGTCCTCTCCCTCATTTAAAGCTGTTAAAGGTGGCCAAGTGCCAGGATTGACCCATTTGTTCCCGAATACCAGTTTTATTACAATGATATTATTCCATCAGCCTTTACAATAAACCCAGAGAAGCTGCTTAAAGCCATTCTAAGAGCCTAAATCTCATCAACATCTGGGCAGACATGTTGCTGCAACAAGCTCTTGGGGACAGACACTGTGATAAATACGTGTTTGTGAACATTGCTGGTAGGACGTCTGAGAGGAGTCACAGCTGGTACGCTGACCTATACCCATGGGTTTAGGATCGCAGGGCACTCTACTCTCCTTGCTTAAGCCATGCCTCACCATTAACACAGCTATTTATACCCATTCTCGCTGGACATGCATTGTCTTTTTTCCACATGCCACCAAGATAAAGAGCAATCAGGTCAAGGAAAATTGATATTAAACCCAGTGCTTCCAGGAAGCAGTCTGACTGTGGAAATACAACCTGTCCATTTTTTGAGGCGCTGGATAAGATTTTAATGCAACTACATCACTACTGAGCCCAGGGAGGTTGTGGACCATGCAGTCTTTCCCTGAATGCCATTCTGAGCATGAGCGGCAAGTATTATTGGAGGAGGAACAAGAGAAGGTCAATGAAATGATCTCCCTGAAAGCCAGGATCTTCTTGAGACTCAGGACCCTGGCGTGACCATGTAGGAAGCCAGCTCAATTTTCAGTGAAAAACTCAGCCCAGTGCTCAAGAGGCAGATTCTAGTGAGGGGACCTTGACTTATCTCAACCATTTATTTATACTATACTGCTGTCCTAACTTCTGTTCCAGTTGCTGTGTGACCACAGTCATTTTGGATGGATGTGAGCTAGGAGCTTTTCCAAGTCTTCAGTCCTCACTTCTTTCCCTCCTTCAGCACATGTTGTCCCTCTTCGTTCATTCGCCCACCCATTCATGTTTTCAAAATGGTGGATGATCTGGCCAGGCAATCATTTTGTGCCTTATGCTAAATCCCTATTTATAAGACAGTTTCCAAATCCATGCCATAGAAGGTACCTGTGTTTATTTTTCCCTCCCCACATCTGTCCTGTTATGTAACGCCTCTCCCAAAGGTTCTTCATCAGCACTTAATGGCAGCAGGTAACATGGCATAAGCTGGAACTTGTATGTTCCCTCCCCTCATCTCTCCTCCTGCAGTATATTCAAATAATGAAAACATTCAGTTGTCAAAGTTCAGTTTGACAATTATATTTGTCAAATATTTCAGCACCCACTGAACTATAGGAAAGTATGTATGGGTTGATGCTATAACACCATAGCTCAATTTCTGTCTCTTGTCTTCAATATCAAGAGTGTGACAGTGGCCACTATTAAAGCTCATTTGGTAATTTCAATTCTACACATCTACTAAGAGGGCAGGGTTTATTTACTGAAAGCTTTACTCCTGCTAAGGTCAGCCCCTGATGTTGAAAATGGTAGATAATGGGCAGGAAGGCTTCAAAGGGAACATCAAGACTTCTGAGAGCCAAAGGGGAAAATTAAAAGAGTTAATTGATACTGCTAGGAAAATGGGAAACACCTGAGCAAATACATCATTGATCAAAAGAGTGAAATGGGCTACAGGGGAAAAAATTGCCTTGCAAACCCTGGGAAAGGCCGTAGATAGTTTCTGGTGTTTACAAAGATGGGCTCAACCTGCAAAATTCAGATTCAGATCCAGATTTTGCATACACCAGAGTTCAGGAGCGTTAGATCTGGGATTTTGGCTTGGACCCATCTTTAATTAAGAATATAAGTAGAGTTTACTGTAGAAAAATAATTCAGTGTGCCCTCTGACACTAAAATATCAGTGCTAAGTTTGTGTCCTTAATATACAGGGTAAAGAATAAATTGTTCTTGCTGAGTAGGGAATACAGATGAGGACTGATTATTTTTTTTATTGTACATCCAATATAGCAGCTTTGGAAATGTTATAGCAGCATTAAAATATGTTGAGGGACAAAGTACAGTAATACTTTGTAAAAGCTAGAATTTTCTTCCCGGCTGGAGATAAGGGAATGGGATATTTAGTTGCATATGATGGAACTTCCTTTAAAAAGAATAAATCCTTTAAAATGCTCCAGGAAACTGCATTAAAAGAATGCTTAATGTTGTAAAGTGCAGCACTTGAAACAGAGGAAATAGCACCAAACACAATGTTTTTTTGGATGATACTATAAAATAATGGTGTAGATAATGGTATATCTGTCTTACCATCACCACTTGATCACTTGCTTTTTTTTTTACTGCATCCCCTCCCCTTATCTTCATGTGCATATTATCTATATATATGTAAGACCTTCAGGGCACTGGCGTTGTCTTCATGGTTATCTGAAAAACAACTATCACCTTTATGGTGCTTTATAAAATATGAATAAAAGAAGCATTATTTCAGAAGGTGGTTATTCTCACCTTCTCAAAACACTAACCTACCACTCCATGATTCCTTTCATAATCAGAACTACATCAAAATCTTTGGGGTTAAATAAGCACCATGTTCATCCCTGTCGCAAGACAACGACTATATTAAACAGCCAGGTTTTAATAAAATACAACATTCTGGCTCATTAGAACTCTAATTATGATGGTTTATACTCTGTAATGTTCTGAGAGATATGATAAATGTCAAATGGAAGTCTAAGAAACATTTTAAATTTTGTTATTTGAAATGTCTTTATCTAAAAAAAGACATATATCCATCCTCCATTAAAAAGGGCACGATAGAGCACATTTATCGTAAATGGGTAAAAGGAGAAAAACGTGGGTGACATCAGAGGAAAAAAATAATGATCTTCCCAGATATAAATGAAGAAATTATACAGTTAAACAGAATTTGGTTATGTAAAACCATTCATAAAAAGCAAAAATTTACAAAATGCAAACACATCCAGCTACACTGAAAAAACTAAACGGAAAAGTGAAAGACAACTTCTTTGAAACTGAAAAAAATATATTATATTTTCAGGCTACACAGAACAAACATTTTTGCTTGCATAGAGAACAGAAAAATACCAAGACTTTTTTCAACAGATCATATTTATACCCATAATTGTTTTTGTTTAATTGCATTTGTGGCTAAACTTTTAATAGGTATGTTCAACATATGACATTATTCATTTATTTTTCATTGTAAGAAGTGAAACTATTTTAAAAGCTTAGCTCTCATCATAAGTGAATATCCATGTGTATGAAAAAGACTGCTCACAATCACGAAAATAAATACAAAATCATAATGCATGAGTACCGTAGGACATCCCAGAGGGAGGATGCCAACGCATAAGACTCATCTTATCACTGATTGACTTCATCATGTTCCTGACCTCTAACATCATACCTACACCTACATCAATGAAATCCTCCCTATTGTAGGCCCTGAATCAATTCCCCTGAAGACACACATACATTTAAATGCACTAATAAAATAATAAAAATAATAAAAATAAATAATAATAATAATAATAATAATAATAATTTAAAAATAGCATTTTCACCAGTCCCTATCTCTGTCTGAAATTGTCTTTGCCTTCATGCCAGTGCACATAATTCCTGTCAGGAACAAGCATGTCTAAGGCATACAAGGAATGGGGGATCATATGATCTAAAACTTGCTATCCATCCCTCCAACAATACCTGTGATCATGGAATGAGACTCTGTGGCTGGAGCAATAGAATAATTCCTTGAACTCGGTGTTTTTGGGGGAATCCAGGAGACGAGAATAACAGTAATGATCTGTTTTCCTGTCATGGCTGCCATATACAATTATCACTGGATCTAAACTGTAAGGGTCTTCTGAAAAACAGCAGAGGGAGCCTTGTGCAGCTTCAAGCTCCAACTTTGGTGAATTTTCCACAGTTTGTTTTACCTTCCCATTTCTGTCATTGCAAGAGGATCCACCAGTGGTGTCCACCAGTGGTTTCATCAGCAATGAGGGAAATAAGTCTGCCTGCAGAGAGCAAGTAAACAAAGGATCCAATGAAAAGAAAATATGGTGGTATTTTTAAAAGGAAAAATATGGCTGATCTTTTGGTCAAATGGAAACACCGAGAACATATTTTTAAATGTGGGAGGCCTAAAATCAGATATAGCAGTTTGTATATTTGTTTGCAAGCACACATTCCTATCATGATATCCCTCTGATCTGTCTGCCTCTGTCAGTCCCACAGATTGAAAGGGTATTTAATCCTGTTTACAGGAGTAATCATGGAACACAATTATTGCATATTTCAATATCCAGCCTTCTCTAACTGCTGGAGCTGCTAAAATTATGGTCTTTGGGGAGAAGTGGGGTCTCTGTACCATTTGTGGCACAAAGAAGGTCAAATCTCATTGCATTACAATTACAAAAAGTTGTTCCAGGCACTTGAAGAAATGGTGATAATCTATTGCAGGAACTTGAAGAAAGATTTTTTCCCTCTTGTGCTGTCATTTATTACACCAGCAGTATCTTAGAGAATAAGTAGCTGGAGAACTATTTGGCACAAATAAGCTTCACATCATGCACAACTCTGCTCTATAACAAAGAGGCACATTTCAAAATGAAATTATAATTATTCTCTTTTTACGAGTTTGACAGTTGCACTGCTGAAACACCAGGGCATTTAAGTGGAAGCTAAATTAATCTTTATTAATCCTTGTTATCATGATTGCATAATGTCTGGATTTGAATGTCTGATGTGCAGCTTTCTGTTTCCTGCTCCTCTGGCAATCAGAAGTGTGAAAATAAACCTTACACTTAAAGGAACACTTTGTTTGGAAAAAAAGAGATATAATCATCTGTACTATGTAAAAAAAAAAGAGAGAGAGACTTTTACTTCATGCAAGAATAAATATACATCATGTCAGAGCTTCAGACGTGCTATTTTATGTTAAAATATGCACTGCTACATGTCAGGGGTGTGAAAATGGGAGGTAAAACAAGAAGGCAGTTGGCCAAGTAGGTACAGTAAGGTTTTTTTCCTTTATTATTATATCACTCCCACAGATTAATTACTGCATTTAAAATACCCTCTAAAATGGTCTGTGTGCCCTATTGAAACTTCACACTGCCCTAATTAAGTATTAGGATCACTCTCAGAAAACAAGGCTAGGTTAGACTTTGGGTCTTGTACTTCTTTCAGGATTCCACACCACAGACACGGGCTGTAATGTGAGCAAACCAGTTTCAAACAGATGAAATGTATAACACTATTTAAAATACTTTCTCCATCATTGGTTTAGAATTAAGTTTCTGTCAAGTTTACCACTGTAAACCTAATTGTTGAAGAAGGCAAATTTTAACTTAGTTACAAATTAATTTTGCTTAATATAGCTTAAAAAGACTACACAACTAGAGCAGATGTTTTATTTAAGAATATAATAAATAAATAAATAAATAAATAAATGGAGATATACCAATCTCCTAGAACTGGAAAGACCTTGAAGGTCATCGAGTCCAGTCCCCTGCCTACACTAGCAGGATCCGCCTGCCTACACTAGCAGGATTGAGTACTGTCCCCTGACAGATTTCTTTTTTTTGCCCCAGATCCCTAAATGGCCCCCTCAAGGATTGAACTCACAACCCTGGGTTTAGCAGGCCAATGCTCAAACCACTGAGCTATCCCCCCACCCCGTAATCTCTATGAAATTTATGCCTAATTTAAATTAAAGAAAATAAGGGAGAGAAATTGTTCCTGGTATCTCACTTTTCAAAAATATAATATTAATGGTTTTAAAATATTAGTAATTTAAAAATACTCAAAATAGTTTAAAAACCTTTTGCTATTAAAAGGAATAAATAGGTTATACGTATTTTGAAGTCTACTTACCCTATTTTCCATTGTTTTTTCATAGGCATGTGTGTTCTTGTGATGAACCATTTCATACTATAAATTGACACAATATATTGGCCAAATTTTCAAGTACTCAGCATCTACAGTGAGGGAAAGATTTCCGAAGAGCACAACTCCCATTAAGACTACTAAATTGGAGAAAAAAAATCAAAAGTGCTCAATAACCATTGTACTGTGAACACTAAGACCACCCAGTCTGAAAGACATTGTACCTTTAAGAATTTCTATTTTCATCTTAAAAATAAAAACAAAAACTTAGCATGGTCACTTTCCTCCTTTTCGTTTGCTAAACACAATTTTCTTCCCACAGATATGATAGCACATTGCATATTTGGAAACTTGACATATGTCTCACTATGAACAAGAAGATTAAAATGCTTTCATTTTCCACTCTTTTTCTGACAATTATTCCTATATCACCTCAAGACCTAGAATATGCAGTTTGCTTCATACTTCTTTTTGAACTTTGTAATGATTGATCTATTTCACTTAAAGTCTAAACTCTGAAAATTATCAGTTCACCATACTGTTGTTCACAGGGGTCTGTAAGCCTGCTTTAGAAAGAAATCCTATTGATAGGTATTGATCCAAAAGAAATTGAAAAATACCATTCAGATGACCAGTCATCGCCTCACAAGTCATTTTGTTTTCCACAATCTTTGTCATGAGGAATTAAAAAATTGCAAAGAAAATTAACTGGTATTAGCGGGAATGTATTTCATTATACAATTATTGATCTGACTACTATTGATCTGACTACTCTTTTGAAGAAACACCATAACCTCAGCATGAAAATGATCCTTACTTTGGAAAGAGAGCTTGGAAACAATTGACACTGGGCTTCTATGAGTTCTGATATATGACAGAAGCTTCAGCAGTTTGGACATTCAACTGTGTAAAGTAGAGTGGTTCATACACATACTTGTCAGTGAATTATAGAGTGAAATGGAACCCAAAAAGATTTGGACTTGTGAATTTCTTTTGTTATAAATACTCATCATTTAGTGTTTTCTGAATATTATTCAATGTATCTGAGCAACCTTAGAATCTGGGGAAGTTGTCTGAAAAATCTCACCACAATTAACTTTCTTGAGATATTTCCACAACGTCCTGCTTCCAGATGGGCTCATTTTAAGTTGAGGCTAGCCTTCTCATGACATTTTGGCATGTGCACTGAAAGATATGGAAGTGCAAAGGGACACAGAATCCAAACATTACTAGTGGGAACACACCTTAGTGGGTCACATTTGAGAATACCAAATTCAGGGCAAAACTAGGGCAAACTGACCCCAAACTGCTCATTATTATATCATTAGATAAATCAAGCCAATAATAAAAATTATATATATATATATTTATATATAATTATATAATTGTATTGCTAAATTAGTTAACAAGTCAAAAATGCAGTCTTCTTAGGCATTCCAGACCTATTTCATGACCCAGACACTGGACTCTATAAGGAGTGGCTATTGAAAACCAATTTCATGAAACAAAGGGTTCTTCGGATTTCAAGAGATATTGACTTTGGTTGTGTGGCTTATATAACTCAGATCATACCCAATAATCATGCTGCTGCCAATCCTTCAGTAACTTAAATCTAAAGGTTTATTAATAAAGAAGAGAGTTCAAATGGTTTATAGATCACATGCATACAGCAATAGCAATGTTTTATATCAGTTTTGTAGCAGTGGTGTTGCAGACTGCTCACTTGTAAAGTCTCTGTTAGCTTCCAAAAGATCCGAAGAGCCTCAATCCATAGTCAATATTCTCCCTTTAGTTTTAAAGCACAGTTCAAAGAATCAGAGCGAGAAAGAGGCAACATGGAGATATTTCAAGGTTCTTTTATTCCCTCAGCTATGTGTTTGGAATTTTACTATCCCAAACAAAACCCACTGCAGAGTTTGTGGAAAAGTGCTGGCACAAGATGGAGTGCAGAGTCACGCTCTTTCATGGCTTGCTGACTCAGAGGGGCAGTCATTGGCCCTATCCATGCTAAGACATCCACAGGATAACAGTAAAAATGACTCTACAGCCTGGTAGTTAGGGCCCTCACCTGGGAGATATGTGACTCAAGGTCAAGCCCCTGCTTCAAAGACCAATTATAAATAGTGGGATAGCTTCAAGAGGCAAGACTGAGAAAGCCACGTATTAGTAAAGTCCAGTCCTACAATGTGTGATACCCTAATTCAAATCCCTTTTCATCCGGCAGAGGGGGGAATTTAAGCTGGAGGAATCCCCTAACCAATGGGCTAAACTTAATAAGGGAGGCAGCTGTGGCAACAGCTTCTCTTCCAGCCATTTTGAGAATTCACTCCTCCTTTTGTTTTGTCATGCCTCTCATCTGAAACAAATTTGTGGTCAACACTAAACATTTTGTTTCAACATTATGGAAGTGTTTCATTTTGACACATAATTTTACAATTTTTTGATTAGCCTGAAAATTTTTCAATTTGACTTGAAACAGATTTTTTTTTACAATTCCCAGTAAACCAAAAAAATCCATTATTCGCTCAGCGCTATCTGCAATGAAGTCTAAATATCCTGAGTCTCAGAAATATCATGCCTAAAATAGAACTAGTTTCCCACCCTATATAACACTTCTGGAATTATAGATGAAACTATTGTTTCATGCAATACCACCATTAATTTGTGACATGGGACACTGGAAAACTGATTAGCAGTAGAATATATTCTATGGCATACTCTGTTCCACCCATTCTTCCTGAGTTTAGCACTCACCATGTTGCAGCTAAGTCTGGCTAACCCTTCATTAATTGTTCCAAAATTCCTTGGAGTGTGAAAGCTTCTTTCATCTTCCTTCCCATCTGCACTGACTTACTTTCTGCTTTTTCAGGCACGACATTGTTATCTCCTTCAGCTGACTTTTCCACATCAGCTCTAATTGGTAAAGATTATGGTCAGGGTGAGAGGCTAGCCTAGAGGCTGGAGCAGAGATGACCAGGCTTAGTGATCAGAGCCCAAATCAGGAGCCCAGTTATCCAGTCCAAGGAATGAACTGAAGCAGAGAGCCAGGTGTCAGAACACTAGTTGGAGCAGGGCAGGAGCCAGGAGTAGAAAACAAGAACCAGGAACAAAGATCAGGAGCTAGAGTCAGGAAAGTGACCCAGAGCAAGAAGGAAGAAGAAAACAGAAAGATGGACCAGAAACACAGCTGCAGACGTGAAACATTACTGAGCAGCCAGAGTCCCCCTCCGGCAGCAGGATTTAAGAATGTGCCTGCTTCAGCCAATCAGGGGACCAAGTTCATTAGTTGAGTCAGCTGAGTTCAGTGAGCTGCTTCTGAATTCAATTGTGTGTCCCTGAAACTAACATAAAGATAGTTTCCAAATCCAGAATACACATCATTGCTCATGAAACATTTTACCAAAAGGAACATCAATATGGAACGTTAAAAAAAAAAAGCACAAGACCAAATTTACTCTTGTAATGCCTGTACAGTAATATTGATGAAATATGGAATATTACCTATGGTTGATGTGAAGTAGTTTTCAAGGTTTTCATTAACTGAGAATATGGAGTGCCTGCCTACTTATAGGCAGGGCAGTTATTTTCCCATCAACATGACCCATACGCTAATTTTAATTGAAGCTTAGATCATTTGGACTACTGTTAAATCTTGCAATAGACAAGTTCATCTTAAATAAATTATGTCCTTTGACTTGAGGCCAAATCTCCTTTGACTGCCAGAAGCTGGGACTGAATGACGGGGTGGATCATTGCCCTATTCTATTCATTCCCTCTGAAGCATCTGGCACTGATCACTGTTGGAAGACAGGATACTGAACTGGACAGACTGTTGACCCAGTATGTCCATTCTTATGTGACCTCTCTCTGACTTAACGCCATCATGTGATTTCTCTATGACTTCTTGATGAAACTGTGATGTCAGCTTAACATGAATCTAACATTGGGACAGAATAACACAGTTTCTATGGCTACTAGTGGAGAGAGGATAGAAGAAAGTTATTAAAATTCCAAATAAGCTTATTAGAAGGTTATTTTTGTTCACTATTTAATTTTATTTGCAAAGAATGTTCCAAAATTGTGTAACTAATTATACAGTGCAGTAGAGCTGATTTACACTTCACTGCCTGCATTAACTGGCCAAAGGAGATGCTGTTAGTGTAGGTATGGACTTCCAGTGGCATAGAACTATTCCAGCATCTACCTTTCCTGTTTCCATGGCAGGAAGGAAAACTTTGGTGGCTAGAGAGCAGGGGAGTGTTGCCAGGATGCCCATGTGCTATGCCAATCCTTGTTGCATTGTCTGCCCTCTGTAATCATTACAACTCAGTGTAAATTAGAGAAATTCTCAAGCTATCCTAATACTGAGTAGGGGAAACAGAACAGCACCTGACTCAGGGAAGTGCAAAGAAGAGTTTTAAAGCCTCTTCTGGGCAGGACCCCTGGTCTGCATTCTGTGCAGTTTGGCTAGACTGTGGTAGTATGCTCTAATTAGTACCACCCTTGCAGGCTACCAGTAAGCTTCGGTTACTGGAGCACATAACACTTGAGCTGAATACATTAGCTTCAGGATTGCTTTTTGTTTCAATTCAAGGTGTTGGAGTCAGTCTAGAAAGCTCTGAATGATTTAAGCACAGCTACCTAAGAAGACATACATCTCTTACCGTACGCCTGTGGTAGAGGGCTCAAAGCAGAGAATCCTCACATTTGGAAAACCTTTATCTTGAATGCCCTCCAGACCCTGTACTCTGTGGCATTCAGAACAGTGTGACTGTTTCACCATCAAAACATCATTTAGTTGAGTCTTGTTTTCTGTTGTCTACATTATTACTGGCAATTTGATTTTGTTTTGGTTGGTCAGTTGCCATTTACAGCACTGGAGGCTCTCTCTACCACCAATTTCAGGCAGCATTTTATCATACGTAACTGATTTTAAATATTTTGCATCACAGCCCATAGATGCCAAGGCATTAGGCACAATGAAAGTCAATCAAAACAAATAAACAACTATTGTACATAGTTTCCTACCACATCTGTTTATCAAAAAGGAAACAAGTATAGAGACTACTTCTTCTTGGAGTAGTACCACTAAATTGAAAATGTTCAATTAGCCGCTTATTGAGAAAGATTACAAATGAGGTTATTTTGCCCATTACAATACCGTCACTATGTTCATCTAAAATACAGCTTTTGACAAACTCCAAAATGGATCAGAAAATATGTTGTTGCATCAAATCATTAGCTCTTACCTTCTGAGTGTATTGAAAGTTCTTCTACAAATCCATACCCCTCAAAGCCTCTTAGCAGCTATTACAGATAATTACAGACATTTCAGTTACCATTTATTCAGGAAATAAAATATTTTAGTCACTAAATTGCCCAGTCGAAATGGAAGTTTATAGACAAACATCTTTTATGAAGTTCTAATTTGCATATCTGGATTTGCAGCTCCACCTACTCCATTTTGGAGAGGTTCTAAACTAATGGAATACCATAAAATATGAGCTAACTAACCAAATCAGGATTTCTTGTAAGATTATCAGTAACATTCTGTTTCTGAGTATGGAAATAGCAAACTATCTTTCTAACAGTGTTTTTATAAGAACTTCTAGTCCTACCCAGAACAAGGAAGTGCATAAATACCATCTATGGAAAACAATTGTCAAATAAGATTGGTTTGAGATTTCAACAAAAGATTTTTCCTGAAACATTTTGCCATCATTTATTTTTAGGAGACAGGAATGTAAAGTGTTTTTTAAACTCCTTTTTTATTTTTAATAAAATCTTTATTATAATTAATTATAAAACTTATTGTTTTCCTTATGTATGATTTTAAAAATAGTCACATTTTAGGAGTTTTATGAAGCAGAGCTTCCTGGAGAGAGGGCACTACAGAAGTGACACTATGCTTTCATAAAGCAAAAATCCTCCTGGGTACTGGGAAGGTGCAGTGAACTGCAAAACTTGCTACACCTTCCCCACTGGCCTCCGATAATCACCCTCCTTATCCCTCCAATATTCCCCTTCACCATTGGCTCCCAGACCTAATCTCCATCTCCAGGCTCAGTTTCCCGCCTCTCTGGCTTTTTTCCAAGCCTCTTTCAGTTCTCTGTCTACACCCTGGCTCATCAGACGACCGTGCTTCCCATGGGAACAGAAGAGCTTCTCAAAGAAAAGGTCACCAGAATTATGTAGCATGGACAAAACAACATATTTGTCTCTAGACTCATCCTTGGAAATAACGGAACTATTTTGGCTGAAATTTCAAAAAAAAAAAAAAAAATAGACACCCAGCATGGAAAATTTCAACCCAAATGATTAACATTTGCCAAATGTATAAGCAACTGAATGCAGAGTCATTCAGGATCTTATGATGGGAAGTGTCAGGCAACTGAACAATAGGTGGTTCTACACCCCAGACTAGAATAATGGAGCTAAGTCAGTCTTCAACTCTGTCCTCCTGCTAACACAATCACATATACAACTTATGTGTTCAAAATTCACTTCTTTTTATCTTAAACTTACAAACACCACTTGAAGAAATTCTGTTCCGTGGTTCATTCCTAGCATTTCAGGAAATGGTAATTAAACAATTTTAATCACTTCATATTTTTGAAACACTTACAAGAGCTTGCCGATTTCTTTTTTCACTAAACCAGCCAGCATAATCAAAACTAACACACAAAATCACTCCATCTTAATTTCAAATATTTAATCAGAATAATGTGTGTCTTGGGGAAAACAGATGCACTGCTATCTATAGAATGCGTTTCCAAATCCATGAAAAACCAATTAGACTGAATGTGGTACATGGAGCATACAAAGTAGTGAACTTTCCTGAAATCTCATTGTTGCAAGGCTTAAAAAAAAAGGATATTTTCTTCTGAGTTAAATTTCTGCCTCTGCATCTGCTGTTCAATAGTCTTATCCAGTAATGAGACATTTGATACACTGATATCAAGCTTCCATTTCTGTACATTCCTGCCAAAGCAGTAACAACGCCCTAAAACAGGTCTTGATGTCCTTTTTATATAAGATGCATTATTGTTCCCGTGTTTTAGTAATATCACTAGTATGGTCTCCTAGGTAAAAGATTAATTATTTGGCTGTGGTTCATAGGAAGGGAGCTGAAACTAAATTACTTAGCCAGCATATCAACCTCTGCTTTTGTTATGTTATGAAGTACAACTGCTAGAGAGAGGAAACAAAGTATTAATTTACCTGTAAGATACAATGCTTACATCTCAGGAACAGTATCAATGACCCAATAGCTGTAAGAGTATTAATGTGCAACAAATTTATTCTGTCATCAGCAAATTACATCTTTATTGCCTCTATCATATCAATGCTCATTAATTATATTTTGGTCAACCTTCAACAATGGAAGTCCCTCCCTCCCTCCACTTCAAGAAGGTGTGAAGGGGAGTAGATTCACAACCAATTAAAACCAAAACCCAGATTCTTACTTCTAGTGTGGATTATTTTTGAAGTCTGCTTTTTACAATACTGTCTTTCAAATATATTAAAGATTCAGAAAATAGCTTTACATAAGAAAGCTGGCCATAGTGGGGCAAACCAAAGGTCCATCTAGCCCAGTATCCTGTCTTCCAACAATGACCAATGCCAGGTGCCCCAGAGGGAATAAATGGAACAGGTAATCATCAGCTGATCCATCCCCCATCCCCCACCCCTAGCTTCTTGCAAACAGAAGCTAGGGACACCATCCCTGTGCATCCTGGATAATAGCCATTGATGGACCTATCCTCCATGAAGTGATCTTGTTCTTTTTGGAACCCTGTTATAGTTTTGGTCTTTACAACATCTTTTGGCAAGGATTTCCACAGGTTGACTGTGTGTTGTATGAAAAATATTTCCTTTTGTTTGTTTTAAACCTGCTACCTATTAATTTAATTTGATGACCCCGAGTTCTTGTGTTATGAGAAGGAGTAAATAACACTTCCTTATTTACTTTCTCCATACCAGTCATGATTTTATAGGTCTTTATCATATCTGCTCTTACTTGTCTCCTTTTCAAGCTGATAAGTCCCACTCTTATTAATCTCTCCTCATTTGGCAGCAGTTTCAGACCCCTAATAATTTTTGTTGCCCTATTCTGAACTTTTTCCAGTTCCAATATATCTTTTTTGATATGGGGAGATGACATCTGCATGCAGTATTCAAGATGTGGGCATACCATGGATTTATATTGAGGCAATATGATATTTTCTGTCTTATTCTCTATCCCTTTCTTAATGATTCCCAGAATCCTGTTCACTTTTTTGACTGCCACTGCACATTGAGTGGATGTTTTCAGAGGACTATCCACAATGACTGCAATATCTCTTTTTTGAGTGGTAACAGCTAATTTAAACCCCATCATTTTATATAACTAGTTGGGATTATGTTTTCCAAGGTGCATTATTTCCCATTTATTGACATTGAAATTCATCTGCCATTTTGTTGCCCAGACACCTAGTTTTGTGAGATCTGTCTGTAGCTCTTCACAGGCTGCCTGGGACGTAACTATCGAGTAGTTTTGTATCATCTGCAAATTTAGTCACCTCCCTGTTTACCCCTTTTTCCTGATCATTTATGAATATGTTGAATAGGACTGGTCCCTGTCAAGTCCCCTGGGGGACACCACTATTTACCTCTTTCTCCATTCTGAAAACTGAGCATTTATTCCTACCCTTTGTTTTCTATCTTTTAGCTAGTTACCAATCTATGAGAGGACCTTCCCTCTTATCCTATGACTACTTAATTTGCTTAAGAGCCTTTGGTGAGAGACATCATCAAAGGCTTTCTGAAAATCTAAGTACACTACATCCACTTTATCGCCCCTCCCTCCCCCCCCCATCCACATACTTGTTGACCCCCTCAAATAATTCTAGTTGATTGGTGAGGCCTGATTTCCATTCAAAACTATGTTGATTTTCCCCCAACAATTTATGTTCATCTATGTATCTGACAATTTTGTTTTTTACTATAATTTCATCCAGTTTGCCCGGTACTTTATATTTTATAGAGTAAATCAGAGACATAGCTCTGACTGGGCAGTTGTATCAGAGAACTATAAAAACTAGAGAAGTGAGACCACAAATGTATAAAGCAAACCAGTCTCCATTTTATTATCTGATTCTCCTTAGCTGTGGTCATTATTGACTGGTCATGTCAATACTGTAAATCTTAGTATTGATCTGAACAAATCTAAATATGTTTCAAGGGCAGCAGAGAAAAGTGGCACCACAGAATATTCAAGAAGCTTTTATACATGGCAGCATACTGCTATATATATTCTAAATGTATATTGACCTGTAATTTATACTCTATAGCAGCAGTTCTCAACCCATGGCCCACCACTCATCGCCTTTGACTCAGCTTTTGCTGTGTGCTAAAGGCCACGGGTATGCCCAAGGTCTCAGGTTCCCAGCTACCTGGGGGACAGTGTCCAGGCTGCCATGCCTAGTGTGGGGGTTAGGCTCCCAGCTGGCCCTGTGGGGTCAGAGATTGTGGGCATGGGGATCCCCGCCAGCCCCAGATGGTCACAAGCTCTGGGGTCTGCAGCAGTCACGTGGCCCCATGGGGTTTGGAGCAGCTGCCCAGCCCTATAAGCTCCAGAGGCCTGGGCAGCTGTGCACTGCGGTACCAGGCCAGGCAGGCAGCCTGCCCCACATGGCAGGGATTCCAAGGACTGGGATAGCCACTCATCTCCACAAGCTCTGTGGGTTGGGGGAGCTAAGTGGCGGGGGATGGGGCTGGATGGCTGTTGTGTGGTAGCCCACTGGCTCTGTGGGCTCTGAGGACCAACCCACCCCACATGGAAGAGGTTCCATGGTCTGGGGCACCTGGTTGGCCCCACAGAACCTGGGGGCCTGGGCAGCCACATGACAGGGATCTCATTCCCAGAATTGGGGCAGCTTGCCAGCCCCCAAAGTCTGGGGCTGGGGCCAACGTGATGGGGGTCTGGAGTTGGGATCTGGACTGCCACTGCCCTGCAACCCAGGTTACATATTGTGTACCGCATATGTACAATAAAACATACATGTAAATATAATCTTCTCTAACAACCAGAACCACCTCTGAGCCAATTCCTCAGACCCATAGTCTCTCGGAGAAAGTCTTCAACCCCTCTAATGTCCTTGTGGTATAAACGAGATGCAACTAACACGTTGATGGACCAATAATTACTCTGTTCCCAAAGAACAGTTCCAGCACCAGAAATTATATAAAAAGAGAAGACCACCCCTAAAACATTTGAAGCTCTAATCCTGCAGCACTTATTTTCAATGGGACAGTTATAAAATTATTGGGGTGCTTAAGTGTTTGAACAGCAGGGACTTAGAGTCTGCCACCGTATTACTCCTCTATCTTCCAGTATGGTTAGTAGTTCAACTGAGTTTAAATGAGTTTTTCTTTACTAGTATTTTCCTTTTAGATGCTTGAATTCCCACTGAATAGAATGTCTTTGAACCACTCATGTATAAAATAGTTACATATATATAAAATTCCAAAGCAAAAGAGGGTTTGGTGCTAGTGCTAAAATACTGTTCATTTAACAAATTAAACTGTTTATTTCCTTATCAAATTACCAGAAAACTGACTTTTTAAAATGTGTGATAAAGATTAATTATGCTGTGTGGCTGTTGAATTCTAGAGGCTGAGCTTAGAAGATACACAAAATGGCTGATGTAGAATAAACTATACAGTATATCGGAAAGCAAGTAGATAAATCCCAATCTGGCTGCTAGCTAAGGACAGGTCTACACTCCGGGGATCGATGCTGTGAGATCGATCTGTTGCGGGTCGATTTATCATGTCTAGTCTAGACACGATAAATTGATCCCCAAGCACTCTACTGTTGAGACCTGTACTACATCACCATGAGAGGCTCAGGCAAAGTCGACGGGGGAGAGGCAGTTGACTAACCACTGTGAAGACACTGCGGTAAATCGGTCTAAGTACATCGATTTCAGCTATGCTATTCTCATAGCTGAAGTTGGATATCTTAGATCAATTACCCCCTTTCCCCAGTGTAGACCAGGGCTAAGACTCTCCCTGCTTGCTTGAGTTCTTGTTTCAGCTCACCAGACTATTCCTAGTTCCTGACATCCTCATCTTAGACTCCTATATGCTCATGATTACTGCTTCACTCCAGATCTCCTGTGCCCTGATAAAGACTCTGGCTTGAGTCTTGGCTCTGACCCTGGCTCCAATACCAGGATCTTGACTCTAACCATTAATCCTGACCACCCACATCCCAGTCCCTACAGCTTGCTTGGACCACTACCAACTCTGCCAAGAGGGCACAGCAGAGTTCCCTGTACCCCAAAGGGCATTGGCACTGAGCAAGCAGGTGACCCAGCTCCTGTCAGACAGCCAAGCATTGCAGGCACGCCACTGCTCCCATATTAACCCACCTCGATACCACACAAGCATTCACCATGAACGCTGATGCTTCCAACTTGGCAATCCGATCAGTGCTATCCCAGAAGCATGGTCTGCAACAATTGCTACTTCCCTGCACCTTTTATTCCAAGGCACTCACATCCACAGAGCAAAATCATAGAGTTTGGGATAAAGAACTCCTTGCAATTAAGACCAGCTTTGAAGAGTGGTGCCATTACCTAGAAGAGGCCCAGTACCCCATTCTGGTGTATAACAAACATAAGAATCTTGAATATCTTCATAAGGCCAAGGCCCTCAACCAGTGACAACTTTGTTCGGCCCTATTCTTATCACACTTTGTTTTTATAATCTCTTATTGTCTAGAAACCAAAAATAGGAAGGCCAACACTTTATCTGCAAAGGGTCTCACACGTGGGCCACAATGCAGACTTATGTGGTCTCCTCCAATGCATGTGCCCATTGCAAGATACTACACAATAAATCCCTTGCACTCCTGAAACCCCTCAAGACTCCATCTGGTCCTTGGACAGTCATTGCTTTAGGCTTTGTAATAAATCTATCTAAGTCCAATTAATTCATGACCATTCTGACAGTAGCAGATAACCTCACAAAGATGGCATACTTCATCCAATGCACTGGTCAACCTTCTTCTCTGAGTTCACCAAGTTGTCTGCCTCCATAGCTTCTCAGAACCCCTCATCTCCAACCATGGTGCACAATTTATCTCTCAGTTCTGGCAAGAAACTCTGGATTTGGGATATCTTCTCTTGCCTTTCTTCCACCTACCACCCTCAGACATATGGTCAAGTGGAGAAAACCAACCAGATCTTGGAGTAGCATGTCAAAGGTACATAAACGTCCACCAGATTGACTGGCCCTCAGGCAGACTTTGCATATGATAACCAGAACACGCTTCCACAGGGTAAAGTCCCCACACCTATTTTCCAGAACTATGGGTTCCATCCTCAGTTCTACCCAAAGCTATGGACTTCATCAGCCCTTGACTGGATACAACAAATATGTAAAATCCAAGATGACCTAAAAGTTTACCCGAATAAGAATAAGAAGAGCTACAAATAATAAATAGATTGTTGAAAACAAGAAAGGCCGGCCCTTTTGGTATGCCAGAAGATATGGTTGTTGATGAAACACCTATACACCATCTCATAAACTGAGCTAATAGTTCCTTGGCATCTATTGAATTCATTGGTAAATTAACCTAGTGACTTTTGAGCTTGAATTACTCTGTTTTTTCCAAATACACCCAGTTTGTCATATATCACTCCTGAAGCTCCACATTTAGGACCTATGACCTCAATACTCCCAACCACCACCCCTCACTGGTAAATGTTCAAGACCATGGTGAGTATATACTCATGAGACCTTGATGTCAGAGTCAGTTGGTGTTGACTCTGATATCTCATGGATTGGGAAGGGTCTGGTCTTCAAGAACAATTCTGGGAAATGGTGAAGAATGCCCATGCTCCTCACCAGGTAAAAGTCTTCCACAAAAAACACCCTGTAAAACCCAAACCATTGCAAGCCAGAGGGTGCCCTAGGGCAGAGGATGATGTGAGGGATTGTGCACCTCAAAGCCAAATCTGTGGATCCTCAAATAGTGCTCAGACCATAACCCCTCCAGTAGCTTACCTCAACTGGTAGAGAATGTGCTAGTAAAGCTCCAGATCACAAAGAACCCCCCACATAAAACCCCTGGCTGGGGGGAGATGTTCGGCCCCACCAATTGGCTGAGATGCACACAAGAACCCAAGCCAGAAACTCACACAAGAAGTTGCTTCCACAAACAGACACTGCTGACTTATCTGACTCCTGGGTCCTTTCTCCTTATCCCAACACCCCATCTGCTCCCGAACCCTGCTACTATGCTATGCTCCTGACCCTATCTTTGAACCCAGGATTGACTCCTAACTCTTTCTCTGGTTCTGTTCTTTGACTTGGGACCTGACCCTGACTGCAGGTCTATTTCCAGGCATCCAAATCTAACTATTAGGCATGCCCACCCACACTCCTGTTCCTATACATAAGAGATGTGGCAGACGAAGATGCAGCAATTGTCTATATTATACTGTCCAGGGAAGGATGCAATGGGCCAAAGTACTTTTGGAGAAAGGGGGAAGTACCACATTTACGGAAAAGGGGGATTTATTTTTTAATGATAGCATTTTGAAATAGCATAGACGTTTGGAATGTTGGAAGTACTGGAGGCAAGATTAATGGGCAAACTGCAGGTGAAGGGAGGATTAAAGGCACATAATAAATAAAATTTATCACATTTGAGTTATCAGTTAGACATCACCATCACACGTGGCATATGGAAATATTAACAACAATTTTAAACCTATTATTTCAAAAGAGAAATAAAGTGCTTGAAATTTTCAAACAAATTCAGTGGTTATCAAACCACATGGCTGGGAAGTGTTTTGACTAGACTTATTTTGTATAAATCTATTCTGGTGGAAAGTTTATGAGTTCTACCTCAGAACCATCTTATTATTGCTGATTTATTACTCTTATGTTTCCATCCACAAAAAAAAAAAACAGATTGTCAGTGAAAATTGTCTTATTTTAGATGAGCTACACCAACAAAAATAAAAAATAAAAATGGAAGTCTCTATGAGAGAGCACAGGGTGGGGTCTCCTTTACAATAGGCTGAAGCAAAGCTGAGTAAAAATGGCTTCAGTCTCTGCAAACATACAGAGTTCTTCAAAATGTAAATCTGCAGTACACAGAGAACAAAAGAATCAGAGTCTGACAGCCACCTATACTACAAATTGTATTTCAATTTCTAGTTTTCTCAATAGTAGTATGCTTTTCAAATTTATTCATAAGTCTGGGCAGTGAATATTGACTTGGTTCCTGGGCACAATTTAATCTTTGTTCTACGGTGTCAAAACTTTCCTTGAATATAGCTCTGTTATCTGTAAAAATATCTTATATTTCCCTATCTTGGAGACAAGGGGTAGGGGTGGGCTCATGGGATAATAATGTTTCATTCTGATGAAAATCATGGGATCAGCTTAGGCAGATTTACTTAAGCCAATTTCTGTTCACTTAGGCGGGTTTCCCTTTAGGTATTTCTATCTGAATAAGCACTAACAATATGTATGTCTGTGATGTGCAAAACCACAGTGAATGCTGAAAAACTGCAGTGTATGTCACCTCCAGAAATTGAAATAGCACAGTCTTCATTATACATTTAGCAATACAGATGCTAGAAACATAAAGGCTCAAGTGTATTTCATTGTTGTACATGATTCTCTGTGACTGTATCATCAAATATCTGCATATAACTTCTCTAACAACCTAAAAGAAATTGCGCTTTTGACATAGCTTGAAATTGGTCTGGAAAATAAAAGCACTTTTGGGGGCAGTGATACCAAGTAAATGGTTATAAAACAGATAAAGCTGTTATTCAGTCTCAAAATAATTGTCTTTTGAAGGATGGATTGTAAGTATTAATCAAGTGGATTTAATTCTTTCCATCAAAATACAGTAATTTATTCAACTATGTTAGAATTTTTAATCACTGGATATGTATAGTATCCTTCAAACTGATGTTTGTTGGCATGCTGATATTGAAAACAACAGATTTGGAGTTGTTTTCCAACAGTTATGACAATGAAGTGTCATAAAATAGATATACTTGCAGAAAGAAAATGAAGCAGGTACACCAACTTTCAAAAGCTAATGCTCTCCATATATTTGCCGCACCAATCGCTTTGGGTTTCAATTCATCCTGTGCATGTGAATTGGTTTAGTATGGAAAATTTGTTTTCTCCCATTATTGTAAAATAACTACAATCTGTGCTACTCTTTATTAGACCAGTCTCTTCTACACTGCAATTACACCAGTAACATCAATTATTTCACAAATAAGAGTTTTCCTGGAGATGAAATACACTATTGCACTGCATTAGATACAATCTACTATATATTTTTATCGTTACCCAATATAAAATAAAGTTAATGTAGCTAAAAATAAATATTTTTTTAAAAAAGGAAATGACATATTAATGGAGACTCAAGGTGCAATTGACAGAAAATATAATATACAACATGGTACATATAGCTAGACATGCTCATATGCAGTATACTTCTAGATGCTGCACGATAAAAGACTTTATCAGCATGAATTTAGGATAATCATATTACTCACAAGTGGCAAAACAGGTTGAAATAGTCTTTTTCCAGCTGTGTTATTTCAATATGCTGAATACCGAGAAGCCAAAGCTGCAAAACAATTTTACATTCAAGAGGCAGGACACAAAGGGACATTATGAAGAAAAGGAATTCTTTGAAATATTTCTCTCTTCCTGGAAACATACTTTGCTAGGATACAGCGATAGACAGATATTCTTATTCCAGATGCAGATCTCTGCTGGCATTGAAAGAGATTACATCTGCCATAATACAGATGTAGAGCAGGGCATTACCAGGGCATTTTGACTCTTGGCATTTAACTGGATAGGGAATAGGATAGAGCCATTTGAGAAGATGAGGATTTTTGCAGCAGATGACAACTAGCTAATCACAGCTCCCTACTTTCAGTCTCCAGTTTCTTGGAAGTGGGATAGGAGCATTTGGTGTTCAGTGGTACAGAATGCCAGAGAGATATAGCAGAGATGAGGATGGGTGTAGTTTCCTTCTCAATGGGCAAAAAAAGATCATCCCACCGGAGCAAAACGTGCTGTCTTTGCACCATGTTCTAACCTGAACCGTGACTGAGAAGAGCCTAGAATACCATCGGCTGACAAGTAGCATTGAAGGCTAAGGTTTTTGTCATTGTTTATGTTGTTGTTATAAAAGTAACAATGTACTACCAACTTCCAGATCAAATTGAAATTGAGTGCACATCATCAAGAGAAAGCACTGATGCAACTACATCTAACAATGAACAGTAACGGGTGACTTCATCTGCTCATACACAAACAGGTCATATGTCACACTGAGACAAGATTTGAGATGCAATTTTCAGACACCTTTTTTGAATGCTGTTGCTGTTAGTTCTAGATCATGCACGAGGAGAGTACTAAGTAACATACAGTAGTGGTTTCACTATGTAAAAGGAAAATTACAAATGAACCAAATTCAAAATATAAAAGTTCAACATCCTTGTGGGAGGGCTAGCACCAGCAGCCACCAATGTTGTATTAAACTTTTGAAAAGGGGTCCTTAAAAAAGTAAGGAGGCTGGTTTAAAGGAAATTAAAACCATAGGCTCAGCGTGGAGGCTATTTAAGCATACCATAGAGATGCAGAAGGCATATGGCTAAGGTACCTCTACACACGAAAAGAACAGTGGGAAAATAGTTTATTTATTTATTCAAGCCAACCAGGTATTCTTCAAGAAATTGAAATGTACTTCAAATGAAGTTAAAAGAAAGGACCATAAACTACAAGTAAAATGTAAGCTGGAAGTTACAAGGGCTAGGAGGGATTTTGAGGAAGCAAATAATAGAAGATATAAAAACAAAGGGCACAAAATTATTTAATGATTTCAGAAGCGGGAAGCCTGCAAGAGAACCAATGTACTTGAAGGATGATTTAAGGAGTAAAAGAGCCAATTAAAGAGAATAAAGACATGTAGAGAAGCCATGGCTGTGAAGCCTGTAAGGAATCAGCTAACAAATGATGGCTAGATTGAGAGGATGTTGAGATAGCTGATTTTATCAATACATTTTAAATTATGATTTCGTAAACAAAACACACACACAAAACAACAAATATAACCAAACAACCTCTCCCCCCAAACTTTCAAATTATATATTGCCATCATTTTTACAATACCAAACCTATGAAACTAAAATCCTGTTATCAATGTCCATGACCTCTTTTCCCATTCCCTGGTGTTTAGTATACTAACTTGCTACATACTGTTTCAAATTAAGTTGCAAACTATTCAGGTCAAGGAACATGTTTTCGTATGTGTCTGTACAGTGCTCAGCACAATAGGTCTCTGATCCTAATTGGGGCCTTTGTTTGTTACTGAAATACAGATAAATAAATATATTAAAACAAATAGACACACTATATATATATTTTCCAGCCTTCAGCACAGACGGCATTCGAGAGACGTGCATCCTTTACCTATTCTTCCAGAAACTGAATATGAAGCCCTGTTAGAAATTGTGGTGTCGAAACCAAAAGTGGTAGAATAAATGATCAATTAAAAAGTTACAAGTGTCCAGGCCCAGATATCCACACACTCTGAATGAACTTAAGAATGAAGAAAAGGGGGAGATCATTGGTCTCTCTTTCTGTTATCTTTTTACATCTTCGTGACACAAAGGGAACTTAAAGCTGCCCTAAAGCAAGAGCTGAGAACCCTGTTACACTAAGGGCTCAGTATCTTTGAAAAATCAGGCCACTGAATATTTGATGGTGCAGCGGAAGGAGGTGTTAATTTTGTGGGGGTCTTAATAAACCTACTACTTAAAGTTTATGAATGGGGGAAGGAAGCAAAAATATTATGGTCAATGTTATGGTTGTATAATTAAGTTATCTACTAAAGAAAACTGAGCCCTTTCTAGTCGTACTGCAGCTCTGTCACATTCCTCCAAAACATTCTGAAGAAAATCAATAACATAGCAAGAACACAGTGATACCTGGCAGTTTAATTTCAGAAAGTCTGCAGATCAATAGCTTTAGAGAGGCTTACAGTTCTTCAGAATCTAAGTGTAATAAAACTAATGCCGGAGACCGTGTGTGTGAGATTAACATTCATTATTGGGACTTCTCCAACATTGTATTTTAGTCACAGACTGTAATGTCACTTGGTAAATAAGATTTAGAACAAGACATTTCTCATTCTTTTGATGATCATTTGATTTAATTTATTTTAGAAACTCCCCCCCACCCCCATTTCCCCAGGTTAGGCTGCAGCTAAGCCTGTCAACATTTCCATTAAAGCCCAAATATTAGAAGTGTATAATTCAACAACAAGGTACCGACAGGCTGAAACTTATCCCCCAGGATCTCTGATCAGGAATTACATTTTTTTAAAATCAGTTTGGCTAAATTTCATTAAACTATTTTTAAGAAAATGTCAATAGATTAAAAAAATATTAGTTTAGGATTATTTGTTTATCCTCAAACTCAAAAACTGTTTCAATTTTAAAAATAAAATTTTGCAAGATTTAGTTTACAAATCCCAAGTAAGGGGAGATAGGCCTTTTGTATATTTCCAAATCAAAATAGCTAAGAGATAACTTGAGTTTGAAAATTCATTAGTATTGATACAAAATAATATTTTATGGGGATTTTTACAGTGGATGTATAAATAGAAAATTCCATCTATTCTAAATACACACAGAAATCAATACAGTCATGGCTGCAACAGCACCATTCTTGCCTATACTATACACAAATATTTACAATAATACACAAAATACTGTACACAACATTGTCAAGATAGTAACTCACTCTTTACTGATTGACCTGTCATTTGTGTCAATCTGCTGAATACTTACCTTTTCAGTGTCTACATAGGCAAGTCATAAAAGTTTATGAAAATTTAAACGGACAAATCCTAGCCACTAGCCAAAGCCCAGTTCGATAGGCTTTGCTCAGGGAATATCAGGGAGAGTCGGGGAATAGAAACCAGAAATGACCTCAACTCATGTTAAGTAGTGTGATCTGCTGTCTGGGTTGTAAGAAAAGGTGTGTGACCCCTTTAAGTGCAAATAGCCAGAGAATGACTTGCTGCACAGCTTCAGACCAGCTCAGTGTAGCTGACCCATTCCCACCCCCAGGTGACCAGAATAAAGGGGGATTGTCTAGGTCCAGGTCGGTGTAGGAAAAACCCTATTTTATCTGAACCATGTGGTGCAACCTCCCACCCATGGAGGTAGTGAAATAACAGGTTTTGTCAGGATCCCCTGTGGGTATTGTGCTAGTCGCTCCTTTCTTGGAGCCCTGGGAAGAATTTTTCCCTGTACACAAGATTGGTCAAGGTGTTATTTAGGAATAAAGTTGCAGCTTAATTCAACCACATCCAGTGTCTTTTATCCAGTGACGTCATCCCCACTCAAACAGGAGCAAAGCACCAGAGCAGATATTCATCTACTTACACAGCACAGGGCCTGTGATAGCAGATACTGACGCTCCATTCCCCTTTATGGAATGGACATAGAATTTAAATGAAAAGTCAGTAAATTCAAACAACATGTTGCTATATCCTCCAATTGTGGTTAAACAAATGAAGGACAGGGTGAATTATTGCCCCAAAATGACAACATTGCCACCTTCTTCTGTCCAGTTCCCTACCCCCAAACAAATGGGGGAAATGAGCCAGAGACTCCCTGAAATCAACCAGAGACTGTGCTATTTCTGACATAGCTGGTTGAAACTCAGAATTGCCCTCTTCTGGGAAGTTTTGACAGTTTTGTAACATTTTCATACTGAATAAGAACAAAACCAAATATTTTCAAAATTCCCCAATTTTTTTAAAAAATCATTTTTTTCTTTGGCAAAGAAATTCAATTTAATCAAAACAGCTTTTTCCATAAAAAAAAAATTGGACCGGCTCTAATTGCTAGTAGTTTTGTGGATGGTGCTCAGGTGCTGTAATGATGGGTGGCAGTATAAAACACATCTATTTGTATTTAATTATTTCTGGAGGTCAAAGAACATAGGCTCCTCTCTTCCTAGTTTCAGAAATAAGACTCTTCCCTTGCTGATGAGCTGAGCTGGTTGAGGAGTTCCCATCGGAATAATTTTCCAATGAAAAATGCCCTTTGTGCAAAAACAACTCATTTTTTTTTGTCAGGAGAACCAAAATGATAACTCCCCCTGCTGACCTGCAAGTCTCTTTTCAGTATCACTCTCTGGCAACTCTGCTGAGGGAAGTCAGGAGAGAGAGCCAGGGAGACAGACAGGAGTCTTGTTCTGGCCAGCTGGGACGCTGAAAAAAATGGTTTCTGTTTTTTTTAAATGTCTTCCTGTGGAAAATTTACCATTTTTTCTTTGGGTCCCCATTCAAAAGGATTTTTGTTTCTCCAAAATGTGAAATTTTCCTCAGGAAGGGATTTCTATTTTCCAGCCAGCTCAGCTGACAACATGTCCAGAAGAATCTCCCTGAACCTCCTTCATGGAAGCAGAATGGAAAGCGTCCAAGTTGCTGAGATGAGGAGCTTTTTAAGAACTAGATCTAGTAAAGCACTTATGCATATTCTTTACTTAAAGCAGATGAGTAATACCATTGATGTCAGTGGGGCTGCTCACATGTTTTCAATTAAGCACATGTTGAAGTGTTCAGCTGGATTGGTGCCTAAGAGTTGACAAGAAGGGGCACCAGCAGTCTCTCTGGAGAGAATATGGTTAGGATCAAGCACCTCAAGCTTCACTGTTCCTCAGTAGGGAATGGGGGTACTCTTCTCCCTCTGATTGCCCACAGATGAACCAGGCCATGGAGAGACAAGGGAAAATTCTGGGGTAGTCACTCCCACAGGTATTTGCCTTTCTCTCCCTCCCTCCCACTGCATGTAGAGGGCTGTTGGCATCACTATTCACTGCTCTTTAATCCTACCACAGAGATGAGCGAGGAAAGTGTAGCTTCATTGGATCAACCCCTCTCTTTCCCCTCACACCTCCTATACTTCTTCCTGTTCTGGAGAAGCAGATGGATCCCTAACAGAGCAGGGGAAATTCTGGCCACTTCTATGGGGCTGTCCTGATTTACAGCAGCTTAGAATCTGGACCAAAAACTTTCTTCTACTGAATTCTCTTCCAAGTGTTCTATTATTCCAACTATTTAGTTAAAACTGTATATACTCCCTTCTGCCTCATAGTGAAAAATATATAGCTGTGTCTATGGTAGGATATTTCCCTAAAATGTCTCCTCCTCATGATCATCACAGGTAAGAAGAATAGGGATGCTAATGCAGGTAAAGTTCCAGGTAGCAGTCCATGCTTTGAGTATTGTAGATGAAATTTTGACCTTAATGAAGCCAATGGCAAAACTTCAGTGGGGCCACAATTATATCTCATGGCTTGCCATATGCAGAGCAGGTAAGTCTACATGACACAATGGATATAATATGGAACTGAAATAGCTGGCAGTAATAATGGGGAATTTTAAGGGGAAATTTCTAGAGTACACAAAAGCCAATGTGAATCAGTATAGGTAACAATAAATGTGTGAACACCTATCTATCTTATACATCAACCTAAAACTGATTGTATGTTTCAAATCAGTTTGCTGCTCATTATCACCAGTAATTATTTAATTATAATATGCTATACACATATTTAACATGTGTATGTATATTATAATTGTGCTTGTTCATGCTGTATCTGTAGCTATAAATACAAAAAACACGTTAAAGGAGACCATTACTTTATTAGCTGCTATAACACTGATTGTTTTAAACCATTCATGGAAGCCATCTGCCATAATAGTTCTTAAGAAGTCTGTAAAGAGCCTTCTTATGTTCAATTCAAACAAAGTTTACAAAACAGCTGAGTGAGATGAGAGTAAAAAAGTGCTGAGCTGTTAGTGCCCCACGATATACTTTGAGTACCACTGATATAATTTTTTTTAAACCAGAAATTAATAGGCTAATTCTCAAAGATTAGCCTATTTATATCTGAGTTTGTTAAACATTGCAGTAGACTGGAACCAATTAACTGAATTACTCCTAATTCCATATTATTAACGTCAGAAGTCCCATGTTTCTTTTGCTGAAGTTCTGTGAAAAGTGGGTCTGTATAAAGAATAGATTTCCTAGGGATCAAAGCAGGTAGTACAACTTTGTGATATAATGTCATAATGGTTTGCACTAGCCAGAAGCCATTATTTCACCTGTAAAAATAATGCTCTTGTAAAATAACTGAGAGACTCATGAAAATTAGAGGCAGAAAAGACCATTCTGTCTACTGCATTCCTCTTCATCTTGGAATTAGAATGCTATATATTCCCTTTGGCTAGGATGTGAACATGTCATTATCTGAATTTTGGGCAAACATTAGTAACACCATGCAAAAATCCCCAAATAAATTTACAGTGGAGATCAGGAAAAGAAATGTGCCACAAGAATCAGAGGCAATTGAGAATGAGCCTTACTTCCCAAATGGCCAGGAAAATTTTCATAGAAATTAACATTAATCCTACAATGCTTTTGGAGTCAAAATTTGCCAAGCTGGAAGCTAAAATAAACAGTAAATTAGAAAAGATTAACACTACAATATCAGAAGTACAAGAAGCTGTCTGAGAGAAGGATGGATCAGTGCCCTTGATGTTAAATGACCAGAGACAAATAATCAAGATACTGAATGATAGAGCAAATAAAGCTACTGGCTGGCAAATTGGAAGAACATGAGAAACATAGAAAAAAACATCTAAGACTGATTAGACTCCCTGACGGTCCTAAGGAAAGTAACCCACATCCTTCTTTGAACAATGGATTCCTGCCGGGCTTAAAATATAAAGTGAAAAAATGTTGGATTAAAATCAATAAAAGAATTTTGTCACTACCCACATGATAGACCCACTGTTACAAGAACCCGAAATTTTAAGACCAAAGTACCCTAGAAGAACTAAGAAATAGTCAGATCCTAAAATCAGTTGATAATAAACCATTTATATTCAATATTAGTTACTCCATTTGTGCCCAGCACACAAGAGTCACTTTCCTATATCCATCTCTAAAAACAGACAACACCTAAACTCCACATCTCTACCAGAATCTAAAGATTTTCTCAATAGCATTTCTTCAGCAAAGTATGAACCATGTAGCTACTCCCCATTTTGTTTTGCTCCACCAATGTTTCTTTTTCTGGTATCTTGGTCCTTTCCCTTTCCCTTAGTCTTCCGCTTATGTATCTTCTCATCCTTCCTGATCCATACTACCCACGCCCCTGAATTTGTCTCTTTCCTCTAGTAACAAATCAGGTCCTCCCTCTCTCCTACACAAACACACTGGCTCTCCTCAGTACCTATCTATCCACCCTACATTGTCCTCTAGCCCACAAAATCCTTGCTTGCCATACTCCCTTCCTATGGTATGTGAGTGGTGTGAGGGGGACTGTGCTTTTGCTAGTAGTAGAATGTGAAGCAGTCAATGGTATACTTCTCCCATGGCCTGTTCCTCTATGAAAGATACTTCCTTTGCATCATTCTTTAAAGACATTTGTTTGATCATTTTAATCTCTCTCAATAATATTCTGGGTTTCAGAATAGCAGCTGTGTTAGTCTGTATCCGCAAAAAGAACAGGAGTACTTGTGGCACCCTAGAGACTAAAAATTTATTTGAGCATAAGCTCTCATGGACTACAGCTCACTTCATCAGATGCATAGAATGGAACATATAGTAGGAATATTTATATACATACAGAGAACATGAAAAGGTGGAAGTTGCCATATCAACTCTAAGAGGCTATTTCATTAAGATGAGCTATTATCAGCAAGAAAAAAAAAAACTTGTGTAATGATAATCAAGATGGTCCATTTCAGAGAGTTGATAAGATATGAGAATACTTAACATGGGGATATAGCTTCAATTTGTATAATGAACCAGCCACTCCAAGTCTCTATTCAAGCCCAAGTTAATAGTATCCAATTTGCAAATTAATTCCAGTTCTGTAGTTTCTTGTTGGAGTCTGTTGTTGAAGTTTTTCTGTTGCAAAATTGACACCTTTAAGTCCATTACTGAGTGACCAGAGAGGTTGAAGTGTTTTCCTACTGTTTTTTTAATGTTATGATTACTAATGTCAGATTGTGTCCATTTATTCTTTGTGTAGAGACTGTCTGGTTTGGCCAAAGTACATGGCAGAGGGGCATTGCTGGCACATGATGACATATATCACATTGGTAGATGTGCAGGTGAACAAACTCCTGATGGCATGGCTGATGTGATTAGATCCTATGATGGTGTCACTTGAATAGATATGCGGACAAAGTTGGCATCGGGCTTTCTTGCAAGGCTAGGTTCCAGAGTTAGGATTTTGGTTGTGTGGTTGCTGGTGAGTATGTGCTTCAGGTTGGGGAGCTGTCTGTAAGTGAGGCCTGGTCTGTCTCCCAAGATCTGTGAGAGTGAGGGAGCGTCTTCCAGGATAGGTTGCAGATCTTTGATGTGCTGGAGAGGTTTTAGTTGAGGGCTGAAGGTGGTGGCTAATGGTGTTCTGTTATATTCTTTTTTGGGCCTATCTTTTAGTAGATGACTTCTGGGTACTCTTCTGGCTCTGTCAATCTATTTTTTTTCACTTCAGCAGGTGTGTATTGTAGTTTTAAGAATGCTTGATCTTGTAGGTGTTTGTTTGAGGAATTGGAGCAAATACCATTGTATCTTAGAGCTTGGCTGTAGACAATGGATTGTGTGGTGTGTCCTGGATGGAAGCTGGAGGCATGTAGGTAAGTATAGCGGTCAGTAGGTTTCTGGTATAGGTGGTATTTATCTGACTGTCGCTTATTAGCACAGTAGTGTCCAGGAAATGGACCTCTTGTGTGGATTGGTCCAGGTTCAGGTTGATGGTGGGATGTAAATTGTTGAAATCAAGGTGGAATTCCTCAAGGGCTTCTTTTCCATGGGTCCAGATGATGAAGGTGTCATCAATGTAGCACAAGTAGAGAAGGGGCATTAAGGGACAAGAGCTAAAGAAGCATTGTTCTAAGTCAGCCTTTAAAATGTTGATATACTGTGGTGCTCTAAGTGCCTAAGATGCCACAAGCACTTCTGTTCTTTTTAATAATATTCTAGTTATTCTGCTCACAAGTAGGTGAAGGAGGTGATGAAAGGAGCATGTATGAAGGGAGAAGAAACAGGAGAAAGCCTGCTTTTTTCTGAGGCCCACTTTGCATGACAAATTGGTGGAAAAGAAATAGATGATTGATCCCCTGCTGTGCTCCCATGCCTTCCTTGCTAGTACCTGTGCTCAAAACCCCCAGTTGAGGGGGGAGTCAGCTTCAGTGTGTGACTAGGGAATACATGGAAGATAATTGATTTATTCAGTATTATCTGCTGTGAGTAAAACTGTGAGTTTTAAGAAAAGAGAATCCATCACTCTCACCCAATTCAGACACTTTTAGCAGTCTCTCAAACGCTGCACACTTGAACATCGGGCTGACTTGCTTTAATCTGACTGGGGAGCCCAATACTCTTCTCGCCTTGATCTCCCTAACCATGTCTAGTTTTAGCTTCCCTCCACTTATGCCAATGAAGAGAAATGGGGACAGCGAGAGATTTTACCATTTTGAAGATCATAGTCAAGTGGTTTTGTTCCTTCTTTTGCTGTCTTCTGTCCACAGCTGTGATGAGATTGGCAAGGGAAATCTACCAGGTTAAGGCACTTGCTGAAAATGAGGGTGACAAAAACATTCTTTGTCTTGTGTGAGAATGCTGAATTCTTACTGTTCTTTAATATGTCAAATTGAAAAGGACTAATTTATATTCAGTTCCTGTTTTCATAAATGTATGACTAGGAGGAAGATAACATGCCAGGAGCGAGCAAAAATATATACTTAAGCATTTATGGACAAAAATGTTCAGCATTTAAAGCTACTTTATGCAAACATTTCTTTTAGATAACGAGTAACAGTCATGAAAGCCAATAGTTAAAAGAACTCCAAAACATAAAAAAAAAAAAATTACCATGAGAAATGCAATTCTGTACCAGCTGGCAACTAGAATGTAGGCTGTTATTAGTATATTAAACAACTAAGCAGACATTCTCTGACCTGTGGAAAGTACAAAAAACTTTTGGGAGTGTTTATGCACATCAGAACTTCTAGATTCATGAGAATTTATAAAAATTTGCAAAATGAGTGTCTGGAGTATATATTGATAAAAAAAAAGAGGAAGTGGAGACCAATAGAGTCAGCTATTGCTTAGGATAACTATTGGCATCCATCTTTCAAAACATGCTAAGCTTTTTGCTTCTTACACATTTTACCATCTGTTGATACATTCCAAGAATCTCCCAAGCAATTCAGGATTCACAAATGTACACCTTCAATACCAAGACATTTGTTTCACTTTGCATAATAATCACTTTTTATTTTAATGGCTTATGATGTCTCATTTGTGCATTTTCATTAAAGAAAGACTCTTGTCTCTAAAATATCATCAAAATATGCAGCACACAATCAGAAGATGAAACTCTTGTGCTAATGAATGTATTATTTGCTAGAATATTTCCAACAGCACACGCATACACATCTACGGTAATGAGCCATATGAACAGAATAATGTTAAGGACTTGAATGTTAGGCAGCTATTCTTTAGCTGTGTTCTTACATTTTTGTATAATAAGCAATGGTACAGAAGAAACTCATGATTATGGCTATATTAACTGCTATGTATAAATCACTAATTTACACACATTCTATACACAGGTCATCACATTTGGCAGGCATTTGTATCCAGCAGAATCCTGGTTTCTATGGCATTCCATGTGTTGGGTGTAATCCACTCCTTCCTTCTCTTCTCCTGTAGCCTAGACAGGCTTCACCGCTCTGTTTACAAATGGCTGTTACTTTGTCACACTTCTTGTTGATTTCCTCATCTGTATTCCCCTCTTCTTCATCAAGGTCTGCAAGTGCTTGAAAACTGTTCTTTAACTGCAGAATGAAGGCTTTCTGTATTTCAAGGGACTTTAGTTTGTCAATATCATAACATCTATGTTTCTTCTTTGGTGAACCCACACTTCTCAGTTGTTGCTTGATGGAGGCTGTCACAAGGTGGTGGTTGATACCAACATCTGCACCCTTTCTAACTTTCACATCTGTCAGTGAGCATTGCCATTTGCCATTGATCATTATATGGTCCAAGTTATCTCTGCCACTTGGAGGACACCATGTCAGCTTGAATTCCACGATGTTCAAATAGGGCTTTGCCGATTACTAGGACATTTATATTACATACATCAACATGCCTTTCTCTGATTTCATTCATCGTGCCACACCCATGTTTTCCCATTGCTCTGTTGTTGTTTATGTTGTCCTTGCTGACCTTGGTATTCAGGGTCTCCCATGGTAATCTCTAACTCCACCTGTAGTGCAAAGTAGAATTTGTCCTTTTCTTCTTCATCACTGCCATTTGTCGGAGCATAACACTGAATCAGGCTGATATTATTATTGTTTCCTTTCAGTCTGGCTCTCATAAGTCTGCTGCTGATGGATTTCCATTCAAGCAGGGAATGGTCTAATCCCTTCTTCAAAAGGATGGCAACATCCTCATTGTATTGTCCATCATCCCATCCAGGAAACAGCAAAGTTTCTGCTGAGGCTGTTAATCTTCCTGATACCATCCTTCTGCTCTCGCTGACACCCAGGATATGTAAGCTGTAGTGTCTCATCTCTGCTCTGAACTGAGCTAGCTTTCCTGCTTCGCACAGTGCCTGTACATTCCAGAAGCCAAGTTTGCTTTTTGTCTTGGTGTTGAGCGCATCAGTCTCCATGCTAGTGGCTTCCTTTCAGTTTTCACCACTGGCAGTAATACAGGTCATTGACTTCTGAAGGCCATCACACACAGTAATGGCTAATTTCTCTGTTGCTGTTTCCATAACATATTTTGATTTTTACAGAACAGGGTTGTTAGCCCTGTGCCTAATTCCTAATCTGAAGGATCAGGGTTTCTGTTTTGTCTGGCCCCTCCCCACCAGATCAATCTGGCATGATTGAACCTATCAGGAGCAAAAAGCCGCCACCCATATAGACACTAGGAATTGTTAGAGCACGCAGGCTGTCCCGCCATGACAGGGCACAGATACCACAGGACAGGATCATCTTACTACAAAAGTGATAATTATTCATACCTTTGATATATGACCATCTGATGCCACTAGTGGTGTGTGTATGTTACTAAAGCAATCTGATGCCATTCATATGCATCAATTTGAATTATTTATTTTGAGTTGCCGATGGGGCAATGTGAGAACAATGCCGAAACAGAAACAAATAGCCTATTGTGCTTAGATTATCATCCTTGTCAATTTAACACTGATGACTCTCTGAAGCATGTGCAACTCATGGCTTATGCAGAACTCAAGTTAATGGGAATTGGAGCACAGCATACTAAGAAAATGGACTCCATACATATTTTGAAAGAGGTGACAAGCTGAAGTTTTCGTAATAGAAAAACTAATAAAGAAAAATTCAATACTTATCAATCCATCCTTCAACTATGACTGACAAAAAGGCCAGGATTGTAAGGAAATCTGAAGAAGAAGTGGCCTGTATGTTATGCCTAGGTAAAGAAACATAATTTCCCTACCAACATGATGACTGAATGAATTCGAAGTGTGTTAGCTATTGAAAAAATTACAAAACATAAAAAGAATTCAAAATTTAGGAGGCAAAAAACAATTTAACTTGGTCCATCTGAAATAATAGAAAGTACTCCAAGGGTACCCTTTGACCTACTAAATTTTCCCAAACAAGCAAAAAAACGAGGAATGCATATAAAATGGAGTGGGATATTATATAAAAAGTACAGAAGTTACTTCTCTGATAATTAAGTAGGTTAGTGAGTGAAGTGTTCTAGTTCAACTTTCTACTTTTATCTCACTTTTCAGTTCCCATTCCACCCTTCACCAGCATCCAAATGGACATTTTTTTCTAGAAGTTCCCCCTTTTGCTCATTATAGGGTCCCCCCCCCACTACTGTATTTTGAGATCTTTCTCAAGTGGCCATGCTCAGATGGGCTCATGAAGCTGAGCCAATAATGGCAACAGTGTGAAATTATCAGAAAACTTCCATCATGTTGACAGGACCAAATGGTACAATTGAGAATCTGAGGGGTAGTGTGGTCTAGTTCAGCATTTATCGGCCTATGAGCGTGTGCCCAAGGTGGCTTGAGAGAGTTAATAACCCTAACCCATTAGTGCAGAATACAAACAAAATCCTGCAGCAACTAGGAAGGAGAAACCACTTTTATACCTTCCAAAATCTGCACCTAAACCTGCTCCCCCATAAGATGCTACTTCCAGAATCAATTCCCTTGAGCTGGACCTTTCAAGCTAGCTTCATAAAAATATATTCCTGCATGATTTCCCAAATCTTCCCTTATACACACGTTTTTAAAAACAAAATCTTTTTTGTTTGGATGTTCACAGAAAGCTCATGTACAAGGGCTCATAAATATCACTAAAGAGGAGATGAGAGGTTATATTTGGACTACATTATTGTGACTACATTTTCTGCAGCATTCACTCAACTCTTATACCAAATAAGCACTGGTTATGATCTATACAATACACAAGGGCCAGTCACCAGATTACAGAGGAGGAAATCATTACAGAACAAGAAATAACAAACAGAGAAAAAAAACAGTCCTCAGTGCTGGACATCCCACATATGACTACCATTTCTAGTACTGGTACTAGTATCACAGAGCTTGGCTGCTCTTCCATATTGATGAGCTAGAGTTAGATTGCTGCTTTGATAATGGGATTAATGTTTTGATTTTGTGCTGGGAGATCCTTGTTCCCCTTGAAAAGTAATTCCATGGATACAGAAGAAGTGTTAGGTTTTGTCCCATTGTGTATTCCTAAATTTTGGTGACTAAGCTCTGGGCACCAAACACACATAGAATAAACTAATAGTGAATCTATATATAAACTGATAATACATCACTCTTCTCCCCAGTAATGTACCACAGGTGTTTTAGAGAACAAAGTGGTATTCCACAACAGGTCATATGTGTAATACATAAAAGGCGAGCTGCTGCAGTTAAATGTGCTCTCTGGTACACAGAAGCTATTCTCACTTACCCTTTCCTGATAACTTGCTAACTTAAAGAGACACTGTCAGCCTCTACACTCTGCTTCTGCCTGAAAGTGTGGTGTGAATAATATAAACTATAGCATATATAGTTAGAAGTGCTGGAACAAGGGTGCTGGCTTTAAGTGGTAATAACGACCTGAATACATGGTTTCCGCCTTCAGCTTCCTCACTATAAAAATTGTTCCAGCACCACTGTATAGTTACATATAACATCTACAATGATCATAACTGAAAGAAGCAGGTTTCACTTTTCCCGCTGTTTAGTCAAATTCTCCTTTGCTGAAAAGGTGGTTATACAAATTAACAAGGAAGGAGAGAAAACACTTATGCAACTTTTAAAGTAAATTTAAAAAAAAATATTAGGACATATTGTTTAAAGACTTCTCTAACAGAAAACATTTCTCTTTTATAACTAGTCAATTAAAAAAAAATAAGGTGGAAGGGCCCCTTTGTGTCAAAAAGGTCTGTAGACAACAAACAGTGGCTTGTGTTCTGCTGAAAGATTGTCCCTGGTTGTTCTATGCGGCATGGACATTGATAACATCCACTTTCCTCTGGCCTCACAAACTTTTGCCCTGTTACTGGCCATGGCATGCTTGCATGGCAGCATGTGCTCCTTTGAAGCATCTCGGAGTTCCCTGAAGAGAGACATTATTCACTTGTCAGTCACTATAGCACCTTCTACACTAGATGCCTGCTTGAAGTACACAATGGATAGGCACATCCATAGGCAGATACAAACCACAATGACTTGAAAAGGTGCAATCCACAAGTCCCTCTTGAACTGCCAGTACAGTTGCCTTTCTGTGTTAGAAAAAAACCAAGTTATCTTGATGATAATCTTTCATAAGAGCCCTAGCCTGTGCAAAATCTTCAATCTCTGAGACACTACAAACATATCCAAAGCTGTGCCCCAAGCGACTTTCCCTGCTTAACTGCTACTGCCTTCCTTCTCCATGCTGTTCACTGAAATCTACCCTTATGTGGGTTACACAAGGACGGAGAGACTTTTTGTGCATGTCCACTCCCCGGCTCGCAGCCCAAAAGGGCAAATCACAATGTGACCCTTAGGGCTTGTCTTCAGTAGGCCGGTCCAGGATCGAACTTCTGGCAATCGATTTATCCAAAGCTGGCCTTTGGAAACAAAAATATAAAAAGGTGATGCTGGGCTGGGTTTGATGAGTTGGGATTGGGATTTGTACCAATGATCACAGGTCACAGAATGATACTAACAAAAACTACAGGCAGTTTACATAATGAAGTTATTAGAATACATATAATTGTGGTGTAATTATCCAATATTTACAAGCTCTGGAGAATTAATTAGTGGAGGATTCATCTTATATTACAAGAAGAACAACATGAAATATGATGTATCTTTTTTACTATAGACATATGCACACACAGTGTTTTGATGGTCCTCTACTGATGGTTCTAATTATAGTACTAACTGCTATAAAAGATGTTTTTTGGCCTAGTCTATTCAGATCCTTAAGAGGACGTTAGTCTGATGTGTTTTGGCAGTGGAAAAATAACGTACAGTGAATTATTAGCAGCAAAATATAAGGTCTTGTTTTTCTTTATAATATATATGTATGCATAGTTTTAAAAAAAACCCAAAAACTTCAAGTGAAAAAATCAAGTCAGCTTTTACTTTCATGCCAGACAAATTGAGACCAAAAATATCATTATATATACAGAACAATAAAACCATCTCACGGATCTTACATGGAATACACATGCTCTGGCTTAGATTTAAACCTGAGTACGTGAAAACTCGAACTTATGTAAGAAAATAGAAGTGGCAATAACACCTAATCTTATTCGGAAGGTCAGAAGAGATCATTGTGATTATCGAGTCTGACTTCCTGCATAACACAGGCCCAAAGACTAAGTAAATAAATCTTACATGTATAGCCATTTGCAAACTGTAGCCTATGAGGCCCTGGCTGGTGGACTACAGAGATCTCAGTCACATATTGCAGACCTTCTCCATTTTTCCAGCTGCTTCTTTCATTGTGAAGACAAAGCCTAATGGCCTGTAAAAGCAGCTGGAAGCAAGGAGGAATGAGTCTAATGCAAAGACAGAAAAAACAGGAGCTACCATCAGAGACCCCATATAACAGGGACTAACGGTGGTGGCCAACACATCCCTCGCCCCACACTGCTTCCCACAGCCCCCATTGGCCCGGATAGGCAAACTGCGGCCAGTGGGAGCTGCAATCGGCTGAACCTGTGGATGGGGCAGGTAAGCAAACTGGTAAGGCCCACATGGGGGCTTGCCCTGGCGGGCTGCATGCCAAAGGTTGCTGGTCCCTGCCATGTCTACTCTAGCGACACCATCAGAGGACCAACCACAGCAGCCACAATATCGGGGACTCATTCACCTGCATATTTACCAATGTGATATATGCCATCATGTGCCAGCAATGCCCCTCTGCCATGTACATTGGCCAAACAAGACAGTCTCTACGGTGCCTGGTTTACCTGCTCCCAGATATGTTATGTGTTTTCAGATCCGGATAGAGGCAGTCTATGAGAGAAAGGGTCTGACTCTGATTTCATTTACTGGGTGCAAATCAACAATAACACCGCTGAAGTCAGTAGAGCTAGAGCAATGTAAAACATGTGCCCAGGAAAGGAAAACAAACACCAATCTATTAAGAAGTGGTCAAGACTATAAAAAAAATCTTGAGAACTTATGCTCTAGTGAACATATATTGTTGAGTAATTTCTTTTTTTGACAGACATGCACATTCTACAAATATAAATTTGGGAATTTGTACCCAGATCCCTGCCATTTTAAAATTACATTTTTAGGAAGAGTGCAAAATAAGGCACAAGGTTAGCTACTGTTCTAACAGGAAAAGAACTTCATGTATAACATTTCACCCACATACTATAAGAGTGACTCTTGAATTATTTTGTGAAAACCAATGAAGGATTAATAAAACTTTCAGTTTTCAAACACATTTGTAGGTCCTTAATAATTCAGCACACTTGTCAAAATAGGCTCTGACTTCCAGACCTCCCACTATGATATAATTAACTTGAATGAGCTTCTCTTCATCATGAAGACAAAGGTGGGAAAAGTGATGTAACTGCAATCCATCTAATGCAGGTTTTGTACAACCTCTTTCTTATGACTGGCTTCACACACTGATTAATAGACACTTTCCATTTCAGACTTTAATTAAAAACTATAAAAGCATTCAGCTGTAGGCCATGAATGTGTTGGTGACAAAAAGTAGTGCAATTTTATAGTAGGAAGATCAAGCACTGTAGAAATGTAGTATGAAACCATGTTAAGTAGGGCCATATGCCTGAATTAAGTGTAATTCTGAGATCTACTTGGTTTCAGTGGGAATTAGAGTGATCGGATGTCCTGATTTTTTAAGGACAGTCCCGATTTTTGGGTCTTTTTCTTCCATAGGTTCTTAGAACCCCCACCCCTGTCCTGATTTTTCACACTTGCTGTCTGGTCACCCTAGTGGGAATAGTCAAATAGAGTAAAGTATCAATTAAAGTCAGGTAAAAATGGCTTTAATTCAGAGGATACCTACTGAACTTTAGAATGAGTAAAAACATCAAAATAAGACAACTTTGTAAGTACAGCTTTGAGCCTTCAGGTTGTGTTGTAAATATGAATTGTTAAAATGTGCTGAATCTGAAGATTAGTTTGCTACAGATTAGAGGTGTGCTAATAATTTAAAACAAATAATTGATCTGGGGATGAATTGTTTGTGAATAGAGTGCAATTTTCTTTAATGTATTTATTGTTCAAAATTATTCACTAATTTCAGTGAATAATTCTTGATTTGTACTCGCATGCCGTCCATTATGAGAATTCAGTGTTTGAAATTCAAACTGTCTTGAACAGAGGCACAGATCACACAGTATTTTTTGTTCCCTGATTGGATCAGAATAACTATTAGAATCAGCTTTCTAGTACAAATGAAATTATACCTTTTAAAATTGCTTTACATGCATATTTTGTAAGAGTCATGTAAAATGTGTTTTCTCCCTCCAGTAAACTCATTTGCTAGACTACTTGTAGAAAGCAAACACAAGAGCATGAACACAATCAAAGCAATTTCATTTATGAATTCTAACACATATTTCTGGAAAATGTTTAATAATATTAAAAAATCTCTGCTATAAGTCAAAGAAAAGATGACATATACTGTGCTATGGAGTCTACAGAAATAAGTTTATAATATTTTCCAATATAAACCAAGTAAGTTTATATTATTTTCCATTATACTATACTGATTATTTAAAAATTGTATTATAACATAATCCTTCATCAAACTTTATGTTGCATATATTTATTCAAAATAGTTTCAGGACCCAATATGATGAAAATGTGCCCTCTATTCTGTAGTTTGAATTGATAACAGAATGGTAAGTGATCTCCTTGGTTTCCAGTATTCTCCTGTATTCAGTGTAACCTAGATATTTTAAAGGGCCCTTTGCATTGTAAGTGAAATGTCTGCAAGCACTGTACAATAGCTTGTTAGCTACTGATGCCATAGTAACTAAGATTTAATGGTATTTCTTGTTCAAAGCATTAATATGGAGCATGTACATATTTAGGTTGAGCGAGTTTTGGATTTTTCTGTTTGGTGGCCAAAATAAAAAGTCTGAAAAAGTCCGATTTGATCTGAACTAAAATCTTTTTATCCTGAAAGTTTTCTAGCCAAAATAAATAAATAAATAAATAAATAAATACATCGAAAATGTTTATCTTGAATTAAGGCATAATGTTTAGGGTTGATACAAAAGATATATATATTTTTAATGCTTCTGGTTTGAATTAGCTCTTTGAAGTGTTTTTCACACTTTTTTGGTGGTCTTTTTTTTAATTGGCCAAATGTCAGATCAAATCACTGTTCCAAAATATTTTGAAACAAAATGGTTTAAAAAAGTTTTGAATGAGTTAATACAAGACATTTCAACTCTCTCCCCTCTACTTCCCACCTGAAACCTTATGTCAAATTTGACAAATAGGGACTCTAATTTTTCAGGACTCAAAATTGTTTTGCTTTGTATTTTTTTAAAAAATACTATTAGTCAAAAATATTTTGGCCAGCATTAGTGCATATTGTAAAATAAAAATACAGTTAAAAATGTGGTAAGCCTAAGTACACTCAAAGAATAATCTATCCCATGAATTCAGATTCTTCCCATTCAGAAAATGGGATAATCAGATGATTAGGAAAATACCCCAAATACTGCTTCATTTAGTATAAAAAGACTGAACTACCTTTCCAAAATCCAAGTTAAATTATTGTTCCATCTTCATAATCCCTCCCTTATTTATATATCTTTGTAGTGGAAATAGTTTAGATACTATACTAGAGATAAATTCTTTTTTTTTTTTTACACGTGGAGGTTTCTTTATAGAAACCTTTGTTCTTAGTCAAATAAGAATACTGACCATGAATTCTTTTGAGCTCTTTTTTTGTGTGTGTAGAAAGACAAATGCAGATCCATCAATATGAGCTCAGATGTAATTTTGATTGAAATTTGGTACACCTGACCAGATTTCTTTGATTGACATCCTTAGCATCTGGTCATAGCATTCAATGTGTTGCAGCTAGACTAAACACATATAGTCTTGCTTTCAGTTATACAGTAGATAACATGACTGCAAACTCATACAAAATTGATTTCTGAAATTCTGTATGTGTTTGTGGGCTATAGGAATTGTAAGTTCTTTGTTCTTTCTATTTAATATTTCTGTTCAAAACCACACTGATCACAGAATGCATACATATTATATATAAATGGATTTTGGATTAAAGCATCGCATATCCTGTTATAATATCAGTCCCTTAATTACCAGTTGGAAAATAGGTGGCCTATGATTGGGAGATGAGCTGTGACTCCTATTAATGCAATAATAATTTACTACACCATGATTAACTGAGAAGGTGTTTGAGCTAGCCAGCAAGTTTAAAAAATATGGATTGGGTGAATGGACTATAAGGTGGATAGAAAGCTGGCTAGATTGTCGAGCTCAGTGACTAGTGATCAATGTGGCTCAATGTCTGGTTGGCAGCTGGTATCAAGTGAAATTCCCCAGGCCGGTCCTAGGCCAGTATTGTTCAACATCTTTATTTATGATCTGTATTATTGGATTAATTGCACTCAGGGCCAGTGCAACCACTAGGAAAACTAGGCGACCGCCTAGGGCGCCAAGTGGTTGGGGGGGGGGGGGTGATGGAGCGGAAGTGAGCTGGGGCAGGGGGCACGGGGAGGGCACCCGCAACAAATAACAGGGGGGCACGGGTAGAGGAACCACTCCTAGCTCCAGATCACCTGCACTCTGCCTCCTTTTTTGAGCACACTGCCCACTCTAATTCTCCTCCCCTCCCAGGTCTTGCCTCTCTGATTGGCCTGGACATGGTGGTGGCAAAAGTGGAGCGGTGCTGGCGTGCTCAGGGGAGGAGGCAGAGCCGAGGTGACCTGGGCGGGGAGCTTCCACAGGGGGAGCTCCCTGGGTGGAGAGGGGATGAGGAGCCACCACTGCTGCTGCAGGGGAGGGCTCCGCGGGGGAAGGGGGGTGGGGAACTGCCACTGCTGCCGCAGGTGGGGCTCCCCGGGAGGTGGGAGCCACTGCCACCGTGTGGGAAGGGGGTCTCCTCAGGAAAATTGGACAAATTGGAGAGAGTCCAGCAGAGGGCAATGAAAATGATTAGGGGGCTGGGGCACATGACTTATGAGAAGAGACTGAGGGAACTGGGGTTATTTAATCTGTGTAAGAGAAGAATGAGGGGGGAATTTGATAGCAGCCTTCAACTACAGATAGTGCTTCATTGTGCTTTACTGACTACTCAAAAGTGTTTTTTACCATCTGACATGACTGCCTTTGGAGGATACTAGGAGACATCAGTTTCCAAAGCATCTAACTGAACTCATCACAGGTCCCTACCACCACAAACAGACTCCGGAAAGAACAGGAGGAGGTGTCAGTGAATGGTTTTCCACAGATTAAGGTGTGAGACAAGGGTGTACTTTGCCTCCAAAACTCTTTAGCATATGCACAGAATTTATTATGAGATAAGCCTCAGAAGGACTTCAGAAAGCAGAACACATTGGGATTTCCAATGGTGGACACATCTTTGCCAACCTGAGATATGCTGATGACACAACACTCTTATCTACAACTACTGATGCATTGAAATAAATACTGGATTCTGGAAAAACAGCTATTGAGGAATATGGACTGAATGAAATGGAAACAAGATGTACACTGATAAATAATAAAAACTGGATGCAAGCTGACATCATAATTAACACACAAACTATAGAGGCAGCAGGTGAACTTAATTATGTGAGATCATATGTATCCAGCCAAGAAGGATGTTCCAAAGAACAAATGTGGTGCTGGCAAAGATTATTGTGTTTCTCCTGGATGGAAAAAAAAAAGATAAATGCCTATATCAGAAATATTATTAAAGAGAAACAGACCCCAATGTCAGAAATCAACAGAAGCAAATTTCTGTACTTTGATCACATTAGGCATAAAGATGGAAATAACCTTGAGAAAATTATCGAGGAAGGAATGGTGGTGGGTCACCATAGCAGAGACAGATGGATGGTGTATGGCAGATCATTGGGAGGTCTGCTACTAAGTACTCAAAGTTAGTGATGGATCATGAAGAATTCAAAAAATTCTGCTATGATGTCACTGATATTCAGACATGAATATACTGATTTAATTACTTAACCAGGGAACACCAAAGACCTTAGTCTATTAGATTCATGTCCCATACATCATATTAAGGGCCAGCCCCCTGAATTAGACATGGGCCTGCTAACATTCTCCCTAGGAGGTCTTATGTGGCTCCAAAGCAAACTACAGCAGTTGTAGAGCACTGTAATCCCCCATCTCCCAATTTAATTGTCAAATTTCCCCTCCCAGAACTACCCTGCTAACCAAAACTTATGAACTTCAATACATGACAAGAATAACATCCATACAATCAAGTGCAATATCACCTTCCCGGTACAGAGGGATGAGAGGGCAGGGAATGCAATGCAACAAACAAAATAATTAACAGAACACTTGAGCAGTTTACATAATTACATGTAAAGTGTGATTCCTCTGGTCCAGCACAAGGCAGGGTGGGCAATGCATAGACAAGAGAGCCCTTCCAATCATTAAGAGAGTACAGGGAGGCTGCCTCGCCACTGCTGACTAATACTGGTGCTCCTTAGGCCCCAGAGGGCAATCAGCCAGAGCCCAACATAACGAGCTGAAATGGGCATGTGTGTCTGCAGTCCTCCACAGCAAACTCAACCTTACAGTAACCAGGGAGGATTTCATTACAAAATCCCAAAGTACACAGAACTCCCTTATTCTTTGATTTGTTTAAGAAAAAAAATAAATCCAGAATCCAAAGCAGGTTGGCAATAGTTTGAAAACCTTTCAAGAAAACCTGAGACCAATTATCATTCCCATTTTCCTGTCTACATTCTTCCTCCCAAACAATTTTGCTCATACTTTTCCTCAGGTTTGGTTCTTTAATCCTTCTGAAGTATCAAATAAATATATTACTGATTGGGTTTGCCCTATCTTTGCCCATATTAATGTAATTAGAATATTATAATTGGTCCCTATGCAATCCTCATCATCCAATTTAGTGATTAATTTATCTTTAACAGCATAATAAGATCCAAAAGAAACTGTTCTCATGTTGACTGTAGTACCCTTTGTGTTAGAAAACTGTCAGCTATATTTTAGAAACTTTAATGCTATTCTACTACTTACTGCATGAGGCATATGTCTCCCAAACTGGCTCAGAATCAGGCCCTTAGTACTGTGGAGTCTGTATTCCTGATACTTTCAATTAGCTATACACGAGGCTGAAAGGAAGGAAAAGAACATTAGTCTAACGTGAGAAATTTCTGGCTAAAGGGTATATTTTCTGGCAGATTTCACATAACCGAGACTCAATATACCTATTATTCAGAGCTATCTCTAAAACACCTGCAAAAAGGCAGCTGAGTAATCTTACCCGTCAATTTCCCAAACAATGGTCCAGTAGTCAAACTATCATTCCCTCAGAATGATTGCCTGCAACAAGATAAATTATTTCTGTCATAGATGAAAAAGGAAATAAAGAATCATGAGGTAGACTGTAGTGTCATTCTTGTTGTTTGTTACTTACCAAGTGTCCTATTAAGAAAGATATTAAACATGTGTTATACTAGGCATAGGCATCCTAATGAAGTCAGTGTGACTACTCCCTTATTTAAAATAAGGCTCTTCCCGGGAGTAACATAAGATACATGCTCATGGACTTTGCTGAACTGGGGCCTAAATCTCCAACACAATTTAAAGAGTTTTCAGAACAAACTTTGGAAAGATATTCTATACAGCCTTAGCCATAAATGTTGGCCAAATGCTGACTTTAAAAAAACATCATAGCACAGCATTAGGATAATCTTTCATGACAATGTTTTTTTTTTTTCTAATCTAAGTAACTATAAAGAATTGTACAGTAGCTGATGGCAGGTACACATGTCCTTCATTGTCAGGTGCAGTTAACTAGCACCAGTGATCATCAGCAAGAGAGATGGTTCAATAGTTAAAAAATAAAAAGTGTTCACAAGGATTTGCACAACAAAACCTGCCAACATTTACAACAAATATTATCAGTAATGAAGAGTTTTTGATCAGCTCTAATCATTAGAATCACTGCCATTTTAATTGTAATGCCAGCTGGCCTGTCTGCCGGAGTATTTAATAGTGAAGTTCTAGATGAGCTTATCTTCTGGCTCTCTATCTGTGAAGCTGGAGGAGTCTTTGCTTAATCAAAAAATATTATTTATACAACACCATGTGTGCAAGGTACTTTAAAAAGCTAACAAAAAGCATCCATTGCTCTATGCTTTCAATTAGAACCTGAATGTAATTCAGAATAAATCCAGTATCACCTTCACTTTGACCTGGTGCTGCACAGAGGTTTCTTAGATGGTTATTTTTTCACTGGCATTGTACTTCTTAATATATCTTAAAGTTGAACTTAATGCTCCTGCAAGATGCTTGGTTGACAGTCTTAGAGACTGAATTCCTCTATTCAGAAAATAAGTTCAGCATAACAACCATCCAATGCACCTCAGTTGTGACCTCAAAGGATAACCTCCAGTGAAATAAAGTAAGTCTCTTTTCCCCTACCTCCCTCCTCCCCCAAATCCTTAGTCCCTCTACTGAGGATGGTAATAAGGACAGCAACTGTGGCATTCTTTGTTTGTTTGGTATCTGTATTGTGATCACATCTCCACCAGGCTGTGAACATCAGTTCATTTAGATACCATAAACCACTAAACAGTTATTAGATGATGATGGCTGCTTTCAGTCATTAGCTATATAGGCTGGGGTTAAAGCTGTGATTTAGAGGTTACAGGATCTGTATACTCTTGATGATTCCCTACATTTTTTGAATTTCAAACCAGGAGTTTGTGGATGAAAACAGTTTATTGGCATATGGAGGTGGGCAAACATTTTGGTCTGAAGGCCACATCTGGGTATGGAAATTGTATGGCAGGCCATGAATGCTCACAAATTGGGATTAGGGTGAAGGAGGGGATGAGGGCTCTGGCTGGGGGTGCAGGCTCTTGGTGGGACTGGGGATGAGGGATTTGGGGTGCAGGAGGGTATTCTGAGCTAGGATTGAGGGTTTCAGAGGATGGGAGGAGGATCAGAGCTGAGGTAGGGGGTTAGAGTGCATGGGTGGGGATGGCTCCAGATGGGGGTGCAGACTCTGGGGTGGGGCTGAGGATGAGGGATTTGGGGTGCAGGAGGGTGCTCCAGCTGGGATTGAGGGTTTCAGAGGGCAGGAGGGGAATTAGGGGTGAGGCAAGGGGTGGGGGCTCGGGAGTGGCTCAGGAGTGCAGGCTCAGGGCGGCGCTTACCTCAAGCAGCTCCTGGAAGCATCATCATGTCCCCCATCTGGGTCCCATGCAGAGGTACGGCCAGGTGGCTCTACACACTGCCCCATATGCAGGCTCTACCCCTGCAGCTCCCATTGGCCAGGAACTGCAGCCAATGGGAGTTATGGGGGCAGTGGTGGGGGAAGTGTGCAAGAGTCCCCTGGCTGCCCCTAAATGTAGGAGCCTGAGAGGGGACATGCCACTGCTTCTGGGAACCGCGCAGCGTGGACACCGACTCTGATCACCAGCTGGAGCATGGGTGCAGGGCAAGCACTAGACCCTGCTCCCCAGTGGGAGCTCAAGGGCCAAATTAAATTGGCTGGCAGGCAGGATTTGGCCGAGCCAAAGTTTTCCCGTCTCATAGTGGATCACACAAAACCCTTTGGTGAGTTGTGATTTCTGATTTCTTTTACTAAAGAACTCTAAGGAGTAACAGCAAGTAATAGTAATGAATACTGAGCTGGAACATACCTCCAGATTTTGATCTCCCAACTAAATAACATAAATATTCCGTTTTAGGCGGTATGGTTTAGGGGCTAGGTTCTCTGAACTGCATGCTGCTTTCTGCCTAATTCTCTCTGCCTGACCACTTCAATAACTAGAATTACTCCCTGGCAAAGTTCACTGATCACTCTCAGACTCACTGTTTTTATTAACTTCACTCTTGCCCAAATCTTCTAAAACAATTCTGGGGCTGCCTGTTTTCCCCCCTGGAGAGAACTCTGTTTTCAGCCAAATAGCCCTTCTGTTACATCTAAAGAAAATAATTGCCTGCACTTAGGAACACAAGTTTCTCCCTCTGCTTCCTTGATAGTTGTACAGGGCCCATCCAGCAATAAGATAGTACAGCCACCTATTCAACTCATAGAAAAAAAATGCAGTATTCCAGCTCTACTATGTAGGATTCTGGGAGATTTGGCAAGATGATTATATTAGTTGTTGTCTCTGTCTGAGAGGATTTAAAATGAAGGTGCTACCTTGTATGATATAGTGCCTGCATATTAGGGCACCTTGACACCTTTGTAATATTTAAAAACCGGACACTCCAACAGGAATGCCGGATCCTCCCCACACCCGGCTGTTTCCCCCTGAGGCCTCACCACTGCTCCACTTCTTCCCCCAAGGCCCAGCTCCTCCCTTGTCCCTTGCCCAAATCCATATTTTCACTTTTTTTCTAGGTGGAGTTCATTGAAGAGAGTATGGAAATGTTTATTACAACTGTCAGGTTGTCTGACTTGGATGAAATTTCCTTCAACTGATGCTGCACCATAAAGATTCTGGGCAATAAAACACTTAAAAATTATTATTGCCATGGTAACTACCAGCTACTATTGTACCAGTTCCACCAGTAATACTGTTTCATTAAAGTTATTTCAGGGCTTACACTGCAGCAGAAGAAAGAAAATATCTCTTGCCATAATAAGTACAAAAATTTTCACTGTGCTGGATTTCTGAATTCATATTTTGGTAGCTATTAATTTGTGAAACACTATTACTATGGTCTATGTACAATATTGTATATACCTATATAGTTGGTATGTTTCACATATCTATATACATACATTTATAACAACAATATCATCCATACAATAAAAGCCATTAGATTTCAGCTGGATCAGTTTTAATAAAAGCTTTTAACAGCCTTGGTATGGGAATAGTCAGCAATCTGGTTGATAAATATGCAGCAAATGACAAATTAATATGTGCTGGCCCTCATCAACAACAGAGACAAATGTTGTTATAATGCTTTGGACTCTACTCAGTTTTGTCTGTCTGGGGAAAGGCTGATGTAAATGGCATGTGAAACTGCAATACAGAGGTATAAACTGCCCTCTATGTGAAGAGAGTGTGAGCTACATCATGCACAACAGAAAAAGTGGGAGGTTTATAAGGTTCAGAGTGAAATGGATTTGATTAAGCTGCCAAATCTATTAAACTGCTTAAATATAAAAATGAGTGTGCTATTGAAATCCCAGTAAGACTCCTGTTCAGCTAGACCAGGGATGTTTTCCCACCAGTGGATAATGTACTTGCACATGTTAAGTATCCTGACTGACTTCAGTTTTCATCTTTTAGTGAAGGGTTTTAGAATCTACAAGAACTTTTAATGTTAATGAGAAGTGAATTTACAAATAAAAAGTTAATAAATATTACTACATAATCCAGCCTGTCAATTGACTGATTTACCATACTCTGTAGTTATTTGTAAAAATAGGTTTGTGAAAAACTGAGTAAGTAATGGTACTTTTTCATATTCAGGCCTTCAAAAAAATTTTAAAAAAAATCTTATCTGGTTGGAAAATGTTTTGGGTTACTTTTATTTTATGTATTTATTTATTTTACTTTTTGGTAAAATAATCCACAGCCAGATATTTCTGGCTATAAACTAAAATATATTGGCCAAAAACTTGTGGTTGAAACCAGAAAAATAATGTTTTGGAAATACAGCCATAGTGCCTCATGGAAGTCATAATTCACTTGCCTCAATTCCCCATTATAATCAGATCCTTGTACCTCAATCAGCCAGGTGCCCTAGCATCTCTTATGATTCAGTTACTATGGTGCATCATGGGAGTTGTAGTCCAGCTGGTGGAGCCAATTCACAAAGAAGAATGGGGCTATGAGGAACCTGAATTACACGGCAGCAGCGTTACCAAACCAGATTTTCAATTTTTGAGTTTAGTTTTTTTAACCCTAAATTGAAATTATGTGTAGAAATCAAATACTTTCACTAGAAAAAAAAAGTTTAGTCAGAAACCCATGTTTTCCATCAAAAACAGATCCAATGGAAAATTTGTGAACACCCTTACTACCTTATTTTCTTTTAGAGCAAAAATTGCTCTGCTCCATTGGTTCTAGACAGAATTTCAGAGATCACTTACCATTTTCTGTGAAAAATGTTGGAACTGGGAAAATGACCAGTTGGGATCAATAGGAAGTTCATTTTAGATAGAAAAGCAATGTTTGTGCATATCAACACTTGTGAGGGACATCAAATCTACCATAGGTTTTAACATCAAAACCCTGAATATTCAGTGATGGTTGTTGGGTGAAATCCTGGCCCCATTGACTTCAATGGGGCCAAGATTTCACCCATTTTTTCATGGCTATGTGAAGTCAGTTTGTGGTTTCAGAGTGATTCCTCATGGGCAGTTGACTGCTTCATGCCAAAATTATCATCACTGTGGTAGAGAAGAGTTTTTTGTTTTTGTGTTAAGAATGTAATTTTATTAAGTTTTGAAGAATGCTAACAAACTGAAAAAGCAATCAGGAAATAATTTTGTTAACTTTAAAAATGTTATCTGAAATATTTTAAATGAATGGTTGATTATTGCATATAGCTGTCATGGCCTGATGTGGAAAGTACACATTAAATATTTGAATGCTAATAATAAAAAAGGGCAAACACAATGTAAGTTATTATTTTAAAAGGGAGGAAGATACAATGAGAGAAAAATCAGGCGAAAGTGACATCAAGGACAAACCAGAGTTTCTGAGGGTTTTTTTTTATCCAGATGAACCATTCCCAGAGGAAGTTTGATCTGAGTGACCAATATCAAAAATTTATGAACTGCTGAGGCTTATTTATTTTAGATGGAGTTCCAACCTACTTCAAAACAATCAAAAGTCTATAAGTGTTGAAGATCTATGTACCCATTATTAGGATTTTCACTCCACATGCATCCCATCCATTGTAAGTTGGCCAAGTAGAGTAATAGTAAACTTTCAAACTGGCAGTGAACAGTTCCCCTCAGGTGCCACTAAAAGCTCCTTTCATAAAAGCCTACAATTAACAAATTAGCAGTGAAATATCATCTCTGGAGTGTTGGCAAGACAACTAGTGATGCAGAAAAAGAAACAACTTCTAAAATTCTCACAGCAGCTTTTAGGAAAAGTAAAAAAGAGAAAGAAAGTAAGAAAAAAGAGAAAAAAATCTTATGTGTTTTTCCATGCAGAAAAAAGCAGCCATATATGTTTTCAGGCTCAATGACTTTTACTTTAAAATAAAACAAACAACCCCAACCTCAAAAAAGAACAAAAGCAAAGTGTCTAGGAAAAAATCAAAGAGGCAGTGTAATTCTGTTAATGTGCAGCATCAACTCTTCCTCACAAAATGGCAGATTTCTTGGAAATTTAAAAACAAAGTAACAAAAGTTAAGAGCTAAACACCATTGTACTTCAACCCTCCTCCAATATAAGTGCTTAGTGTTGTTGAAACTTCCAGCCTTTCAAAACAAATCAGCGTAGATTATAATATTAGAGAGAATAAACGATAAATCCATATAATCCTGTTACCCAGCATCAGAGGATCGCTCTATGCTAGACTTCATGACTACTGGCAGACATTTATGTTTGTCTCTTGACAAATAATACCTCATCAGTTGCAAGAGTCTCAAAATACGATAAAGACTTCTGAAAAACTTCATTCAGAAACCCTTGAAAAATGGAAAGATAATAGTTTAAATAAATTACAAAAGTATTAGGCTAGATTCTTGGATATGACTAAAGTGCACATCATGAAAGGCAGGAATAAGTGTGCTAAAGTGGTTTACAGGTCTCCTTTCAATCCCTGAATTCTGGCACCACTCTATGTGTGGTGGATCACTTGAACTGTGTTACAGCAGTTTAAGGCCTATTCTAAATCACACTGGCCTTTAATAATCACTAGCAAAAATACCCGGCGTTGCTCGGGTCCGTCAGAGGGGGGGGAGGGGGGAGAGACCTGAGCAAGTGAGGGGGCCGTCGGAGGGGGGGGAGCTGAGAGAGTGTGGGGGCTGTTGGAGGGGGGAGGGGGGAGAGAGCTGAGCAAGTGGGGGGGCGTTCGAGTGGGGGGGAGGAGGGAGAGAGCTGAGTGAGTGGGGGGGGCGTTACAGAGGGGAGGGGGTGAGATTTTAAAAATTTTCTATTCTTACCTGAGGGGAGAGAGAGCTGAGCGAGTGGGGGGGGGCGTTGAAGGGGGGGAGCTGAGAGAGTGCGCGGGCTGTTGGGGGGGAGGGGGGAGAGAGCTGAGCGAGTGCGTGGGCCGTTAGAGAGGGGAGGGGGGTGAGATTTTTAAAAAATTCAATTCTTACCTGAGGGGGGAGAAAGCTGAGTGAGTGGGGGGTCCGTTGGAGGGGGCAGAGAGCTGAGCGAGTGCGGGGTCCGTTGGAGGGGGGGAGGGGGCAGAGAGCTGAGCGAGTGCGGGTTCTGTTGGAGGGCTGTATTATTACATCATAACTATGTCACAGAGAACAGCAGGTGTTAACCTGCTGCCCAGCTGATGTTAATGGGCTTTAAAGAATTTCACCCGTGTGGGGTGTCAGAGGTGAGATTTTGAATTTTTTTCAATTCTTACCTTGATTAGGACCCTAAAGCTTATAACTGTACCAAATTTCAAGTCTCTAGCTCAAACGGTGTGGAAGGAGTAAGGGAACGTACATACACGCACGCACCATTTGACTTATATATATATAGATTATGACCAGAAACACAGCCTAGAATTGGCATGGTATAGTGGCATCCTGGTCTTGTCCCCTTTCTGTAGCCTCATCCCTTTTTTCACTATGCCAACAGCAGGGAGAGTGGGCAGTATAGAAGCCTCTATGTTGGCTCTCTGTCACCACAAACTCACCCTTAACCTGAAGTGGTCCTCTCTGGGCCTATCTAGCCCATTGTTTTGAGAAAGCCTAATATGGAGGTACTTCCTCTTGCAAAAGTGTCTGCTACAGCAGCCTGGTATTGAAGAAGAAAGTAAATCTCCTCCCCGCAGTACCATATAAAGAATACATGGGACACTATCAACATCAGTTGGACACCTCAACAGTTATGTAATTCCCAGTGATTCAAATTCCTCCAAGTCCTGCTCCAAATTTCACTGAAATCAATGTGATTCTTTCCATTGATTTTGATCAAGGGGTACTGCATCAAAAGAGGAAGTCTGGATATATAAACTTTATTGGGGGAAAATGTAATGCTTATAGCATTTAACTGATTGTAGAAGTTTATAGCCACTCATTTTTGGTTATAAGTTTTAATTAAAATGACGTATTAGATTAGGCCCTCATTCAGCAAGGTATTTAAGCACAAATTTAGGTGTGTCTTCAGTGGGATTACTCACATACTTAAAGTTAAACACAGGTGTAAGCACTTTTCTGAATCAGGCCTTCAGCTGAGATGTAAACCCACAAAAATAAACTCTATAAATACCATTAGTGTACTTAGCCATGATTTATAAATCATTGCTATATCTGCAGATTGCATTGAAATTCCATACTCAAATATCACAATAAAATATCCATTAAAAACAACCACCAACAAAACCAAAAAGCCTTATTTATAAACAGATTTCAGTACTTAACTGTGGTTGCTGGATTGTATAAACTCTGTGGCCAGATAAAAATATTACAGCAGCCAGAGACAGAAGACATCATGCAGCACTGACAACCGTAATAGCAGACACCACTGGGTGGTCAGGAATGTTTCATTTCATACCATACAGTTAATATATTCTGCACTGATTCCATAAAGTCAGTCTTATGATTTCAAAATTCTTAATAATAAAGGAGGTTCACTCTTTTCTAGTGACTTTGAAAGTTCTTTATTACCTGAGCCTAGAATTGTTGGGCACCTTCTGACACCAATTCCATTCTCATCGTACTACTCTGACAGCATAAAATCATTAGTTAAAAATAAATCATACACCAGAAAGAAAAGTACAGATGAGAAATACTTTAAAAGTTTTACTGTGTCTTTATTTTTAATTTTTAACTTTATAAACAGAGCTGGGAAAATGCAGCAAATAGTGAGTGGACAAACTCCAGGTTAAAATTAGATAAAACTACAAATAAACACATTGGTAAAAATTACCACCTCCTCACATAAAATTCACAAAGAGAATAAAAGCTGAAATTATAAATCAAATAAATTAACTACAACTAATTAATTCAGAAATCCCTATTTCTAAATATGTAAGTACTTCATCCAGCAGGTGCAGAATAATGCAAAGAAGTCAGTAGCTTCGTAGGTCTTTATGCTGGACACCTTTATGCTGGACACCTTGAAAATTCATCGTCACAGCTAGGCAAGAATTCAGATTCTTCTGCTTCAGGAATATGATTCTGCACCTCTGAGGTCAATGGGAGTTTTGCCAATGAATACAGGGGAAGTTGGATGAGACCCCTCAAAGCACAGGCCTCTTCCACTTGAGCTAAAGGAGAATCTCCAAAACAGTATGTAGCCTATGAATCACAGCTGAGAGGTACTGACTCCAACAAGTAGAAGGAAATGGTATAATTCACATTGGCCAGTTCATTACATATAAAAAATAGAAACCACATTGAAAGAACAATCCAGGAAAGTCAATGGTTTGAGAGTAAATTTAAGGGAAATATTCACAGGGAAACTAGGGATTAAGATATTATAAGGCACTGTTTAATAAATGAGCTTCCCTACTGTAATGCAGTGATGACAAAGTAATTAGTCTTTTGATTAATAAATCAGAAGAAAGAAAAGACTTTTAAAAGTGTGTTTTGAACGTAAATGTTTTCTAGCGTCTCAGGATAAACACACTGGGCATTTCCCATCACTGAATTAACTATCACTTCATTGCACTCAGAGTGAAGCAAACAGGGTATATTTAAATGAATAATAAATCACAAATAAAGAACAGAAGAAAAATATTTTTGCTTTTCAATGCCAGGAAATACTTGGGCCAGTTCCACTCTTAAAGTACTGCCTGCCACAGATTTATGGTTCCCTATTGCAGTGTGACGGCAGCAAGTTCATTTATCTGCTCGTGAACAAACAGAAATGACAGAACCAGGAGAATACAGAATGCTATTGAGTTTATACGTAAGTTAGCTTTGCAGAGTTTTAAGGTGCTGAGTTATAACGAGGCAAGTTATTAGGTTGAACACCTGCTTCAGTTGCTTTTATTTCATTATGTCAGCAAGAGGAGAAACTACCTTAATTGGTGCATGCCACCATATAACAAGAGCTTCAAGAAACTTTTGTAACAAAATCCCACAATTTGGGGAATTAAAACCACACAAAATTTGCCTGGTTTTAGGCTTAATGACAAATCTAAGACACTAACTACATCCGTGATGTTGACCTGAGCTCCGTCAGAAGTCCATATCTAAATATAGATACAGCTTCTGAATCAAAATGGCAAACAGTTGGGCATTAACAGAGGTCCTTAGGGAATGGAAATATATTCATTTCCATTATTTCTGCCTTCTCTCCATAAAAAGTTTACACCATCTTATACTGTGATAGCCTTACAATATCTTTTATTGTATCTTATACTGTATTCAGATTGTTCATTGAAACTCTTGACAACTCTTAGCATGCTATTCCTGAGACGGCCCTTCCATTTAGAATATATAATGGCTGGGGTCTTCAACATTTTGTCAATCAGCAGTTTATGTAATTTAAAATTCTCCTCTTTGGCCAACATTATCTTTATTCACATTAAAGCCACCAATGATTGTTTGGGGCATGGCAGTACTAAATCAAACACTTTTTGGAAGTAATGACTAAGCTACCAAAATCTGCAATCATATCTAGGTTAATAGGCTGGGTATTTTCCACACCAGCCTCTCTCTCTGTCTCCTTTGTTTTTATTTTGTTTTACTGAGATTTATGACCATAGCAGAGCAGTAATACCACATAACCTCTGAAATTAGTTATAATCATGCCTATTTTCAATCCCAGGTTCCTCTAGTTTAAAAAAGAAGGGGAGGGGGAAGAATCAGGAGCAAGTGCTGCAGACAACATTCCAGCAACTGAGAAAAAAAGCATCACAACTGGCAAAATCAGACTAATGACTTCATTTAGGATGTGAAGTTCTTCCCACAGCTCTCATTATGGTATCTGTGCTCTCCTAATTCCAAGACAAACAACCTAGTTTCAGAGACAGGGAGACAATCGAATGGTGCAGACATTCTTGCCATTTTTGAGACAGACCTGCCAAATGTTTTTTGCATCCCTCACTTTTCAGTACATTCCAATTTACCATTATTGCACCACTCAGAGGGTTTGAGGAAGGGTTAGTTAGATGATGATTTGGACAGTCCCCCAGATTTAAGTGTTCTCCTGTATATAGACAAAGCAGGTACTGATCTCCTTAAGTTCCCTCTTGCATACTCAGACTCCTTTCCAAAAGTCACACCCAGCTGCCCTTTTCTTTTCAATGCTAGCACTCCCTTTACATCAATGCATGTTTCCCAGACTATTTTGGTAGAATTTTACTCTTTTAACAAATGGAAACCTAAGATTCCCCTTTACATCTGTGACCTCCCCAAATCAAAGTCCAATGCTGTCTGACAGTGACTTGGAAAAGGGTGCCTGATGCTTCAAGGTGCTGAGCACCCTTTAATTCGACTTTGTAGAGGTAGTATCTACAGGGATTCTGGAGCAATTTTTATAGTGTGGATGCTGAGAGTCATTAAACCAAACTGTAAAACCTCTATATAATGGAAAGCACTTCAAGCCAGGGGCTGCAGCAGCATCTCCCCGTCCCCCGCCCTTGTTCCAGCACCTGAGTGGCAGTGGAAATCTAAGATTGTGGCAGTGGAAAAGGATTAATGGGAGTCCTTTCTCCCTTTGTTTTTCGCTGCAGCAATTCCATTACCTTCCTAAAATTCATTGAAAACTTGTCTGCTCCTGATAGGTCATATAAGTGAAGACACATACAGAACTGACACTGTGATCTCAATTTTGAGGTGTCATTATAGGCTATCCAAATCCGCCATTCAGATGTGATATTGGTACATCATGTAAAACGGGCATTTATAGGTATATGTTTTGGTGAATATTTTGGCAGTTAAGTTTACTCACCAAACCAGCAAAATTTAAAACATTACTGTAAAATATGCACAAAACACAAATTTCAAATTTGTAATCATGAGCATTCATGCCAGAAGCAAGATACAAAGATTTTCTTTGAATGGAGAAACAAAAAATAAACCTACCCATATATCCAATCTAAACTGCTCAATTCGTGAATACTGAATACTCACAATTTGTTCACCAACAACCTACAGACCAACAGCTATTTCCATTCTCAATAAATTTCAAATAACAAAAATGTGAGAAAATTAGTTTTCAGCTATTTTGTGAACAGCAAAATAGTGACATTAAACCAATAAAATATTAATTATTAATTGTGTTTCCAGTCACTGACAAACCCTGTTCATTAAGTGTGTGTCACAGGTTTGGGTCCATTGATGGAACATGGGCCTCAAAAGAGAGATGACGTTCCCTCTTCTAGGAGCACAGCTATTCTGGTGAAAAATAAAGATTTCCAAGATGGTGTTACACGTTACTTATGAATTAATCCGCATTTGACACAAATTCATGGCAATAGGATAATTTTAAAATAGTTACTTTATATTGCTAACATTAATATTGTAGATCATATGCCTAGAACTAAAGAGAACATTGTATCAGATTTTGATCTAAATGAGCTAAATTGGTAGAAGAAAGTGGCAAGAGTGTGTGCGAGAGAGCGAGATGAGGAAGAGGCAGGTCAAGGGATAAAAACACAGGTTCAACAATGAAAATATTAATGTTTGGTCATTTTACAGATACAATGTTGCAGGATGTATTGTATAAAATGAGTAGCTTCAGAATGTTTCTAGGCCATAATAAGATTTGGTGAAAGCAGTATAAACTGCTGAGGTAAAGCACAAAGGACAAAGTACTCAGTGTAATACTTACCCTCTTCTATCCTCTTCTGTAAGACACCGACCAATACTGACAAGTATTACTATTATTTATTATTTGTTTTATGATAGAGCCTAGGAGCCAACTGAAAATGGGGTTTCACTTTGTACAAAATGGTACAAATATTGAGTAACAAACAGTCCCTTTTACAGCTGAAGTGATGGGATTTAACATAGTAGTAGAATTTATGAATGTGTTGATTAAACATACCACTGGAACTCTGTTCTCAGTTACACCTGTTTCACTCCATTGATTTCAGTGGTGTTGCAGCGGTCTAGCTTTTGAGCAAAGCCTGGCCAGTAGCCTCCACAGCACAGAATGCAGGCCCATCTGTGCCTCACAACCATGAAACCTTACCCATATCCTGCAAGAGTGTCCCCATGGTTGGAAACTCAGGTCCTACATGGGCACTTATCACAGCCTTCTCAAGGCAGAATCTTGGATTCCCCCTCATCACTCAAGGCCGAACATACTGAGTTATATATGGCAATCAGGGCACTGGAGAAGGATGTCTGGGCATTCTTTTCTCTGCCTAGATACCACTGTGAAAAGAACCAAAGAAAGAATAAATTGGTATCTTGGATTAAATAGAAATCCCAGTAAAGGGGTGGGTTCTTCTTTGGCTGCTTGACAGCCAGGGAGGGTAACCATACAGCCCATAGACATCAATCTCTTCTGACACATTTGACATCCAGCAATTATCTGGAGAGAGGCTGCACATGCTGGTGAAGATCCCTCTGCACCAGGCAATCAGAGGAAGAAAAGAGAATGATTATGAAAAATCCTCAGGTTTTGTCAGAATCCACTGTGGGCATTATACTAGATGCTCTTTTTGCAAAGGGTGGCAAGGAATTTTCCCCTTCACTGCCAGATTGGACAAGGCAAGATAGGTTGTTGTTGGGCTGGGGGGAAGAGGCTGGGGGGAGGGGGGCTTCCCCACAGCAGGTTGTGGGCTTAGTTGAGGAAAATGTTAAATGGAGGTTAGGCAATGATGTTGCAACTAATTATGTAAGTATGGGGCAGATGTCCTGCACAGGTACCCCATAGGGAAGGGATACAGTGATCAAATAAAACTGATGGTAAAGGCTTTAAAGGAGGTATTCTATAAACGAGCAGAAATGGGGGTTTCTATGACTGATATGGAAGGGAGCATCTCCCCCTCCTTTAAACACCCTTCCCACTTCACCTTCATTCAAGGGATGGAGATAGTGAAGTCCCAGCAGTGGGTTGGCAGGAGATCAGGATGGGCAAAGGGGGAATGGCTGACAGCAGCTTCTCCCATTAGATATATGATTATGGAATAAACCTGCACTGTAAACTGATCTGTCGGGTACTTCCTGACATGTAGGAATAAAGTTGCATCCTGATTAACCACATCCAGTGGTTAACCTGTCCTTCTTCCAGCATAGACAGACAAGGATTGCATGGCGAGATAAGAGGATGTGCAGGGGGTAACTTGCTGAGGAAGAACTCATTTATGAGGTTCCTCGTCCCCAGATGGCTTCCGGTATGGCTGATATGGAGCAGAATGGACATGAAGCCCCTGTGGAATAGCTCTGGGCCTTCTTCATCTCCATACCCTTCAGTCTGGATTTGATTATGGTTTGAAACTGAGTTATACAGAAGTAAGTGGCCTGTTTTTCCCACATAAGTAAGGAACAGGGATCAGACCCGAGAACAGAATTTGATAAATGGAATATCAGGTTTTGCCGCTTTTAAAATAACATTGGACATTTATGAGGGAACTGGCAAAAGGTTTTATCTGAGTTGGGTTTCATTACATTTCATATATGTAGAAGAATAAAAAAAATAAAAGTCTTGACCGGAAGAGCACAAACAAAAAGCAGTCATGCCACATTATGCTATGATGTAAGAGACCAAGACAAGCTATCAAAACTTACGTGGTAATTTAGATTTTAATAAAGTTATTGTTATCAGTCTGGATTCAAAGTAATCAGTCAAAATACATTTTCTTTTAAATATCTCACATTTAAGATTTGCAAATTCAATTTTTGGGTTACAGTTACACTATGAGTTAGGGGTGTGGTTCCGGTGCTCATGTACTACCCATCATACCCATGTACACATACTCATGGCAGCGCTCACTGAGTAGGTGTATACGAGCAGGGGAATAGCACCTTCATAGTGTAGATGTAGCCTTAGTATAGAAGTGGAAACTAAGAGGCTGCCACACTGCTAGTGAATGACTCTAATTAATTTGCACTATATCATCCAAAAGGGTTGGGTTATACCCCAAGCATAGACTGAATCCTACTAAGGCTCTCAGACTCAGTTATATATTGTGGCAATGAGTTCCACAGGTTAACGGTGTGTTGTGTAAAAAGCATTTCATTTTATCAATTTTAATTTTATTGCCTTTCATATTCAAGGAATATATTCTTGCTTTTTTATTATGAGAAACGAACAAACAAAAGAGTTGCCACTGTTGGGTACAGGTGAATTATTACTGACTGTACAAAAACCATTTATTTTTACAAGGAATAACTGTCCCTGGTTCACCATATTTTCTTTTATTCATAAGTATCCTGTTTATCTCCCTTCAATGTACTTTTAGCAGTCCCCAGGCCTTTGTAATCTCATGTAATGTGAAGGTACCCAAGAATAATACCAAGCTGCTCTCTTTTAGTGCTGTTAGCTAGACTTTTTGTTCCTTTTCTTGGCACTTGAACAGTTACTGAATAGGAGATTCTGTCATGGTTAATTGACATAGATTCCATTATTCCAACAATTGAATTACTGTTAAGCACTGTGTTACTAAGCTTTGCAGTATGTCATTCTTTCATTATCACCAGTGGGCCTGGTATATTGTTTAAGATATAGGATTTGTTCAAACCTGAATGATAGGAATACATTTGGCTAAAATTATTTAATACAGATTCTATTAGGGATTGGAAAAAAATAATTTACAGAATCCTTAGCTCTTTGACTACATAATAAGGCATTACAGGAACAATTGTTAGGATTTTATAAAAAGAATTAAAAGTCTTTTACCATTTATGAAAGCTTACATAAGAAAAGAAAATAATAATAATTCCATTTTCATAACTCTGATCAATTCAAAGTAGTAGAATAATACTCTGATTTCTGGTTTTAAAAAATCCCTTATTTTTAAATTAAATGAGGCTCAAGGGAATTCATTTTGCCCTGGAGAAAGATTATATATTTTATGAAGTACATTAACTAACTTCTTTATCACTGTAGGTTCTATTTTCTGAACTCATGAGTAGGAATACTGTGTCTTCAGTGAAGAATCTTTGCAAAAGCTGAATGGCAGGGATCAGATAAAAACACAGGCTTTAAGCTGCTGAACATTTTAATTAATAGGGGTAGATAAATATTTGACTATCTCTAAATGCTCATTTCTCTAGTAGGGCATTAGGTATATTATAATATATAGGGTAACTGATTCATTTTCATGATCATCATCTGGAATTTCCCCAAATAAAAAAAAGATTACAGTGAGATATGCTTTATTTGACATATTCTCCCTATGGAACAATTAATTTGGGGAACTTAATGGAGTTTTTTTCACTGACAGATCTGTGCAATGTTTCTCCATTCTCCTATTAAAATATTCTAATTAAATCAGTCATCCTAGTCCCATCTGTTATATAGAGCTCTCATGTGGGGTGGCTGCTGGATTCTCTCCAGGGTAGCCACTGTATTTAGCTCCCTTCATGGCTGGTTGGATGTCATACACAGCAGAATCTTGTTCTCTGCTAGAAATTATTGCTAAACTATATTTTGGTGTTACATCCACACAAAAGAAATCCCAGGAGAATTGGCCCATCATGAAAAGCTTTAACTTGACAAGATGAACTGAATCCTATCTCCCTGTTTGTTTTCTGTAGCAAAAATGATGGTTTACATTCTTTTGAGAGGGCGGAAGGGAATGTCATGTATGAGAAAAGGAGATAATTAATTAGTTATTAGAACATACTTTGGGCTCTCATCTCTTCTTTGTCAGAGAAGAGGCTTCTTTATAATTATTGCTGCAGATGTCATATATCAAAGAAATGTTAACTGAGCAGGTGAAAGCTTATTCCAGCCCCATGAGGCCATCTCATAAAAGAAATCAAAATCTTTGCAAACCCATTCAACGGCATCAGAAATCTGGTTAGCACCATACCAGGCACTTTGGTTGAAATCCTAGTCCCACTCAAGTGAATGGCAGTTTTACCATTGATTTCATGGGGCCAGAATTACACTTTCTAAATACAAGAATCAGAGAGGTAGCCGTGTTAGTCTGGAATTGCAGGAGTGACAAAGAGTCCTGTGGCACCTTAAAGACTACCTAAAGTATCGAAGCATAAGCTTTCGTGGGCAAATACCCACTTCGTCGGATGCAACCCGACGAAGTCAGTATTAGCCCACGAAAGCTTATGCTTCAATACTTTAGGTAGTCTTTAAGGTGCCACAGGACTCTTTGTCACTTTCTAAATACAGTTGATATGAAACTAGAAGATAAACTATGTTATATATGTCACACAATCCTTGGAATATTCCTTAAATGTTTCAAAATGCTACTTAACTAGGGTCAATCAGTTTTAATAGGTTTTTTTTAAAGATTTTCATATATTTTTGTAGTGTTGAATTAGGCATACACAGGTCCAGAGATGACACCTGCGGGGAGAATCATGTGGGAACGTGCCCACCTCTGCTTTCTGTCAGAGTTTATATTTGTATTGTTTTTTATGTGGGCAGTGGGTTAACTATCAACAGTTATGCATTGCCACAGGTCAAATGACTTAAAATGGATTACAGGAGTCTGTGGTACATACATTATATCTGTAAAACACTGACTAAATATACAGAGCTGTAAGTGATCTTTAATAATTAAATCAACCACCATTAAATCTCAGTGCACTTGAACTATATGTCTCAAATCTCCATGGCAGGCCTGTAGGACATGCAAACAGACTCAGGGCTGGTCTACAGTAGGGGGGGTTGTCGACCTAAGGTACACAACTTCAAATACGTGAATAACATAGCTGAAGTCGGTGCATCTTAGGACGACTTACCTGTCGTCCTCATGGTGGCATCGGTCAGCAGTGGGCTCCCCCGTTGAATCCAGCTTGTGCCTTTTGTTGAGCAGGAGTTCCAGAGTCAACAGGAGTGCCTCTGGGGATCGATTTATCCCATCTTGACAAGACGCGATAAATTGATCGCCAATAGATCGATCACTACCTGCTGATCCAGTGGGTAGTGAAGACATACCCTTAGTATAGTTCTGTGAATAAAATATTAATACTTGCCATAGGGTGAACTGTAACACTCTCCAGACTTTGACATTCCACACGCCCTATACTGGGGGGGGGGGGGGGCAGATAAATTCCACGCAGAGTTTGAAATTTCAAAAGTTGTGTAGTTCTCGTGTAGTCAAAAGCAGAGTCAGGAAACCCTGTGTAGATTATTTTTATATATGATTTTCTGTGTGTTCTTCCTTATTTTGTTCACATACTGGCTCAGACCTGTATGCTTGCATTGAGCTTTCCTTTTTCAATGCATCATGCAGACCAAATTACAAAAGGAGTCCAAGCCCCCCAGGCACTTATACATACCATCCTACGACTGATTTCTGTCAAGATAACCTTTTCAAATTATATAGCTTCTGCTTTCCTTTATGGCATGGCCCAAGGACCTATGAGAAGGAACTGTGCCAAGAGGAGCAGGATTTGTTTTCCACTAGAAGTTTTGCTCCAACTGAAATACATAGTGCACAAGCTGAATGCAGATTCTCCTCATGCATGCCTGGGCATGCCGTAGATTTGGTTTTGTGTGTTTTACCATTTTTATCACCCTTTCCCCTAAAGAATCCAAGGCCCAGTGACTTAATCATGATATTTGTTTCCCCCCACCTATCCCCTTTAAAAAAAAAATCAACTAATCCAGTCAGGGGCTAGAATTATGTTTCCAAAGTAATCAATCACACAGAGATAATATATCATAAATCACAATATATGCAATGAACATAATTTGTGAGCCGTGCAGAGGGCGAAATTTAGTAGCATGAAATGTCCATCAATTAATTTTATAAAACATTATGGGAAAGAGTATAAGTGGAACATTTCATATTTTTCCATTACCCTAGTATTATTCTGGGCTATTGAGTCTGAATGTTGGTTTTGTTCCCTCTTTCGCAATGAGAGCTTTGTGTTCTTTTCTCAATTATCACTATTATTATCACTGCATAATTAATGATTAATGATTAAAGTCTACAATTTTATTCTTGTTTGTGGGTTTGTTTCGTTTTTGATTGGCTTTTTAGCCTCAGCAGCTTCACCAGAGATCAAAAGTCTTTGAGTTTTTTTAGCCAGATGGTACACTTTCCATGTTCAGTGGGAGGGCCACTTATGAAAGGCCAGCTGGATGAATTTCAGAATAAGATGCAAATAGTAGGAAACTACATCTTCAGTACAAAGACCAACACAACAACAAAAGGCAGGAGGTGAAGTGCAGTAATAGACAAGGGATTCAGACATATAATATGAGCTCTGATAATTAATATAATTTTGGTGATTCAAAAGTTATGTACAGCACTACAAAGTGTCATTGCACTTCTTAACTGACTGAAAATCAAATTTTCCTAAAACAATATTGTACAATAATGGAATATAAGAGGTATTTCATAAGGGAAAAACAGTTCAACTACTTAGCTGGCTTTTCATAGAACAACAGAAATTAGGGATGAAAAAAATACATTAGATCATTGACTCAGTTCACTGCTACTGGAGGATCAATCCATCCTTTATATTCCGATGCAGAATATAGTTTTCATTCTAGTACTATACTACATGCCCACTTAAAGTTGGTATGGCGGCCTCCACCTTTTCATGTTCTCTCTATCTATATATCTATACATATATAGGTATCTTCCTACTGTGCATTCTACTCTATGCATCTGATGAAGTGGGTCCTAGCCCATGAAAGCTTATGCCCAAATAAATTGCCTAGTCTCTAAGGTGCCACAAGTACCCCTCGTTCTCTAAGCTTACCAGAGTTCACCTTAACTCTCACATGGGTGCAGTCTTTTAATATCACAGACTAGAGGCAACCTTTAAATTGCAAGTTCATAAGAGTTTCTGCTCAGAACAAACATACTCATAACACATTCATGATTTTTTTTGGGGTATAGTTCAGAGGTCTTTGATCTGAAGTTTCCAGAAGAAAGTAGTTAGCATACAAAGGGTCTACCTCCCCAGGGCATATTTTCAAAAACTTGGTTAGGAAGGTGAGAATTTGTATTCCCCTCATTTCAAGGCATGTCCTTAGGAAATCAAATTCACATGAATTGTTCCAAAAAGACCTTTGAACTTCCTAATGCCTTCCAGAGACTGAATTAATCTTGTCTTCCTGTTAAAGAAGTGCCATTTAGTCTCACAACAGAGCATAAACATTTGCATTTGTAATATAATGAATGGTAAAGGATTTAATCCTAATTCATTCATTTACATAAAAGTTTATTTGAATAAATAGGATTATAGCAGGATATGGTCAGTCTGTCACATCTCTGATTAGCACCCTAGAGCAGGGGTCGACACCTTCAGCACACGGCCCATCAGGGTAATCTGCTGGCAAGCTGCAGGACATTTTGTTTATGTTGACAATCCACAGATACAGGTCCCCCCTCTACTGCCCCTTCCCTCCCTCCCCCCGCAGATCCCAGTGGCCGTGATTCACCATTCCTGAGCAATGACCCCATATCCAAATTCCTGTCTCTGTTCCAACTCTCCTGAGGTTAGAGCTCAGGGATTCTGGTGGCCTCACATCAGTTTCTTTGGGGAAGGAAGGAGACTATTAATCCCAGATTTTATTAGGGTGGCTTTTTGTTCCCCACAGAGTCAAGGTGAAGAATTTATCAACCCTCAAATAGGTCGAGGCAATCTGAATGGATGACTCACCTGGGCATGGAAGAGAGAGCCATTACTGGGTAAATTAGATCTGTGACAAGTTACTAAAAAAGGAAAGGGAGGGAAGAGAAATCAAAGCTGGGAACAGAGACCTGTCTAAATTCAGGATGTGATGTACTTGTATCTTAAAACATGTACTGAGCAAGGTAAATGATAAGGCAACTGAGAATACAGTCTGAAGCTTTGCCATTTATTTTTATTTTAGTTATTCTTTTTTAGGGTGTCAAGCGATAAAAAAAATCACAATTGATAAGCAATAAGAGAATACTATTTAAATATTTGGATGTTTTCTACAGTTTCAAATATATTGATTTCAACTACAATACAAAACACAAAGTGTACAGTGCTCACTTTATATTTATTTCTATTACAAATACTTGCACTATAAAAACAAAAAAAATAGTATTTTTTCAATTAATCTCAAAGAAGTACTGTAATACAATCTCTTTATAATGAAAGTTGAACTTAAAAATGTAGAATTATGTACAAAAACCCCTGCATTCAAAAATAAAACAATGTAAAACTTTAGAGCCTACAAGTCCACTCAGTCCTACTTCTTGTTCCATCAGTCACTCAGATAACCAAGTCTGTTTACATTTGCAGGAGATAATGCTGCCCACTTCATGTTCACGGTATCACCTGAAAGTGAGAAGAGTTGTTTACATAGAACTGTTGTAGCCGGTGTCATAAGATATTTTGTGACAGATGTGTTAAAGATTCCTATGTCTCTTCATCCTTCAACCACCTGAGGACATACATCCAAGCTGATGACGGGTTCTGCTCGACAATGATCCAAAGCAGTGCTGATCTACGCATGCTCACATTCATCATCTAAGTCAGATGCCACCAGCAGAACGTTGATTTTGGGGGGGGGTGGGGGTGGTTCCAGTTCTGTAGTTTCCACATTAGAGTGTTCTGTTAAGACTTCTGAAAGCATACTCCACACCTCAGATTCACCCCAGATTCAGGAAGGTACTTCAGATTCTTATATCCTGGGTAGAGTGCTGTAGCTATCTTTAGAAATCCCACATTGGTGTCTTCTTAGCATTTTGTGAAATCTGCAGTGACAATGTTCTTAAAAACAAACATTTGCTGGGTCATCATCGAAGTCTACTATAACATGAAATATACAGCAGAATGAGGGTAAAACAGAACAGGAGACATACTATTCTCCCCCAAGGAGTTCAGTCACAAATTTTAATTAACACATTTTTTTTTAAACTAGCATCATCAGCATGGAAGCATGTCCTCTGGAATGGTGGCCAAAGCATGAAGGGGCATATGAATGTTTAGCATGTGTGACACATAAATACCTTGCAATGCTGGTTACAAAAGTGTCATGTGAAGCATTGGAATAGGTTACCTAGGGAGATGGTAGAATCATCTTCCTTAGAGGTTTTTAAAGTCAGGCTTGACAAAACCCTGGCTGGGATGATTTAGTTGGAAATTGGTCCTGCTTTGAGCAGGGGGTTGGACTAGATGACCTCCAGATGTCTCTTCCAACCCTAATATTCTATGATTCTATGAATGCCTGTTCTCATTTTCATGTGACATTGTAAATAAGAAGCCGGAAGCATTGTCTCCCATAAATGTGAACACACTTGTTTGTCTTAGTGATTGGCTGAACAAAAAGTAGGATTGAGTGAACTTGTAAGCTCTAAAGTTTTACATTGTTTTGTTTTTCAGTGCAGTTATATAACAAAAATAAAATCTACTGTAAGCAGTGTCGGGATGGGTGACATCCGGTGGTGAGTTGCAGGAATTGCAGTGACTTTTGGAAAATAACACCTTATTTGCTTAGACACACCCACCGCACCTAGCCTGCACTCTAACAGCCCAGATGGTCACTTTGGCTACTATGGGACCCCCAGTTTCTGTAGTATTGGGGCAAGAATGATAAGGTGTTGATTAACCTGTTTATGTGAATGAGGGGTTGGGACATGTATTTGGCCTTTGGCATGCTGGAGGGACTCGCCATCAGCTGGGTAGCGCTCACTAGACAAGGGACAGGGGTTCCAAAGCCCACTAAATTGAGAGAGGCTGTGGACAGGTTTCTATACCTTGTGGTGAGGGCCTTGTCTGAGGGCCTCACAGGCCTATTGCACCTGGTCTCTCTCCCCTGTGGAATGTTAGAGCTGACTTTTGCTTCCGTTAGGAGTCTAACTTCAGCTCACTGAGCTGAAGTTGCTTTGGATCTGGTGGTGCCTCTGCACTAAGCCTTCCCCCCCCCCCCACTATGAGCTGAAATCACTCAAGAGCTGAAATCACTTAAGAGCTGAAAAATCACTGAGATTTATCTTAAGTGGGGGGCCCTAAGCAGAGCAGGAACGGCAGAGCAGTCCCTGTGTCAGCTAGTGGACCAGTTCCTGAGACAGCTGGTAGAGCAGTTCCTGTGCCGGCTAGTGGACCAGTTCCTGAGACAGCTGGCAGCGCAGAGTCGAGCCGCTCACAGAGCAGTTCCTGTGTCGGCTAGCAGGGCGGCTAGAGGAGCGACCAGCACGACTGGAGAGGCGGGGCAGTCGGCCTCTGACCAACGGCCCATGGTGAGGACTGCAGTACGACTGGAGAGGTGGGGCAGTTGGCCTCTGACCACGTAAGGTACCCCATAACCTCCCCCCCCACCTCGGTGGGGAAGTACAACTCTGCTATGAACTTTTGAACTCTGCTGGGGCTGTTGGACTTTGGGGACTTTGGGGGACTTTGGGGCTTGTGGGACTCAAGAACCCAAGGGAAAGGACACTGCCCATTGGTGTGTGGGTGTGGGTGTGTGTGGGGGGATTCTGGTTCATGGTTTGGTTTGTGACATTTTTTTGTGGTATTTACCCACTAATATGCCACAGTGTTTCTCTCTGTCATTAAAGGGGTTTTGGTACACTCAGACTCTGTGCTTGCGAGAGGGGAAGTATTGCCTCTTAGAGGCGCCCAGAAGGGTGGTATATTGTTGTCCCAGGTCACTGGGTGGGGGCTCGAGCCGGTTTTGTATTGTGTCCTTAGAATGGAACCCCTGGATACTGAACCCGGCCCTTGTTGCTGCCAACTCTGAGAGGCAGAAGGGTTACACTACCTTTCTAAGGACTGGTCTTCACTAGCGCTGCCGGAGATCGATCTTCTGGCAATCGATTTATTGCGTCTCGCTAAGACTCGGTAAATCGATCACTCAGAGCTCCCCTGTCGATTCCAGAACTCCAGCTCGCCGGGAGGCGCAAGTTGGAGTCGACAGGGGAGCGTGCCGCCGACTGCTGCCGCCGTGGGGATGAGCGGTAAGTCGGCGGCAGATACGCAAACTTCAGCTACGTGATTCACGTAGCTGAAGTTGCATATCTGCCGTCTATTCCCCCCCCCCCCCAGTGAGGACAAGCCCTAAGTTGCAGTTTCGCAATAAAGAGGCTACATTGTGGTATTGTATGAAGTGAGTTGAAAAATATTATTTCTTTTGTTTATCATCTTTACAGTGCAAATATTTGCAATAAAATATTAGTGATCACTATACACTTTATATTCTGTTTTGTAATTGAAATCCATAGATTTGAAAATGTAGAAAAATATACAAAAATATTTAATACATTTCAATTGGTATGCTATAGTTTAACAGTGTGATTAAAACTGTGATTTATTGCAATTAATTTTTTTAATCATGAGGAATTTTTTTGAGTTAATCATGTGAGTTAACTGATTAATCAACAGCCCTAATTCTTGATTTTTGAATAAACCTTGTATTCTTTCACTATTTTAGAGTTATTGGCTGATTATGGTTCTCAAAGTACCTATACAAAGCTACAGCTATTACCCACACCAGGTCCAGGAAAGATTACCTATATCTCAAATTGATCTTATCTTTGGAAATAAACTCTTTTTTTGTAGCAGTGGAGGCCTGCACCAGAAGTTCTGCCCCTCTTGCCTGAAACTTGAAATTGATTTACATCAGATAATACTGAATGAGGAGCCACAATGTATCTCTTGAATAATTACCTGAGAACATGAAGTGACACAGGAATTCACAAGGGGAGACAATTGCTTTTTCAGGGAGGGGAAATGATAGCATAGAGAATATTAACATGGAGATTTTGATTTGGTATAATGTAGAGTATATTGTGAAAACATCTCTTGGGTAAACTGCACATTGAGTGGAGGGGACTTGTGTGTTTTCATTATACTCATTATTATTGTACAAGCTCTAAGAAAACCAGTGCAATACTTCAGCAAAAATGAAAGTTATTGAAATGTCTAAATAGAAGTAGTTAATTTTTATTTCAAAAAATCATTATCAAAAGCAGTTGTGAAATCTGATATTTTTCATAGCTTTCAGTTTTGGAACAATTTCTCCTTCTTCTTGGATTCCTTTTCCTTCTTTCTACTCACTCATCAAGTCTTATTTTTCCCATTTGGAAGCATTTAGTCCCAAGTGAAATGTGTGAATACTAGCACACTCTGTTCTGTTCTAATGTATATAATTTATATTCATTATTGTTCATTATTGTTATTTATGTATAGTCTAGGTACTTTCCTCCAATGGCGAAATTACATGACAAACATAATGAAAATAAATATAAGAAAGTTTCATGACCTTTTGCAGAAATCCTACATGGTATATATCTTCTAAAAGAAAACACTTAGTATTAGACTAATTGGTGTCTAAAAAACTAACACACAACATATACATGATAGTCAAAGTTGATGTGATAAATTCATGATCACATAGTGCTTCCTAAATGGACAAACACTGCAATGTCAGATAACCCAAATAATCAGCATATCAGAACACAAAATCCTGGTCCCATTAAAGTCTGTGGCAAAACTCCTGTGGACTTCAACTGGACCTGGATGTGACCTGAGGACTGTAAATGAGGTAATATAGGAGCCATTTGGCTATGATTCAAGTTTGTTTAATGAATTTTACATTCAGATATACAGTTTAAAAATAACTGGAAAAAAATTCAGCGTTCCCAGGTTTTCCAGCTAAGTCCTGCAACATAAACATCATACTCTGTGTGAGAATATTTCCTGAAGGCTTCAGAATCCAGACTTTAAATTGTTTTCTACAGTTGCAATACTGCAACTGTGGCATGGGATTTCTTCGTTTTAGACTCCTTTAGGGGAAGGACAGAAACAAATTCATGAGTCTGCTGTATACCAAAATGAAGCATTTTTAAAATGTAAAAAAACTATAAAAATAGATCAGTTACACACACACCATAAGTACCTCCCCTGAAGACAGGAGGCAAGTGTCTTGTTGTGAATATCCTGCACTTGGTTTCTCCTGCACTTTCCCACCATCCCTTGTGTCTTGATACACGACTTGAAGGAGGGTTTTAAGTTCTAAATTGCCATCTGTTTGTTTATTATTAGCTCTTCCTCTTGGGCTCATTCATCCTCAGTGACAAGTTGTACAGTCACAATGACCAGGATTTAAAATAAACAAGGACCTAAGGTTAGGCTGCTAAATTTGGATTCAAGTGCCCAAGAATTGGTCTGATTTTCAAAAGAGCTGAGCACCCAGCATCTCCCATGGACTTCCATTGTGCACAGCTGCCACTATGGCTAGTGACAAAAGGATTGGTTGGCCGGAAGGTAAGCAGCAGAGGTCAATATTCACAATGAAAGGGAATGTTTTTATTCAAGGATCCATTATTAAACAGTTTAGAGACCATGAATTTTTTTTTTATGATTGTGAGATTATTCATCTCCCTTCAATGACCAATGTATCTGTTTATGGAGAGTAGATCCTTTTTCCCCAGGCAGGGACTTCTTCAAAGGAGTGACAGCTATTGAGTCCACTCTCTCTGGCATAAGCAGGTTTGTTTGGGGTCAGAGTGGGAAAATGTTGTGAAAGGAATAAATTATGGGAACACCATGGAATAGGCGGGAGTTTGTATTCTTGGGGATGACCCCTCTCAAACATACAGAAAACATGAGAGTGGTACTGAACTTCAGGGTGTGGGCAAGCTCTTACTTACATTTTCACTTTACCTTAAAATCAGGACAGGACAGAGAAGGAAGGAATAATAAATCCAGGATTCTCCCCTGCCTTCCAAGACATATCAGGGCCAACAGGCTTCTATCCACTGTGCTAGATGTCATCTGGCTTCTGTCATGACATTGTAGCAAACTGTGTAAGTCTCTCTCTTCCTGATGCTAATGCTGACAGTCTCACCCCCACAATTGCTGGATTTTTCTCCTTGAACTTGGAGCAAGTCAATTTCTGTGACCTGCCAGCTGCCTTCCTTGCAGCCTCTTCTCACACCAGAGCAGGTCCTTCATATTCTGGATTATTTTTAGGCAATAAGACATGAGGGAATTATGGAAGGCCTATTGCTGGGTCATTTGACTAAACAATAACCAATGATGGCTACCAAAAAACTTCCCCAAGTTATTATGCATCTACGTAAACAGGGAGAGAGCAGTTCAATACAAAAGATTGTAATGGGACTTATCATGCAAATTTAACACTAATGGGACAGAACAGTGTCCATCCATAACCACATTAACAAATACTATACTTAAGATTGCAGGACATTTCAAATGATAACTTCTTATTTTCAAATTTGCATAACTTTCTGAAAAATAATTACTTTTCAGCTAGCACTTTGTATGCTTTGTTTCTTTGTAAGGGTGAATTTTTGAGATATGTTTGAGCCAAATGCCTTCGAGCAGTCTCTATACATTTAGGCTGTGGTGAAAAATATGCTTCCTTTACAAAGTACTCTAACCACATATAGGCCTTGATTATGCAATGAGCTCTGCAAGCAGTCTGTCCACGAGGAGGATGGTGAAGCACTGGAATGGGTTAGCTAGGGAGTTAGTGGACTCTCCATCCTTAGAGGTTTTAAGGCCCGGCTTGACAAAGCCTTGCCTGGGATGATTTAGTTGGTGTTGGTCCTGCTTTGAACAGGGGATTAGACTAGATGACCTTGTGAGGTCTCTTCTAACCCTAATCTTCCATGACTCTATGTGGCACTTATTGCAAGGCCAGGTCTTACCGCTGTCCTGCCTCGGGCCAGCACCTCTCCTTGCTGGCTTTGAACTAGGCTGGACACCTGCTCCAACCACTAGTTAGACATGCTCTCAGCTAAGGTGGCTGAGAGTTATTTAAAAACATTTTAAAAAAATGTTTCCCTTGAAAAACAATTTTCCCTTGAAAACTGGGTACCCTCCATGCAATGTACAGGCGAGTCGCATGTTAGGCACATTTAAGATGCGCAAATTCAGCTTTGCATGGTCAGCAAAAAGAGGGGAAAAAAAGAAAAACAACAACTTAAAAACTGTAACTGTAGTATGGGCGATTCCGTCCGCCGTTCAACTCAATGAGTGTTTCACCGTATGCGTTTTTTGCTTTATGTGCTAACCGCAGAACGGAACCTCTGTGTAAGATGAGACTTGCCTGTACAAGCTTTTCAGCTATGCTGAATCACACGACAAAGCCGCTACAGCATAGGAAATGCATGTTTTTCCTGAGTGTGTCCGACCTCAACCCTTCCCATTCTCCTGCCAGCTCTCTAGAACCCTTCTGCTGATTTGACGTACACTGATATTTTAAATTCAGATATCCCTGGCTCTCTGGGAAAAAAAGTTAAAAGCGCGTAAGTGACTTGTGAAAATCCTGTGCTTGGACAAAATATTACTGATATATTTTTTAAAAGGAACTACAAAATATTCATAAGACCAGTTGATGTTCCTGCAAGAACTTTCCATTTTACATTTCCTTTAATATTTTTAAGGAGCATTTAATTATTTTTTATACTAGCAAAAATACCCGGCGTTGCTCAGGTCCGTCGGAGGTGGGGAGGGGGCAAAGAGCTGAGCGAGTGCGGGGGTCCATTGGAAGGGGGAGGGGGCAGAGAGAAAACCTGACACCCCCACCTCACCCCCCCGACCAAACCCGACACCCCCACCTCACTTACCCCTCGACCAACCCCGACTCACATTTTCACCCCCCCACCCAAACCCAACACCCCCTGACCAACACCCACACCTCACCCCCCGTAGACCAAACCTGACACACCCACCTCACTTTCCCCCCAACCAAACCCGACACCCCTACCTACCACCACAAACAAACCCGACACCCACACCTCACTTACCCCTTGACCAACCCCGACCCCCCTCCACATCCCCCCAACCAAACCCAACACCCCCACCTTACCCCCCCACCAAACCCAACACCCACACCTCACCCCCCACCCACCCCGACACCTTCCCACCCCCCCAGACCAAACCCAACACCCCCAGCTCACTTACCCTCTGACCAAACCCAACCCCCCCACCTCACCCCCGAACAAACCCGACACCCCTACCTCACTTACCCTCCGACCAAACCCAACTCAGATCCGTCGGAGGTGGGGAGGGGGCAGAGAGCTGAGCGAGTGCGGGGTCCGTTGGAGGGGGGTATTATGACATCATAATTATGTCACAGAGAACAGCTCCTGCCCAGCTGATGTGATTGGCCTTTAAATAATTTCACCCCTGGGGGGCGTCAGAGGTGAGATTTGAAAAAGTTTTGACTCTTACCCTGGTTAGGACCCTAAGGCCTATAACTGTACCAAATTTCAAGTCTCTAGCTCAAACGGTGTGGAAGGAGTAAGGGAACGTACATACACGCACGCACGCATACACGCATACACCATTTGACTTTTATATATATAGATGACAGGGGTGCTGGAACAACTTCTATAATGGGGGTGCTGAGAACCATTGAACCAAATTCCAAACACCGTATATGATGGAAACCACTTTAAGCCAAGGGGTGCAGCACCCTTCAGCAATCCTACTTCCAGCATCTATGTTACATGATATATTAAATATACTGTAGACAATTATTCTGACTGTAAAACCTTTTTTCAATACACCAGGATCACTTTATGGTGAATAATTTTTTACTTATTTTCTTGTCTTCACCACTTTATTGAAGAATGCACTGGAAAGAAAACATGCATAGTTTTATGTGGCAAAAAAATGTAAAGTTAATTTCCTACTAAATATAAAAAGTTGTTTCCCTAATCTCCTAATACTGTGTGTGGAAATTTAAAGATACCATCTTCAGAAAAAAAAAAAACTTTTTGCCTTTGTTCTCTGAGATTAATTCCACTGAACTAATGAGACTTTCAGAATGATCCTTATTAAGTAAAGCTGATTTCAGGAACAGTTTATAAATATTTAGGAACCAAAATCATCACATTAAACTTTGGAAAGTGACTCTACAGAACTATTGTCTGACAGTGACCTAATTAGAGTCATTTGCATAATAATGAGACTTTGAAAGAAATAAGCGATAGCATGCTTGTAATAGATAATTAATTTGTGTTTTAAAATAAGCCATGGAAATTTAACCACAATTCATATGACATGTTGAATTAAGGGAGTTGTGCAAGTTGTTTTATAACAATAAACCACAGTTACAGCTTTTCAGTTCCACTTAAGCTTCCATTCAACATATTCCCCTCTATGTTGAAAAGGTAAGGCTGTTCACTTTTTTTTTTTATTCCGAAGTTCATTTGCTAAAGGGTATAGCTGGGAAATAAAATACTTCTGCACATCATAAAAGCAGCATAACCTACTCCATATGTTGTCCTTAATGTAGTATGATTGGTGCATGGCTCCGTTCTCCTTCCAGTCACTTACACCTTTTCTCCATTTTCCATTGTTCTCTTTGAGCCCATAACACGAGAACACTCCATCATATGCCTTACCCTCAACTACCTTCCCCCTGATTCACCATTCCCACTTCTAATAACTCAATAGTGTGGGTACATATGGATTCATTCAAATCTTTTCTTGGGATTTGATTCACATGGATACCCAAATTTAAGACTGACTTTGAGTTGAGGATGTGAATACATCCAAAACAATCTAAGTGGTGGTACTTGCAAATCACTGAGTTTCACCTCATTTTACGTTAAAAAACCATGTGAAACCACAAGACAGACTGTTTCTATGCAAAATTATAAAGTGGCTAAGATTCACTAAAAACTGGCCAATGTTTTCACGCTTCATTGAGCAATTTGATAATGGCCAAATTGTGAGTTTGAACCACACGTTCAGGTTTCATAATTAAAGCTTCACACAGCTCTGGTGTAGAACTCTGACAAGATCAACAAAAACCTGTTGCAGTGTGTCACATTCCAGGGTACAGTCCACACCAGTGAGAGGTTCTGTCACCACCTGCTCTGTTATTCTGGATGCCTCATAATGCTTGGCTGTTCCTAACAGAATGCAGGTCACACCCTGAGTGTCAGAGTATAGCTACAGCCCAGGGCTCAGCAGCCTATTAGCAACATCCCAGTCACACTCTGGTTTCCAACACCCTCAGTGACTTCTTACAGGGTGGCCTTTATACACTCCCATTCCAGAATTTCCCCCAAAACTTGTATTCTGCACTTTCCAGCCAGTTCTAACTTCTGGCCAGTTCTAATATTAGAGGTCTGTTGCCCTTGTAGTGTTCATGAGTTTGCTACTTTAACTGGAGTTACAAAAGAGTTCAGTTTAAACATAACACTGAATTAGTTTTGATTTAAAAATATTAACAAAAGAAAATGGAATTTAAAGTCAGTACAAGTATAAGGTATTAAAATCAGAAATGATTACAAGAGAAATTAAGATCAAATGCTTTCTAGTTGCTAAAACTTAACAAGCTCAACTTGGTCCAAGGTAAAATCCTTTCCACAGGTTCCCAGCAACATAGTTGACCTAATTCTCAGGTCAGGCTTGTGATGGTGTACCCCATAAGGCTTTATGGGGAAGTGCCTATAAATATGTGTGTGACATTACTGGAATATGGTTTTGCTATATATGCCATGTAACATATCTATGTAAAGGTAATGATCCACTGGATCTGTTCATCCTATTTGTATGTATGTGCCTGTTTTGTATTCAAAGTTATGAATATTGACTATGTGCTTGGTTAGTTATATGTAGGCTTTGGAAAGCAGCTGAGCAGATCTCTGAGAAAAAAATTATTCTCAGTTAAGAACTGAGAACCAATCAAGCTAATAATGAACTTTGTAGATGCCCGTCCACACCCGAGCTTCCTCAGGAATGCGGCCTGGCTGGTAATGAGCGGAGTCTGGTTCAAACCTGCAACTAGACCATGTGCTCTGAGACTCCATGTGGACTCTTCATAAGAAGGGGGAGAGGCTCTCCACCCACAAGAGGAAGTCTGTATAAACCCAGGAGAGACCTCTCCATTTTGTTTTCAGCTGGCTAAAAGAACAGCCCTCCACCCCCCAAGGATACGTGGAAGAAACTGGAACAGAGGACTGTGAATACAGGTGGGGGGGGGAGGTGCGAGTGATAGTTGGACCCAGGCTAACAGGGAGGTTATCCTGAAAGAAGGAATTCACTCAAACATCTAGGGTGAGGCTTTTTACTGTATCTGACTAGATTTGCGTATTCTGTTTATTTTGTTTGGTAATTCACTTTATTCTGTCTGTTACTACTTGGAACCACTTAAATCCTATTTCCTGTCTCTATTAAAATCACTTTTTACTTATTAATTAACCTGGAGTACGTGTTGGTACCTGGGGGGGGCAAACAGCTGTGCATATATCTCTATCATTGTTATAGAGGGCGAACAATCTATGAGTTTGCCCTGTATAAGCTGTATACAGGGTAAAACAAATTTATTCAGGGTTTGACCCCATCGGGAGTTGAGCATCTGAGTGCCGGAGTTAAGAATACCTCCTGCCTGTTTCCAAGAAAGCCTACAGCTGTTAGGGGATGTGGCTCAGGCCTGGCAGGGTACTGAGGTCCTAAGCTGTTGGGGTAGGAAAACTGAGGCAGGAGTAGCCTTGGCACATCGGGTGGCAGCTCCTAAGGGGGTTTCTGTGATCTCAACCCGTCACAAGGCTCTTCCTGCCCAGCCACCCCCAGAGTCAAAGAGATGGTTCCTTTCCCTTCTTAGGTGTGTATGATGGGGGTTTGGGGGTGCGTGTGAGAGACATACAGACAGGGTTAGAGGGAGAGGGAGAGAGAGATGCTTTGGGGAGTTTTAGCCCCTCAAAGTCTTGTCATCTGTTGAAGTGGAGTTTTCAAAGCAAAATGTATTCAAACAGTAAAGAAGGTGATATGGAGTCTGTGGCGGGGGTAAAGGTGGCTCCACGATGTTTCTTCTCCCCGTGGACACTGAAATGCAGACTTGCCTTGTCTCCTGCCATTTCCCATCTTGCTCCCTCAAGGACCCTCTTTATTACTTATGTAAATTGCAATTAACACACATTCCTTTGGTTCACTAGACCTGTTCAACAACTTTTACCTAGTCAGGACTTTGTGGCTTTAAATATGTGCTAACAACATCATAAAGTGGAAATTAATATCTTTACAATATAGTGTGCTACATACATTTCAGTATGACATTATCAACCAGCAAGTTATTAGTTTTCACATGATATTCTGGAGCATATTTTGCACAAGAATTACTACAATAGCCTGGAGAGCAGGGATCGGCAGTGTTGGCATGTGGGACCGCAGGGTAAGCACCCTTTGCAGGCCCCACCGCTTTGTTTACCTGCCGTTTCGCTGACTGCAGCTCCCACTGGCTGCGGTTCACCATCCCTGTCCAATGAGGGCTGCGGGAAGCAGCGCGGTGATGGTCCCACATGCCAACGTTGCCGATCCCTGATGTAGAGTGTGAATACAGGGGTTCTTTTAATCACATAGTGTAAATTATTAATGTTTGAAAAGCATTTCTGTTGGTACACATAAGGCACATTAAAGTGTCAGGCCAGCCTCCTTTCAAGTTCACCCCTTATCTGATGGTAATGACACTTTATAAAGCTGCTTTAAATGGGATCTTCCATATTTTCATTAGTGGTATATGCAGACAGAAACTAACACTATGCTATTTTTAATAATGCAAACACATTAGAGATGCATTAACATATTGTTTTTGGCTTCCCAATTTTTACATATGACATCTTCATAAGAACTCCTCCAAAGGTATTTTTTATTTCCCAACTGAGCAAATGACTCCAGATTTACATAGAAATATGGTGCCATTCCTACTCTGCAACATGTAATCCTTCCACCGAGTGATGTCATCAGCAACAAGGGCTGGTTTCAATGTCTAGGCATTTCTCTTAACAACACAAAATTGAACCAACTCAAATCCCAATTCAGTTATCTAGGAAAACTAAACACCTACCCCTGGGCACCTTTAAGAGCAATACCTTCCCATTTGCAAGCACTGAGTCTGCATAAAACAAAATAAAACTTTTAATAAACGGGGAAAAGGAGATCCAATATTAATTTGGGAAAACACCAGAATCATAATTCAGAAGTATGCAACCATTACTCACCCAATAGTATGCTGGGCAGAGTCCTTTGCCTCAGTTTCTCACCTTGAGGTGTGAAAGTACAACAAATGAATGTCCCTTAACTTACCACTCCCCTTTCCCTACTCACAGTTGGAGGTCCTTGGTTAGTGAGGACCCAGAGTTCAGAGGTGTATTCATCGGGGTTCACCACGCACCACTGGGTGGCAGTGGGTGTTGGGTAATGTATCTGCTGCTGCCACATCTGCAACTGGCTCATAACTACCACCACTGTTCTCTCTCTGCCACTGCTGGCTGCCACAATATGTTTTTCATGGTCTGAGATTCACAATATGCAATGTCATGGTCTGAGATTCCGCCACTCAGCCCAGTTCTTAGTGATTTCGGGTCTCAATGATTTCAGCAGGTAGAGAGGATCCTCACGGTCACTGAAATCTCTGTGTTGTATTTCACTGTCCCCACAAAAGGTCTAAGGCTTAGCCCCTAGACTTGTTCAGCAGTGATATGAACTGTAGGAATCTCCAACTGGAAACAAGGACTCTCAAGTGAGTCTAACTAGCTCTATTATTAAACAATGGAGGAGCAAATCAAATGGTATCTAAAACTCTTTAACCAAAGCCAACACTGCCAATGAGGGTTACCCATTGCCACATTCTCTCTCACTTGGATTTGGCATCCCTATCCCCTGCTTAGCAAATGAGGTTCTCTTTAGGGTGTCCCCCTCAATCAGGACATACTAAGTACAATACTGCTGCCCTTCACTCATACAATAAAGATAAAATATTTCATTACCCTTACATTCAAACACTAAAGTGATTTGCAATCCAAACCAGCCAAAATTGATCATTTTGGCAAAAGAACTCAATTTGCTGTGCACCTTGGCAGAGCTAAGCGGACATGGTCTGCTCCAGAAGTCTCTTTGCATATTCCCACGAGATGTCAGGGGAGAGCTCATTCAGGGTCTGCTTACGTCATATGTTTGCACACGTGATATAAGCAGATGTGAGGTAAGTTTTGCAAAAACAACCAAAAATGTGAAATTGTGTGTGTGTGTGTGTGTAGGGAGGGAGTGAGTACGGGTATCCTCTTTCCCCAGTGATTGTGTATTTCCATCTCCAGAAATTTTACTACAGGGACTATATCCAAGCAAATATTCATATTGAAAACTTTTAAATATATTCACACTGCAATTAGCCAACCTGGTAATCTATATATATAAAAGTCAAATGGTGTATGCGTGTATGCGTGCGTGCGTGTATGCACGTTCCCTTACTCCTTCCACACCGTTTGAGCTAGAGACTTGAAATTTGGTACAGTTATAGGCCTTAGGGTCCTAATCAGGGTAAGAGTCGAAACTTTTTCAAATCTAACCTCTGACGCCCCCCAGGGGTGAAATTATTTAAAGGCCAATCACATCAGCTGGGCAGCTGCTGTTCTCTGTGACATAGTTATGATGTCATAATACCCCCCTTCAATGGACCCCGCACTCGCTCAGCTCTCTGCCCCCTCCCCCCTCCAAAGGACCCCGCACTCGCTCAGCTCTCTGCCCCCTCCCCTCCTCCGACGGACCCAAGTTGGGTTTGTTCGGAGGGTAAGTGAGGTAGGGGTGTCGGGTTTGTTCGGGGGTGAGGTGGGGGTGTCGGGTTTGGTCGGGGGGTAAGTGAGCTGGGGGTGTTGGGTTTGGTCTGGGGGGTGGGAAGGTGTCGGGGTGGGTGGGGGGTGAGGTGTGGGTGTTGGGGTTGGTCAGGGGGTGTTGGGGTTGGTGGGGAGGTAAGGTGCGGGTGTTGGGTTTGGTTGGGGGGTGAGGAGGGGGGTTGGGGTTGGTCGAGGGGTAAGTGAGGTGTGGGTGTCGGGTTTGATTGTGGTGGTAGGTAGGGGTGTCGGGTTTGGTCGGGGGGGAAGTGAGGTGGGTGTGTCAGCTTTGGTCTACGGGGGGTGAGGTGTGGGTGTTGGTCAGGGGGTGTTGGGGTTGGTAGGGGGTGACGTGAGGGTGTTGGGTTTGGGTGGGGGGGTGAAAATGTGAGTCGGGGTTGGTCGAGGGGTAAGTGAGGTGGGGGTGTTGGGTTTGCTCTGTGCTCCCTCCCCCCTCCAATGGATCCCGCACTCGCTCAGCTCTCTGCCCCCTCCCCACCTCCGACGGACCCGAGCAACGCCGGGTATTTTTGCTAGTAATAAATAAGCAAAGGTGTGAAGAATGTGAAGGAAGGAGAGAGAAGACGTGATTGTTGGACTAGAGGAATAGGCTTAAGAAGGGCAGGGTACTGGGACAGAAATATGAGATAAGGAGGATTGAACTATTAACCTCCTTTGGACTACTCTCGTGGTTAAAGTTAAGCAATTGTTTAAATACATTGCTGAATCAGGACCATCAATTGTAAGCTGGAAGCTTGCATCCCTTCACATCCATAAATAATTATTTAAAATTCTAAATGAAGGTCATTAAGCTGTATTCTTTTATAAAAGTAAAATGGTAAGATTTAAGTAAAAATCATAGGAATTCTTCCTTATGTGGTTAACACGGGTGATAGACTTGTGTTTTGTCTAATGTACAGGCTAGGCTTTTCTTTTATGAAGTTACTCAGTCTTTGAACAACTCAGTGAAACTCTGATAGTGTAAAAAACTCTGCAAACAGATGCAAGTGCAGGACTGAGGGCCTAAATTCTTTGTGCATGTGTTACCCTATAAATAAAATAAAAATGAAACTTAACTTAGAGTTGTATTTGCTCACAAGGGCTACTGTGAGGCTTAATTCCATTATGTTATGAAATACCATGAAACTCTTGGATCAAAGGTGCTATGCTGAAAGGCAAAGTATATCATATCTGTCGTACTTCCATAATTCATAATGAAAATGACGAAGCTTAAAGTACCAACTTATCCACTACAACTGGCTAAAGAAGAAAAAACGATTACTAGATGATCTCCTGAGGTCCTTTCCAACTCTGAGATTCTATGATTTGCAATGATTTATTGAAATTCTTCAGTTAGAATGTCTTCCTTTTCTAGACCATTAATCTCTGTTTCATATAAAGATGAAGCTATGCTTTGGTTTATTTTCATAAAGTTAAGTCACTCTGCAGTAAGGCAGTGCTGTTAACAATTACAATATGCCGAGCACTGCTAAAAATAGACATAATTGTAGCTGTATGAATCAAACAATAAAAGGCCACCCTAGACAGAGAGTTCTAAACTTTTTGTTTACCTTCTAGGTGACTAAAAAGTCACCATTGAACACTGACATTAACATGCATTTACAGAAATGAGCTGTCTACTATTGTAGCCAGAAAAGTATATATCTGATTAATACCATGATCAGGTAGATCTGATGAAAATGGAAGTTAAGTTAACTAAAATAAAAGGTTAGTATGAATAAGAAAGTAGGGACTGGATTTTTTTTAAGAGGCTAAAGTTAGGCTCCTCAATCCATATTTAGGCAAAAAGTAAGTAAGTTTGATTTGCAGATTTTTTGGCACTTTTGGAAATTAGCCCATTTATTTAGGTGCCTAAATATAGATTCATGAAACTGACTTTGGGAATATTTTTTAAAAGCAATTTATCCACAAGTGAAAAAAATAAAACAGTGTGGAGCTACATTCTCCACTTTCTGCATAAATAAAAGAAATACACTGCTGATAAATATGAAACAGTAGCCAAGATTTTTCCCTATACTTAGAAGAGGAAATAATTGCGGTAACAGATTGATATCTGTTAGCAAAGGTTGACTTTTAAACACCACCGACTGTAAAAGCGTAATCAGCAATGAAGAAATAAGAAGGGAAAAGAAGTAGTAATGTGGATAAAATTGGTTAAATACTTTATTATAATGATCAATGATACCCATGCAATCAACTACTTGTGAACAATAGTTTACATGTTATTATATACTGGCATTCTTTCATAGAAATGTAGTTTAAAATCAGAAAGGACCATTATTTCATTGAGTCTGACCTGTATCCCACAGGACATTAAATTTCATTCAGGTACTCCCATAATGAGCCTAAGCTCTAGTCCACAGTACAACTTATATAGGTATAACTACGTCACTCAGGGGCTGAAAAATCCACACCTCTGAGCAATAATGCCATTATGCTGATGGAACTCCATTGTTAATGGGTTTCTCCTATCGGCATAGCTACCGCCTCTCAGGGAATTGGAATCCCATATACCAACTGTAGACGCTCTCCCATGGCACAGATAGCATCTTCACTAGGTGCAGCTATATCACTGCTATATTCAGTGCTTAATTTGTGCCAGGGCTTGCCTGGGCTGAACTTCCAGCATTGTGTGGACAACCAGGCCCTAGTTAGAGCACTCTAGTCTCCAATAGCCTGCCTGGCAGGCTCTTTCATTCTCCCACTGCCTCTGGCTGGGAAGGCACCCCGGAAAAGCCCAAGATCCTCCAGCTCAGGGCTCTGGCCATGAGGTGCTGGGACCTGGATGTGCCAAAACCCTGCACAGCACTGGCATGAGGAAACTTCTCAACCCCTCAGATATGCTCTGGAGTGGCAGTAAGGCAATTTCCAGCCTGTTCACTCCCCAAATCTGCAGGCTCCACAACAGCCCCCAGGGCAGGGGCTGAGCATCCTCTTCGTCTCCTACCCCACTGCCCTCGGTCCTGCCCTCAGGGAACCGGGAGCTGCTCCATCCCCTAGGCACCCTCCCCAACTGAGCCACCTCTCTGGCAGGTTTGCTGAAGCCTCTGCAGTCATGTTTCCTGAGTCCTTAGGACTTAACTCCTTCCTGCCCACACTGTAGCCAGGGGTGAAAGGAGGCAGCTGGGATATGTTGGTGGCCAGCAGCAGCCTGGAGGTGATAGCTGCCTTTTGACACTGTGCGGGAAGGAAGGAACAAGACGGTTCCAGCCACCAGGAGGGCGTGGGGAAGGAGAAAAGGAGAGATGAGCTCTGCAAAGACACGGACCAGGTCATCCCTCCCCCCCTCACCTCACTTGTGACTGGAAGCAGGTCCTGTCCCTTCCCTCCCACACAGTGCAGAATGGCTGCTGCTGGCCACATTCTGGTGTGAACTCTGGAAGAAAAATGGGGATGGCATTGATCCTGTGTGCCCCCTGCCCATGTGTTCCCTCAGAAAGGTGTGGTGCCAAGTATTAAGAGAGGCAGGTCCATCCTGGGGGAACAGCCAAGCATGGAGAGGGGAGAGTGCCAGGCAGGAAGGGTCAGTTCAGTTTGTTGATCAAACCCCTGTGTGAGAGAGGTGTAAGGGAGTGGGTGAGTGTGTCACCTCTCCCCATGTGGGTGGGAGGTTAGGGGTGTGTGAGTCACCCCTCCCTGCGTGAGCCATAAAGCTTTAAAGATAAGAAGACAAATAAAGAGGATACAACTATGCAGTATTTCTTTTTAATGGGGGATCAGTCAATTTGAATGTTTATACTGTGTAGTTCTGATTGAACTTGCTTGAATAGGAGTAATTTTACCAGGTGTTCCAAATTTAACATATGGAAATACTTCTCTGGATTGTGAGGGAAGATGGGGAGGTTGGTTACAGGGACAGTTTGGCCTACAAAAGGATTTTGCTGGGTAGGGGGAGGGATTTTGTACACACTGAGGAACATATTTTGTTACCAAGTGCTCATATAGTTAGGTAGTTATATGGCCCTCATCACCTCTAATATCTGAAAGCCTCACAATCAATAATGGGTTAAATCCTTACCACACATCCAAATGTTTTAGTGTTATTCTAATATTAAAAAGTCAGTAATTTCTGCAAATAACTCTTAGCCTTTAGCTCTTTCAATTGTGATTCATTGCAAATATCCAATATTCACAACTTAGGCATTTTGACTGGACATATAGTGTCTTTGTGTTTCCAGAATGTGGGCAACTCTTACAAACATGTTTCCAGAATGAATATTAACGATTATGAACTGTCTTTGAGTAAAATGAGAAAGAAAAATGAACCTGGATACTAAAGCTGATTTTAAAAAAACTGATTTAAAAAGGTGCTAGGATAACAATGGAACATGAATCACTCTGTCTAGCAACCAAAGAGGTAGAGCTTAGGAACTGAGAGTTCAAGCTTTATCATGCTTCCCTGTCAATGTACCTCAGCATTGTTTGTTTGTTTTTTTGTCTTTAAGTGGAAACCTATATGGGTAGCATTCAGTACTAAATGGCCCCTTGCTGGTAGTCTCAGCAGAGAAGCCCATTGCAACGATATATTTGTTGTTGCTTTTCTTTTTCTTTCATGGAGACATCTGCCAAGTAGCAACTGGAATGAAACCATCAACTAATTCCAAACAGACCCCTGAACAGGGGTTACAGGGTAACAACTTTTATTGTTATAATTATTAATAACTTATATTGAGGTCAAATTTAGAAGCCTCAATCAACTTTAGAAGCCCACAGGGCCCAACTGTGCTAGGTACTATACAAACAGAAAATAAAGAAGGTTTCCACTCCAAAGAGCTTACAGACTAAATAAGCTAATTAAACAAAATTTAAAGTAGCATCTAGAGATGAAAGGCCTGTTACAAAGTTCAGAAAGCATCTAGACCAGGGATCTGCAACCTTTGCAATGCAGCCTGTCAAGGAAATCTGCTGAAGGCCAGGATGATTTGTTTATCTGCAGTGTCAGTAGGTTCAGCTGATCGCAGCTCCCACTGGCTGCAGTTCGCTGATCCAGGACAATGATGGCTGCAGGAAGCCTTCCCAAGCTTTCACTTCCTTTGATTTTTGTTATACTGGTTAAGTCGAGTTGTGCAATAACTGACTTTTTTTTTTTTTTGGTTTCTTCTTGGAATGAACTCCACTTCTCCTCACCCTACCCCCAATATTTCATCAGCTCCTCTCGGCCAGCTGCCATGCCAGCCTATCACCACACTTCTGTCAGCTGCCTTGCTGGCTGATTGCCATGCCCTGTTTCGATCCTCTCCACCAGCCACCCTGTTGGTTAATTGCCCTGCTCTGATCCTCTCCACCAGATACCTCTTCTCGCTGATCATTGGGATGTCTTCAAATCCTACCATTTAACACTGCTGTCAGTGATTCAGCTGTTGTGGGGGAAGGGGGGAGTAAGCCTCACTGTTGTTCATAGTGGGCAGTCTCTTGCACCAGAGACACTGTCCCAAAGCAAGTTCAGCACTTAAATCAAATTTCAGCTCTGTAGTGTGTAACGAGACTCTCAACTGAGTCTAAATTATCTCTTTTATTACACAGTGAAGAGAAAAAGGGTCAAAGGTCATCTAGAATTCTTAAACAGGCCCTATATCACCAGGTACAAATACCTATCCCAACTCTTTTCCAACTCACTGGGCTTTGGAACCAATGTCCCCTGTCTAGCAAGTGTTGTTTAGCTAAGGGTGAGTCCCTCAATCTGGGTATATTAAGTACAGTTCTGTTGCCCTTGGTTCACACTACAAGGATAACAATGCTTTATTACTCCTTCCCAAATAACAAGATGACTGGGGATACACCAGTCAAAAAGTGATCATTTGTGCAAGCAATCCCATCGTGCTGAGCACATGGGCAAGATGGGTGTGCCCAGGCAAACAAGATCAGTTCTTGAAGTTCTCTTCTACAACTCATCACTAGATGTCGCGGGAGAGCTCAATCCGACAGTTACAACACCACTTAGTGTCCTAAAACATTACACATCTATCAAAGAAAGCTAAAACTTGACAAACTCTGTATTTAAATCAAAAGTTTAAACTCTGCTAAACTGTAGAACTTTGAAGTGATTAATTCTGATGCCTGACCTAAATCAGTCCTCAGCCTTTTCAATACAGCTACCTCTAGCTTTTATTATCTCACATTTCACTTCCCATCTGTTGGAATAATACAATTTAGAAACAACTGTATTATGAATGTTGTGTAGTATGATTTTAAAAACTGTCTCAAACTGTACTTTCACTCCCTGTATATGAACTCTCAACCTCTAGCCTGGCATGCATCTTAAACTCATGTTTACCCTGCCACAGCTGGGCAAGGCGTCATAGTGTCTGAGTACCCCTAAGGATCCTGGCCTCCTGTTTACCAGACATGTAAATGGCATAGATTAATACTGAACAATGGATGTGATAGTCATTAAGTGTTATCACCTGTGTAAGTGTATTGAAAGCCCCCCTCCCTTATTCACACCTGAGTATAAGAGAGGTCTCAGCCTGGCATGGAGTTGAGCCAGTTGTTTGGGTAATAACCCCTCTGACTCCTATTGCTTGCAATAAATCTTGTTTTCCAGAAATCAACTGAGTAATGCCTGTTCTTTGTGAGTATATTGGGATTAAAGCTCCAAAGGTAAAAGCAGTTTTTGCAACACATCCGGGGTGTAAAAAAAGAGAGAAAATGTTTCTGTTAACCACACACATACATGCTAGCTGTTGTTACAAAATAATCCCCATTTTACAGCTGCAGGTTAACTATGATGATGTATAGTCCTGCTGTCACTTGTGAAAATATTGCCTCAATCATTAAGCTTATTGAAGGAGCTGTTCTTTCCAGTTTCCAGCACACAGCCATGCTCTGTAAGGTACTGCTCTAACAGTCACCTTGGAGATATGTGATACTAGCTAGCAGCATATCATGGAAATGACATTTCCTTAAAAACAAAAGTCATACATTCTGCTCTTTCGAGATAAAAATAACAGAGTCCTCCAGCACTGTTCTCCTGGCCTCATATTGTAGTACAAAGAGGGCCCTGGCAGAATTCAAGAGCTTCCAACTTCCTGAAATAAACCCAAGTCTTTCCAAAGTAGGGTTTGACTATTTTAAAACACAGTGTTCTCCCTATAAACATCTCACTGTGGAGCGTCTTGTGGTGGATTTTCAAGGTTGCTGTCTGCAGAGCATGTGGATCTTGAGTGCTGGAAGAACAGGATTTAAGAACATGTATGTTTTTTGTTAGCATAGGTATACATAGTATCTAGTAAGGAGAAAAAACAACAGTGTAACGGACATAGAGTCATGTCTATACTTTACACCTCATACACTATTACTAAAAAACCCCACAGGACTAAACTGAGAGTGTGCAATTAAACAGGGCGGTACACATTTAAGCTCTTTCAGTCTCAAACTCCCTTAGATCTACATGCCATCATGAGAGTAAAAAGGGGACTAGATGGGTGCAAGTTGCATCCTGAGCAATTGGAAGCAAGTATAAACTGAAATAGAGGGCAGTGTATTTAAATTTAGACTCCATACTCATTTCCTTTAGTTGCTTTTATTTTTACACTTCTCTTGCCTGGCTTCTCAGCATATAAATTACACTGCCTTTGACTCCTTGTACCAATTCAATAGTAATGCATGAGAAGAGGTGTAAATTAGATGCCAAATGTGATCATTGTAAGTACAACTCTACCTGAATTTTCCCTTGAGGGTACTCCCTTAAATGGCTTCCAGCCATCACCTGTTCTATTACATCTGACTTCCTTCTGACTGAGAGTTTTAAGGCTGCACAGCTCTCTGATCTACACTGTAATGTCCCCAGCAAGCCAGTCTTTCTAAAAGGCCAGCATCTGTGCTTTGTTTTCTCTCCAAGGGGTAGGACCAGTATATTGCCTGCAGTTTCAATTTATCACACAGCTCCTTCTAAGCAAGCACATGTATTTTTAGGTAAAAGCATTACAGAGAAAGTATATAAAATAAGGAAAGAACATACATACATGTTAAAAAGCTTAGAGATCACTTCAACTCCATTCTAGTGCTCTGGTAGGTGTCCATCCTTCAAAAAACACAATTAGATTTTCCTTGCCATAATAAGTTTTAGTGATCTAGTAGAAAGTGGACTTCAGTAATTACTGAAAAGCTCAGCTGAAATTTTTTAAATGACATTAGAAAGTTACATTTGCTTTTACCAGCATATGATCTCGATAAGTCCCAGTGTGTGGAATGTTAATAATTATCCTTTTCACTATTCATTGTTTTCCCTTAAAAAAAAAGTTGTTTCTGATTTAAAAAACAGTCTGAGATCTCCAGCCAATGTCTTCCAAGAATCCCATTTAAACATTTTTGTCCTTACCTTCAACAGTGTGTAAATCCTGCTTACTCTCCTGCTTCCCTCCCCCCATTACCTGTTTTGTTTTTTCCTCCATACAGAAACTTCCTCCCCAAGTGCTTTCCTTTTAATTTTCTCTGTTTGTTTTTATTGATATTGTGGTATCATGGATCAGGGACACATTGTTTTAGGCATTGAACATCTAACTAGTCATCTCTGAAGAGCTTACAATTTAAATATAAATTGAGAGACCACAGATGGAAGCAGCAAACAGCTGTGGGAAGCACATGGAAATAGTGAGACAATTATGAACAGCATGATAAATGGTGGTCACAGCATACCCTTAACCATTTATTGCCCAACTACCTAAATATTGTCAGAATTTTGTAGGTCTCATGACAGAGGACATTTTTTCAGAGGGATTAAAAAGAGGACAAAGGTGACCGTGAGGATATATACAGGGGCTTTCTTCATACATCTCTCCCATCAAATCTCTTCTTCAAACATCCTTCTACAGATCCTTTCCTGGATTCTTACAAAGTGCTGACACAGGAAAATTGCACAGCTCCAGGATTGTTGTGTCCTTAGGTGTATTACTTTTAAGACTGAATTGATTTGTCTATGCCTAAGTGACTGTAAACTCTTTGGGAGGCAGTAACTGTTTCTGTGCCTGCATTTCTACAGGATTGAGTACACTGTTGTGATTCAACAAATAACTTCCCATAAGAAGAAATGTATTCAGTAAATTGGATTCAAGGTTTAAAATATATATCAATTACTTAAAGGGAGTGGGAAACTTACAAAAATATTGTCATTTTAAATAAAACAATATTAAAAACCAAGAAATTCTAAATTATGGTTAATTTGTAATAGAAATTGTTGGAAAATAAAGACTTAAAAACAGCATGATGGTGTTGGGACTCACCACCACTGTGCCTCCCATGGGCTACTCCGGGAATTAGCTCTCATTTCTCTGTGGGGTGCCCTCTTCTGGTTCTGTCCCATCTGTCATGCTATCCTCTGGACCCACGTTGCTCCTTACTCAGCGTTGTCCACTTCCAGATAGTCCCCATCTGATTCAGGACACTGCCCTCTGGCAATGCTTACTAGTCCAGTCACAACCCCTTCCGGGTGGGGGAGGGGAGTGTCCTTTAACCACATCTGTCGCAGTGGCCAACTGCAACCTCCCAGTCTAACCATTCACTCAAGGGGTTGCAGTCTGTTATGGCCACTCTCCCATAGTCAGGTGCAGCACAAGGGGGAAAAGGAGGGGACCCAACCCACTCACTGTCCCGACACAGGGACCCCCTAGGGCAGGGGTCTCAAACATGTGGTCCGGGGGCCACATGCGGCCCGCAAAGCCCTTCCCTGCGGCCCGCCAAGCTTCCTGGCGCTCCCCCCCCCCTCCGATCCCCCATAGCAGTTTGCAGGACGGAGGGGCCAGAAGTGGAGGCTTCTCTGCTGCCTGGCTGGGCCGCGTGTGTTTCTAGCTCTGGACTTCCTAGATTGCTCTTGCTTTGTTTGCCAAACAGCTGTTGGTGGTGCCTATTGCTTTCCAGGACGGAATGGGGAGCTGTGTGCTCAGAGGAGGAGGTGGGGCAGGGGTGGGACCTCTTGGAAGGGGTGGAGTGGGGGCGGAGCTGGGGCAGCAAGGGCAGGGTGTGTGTCAGTGGTGCGGCCCTCAGGCCAGTGCACTAGTCCTCATGGAAGGGGTGGAGTGGGGGCACAGCTGGGGCAGCGAGGGTGTGTGTGTGTGTCAGTGGTGCGGCCCTCGAGCCAGTGTACTAGTCTTCATGTGGCCCTCGTGGTCATTTGAGTTTGAGACCCCTGCCCTAGGGGAAGCCTCCCCGCTCTCCTTCTCTCCCTCTTCAGTCAGTCTCCCTGGACCACTTCCCCTCTGGCCCCTTGCACCTATTGGGCCCTTCTCATCAGGGCCTGCAGCCTGGCAGGTACTGGGATGGAGTTCTCCTATGCTCCCAGAGCCTTCCCAGCACTGCTCTGTCTGTGGTGCTGGTCTTCTTCCCTCAGGAGACAGACCTTCTCCCTGGAAGGTCTGGGAGTCACTAACTGCTCCCTTCCTGAGCAGCCTTTATATAGGACTAAGCCCGGACCTGATTGGTCACCTCAACACTATACCCTGATTGGCTCCCAGCAGGCCCTTTCCCATTTGCTACCAGTCTGCACAGCCACATTGGCCTGCCAAAGTTGCTCATCGAGTGGGGCAGCTGCCCCACCACACATCTACATCTTCAAGCTGTTGGCTACTCACCTTCTCCCGTCTGCCACTCCTCTTTCCCTCTTTGTCCAGTGCTTAACTATCCTGAAAGTTAGAATGTTTTTCCTAATGTCCAATCTGAACCAGCCATGATGCAATTTAAGCCCATTGCTTATTGTATCCTCAGAGGTTAACAAAAACAATCTTTCTCCCTTCCCCTTGTAACCATCTTGCATGTAATTGAAAACTATTAATATGTCACCTTTCAGTCTTCTCTTCTCCAGACTAAACAAACCCTTTTTTTCCCCCAATCTTCCCTCAGAGGTCATGTTTTCTAGACATTTAATCATTTTTGTTGCTTTTCTCTGGACTTTTTCCAATTTGTCCACATCTTTCCTGAAATGTGGCACCCAGAACTGGACACAATACCCCAGTTGAGTCCTAATCAGCATGGATCAGGGGAATAATTACTTCTTAGGTCTTGCTTATAACAATCCTTCTAATACATCCCAGAATGATGTTTGATTTTTTTCCCAACAGTGTTACACTGTTGACTCATATTTAGCTTATGATTCACCATGAGCCCCACATCCCTTTTCATAGTACTCCATTGAAGGCAGTCATTTCCCAATTTGTATGTATGCAATTGATTGTTCCTTCCCAAATAGAGTATTTTAGATTTGTCCTTATTGAATTTCATCCTATTTATTTCAGACTATTTCTGCAGATCATTTTGAATTTTAATCCTATCCTCCAAACCACTTGTAACTCCTCCCAGCGTGGTATTGTCTGAACATTTTATAAGTGCACTCTCTGTGCCATTATAAATCATATGATGAAGATATTGAACAGAACTGAACCCAGAACTGATCCCTATGGGACCCCACTTGAGATGCCCTTCCAATATGACTGTGAACTACTTATAACTACTCTCCAAGAACGGGTTTCCAGCCAGTTTTGCACCCACTTTATAGAAGCTCCACCTAGGTTGTATTTCCCCAGTTTAGTTATGAGAAGATCATGTGAGACAGTAGCAAAAACCTTGCTAAAGTCAAGATATACAACATCTATTGCTTCCTCCCATCCACAAGGCACGTTACTCTGTCAAAGAAAGCTACAGTATTAGCTTGGTTTGATGCAATTTGTTCTTGACAAATCCATGCTGTTGCTTATCACCTTATTATCATCTAGATGTCTGTAAACTGTTTGCTTAATTATTTGCTCTATTATCTTCTTCAAATAAATAATTGAAGAGATCAGATGTAACCTTGCTGCACTTTCCTCTCTTCCCAACATCCTTTTCTTCTTTTTCTGTCACTGACTCTGCTGTCCATCCACAAAAAAGAACAGGAGTACTTGTGGCACCTTAGAGACTAACACATTTATTTCAGCATAAGCTTTCATAGGCTATAGCCCACTTTATTGGATGCATAGAATGGAACACACATGTGTGTAGGTACTTACAGGATTGAGGCCTCAATCAGAGTCATGTGAAACTTAGGGAGGAGCTATACATTTTTTCTGAAAATTTGCAGTTGAGGCGTGTGGATTATTCTAAATAGATAAAGTAAACACTGGTTAACTCCTTCTGACTATCATGCTATGATGAATTATTTGATATTATAGGCATCATGACAAAGATAGGTCACCAGCAATGCAGATCCAAGATTTTCCATATGAAAACCAGAAAAGTAGAAAATTTTTATTCAGATTCTTGTCAAATCAGATAACCAATCCTCACCTAGTTTATTCACTTTTTCAATGAATAAATTGATATTTTTCCTTTATTAAACTATTCAAAAACATAATTTAATCATAAACTTGAGAGAGTTTTCTCTTAACATATTTAACAAGACTATGGCTGCAGTGATGGATATATTCAGTACATAATGGTCACACCTGAAGTGGGGGAACATTGTCCAGGTTTGCCAAAGGAAGGTGGGGGACAGAGGTTAGAAAGTGCTGCAAAAAGATGAGTGGTTTGCAGGTTTGCAGCACTGACTCACCCCTGCAGAATGTAAGGGGCAGTAGGTTTAAAGGTGCAAGTCCTGGACATTAGAAGCCCTTTCTTGACTCAGCAGGTAAGGCAGCACATGCAGTCAGTCTCACTGATTTCAATGACTCAGGTACATAAAGTTAAGTGCATGCATACATTCTTGAAGGATCAGGTCCAATGCTTGTCAGGAAAAAGTATTGAAACAATACTAGCAAGGGAAATTCTTCCAGCAGCATAACAATTTCAGTTTTCCTTCCATCCTGGAGTTAGGGTGGAAAACATGGATTTGTTTTATCATTATAATATTTTCTTCCGTTTACTTTCCAACCATTGACATCAGTGTGTCATTATCTTTAAAAAAGACTCAAAAATTTCCTATGTTTTTGCATCCGAAAGCTATTATCAGATGAAAATACTGAGGCTGAAATTAGTTGGAAACAAAACAGTTTTACAGTTTTTAGTGAAAGATCATATTTAGGCCTAAATGTTTTTAAATTGCGAGAAGAAAACTTCAGGGGAGTTCTAAGCCCTCAGAATTAACTCTGTTTCACCAATTGGTCCCATCTGGCTAATCAAGCAAATCTTTGATAGAACTCCTTGCACTACTGGATATCATCATTCTAACCCAATCCACTGCCAATTGTGTATTACAAAATTACAAGTACAAAACCAATTAGAATACAGTTGTGAAGACAAATATGTTATTGAGGTTGGTAATGTCCAGCAGACCTAGAAGCTGGAAGGTAATAAGACACTTAATGCCAATATGCTCGCCGGCCAAATGGAAACAAGGACCTCATGGTCCACCAGAGAGATAAGATCTGCCTGGCAGGTCTTGCTCATATGCTCAGGGTCTAACTGATGACTTTTTTTGTTTGTTTGGGAAGGAATTTTCCCCCGGATCAGACTGGCAGAGACCACCTGAGCAGGGCCAGATTTATCCCTTATGCACCCCCAGGCACAGCATCTTCAGTGTTTTCTCTGCCTAAGGCTGACCTTTGTGTTGCACACTGTTTTGGAGAGGTAAGGCACTGCTAGAATGCTGGCACCTCCTAGACATCTGCTTACTGATCCCAATTGGAAAAACGGCCCTGCTCCTGAGTGTTTTTCACATTTATCTGTGGTGGGGCCTGGGTCACTTGCTGATCTGAACTAGTGTAAGTGATGGAGTCTCTGTAACTTGAAGTCTTTAAATCAAAATCTGAGGACTTCAGTAACTCAGCCAGTGATTATGGACCCATGACGGGAATGAATGGCTGAGGTTCTGTGGCCTGCACTGTCCAGGATTCAGACTAGATCAAGAATTCCCAAACTTGGTTAATGGCTTATTCAGGGTAAGCCCCTGGTGGGCCGCAAGACACTATTTATCTGAGCGTCCACAGGTACAGCTGATCGCAGCTCCCAGGGAAGTGATGGCCCAGCCTGCGCCGCTTCAGGCAGCTCCCATTGGCCAGGAATGGTGAACTGTGGCCATTGGGAGCTGCGAGTGGCTGTACCTGCAGATGCTCAGGTAAACAAAGTGCCTCACGGTCTCTGAGGAGCTTACACTGAGCAAGCCAAAAACCAAATTTGGGAACCCCTGGACTAGATGGTCATGATGGTGCCTTCTGGCCTTAAAGTCTATGAGCCTATGAATGGTGACAAAATGTCTCCCCTTTACCACATGGTCATATCTACAGTGTTCAATCTCTAGCAGGGAGTGTGAGCATAGTCCCCCCCACACCCAAAATTCTCTGGACCTGATTCTGCTTTCACACTATTTTGAATCCAAAGTTACATGATTAAAGTCAATGAAATTACACTGGTATAAAATTAGAATGAGAGACAGAACAGAGGCAGTGCTTTTACCCAGGGCCGGCGACAGGGGGGTACTATGGGTAGAGCTGTACCAGGCCCCGCACTTTAGGGGGGCCCCGGTACAGCTCTACCCGTAGTCATCCGGCGCGGCTCTCCTCCGGACGAGCGTGTGTCCCCGGCCGAGCAGTGAGCCCGGCCGGCAGCAGCGGCTCAGTCTGGGGAGGGGGTGAGGGAGGGAGGGAGCAGCAAGGGCAGCTCACGCTGCTCGCTGCTCCCGGGCTCTCGCTCCTAGCTGCGGCCAGCTGTCAGCTGGGGGGGAGCGCCGGCTGGACTGGGGGCCCCCCAGCCGCTGTCAGCTGGGGGGACGCCGGCTGGGCTGTCAGCTGGGGGGGGGGAGCGCCGGCTGGGTTGGGGGGGGAGGCTGGGCTGGGGGCCCCCCAGCCGCTGTCGGCTGGACTGGGGGGGGGCGGCTGGGCTGGGGGGCCCCCAGCCGCTGTCCGCTGGGCTGGGGGGCCCCCAGCTGCTGTTGGCTGGGCTGGAGGGGGCCCGGCTGGGCTGGGGGGGCCCCAAACTATCAGAGTAGGGGGCCCCCAAATTTCTGTCGCGGCCCTGCTTTTACCTCTGTGGTACACTTGAGCTCCATCATTGCACTAGCTGCAGGAGTACTATGTCTTAGGCCCTGTCTTCACTACCACTTTAATTCAATGTTAACGACGTTAGGTCGAATTAAACGTGTACCTGTCTTCACATACATGCCCTTAACGTCGATGTAAAGGGCCCTAAAGATCGATCTTGGAACTCCAGCCTGACGAGAGACATAAGGCTAATCTCGACATTCCAAGCTCGACCGTGGGCTAGTGAAGACGGAACCCGACATTAATAGCCTCCAGAAGCTGTCCCACAATGCTCCATTCTGACCACTCTGGACTGCCTCACTGCTCCACTGTGACCGCTCTGCACTGCACTCTGAACTCGCTGCTCTGGCCAGGTAGATAAGACCCGGGAACATTTGAATGCCATTTTCTGTTTGGTCACCGTGGCCAGCTCACCTGAACTGCTCAGTCGCCATTCAGAGCTATCAGCAGCACTAGCCGCCATGCAGAGCTCAGCATCACAAGACTCCATGCAGAGCTCATCTACCCTGGAGACCAGCCAGAGGAGAAGAGCTCCAGCATGGTCCACTCGTGAGGTGCTGGATCTCATCGCTATCTGGGGAGAGGAATCCGTGATGTTGGAACTACGAAACAACAAACGGAATGCCAACACCTATGGAAGGGTCTCCAAGGCCATGCTAGAAAGGGGCCACAACAGGGACACCACACAGTGCCGCGTGAAAATTAAGGAGCTGCGGCAATCGTTCCAGAAAGCCAAGGAGGCAAACGGACGATCAGGGGGCGCGCCACGGACATGCAGGTTCTACAATGAACTAAATGCGATAATGGGGGGCGCCCCCACCACCCTCGCGCCGGTGTGCGTGGACTCCACCGATGGGATAATCGTCAGGGAGGAGACTGATTCCGAGGAGGACGAGCATGAAGAGGAAAATCTCACGGAGCAGCAGGAGCCCAGCGGAGAATCTGTGTTCCCAGAGAGCCAGGAGCTGTTTGTCACCCTGGAGCCAGTACCCTCCCAAGCCTCCCAGGGGGGTAAGTGTTTCTTTTTTAAGTGATTACATGACGCGTGATTTTGTAAAGGAAGCATTTATTAATGAGTAACTTGCCCTAAGCCTAAGGTCTTAGCGTGCTTTCATTGCTGGTCAATTTCTACTCAAAGAGTTTGTCAATATACTCCGGGATTGACCATAAGTCCTCCGCGGACATTTCAAGGAAGCTATCCAGGAGGTAGCGATGAATCCAGCGCAGCAGATTTCCGGGGAGAGCCGCCTTATGTGGTCCCCCGTGATAGGACACCAACCCACGCCACGAAAGTAGTAAGTTGTCTGGTATCATTGAGCAGGCTAGCATTGCGGCGTATGGACCAGGACTTTGCATGGAGTCAAGGAGCATGCGCTCCCTATCTCTCCGAGAAATTCTCAGCAAAGTGATGTCATTCAGGGTTGCCTGTTTGAGATACAGACTGCAATTAGTAGGGAGATAAAGATTCCCAGCTGCAAAGTACTCTTTTCTGCTGAGGACCGACCAACCGCACCCCCCACCCCACGAACGCTGACCGCCCCCCCCCCAGCCCGTAGCGGTAGCTAGCAGGGAAACTGGGCACTCTGCACGCGGTTGCTTCCGCTTCAGATCCAACGCGCACCCAACCCCCCCTCTCCCCCCAGCCCGTAGCGGTAGCTAGCAGGGAATCTGAGCAGTCTGCACGCGGTCTGAAGAGCCCCCAAAAGACCTTAGCCCTTAGCGAGAGATTTTTTGGCATTTGCTTTGCAGTTTGCGGTTGCAGTGGGAGCCAGCCACGCGGTGGGGGGAAGGGGGCGGGGTTGCTCTACAGTATGCAGGCGCCACTTTTAACTTACCATGGCCGGCTGCACGGTGATTTCAGAAGCCGTCTTGGGCTGAGGCACGCATATGTGTCTGAGATGCTCTGACTTTTCTGTGAGCTAGTCAGTCACTTTTAGGTGTAGAACATGACCTTGTACAGAAATCATATCAGGCCTCTGAATACTGAGGTCGCAAATGGCATAGTACTCCCATTGTGTACCGTCCGAGACTGCATCTGCCTCCTAACCTTGAATGTATCTGTCTCATAACTTTCAAACTTTATTTTCCCACACTCACCCACAGATGTCCAAGTATGTCAGAATCCCCCGGCCTCCTCCCGCCGTGCATCGCAGATAAGAAAGCGTAAAAAGAAAACGCGAACGCGCGATGAGATGTTCACTGAACTCGTGGAGAACTTGCGCGCTGAGGCAGCCCGCCAGACAGACTGGAGGGAAAGAATGATAGAGGCAAGGGATCGAGAGAGAGAGGCAAGGGATCGAGATAGAGAGGAAAGGAATCGAGAGAGGCAGGAATGGAGAGCCACTGCAGAAAAGAGGTAAGCCGCTGAAGAAAAGAGGAAAGAGCGTGAGGAAAGACGCATGGATGCTTTCCTCCGCATAATGGAGGACCAGAGCGACATGCTGCGATCTCTGGTGGAGCTGCAGCATGCCCAAAGACCACCTCTGCAGCCCCTGTGTAACCACCTCCCCCCCTCCCCAACTCCCATAGATTCCCTACCCAGACGCGGGGTGAGAACACGGGGGGGCAAGCTCTGTGGGCCGCTCCACTCTACCCCACAAGCCAGCAGAAGCAGCAGCAGCAGCAGCAGGCTGACGTTCTCGGAAAACTTTTAAAAGCTGCTGTGTCTTGCCCACCCCTCCTCTCCCCCCTTCCCACCCCCCCCTCCTTTGCCCGCTCCTCCCCCACTGCGACTGCCGGTTTCCCTCCAGGATACCAGGACAGTGATCCCCTGTATTTGTATTTCCGATTAACCAATAAAGGAACCATGATTTTTCAAACAGTGATTTTATTTCCTCTGCAAGCATGGGGATGGAAAGCATGGGGAGAGGGGAGGGGGGAGGGAAAGTATGGGGAGGGGGGAGGGAAAGAGGGTTCAAGGGCAGCAGGCTTAGAGCACAGCAAGGGAGCAGATTCTCAAACGCCATCTCGGGCACTCATAAAACTGTCTTTCAAGGCGTCCCTGAGGCGCTGGGCCTCACGGTGTGCTCTTCAACTTTCCCTGCTGTGTGGCTGCTCATAAGTAGCAGAAAGTAAATTTGCCTCTGCCTCCCAGCCCGCCATAAACGTTTCTCCCTTGCTCTCACAGATATTGTGGAGCACAGAGCAAGCAGCAATAACAATGGGGATATTTCTCTCGCGGATGTCTGAGCGAATCAGTAAGGAACGCCATCTCCCCTTCAGACGGCCAAATGCACACTCTACGGCCATTCTGCACTTGCTCAGCCTGTAGTTGAACAGCTCCTGACCCCTGTCCAGGGCTCCTGTGTAGGGCTTCATAAGCCAGGGCATTAGGGGGTAGGCTGGGTCCCCAATGATCACGATCGGCATTTCGACCCCCCCCACGGAAATTTTCTGGTCGGGGAAGAAAGTGCCTTGCTGCAGCTGTCTAAAAACCCTAGAGTTCCTGAACACTCGAGCGTCATGAAGCTTTCCCGGCCACCCCACGTAGAGGTCGGTGAGACATCCCTTGTGGTCAACCACTGCTTGCATGACCATTGAGTAATATCCCTTCCGGTTTCTGTACTCGGCGGCCTCGTGGTCCGGTGCCAGGATAGGGATATGAGTCCGGTCTATAGCCCCACCACAGTTAGGGAATCCCATGGCGGCAAAGCCATCTATTGTGGCTTGCAGGTTTCCGAGGTTTATAACCCGGTGTAGCAGCCGCTTGACGATTGCCCTGCTTACTTGCATCACAGCAAAGCCCACTGTAGACCTACCCACCCCAAACTGATTCGCCACTGACCGGTAGCTGTCTGGCGTTGCAAGCTTCCAGAGGGCTATCGCCACTCGCTTCTCCACTGTAAGGGCCACTCTCATTTTGGTATTCCTGCACCGGAGGGCCGGGGACAGCAAGTCACAAAGTTTCAAGAACGTGCCCTTTCGCATGCGGAAGTTTCTGAGCCACTGGGAGTCATCCCAGACCCGCAGCACTATGCGGTCCCACCAGTCCGTGCTTGTGTCCCTGGCCCAGAATCGGCGGTCGATGGCATGAGCCTGCCCCATTGCCACCATTTTTGACAGATTGTCAGTCGCCCTACTTGCAAAAACGGCAGTGTCTATGTGGTCCCCGCTGTGCACGTCTTCGTCCATCTCGTGCACGTCCTCGTCCATCTCCTCCTCACTGTCGTCGGGTTCCAGAAAGCGCAGTTCACCCCGGATCACATTCCTCCTCTGCAGACGGTGCAGCAGGAACTCAGCAACCGTGATCGAGGTCCTCACAACAGCCATTACTGCAGCCGTGGTGTCAGCGGGCTCCATGCTTGCAATGCTATGGCGTTAGCACGGCGGAGAAAGGGCGCGAATTATGGGATGCCTACCCATAGTGCAGCACTCGAAATGGTGCCTGCTGGGGGATCAGGGAACTGTGGGATAGGTACCCTGAGTGCAACGCTCATCATGTCGACGCCTGCAAAAGTTTTGCGGACAGACACTGTCGACTTGCTGTGCTTAGCTGTGCCTAGTGAAGACACACAACATCGACTGTATACCGTCGCGTTCACAACATCGACATAAAGTAAATCGAACTACTGCTGTAGTGAAGACATACCCCTAGTTGGGAGATCAAAATCTGGAGGTATGTTCCAGCTCAGTATTCATTACTATTACTTGCTGTTACTCCTTAGAGTCCTTTAGTAAAAGAAATCAGAAATCACAACTCACCAAAGGGTTTTGTGTGATCCACTATGAGACGGGAAAACTTTGGCTCGGCCAAATCCTGCCTGCCAGCCAATTTAATTTGGCCCTTGAGCTTCCACTGGGGAGCAGGGTCTAGTGCTTGCCCTGCACCCATGCTCCAGCTGGTGATCAGAGTCAGTGTCCACGCTGTGCGGTTCCCAGAAGCAGTGGCATGTCCCCTCTCAGGCTCCTACATTTAGGGGCAGCCAGGGGACTCTTGCACACTGCCCCCACCACTGCCCCCATAACTCCCATTGGCTGCAGTTCCTGGCCAATGGGAGCTGCAGGGGTAGAGCCTGCATACGGGGCAGTGTGTAGAGCCACCTGGCCGTACCTCTGCATGGGACCCAGATGGGGGACATGATGATGCTTCCAGGAGCTGCTTGAGGTAAGCGCCGCCCTGAGCCTGCACTCCTGAGCCACTCCCGAGCCCCCACCCCTTGCCTCACCCCTAATTCCCCTCCTGCCCTCTGAAACCCTCTGTCTGCTGGGGGATCAGGGAACTGTGGGATAGGTACCCTGAGTGCAACGCTCGTCATGTCGACGCTTGCAAAAGTTTTGCGGACAGACACTGTCGACTTGCTGTGCTTAGCTGTGCCTAGTGAAGACACACAACATCGACTGTATACAGTCGCGTTCACAACATCGACATAAAGGAAATCGAACTACTGCTGTAGTGAAGACATACCCTTAGAGTTAAGATGACATCACATTTTCTGTGCGGAGGGAATGTTTGGCTAGTAGACTGCTCACTTCTGTGTGTGTAGTTAGCAACTGAAAATTGTCTGGGAATAGTCTGTTGTAAAGTATCATTTGCACTTTCTGGAAAGCAATCTGACTGCAAATAAGCACAGGAACAATTATCTTGTTTCCCTTTCTATGACACAGGGTCAAAATAATTAAAATAATCTAAGGTGATTTCACACATTTGTACAGTTTCAGTGTCACAGAACACTTCACATATCCCATGCTTAGTTGTTCTACCACCTACTGCTGTGATCAGATCCTATGTGCCTAGGAATTGCTTTCTCAACTCGAATACATAGTAGAAGCCAAGTTTTTCCAAACTCTCTCCTTTATATATTACTACTCCTGATTTCTGTGACCTAATTGAAAAAATATTATATTTCTAGTTTGTACCTATTTTTCATCTATTTCTCTCCCTCAAACTTTTACTACAAACTGTAGCTTTCCAAACAAATTTATTGAAAGCATTCTGAACCACCTGTAAGTTACATGTGTTTCATATTTCAACAGCTGTTATACATTAGCAATGATTTCACATTTTCCTAAAAAGCATCAGAGAGGCCTCTTGTCTTGCTCTGTTGCTATGGTAGCTAATTATTATTACTTTAATTATATTGAAGAAATAAATAGTTTTAAACAAGGAAAGCAGCCTAGACTCTATCTTAAAGCATAAGCTTGAGAGTGTCAGAATCATAACTGGCAATTTCCACCAAAATATTTTTTTAAGTATGTAATCTGGCAAAAATTTCTTTTATATAGATGTATGGAAGTTGTTTTCCTTGTATAATGCAGATCCTCAACGGCAGTTAATAGAAGCACTTCACCAGTACTTCACACCATACCAATTTTATTAATATTTGTGCTGCACCCAGATCCAACCCACTGTACAAAATTAAATATTCACAAACTCTCTGAAAATACCAACAAAACCAACAGCTTCATTGGATGTGGAGGTTATTACCCAGAATTGCCTCAGACATGTCTTTCTAACCAAAGGGAGTATGTTTTTCAGTTGTATTCTACACTAATGTTGTCTCCTATTTGACAAAATCAGAAAAATGACACTGCAACCATTATCTTTTTAAGTTGTCTTTTTTTTCCTTAAATTTGAATAGTCTGAGTGAGGATCAAGATTTTGATTTAATGTTTAAGACGACAAAATGGCCAGAACAACCACAAATGTGGGTTTGTGATAATTAATCTCCACCTTTAAAAGGCTAGTTATTTTAAAACTATTTCACATCTTGTGTTCTTTCTAAATTTTTCTACTTGGGGCCCAGTCCTGTAAACATTTCTTTCCAAGCATGCTGTTTAATTATGGGATACAGCGCTATTGACAGGTCCTTATGTCCGTTTAGCTTGCTCCTTTGCCCAGAACCAAAATACATTGCCAGGAATCCTGAAATACAAAGAGACCTGCCTGTTGAAATCAGTTTCCCCATTTTCCCATGTATAAAAAGACATCTTAACAGCATCAAAGAAGACAGAAATGAGAAAGATGTATTAAATCAATTAGTCCATCCTTCCTCTCTCTCTCTCCTGAAAAGATGATTAGTAGTCTTACAAAATTATCGATCCTTATTTTTTTTACTAAAATATAACATAATTATTACCTTTGAAATATTTTGTCACAGTAAACAGTTCCAAAAACTTACCCCATTTGTTTACTTCCAACAATTCTGATGAGATCCATCATTGGGATCAGTTGGACTCCTCAGTTGTTCATTCCATTAAAGGTTTTCTTTTTCCATTAATAGAACTCATCATCCCTTCTCTGTCCCTTTCCCCTGGAGTAGCTACTGGAACTTTTTCATTTCTCTCACTAGTGTAATGACTATGCGTTTAATATTCCCACCTAATTTGTACTGATGAATACCTAGTTAAGACAAATCTATTTTTCCTCAATGAAGGGCATTGGCATGTACATTGGAAACAATTTCATTAAGTCGGTGACCTTTTTAAAATGAATTCCTGTTGATAAAATAAAACTGGTTACCACCTAAAGGCAAAGGCAAATAGAATTTACATGTGTATTAGTTTCTAAGATTGATATCTAGGAAGAATAGAAGAGGGACAACTTTTCTCCTAAGCATAGGAAAGCAGCTATAATTTTCTTTATGGCTCTGAGCACTGTAACATGTTTATTTTAATTTGCTTTTAGTTAGTTTATAATAGCAAATGCCTAGTTGTATGGTTCACTTTAATTTCATGCTCAGTAATGCTGAAGTTTAACACTGTAATTTCTTCAGCTGAGCTATGCATTTGCACAAGTATGAAACCAAAACCCTTTCAACCCTCTAACATGTTATAGTCTGAAAAACACACAATGGAATAAAGCACAGGAATCAGCAAGCATTTTAACTCTTTCCCCTTCTCACTCCTCTTGCACACTCTACTGCAAGGGCTCACCCAGCCTGCAAATCTGCTGATACTAAGCAGGCTTCTAGCAGTGGTCCTTCAGACTATCATCAGAACCTTCAGGGAAAATAATCATTGCACTAATGACAACTTTTAAAGTACACAAAATTTCTATAAAATCAAAACACCAGTATTTGGGTAGGCCAGAATCTCATTTATTTATATCAATAAAATATGCACCTTAGGACATGCTGGGTCACTGTTGAGTAATGTACTGCATTTTCCACTGTTTTTAGAAGGAATGAGTAATGACACTGGAAAGGCTTGGGTTCATTAAAGAAAAACAAATTTGGAGCACTGGAGCCCTTTATTTAGAAGGAGCTTGTGATATGAGCTGACAGTTGCTTTGTTTAGACAAGTGTCATAGTTTTATTTCATTGACCAAATTTTCTAAAGTCAAACAGGGCAATCATTATTTCTGTGTGCGCATTTGAGTGAATGATAGCATCAACAGCAAACAATGGTTCTTAATTAAAGTTTTGCAGAGAGAGAGAGAGAGAGAATTTTTTTTAAAAAAAAATCTTTGTTTTAAAATAATGGCATCATTTGACCCAAACTGAACTTTTATAAAAGATGTTCTAAACTAGCAGAACTAGAATTTGGTCTCTAGGCTTCTCTTTTTCCTCCTAAACTACGGTCTAATTATTCATCCTTTACTCGCACAAATTATTCATGTGAATTCCTGAAGTACCTTCATCTTTAACTCATGTCAGTAAAAGTTTGCAGGTTTAGGCCATTGAAGCCCAATTTTGACAGCAAAATTCATTATTTATTGTTGTTATTTAGACTTCTTGTTATCTTCGTTGGCTCACATATCTGACCTCTGCCACTGTGCCTCTACCTTTCCCTCTACATAGCATGTCCTTTCTGAACTGGTTTGTAAAGAGGATAGTGTGGGAGGAAGCACAAAGTTTGTGAGAAAAAGTAGGAAAATTAAGTTGGAAATTGAGGCTGGTGAAATGGAGAGGGTGGGAGGAATTGCAATAAGACACTAGGCTGGTAACCTAAGCTTAGACGGTGTTATTTATACGGTGCTTGGAAGGAGGAGATAAGGATTGAGATCCATTGATGCTTAGTAAAAGGCCAGAGGGCATAAAGCAGCCCTAAAAAACTCTGCTTGTGGCTCAGGGAAAATTCCCCCATCCAGTGGAAGATTATTCCTTCTGTAGAGCCCATCAGAAACCGCAGGGAAAGTGCCTAGGGAAGGTGCCAGGGAAAGGACTGAAGGTGGGGCTTGTTTAATTTTGACAGTTGGAATAAAATGTAACATAAGACTAAAAGGATTTTAAAACAACAGTCTACATGCATGACTATCTTACCTAAAGGCCACCACCTCCCCTGATCGAAGCTGCTCTGCCCTGGGCATCATCTTGTTCAAAACCAGTGTCTCTGTCACTAGCATGCCTTTTTACCTCACTAAGTTTATTTACAGGCAAGTATCCCGAGAGTATCAGGTGATCCCGGCTGCTTTTCCTAATTCTGTTCTGAGGGCTCTGCTGACCACTTCAAAACCCACCCATCGAGTAAGTTTGAAAAACACTCAACTTGTATTTAACTAGAGTAAATGTAAAAACTCAGCCTTCACTAATCTTCATTCTGACTCTTCAAGGGATAACCTAATCTTGTAAGAGCCTGGCAGTGCTTCTCCTAACAATCCCACTGTAGCTTCCCAACCCCCAAGCCACTCAATGACCCTTCAAATTCAAACCTTTCCCCCCCACTGCCCACAAAGTTCTGAATGAACAGCTTGGGTGGAGCTTCCATCCAGGAGCCCCAGCTGCTGTAGGTATTTCTACACAGCAAAGAAAAACTCATGCCTGGACTCCTGACTGGGTAAACTTCTCGGTTCAGGCTGCAGTCCGAGTTCTAGCACCCTCTCCCCCCGCAGGGTCCTAGAGCCTGGGCTCCAGGATGAAAGTCTACACAGCAATGAAACAGCCCCACAGTCTGAGCCCAGCAAGCCCAAGTCAGCTAGCATGGGCCAGCTGCTGGTGTCTAGTTGCTGTGTAGACATACCCTGTGTCTCTGTGCGCCCAGCTGCATATGTTCTTCTCAGTCTTTGTCCCATAACGTACTCAGTCATACAATTTTGATTAATATTTGTCCTCTAACGTCTCATATCAAACAATTTCAAGTTAACATAGTACTATCTCCACAGAAGCCTGAGAAGGACTAAGTTCTTCAGAATCCCAGTGGTGTTTGAATATTTCAGTCTGAATAACATTTCAGCCACAACTCTCTTCCCTACACCCCCAGTGTAATTTTTTTAAAAATCCAGCCAGAATTTTTTGTTCTCTCAGTTCATGGATTTTTTGGCCTTGCAAGTCGAAAACCAATTTGATAGGCTCAGTGGGAGATTGAGCCAATGATTCTCCATTGTCTTATAACAATCTTCTAGTCAGTGTTTCCTGACAGATAATGTATTTTGAGTCATTGTTTTGCCTTCCTGCTTGTTCCCCAACAGTCCCAAGTCTAACAGAAAGCATCTGAATATTTAACATTTAATATTTTTAGTCATACAGTAAATATTCCTATAACCAAGTTAACATACAGTATCCATAATTTATTGAAGATCTGTTCCATGACTATCTCAATATCAACAAAGGAAAACATTTTTTTCTGACAGGATTTATTCTGTACAAATCCATACTACTTATTTTGTATTTTAACACCTAGATAGTTGATTTTTTTCCTCTTAATATTTGTTACATTATTTTACTAGGCATTGAACTGACATTTGACCAACAGGAATTGCCAGTAATCTCTTCCTGTTCTGAAAAATGCTTATCTCAAGTAAATGTTATTGGTTCTCCCCCTCCATATTTAGACTATTGCTTTTTCCTCCACACAAGATCTTAAAAAATAGCTCCTTTAATTTTCATCCTGACGGTTAATTCCCTTGGCCATGTCCTTATCTCCTGTCTTATCTTCTCTCTGGTTTATTTCATATCAGTTTCAACCCCTCCAGTCCATTCAAAAGACTACTGCCCAAATCACCTTTCTTTCTTTTAATTCAACAGCATATATTTCTTCTTTTTAAGCAGTTCAGCAGCTCTCAATTGCACTGCACAACACATTTAAACTGCTGTTCTACCACTCACTGTTTCTGCCTGTATCTTTTTATTTTTGTTTTCTCCTTCCTTTTCCATCCCACTACTTTCATGACCTTCCTTAACAGATTTTTCTATGCCTTCTTCCATGCAACCCATTATAGTACATCCTCCTAAAACCTTTATGGAACATCACCTCCTCTGCACTTTCAAATACTTCCTAAAATATATTTATGCTCTTTCACCTACAGGAAGTGAAAGGAAGGAAAGGTAACAAAAAATCAAAAACTGAAAAAAGTTATCAAACCATTAAGTTACTTAGTGAGTATAGTAAGCCATCCAGCAAAACCAGCAAATTCTTGTGGTAAATTCAAAAAAAGAAACTCCCCTTATTTGGCTAATTTTATCTTAATTTCCCCCAAAAGGAAGCAAGAATTATACTGTGTTTTACAAATTATTCCAGACATTCTTCTAAGGATCCTCCCAAACTCATTATGAAAAGGAAAATAAAAATGGTTTGACTATTCTATCCAGGGAAGACCACCTGAACAAGCCAGTTCCTTCCACTTCTTTCTCCTGGTATATGGGAAAGGTATATTTATACACAACGTTTCCTAGAAAGACTCGTCAAAATCTAAAACTACAAAATGGTTCTCATGAGAGTTACATATCCCAGCCCAGTTTTCTCATGTCCTCTTTTTCTCCTCTATAGGATGAGCTCCCCAGCCAGATTTCATCTTCCATCACACTTCATGGCCATAGCGATCTCATGCTCTCCAAGAAGAGAGGTCATGGTGCATCATGGGAGACAAAGTCTGACCAGGAAGCCCAGCTTATAAAAGAGAATGGTAGCATAAGGACACAAATGACAACTCCCATGAGGCACCACAACAGCTTTTCCCAACTCAAAATAATTCAGTTTTTGTCCAAAATATTTGAACTTTAAAATGTTTGCCATTGAATTTGAAATTTGTGTGGAAATATTCAATGAAAGCTTTTTTTTCTGTTTTTGTTGATATTGTGCAAATAAAAATAAAATCAATTAGCCAACCACCTCTGTTCATAACAATAAGAAGCAATGCTATATTACTCTGATCACTCAATTTCTTTCTATGCCCTTCTCTGGCTATGACCCTCATATTTCTAGTCACTTAAGACTCCACCTATGAACATTATTCTTCACCCTCCCCTCAAACTGAAGACATTTGTGACCCGAGGGACCAGGCACAAGGTATGGCTTTGAAGATTGATTGGAGGGGGGGCGGGGGGGAATCAAGTCCCATCCTTGTAGATCCAGGGACAGCAATGCATGAAGCTGGCCTTTTTATGAGACTTCCCTGAACAGAGGGAGCAACCTTTCGTTGTGAAATATCTCCCCCTAACCTGCAATATCACACCCCCACATTCCTACTCTTAAAGGACATTAATTCTGCTTACAGTACAGATGTTTGCTATGAAATTTGCCACATCACCAAGAGACCATGCTGAGAAGACTGTATGCTTGAAAGCATTACTGGTTCTGAACCATGAAATCCTGATTCCAGTGTGCACTGAAGAGGTGCTTCCATGGACTCCAATAGAAGAAAGTCACATTTTACATAGTTACTTCTCCCCTATCTCTTTCGCTCTCGTCTTGTCTGGTATTTACTTCCTTTCATTTGTATCATGGGAGGAGCATCAGGCTATTTTATTTAATTAATTAATTTATTTTGTTAGGCACATTTAATAAGCACTTTTGATTCATCATTATTTTTATTTCCCCACCTTCTGTAAATTCAGATTCTGTCACCCTTACTCATGCGGAGTGCCCCTTACTCCTTGAGAAGCTCCATTAGTATTAATGAGACTAATCAAGAACTAAAGTACAACTCAGCATGAATAAGAATATTAAATTTGGCCCCAATTACCTACTTCCACTGTCGTTTTTCTTGATATATTCTGATATTTTAAAAGCCAACCTTATTCCCCCTTAATTTATCTGGGTAGTACTAGTCCTGCTGCATTTTGTGCATCTTAGATCTCCTATTTTGATCTCCTTATTCCCTCCCCCCCTTAAATATTGCTCATTGCCTTTCCCTTTTCAATACTTTGTGTTCCCATGGAAATTATGTCAAATCCCTTAATATGCTTCCATCTTGTAATGTTCAGGCACATTGTATCTGAGCATTTAATAAAAATGAAAGAACTTATGGATTTACACGGGTCCTTTTGACCTAGGACTATCTCCAGGATGCTAGAGCATATTCAACTGGCATTGCATGTTAACTAAATACCAGAAAACCTTTTTAAAAAGAGTTAGAGGTCAAACCATTTGTCAATTAATACTACAAAGGTCAACAGCTTGATGCCAAAGAGGTTAGTGAAATGACATTGCAAATAGAACTTCATGACCTACAAATATACCTAATGGCAATCTATACCAATGAAACTGCCAGATAATAAAAGCAACTTATGCATTCAAAACTAGCAACCGCAGGTATTGTAGATACAGTAAAACAAATGCCTACAAATAACACAAGAACAGATATTATCAGTATTAAGGTCATTTTCAGAATGCATTTTTAATTCCACATGTTACATCTAAAACCCCAGAATTCCTAGTAGCCAATATTATTTAAATATAAAGGACTAAATTCTCTCAACCTCACTCACTGTGTGGAGTATCTTATTTCTCAAATTGTCCCATTGAATGAATGAATAGGTTTATAAAGGAAAACCCATTTTGGTTGAAAAGTATTTAGGCACTTCAGTGGAAATACTCATGAGGTAAGATATACCTCAGCCTGAGTAAGTGTGGCAGCTTTTATGAAATCAAGCTCTTAAAGCCATGACAGATGAAATTATATAATTCCAAAGGTATTATTTTACCATTTAAGGTGCCAGCATTCTCTAAGTGCTTGTAATCCACTTTCTCAGAAGAAAACTCTAAAGAGATGATCAACAGTTTCCCTGCTGAAAAAATAATCTTAGTGAAAAACTAATTTTTATAGGAAATTTTTAAATGAAACAAAAACATTTACTCACTTGTGAATTGCATTTTTCTACTTTGGTTTTCAATAACTGATTTATTTGTGTTTTATTTCAGATTTGGCTGTGTGTTTAATTGTTTTTTTAATGGTTTTTTAAGTGTTTTTTCACTCAAACTTTTCAAAATTTCTCCAACTTCAGAAACGTTAGAGTTACAAAAAGAATTTAAAAAAGGAAACCGTGTGTATAGGATGAGGAAGGAAAAAACCTGAACATAATTCATTCAATTGTAATTAGTGGCAAAGAAGGAAAAAGGGGGAAAGGGCAGGAGCAGGGAAAAGCAAAATTCAAATTTCTAACAAGCAACATAGAAACAAAAAATTCCACTCCAAATAAGACAGAATGTTAATTTCACATCATTTTGATTTTTTTCTGTACAAATTTGAAATATTTCAAACAGAAATTATGAATTTTTTTTCAGTCAAGATTTTTCATGAGAAATAAATCAGGTGTTTAATGCATTCTTGTGGCACAACAAGGCAAAGTATTGTAATAATATAAAATATTCAGCTTTTCAAAACAAATATTACAGGCCACTCCTGTACTCATTACTCAAGCACAGCTTCCACTAAAATCATTTTACTGAGTACCTACAGAAGAGAGGAGTCATAAAATTAATTCTTGGAGACTTATGTACTAAATGCAAGCAGAGGTTGGCCCACTGAAATCTGCATCTGCCAGTTCTCTTTTAATTAAGTCATGCAAATTGAATATTTTTGTTATCATTCATTTAGTGGATCTGCATATCGGTCAGATCAGTGCAGTATCTGATTTTGTGACAGGTAGAGTAGCTGTTAGCCAAAGGCACATCTCAAAAGGTGTTAATTGGGGTTCTAACTGTACATATAGACAGAACAGAGTGGCTCTATCTCTGAAAAGGTTAAAAAAAAACAGCACCACGAGTTTGTTAGTAAATTCCAAAAAGTAAAGCTTGTCTCTGTAGGAATGTGAGAGTGCTGAGAGAAGGAGTTTGAGCCAGCACTCTGGTCACCATTTGCAGCAATTAATTTCCCCCAGAGATGGTCTGATTCGTCATGAATGTGCCTAATTACTAGGCAAGACTGGAGTTATGAAGTTAATGAGCTAGTTAGCCCATTATCAGGCAAGTGGCTTCAAAAGAGCACAGGACGAAATGCTAGAGAACAAAAGGGGGGAGAAAGCGAGGAGAGTGAGAGGAAAACTAGGGGAGTTCTCTCAGTAGACACACCTCAACCGCTCTCCCCCTGACCTTGGTCAAAAGGGCCAGAAAGTGAGGGAAAGTGCAAGTGTGTGGATGATCTGATATGTATTGGTGCAGGAACTGAGAAATAGTCAATAAAGTACACACCCATGTTTCCAAGCAAAGAAGTCTCAGGGTGGCCTGTGTTTATCAAAGATGCAGGGGAATGGCACCTGAGTCCCCTCATATGGAAAGGCACTTTCTTGATGTCTGGGGTGACATTGTGGAACCAATTCTCACAGGAACTCAGGATCCGCACAAATCTCGTTACCTTCCACTCCAGGTGCAACACATACTTCTTCAACCTTGACTTCTCCAGTATAAACACAGATTAGAGTGTACAGAGACAAAAAAGCAATCCCCCAAACCCTGTCAAAACAAAAGATTCCACTGTGCATACAATTCTTCCCCTAGGGAGATGATAAGAGAAAGAACAAACCTCATGTGACTAATGTTAGTTAGATCACGTAATGCACTACTGCAAGGTGCTCAGATGGTAGAATGACAAGGGTGGTTTAAGAACCTATGTAATATGGAATAGGCTAGACCATTATAAAAAAACAACGAGGGAGGAGATATACCACACTCCCCAAAAAATTTTGTGTTCAAGCATTCCCCTGGGCCAGAGCATAAAATTGGTTTTCTGTAAGGCGGATGTTTTGGGTGATATAATATCAACATTCTCACTCATGAAAAATGTCCACTGAAACTGCGAAGTATTTTCTTTTTCTAAATGCTCCATTCCATGCCCTTTAAACTGTGACTATTATATCTTAATGTTTGCACAACACTTTAGTGGTATTGAGATTTGCAAAGCTGCCAAGGTGGCTCAATGGGAAAAAAACTAATTCCTGATCCCAAAACAAGCAATCAGTCAGACCCACAGCATCCTGAACACCCAGCTCCTTTAATACAAATGCAGTGAGGGAACCTAGGGTAGCACAAAAGGACTCAAAAGCCAGGACAATGTTTAAATGAATGGGAAAGGAGAGCAAAGACCAATCAGCTCCTCCTCCTCCCCTCTCACTGTTCAATGGGAAATGGAGCTCTGATCAAGCTAAACAACCCCTCATGCAGTAACATGATTCATAACAAATGGCCAGAAATCACAAGAGCCCCAATTCATGCTTCAGCACTAATAATTTGTGTAACTTGTAGAATGACTAAATGACATAAAATTTGATGACTGGTGTGATCTAAAATTTGAAGACTGGTTTGAACAGAAAGGTGCCTGTTTGCTTGTACACTTGAATAATTTCTGAGAGAGCTTTTACTTCAGCTTTTAACTATATTTTCCAACCAAAAAATAATGGCTCACTGCTGATCTATTTAGTAGTTATTAAACTCATGCGGCATTCCATGTGAATGTTTCATTTTCGCACTTTTAGATCTTCTCTGAAGCTCAACAAAGAATTCTTCAGTAATGTAGTTGTGCATTGTACTAATTTGAGCTTTAAGCAGTTCATTTCCCCAGTTAATAGCAAGAACTATAGCTTCACATCAAATGCAAATATCAATTTTTATGGTAATAAAGTCTTACCAGTAAATTGACACCCAAAGTTTGTATTTAGTTTAGTTTATGTATTATTGTATTTGCACAATAAGCACCATATGGACATCAAATAAATCATGAAACTCTTAATTATATCGATAAGAGCACCTTCTTTACTATGGCACAACCATCCTTTGTGCCAGGCTAAGTATATTCCTCCTGAAATCCCAGATTTCCTATCCTATTCTCCACATTGATTAGTTATGTAAAATCACTCTCTATAGACAGAGAGCAAACACTAAAAGTTATTTTCCTTTGTGCAGTACATCATGCATGTGCAATAGGGCCTTATTCTTCAGAAACACGAATATTGTCCTCATCAGACATTTCTGATACTAAATGGCAAATTTCAGCCATTTTATAGAGAGCCAGTAATAGGTCCTCTGAGCCACTTAAGCTCCACAAATGGTTTTATGAGGAGAGGGAAAATGCTACGTCAGAAGCTATACCTGTGAACCCTACTATGAGTTAGTGACATGGTTCCTACAGAATCTTAGTGTAGACTGGTGAAGAAAGCCATGATGGAGGCCACGAGAACGGGACATGGGATCTCCATTTATACAAATCCAATTAACCTCAATACGCCTTTCAAAAGGAACTGATGGGCTGAAGCTACTATTGCCCCCAGAGGATGTCATAGTTGTGGCAGAGGACGAGCATGCTGCAAAAGCAGTAACACTGATTGGCCCCCAGTTTTGGGGGGCAGTGGATTTCAAATACTCAACCCTTTCCATACCCACCTTCCAACCCCTTTCATATCCAGTCTAATAGATGGGTGCATTTTTCCCACAGCATACAAGATTCTTGGGCTGCACAGACAGCCCAAGTAAAAGCAGAGTCATGGAAATTAACTTTTTGTATGACATTTGAAACTATGTAGACATCGGGTGTACTGTATGTTATTTCAAACTGGTACTGTGGATTACCTACAAATACCATTTGGAAGAAAAAATCTTAACCCACAAGGAAAAAGGCTGCCCCTCACCATCAATAAAGTCAGCTAATGGTGACAGATTAGTCGTCACGACAAGTACAATACTCTTTCAGCTAAAGGTTCTCTTTTATGGCTCCCTCTAGCATAAAGCTATTATGTTCTGGCTTACAACTTCATTGGAGACTATTATAAAAATACCTTTATGCGACTCATCATATTGCAACAACTTTGCTTCCAAAAGTGTATCATTCATAGTGACTCTATTGTACTGCTCATTACACGAACTTTGAAAACAAGGTGAAAGTTATCAAACTTTAATTCTACCAACCTTGATATTGTCCCTCAAACTAAAGTAACACTACATTTTCCTCTGCTTTTGTGATATGAGCATTTGTTACGTTGCTTTGTAGTGCTGATTTTTCACAGGTCACACTGTTCTTCAGCAAGTTAGGGCCCGGTTTAATATCTATGGGTTCCTTTTCAACAATACAACAGAACTGGTCCCCACCCAGTCAGCTGAGAAAATTACACTCCATACCCTGTGTGCATCTAAGAGGGAGTACTTCCTCTCTCGCAAGCGCAGAGTCTGCCAGGCCTCAGAGATTCAAACTGAGGTAAAGAGGAAAATAAGAGATTTTGCCCTCTAGGAGTGTAATTCTAATAACTTTAATAAACATTACTAAATTTATGCTTTAAAATTACATTAAGAGTTTGTTTATACAGGGATGCTAGCTAGGTCCTGGGTATACCTAGAAATACACACATACAAGGGTTACGCTTTGATTTTCTCATTTTTGCAAGTGTCTAGAGAGAGCTGGATAGTATTTCCATTCATTTTATGCATCCTGGAAATGTAATTTTGATACTGTCTTGAAGATAAGACTTTTGTAAATGTATAATAGCAGTGAAGCTAAGAAGTGCAGCTCATTTTTTGTTTATTTTAAACTTTATTTTTATTAATCATTTCACTTTGTAAGACACAGGAGAGGGAATGACTGGATTTCATACAATTGGAATGGTTACTCAGGTAATTTTAGCACAGGCTGATGCCAGTCTGACCTGAATCTGAATTTGTCAATGAAAAATTTTGCCCCCAAACTTTTGCCCAGCTCTGTGTTCATATGTACAGATACTTCTCTAATTAACAGAAACTGCTTGTAAACACACGTTCTAGCTCAGGGATCGGCAATGTTGGCACACGGGACCGCAGGGTAAGCACACTTAGCGGGCCCCGCCGCTTAGTTTACCTGCTGTTTCGCAGACTGCAGCTCCCAATGGCCTGGGTTCGCCATTCCAGTCCAATGGTGGCTGCGGGAAGTGGCGCAGTGCTGGCCGCTGCTTCCCGCAGCCCCCATTGGATTGGGACCGCAAACCATGGCCAGTTGGAGCCATGGCCAGCAAAATGGCAGGTAAACAAAGCGGTAGGACCCGCTAAGGGTGCTTATCCTGTGGTCCCGCATGCCAAAGTTGCCGATCCCTGTTCTAGATATTTCTTCTTGGCCAAATATCAGGCCTGTTTTCCATCCTCACTTTCCCTGACCTGTCTGCTGTTTATAACACCACTGGTAACACCTTTCCTCCTTAACGTTTTGTCTCCTTTGGCTTAGTGTCCCCTCTCCTCTTTGGCTCTTCTCCTACCTCTCTGATTTCTCATTCAGTGTCTACTTTAGTAAATCCTCCTGCTCTCTCTCCCCATTCTCTTTGTGGATGCTACAAAACTCTGTTTTTCTTCTCTCTCTCATCCATTCAACTATGGCCATTATGCTAATGACTCACAGATCTACTTTTCCATTCCTGAAACATATCCCTCTAACCATCCTGCATCTCTGACTCTCTCTCTGACATCTTTTCCTGGACGAATTGCTAACTACTTATAATTTACATGACCAACGCTGAACTACTGGTTCTCCCTCCATTCTCTATCAGGGTTGACAAAACCACCTTCATGTCACTGAAACTCAAAATCAAGAGGTCATCTTTGACTCCTCTCCATGTATCCAAGCTAAGTCCAAATCCTGCTACTTCTTTCTGTGCATCATTTCTAAGATCCAATCTTTTCTTTCTGCCAGAAATCTCATTCTTGTCCTCATCAACTTCTCTCTCTTTTGACCTCCTGAATTCCCCCATCATTCACTCCATTAAATTCAGAATCATAGTTGATAAAAATAACCAGCCTGGACCATACATCTGGCAACAACACCTCTGTATCTGAGCTCTCAGTGGCTACTCCTTCTCAAGCAAATCAAGTTTAAATTTGATAAGTTAAATCCTTGCCCCATTGAAATCAGTGGCAAAACTGCCATTGACCTCAATGGAGCCAAAATGTCACTCCTTGTTTTTACTTTCAAGACCCTTCATAATGTAATTATTTCCCAACATACTATCTGATTTGTTGCCTCCCATCCCACATCTGTCTGCTCCACTAATTATACTTCTCCCACATCCATCTCTGTGACTTTTTCCATATTGTTTCTTACATCTTGACCATCATCCCTCAACTGGACCTTTAGGCATCTTCCCCTTCTGACACTTTGGATTGAGGGTAGTTCTCATTGAAAATTCCAAGGTCAGGTCCAGCTGCAAAAGGGAGAGCAGATACTCCCAAAACTGCTGATGGTTAACACTGAAGTTAGACTCACCAACCAGTCACAAACTGTGCTCCTTATCCCTCACAGGGATTATTAAGAATGTGGGGTGTCAATAATGTTAAGTAGATTAGGAGTTTTCACATGGTACCTCACAAGGCATACTTTGTACAAAATTTATCATAGCTTTGTAAAAGTACTGAAGATAAGAGTACAGGCCATGACAATTATACTTAAAAATGTGTTATTATTTAATTTTTAGAGATGGTGAAAATGTGTTAGAGTTCTAATGATTTGTCTGAGAGGCACTGCAGCAGCACATGGTGAAGTCAGAGCTAGGTTCTAATCCTTGTTTGACATCAGCTTGCTGGATCACAGATACCATAGGAAACTTGATATAGATATGCTAAGGTCATAGGTGCAGTATCAGACTCAGAACAGACTACAATAAGCTACTTTTCTCATATGATAAATAAAACCCATATTTACCCTCTTCAAAGAAGTGTTGTGAGAACTAAATGTATATATTGTTCTTGTAAAAATGTGAGACAAGGCCAATGTGTTATTATGGTTAGAAAGCAACATTGCTGGAAACAGAATTCAGTAGTTCTGCACTCCTCCATATTGATCTCTTTCTGCTCAAATTTTCATAAAATGAAGGCTTTGTTTAGTTATTGCATATACATTATCCCTACCCTGAACTATTTAAAAATATAAATCAGGGAATACAGAAAATCACACTAAACGAGTAAGCTAAAAATATCACATGACCTTTCACAAAACACATGCCACCAATTTTGCCTAGCTTTTTTCATTATATATCCCTTTCTATGTCTAAACTAATCTGAATTGAACATCAGTGTGCTTCATAGGAATATGGAATAATTAAATAAATCTTCATAAAATATTTAAAAATGAACTAAGTAGTTTCATTAATTTCAGAGTTACCAATAGCATTCCAATTGTAGTGATATGTGAATACGTCTAAACAAAATATAGCTGGCAAAATAGCTTATCCACCAATTTGTATCTACTGCTGGTAGCTTGCCACCCACAAACATGTTTAGATGTTTTTCTAAAAGGTATGCTTAGGTCAAACAGGAATTATTTTGGGGAAGTTCTATGACCTGTGCTATGCAGGAGGTCATTTCGATGATCAGAGTGGTTCCTTCTGGCCTTAGAAACTATGACTCCAATGTTCCTTACACAAGAAAAGCATGTTTTGTCCCCATCTATCATGATACATGAAGCAAACTGAATACATTGCTAATCCTGCACTGTGTCTTAAACTTGGCAAGAAGCAAGTATCATGCAAATATATGGAATTTATATTTCCTACCTAAATAGGTGCTGCATCCTTGGGTATTATACAACATGCCAACTAATTAAAATTGCATTTCCTGCTTGTTACAATAAATCCTGGACAATAGAAAAATCACATTCAAGTACAATACGCTCTACAGAACAAAAATCCTCCTCATCCTTACTCAAAACAGCATTCTGCACGTTTCAGCTTTAACGGATAATCTTTTTTCTTTTTTTTTTTTTTTGGTAGAACATTCAAGCTTTTTTCAATTTTTGAAATGAAGGCTTTTAAGATTTTCTGTGCCATCATACCTTTCATATGATTGTGACACATTGGGTATAAACTAGAATTATATATAATGGAACACTGTTTTGTCAGGAAATGTTAGATGACTTCCAGTGTCGAGAGGAAAAATTAAGAAACTCTGTGCACATATAAACCAGCAGAAAATTATTGCATGTCATCAGCAGACTTTAACCCAATTTAAATTGAGGCTTGTGTTTTATATGATCACTCACAGCAAAAGCGAAAATAAACAACACACACACAAACACAAAATCTGCAGAGGGATTTTAGAGTAGGGCTGGCCATTTTGCAAATAATTACAAGATTTTGAGATTTCCCCCCCCCCCCCAGTCTTCAGCAAGACAGAAACAGGAGAAAGAGAGTGAGAGCGCTACAACAAACTAGCTACTTAGCGGTAAACTGGGAATTTTCCGACAAAATATTTTTTAAATCAGAAAATGCTGATTCATCAAAACCAAAATGTTAATACTGAATTAAACCTACCTGGTTTCTTACTAGTTTACCTGGCAGACTGCTGGAGAGTCCAGGTTTCCAGGGTCCATGGTTCTATGTCAGCCCCCTCATGCAGACTACTTTGGGACTGGAAAGCACACAGTTTATAGGAGCCCGACTACTTTCTCAGGGATTCTCGGCTCCCCAATTAATGTCTGGGAGCTCTGAATTTGAGGCAGCATGAAAAGATAGGGCAGCCGGCTGCTCCATTTTGTTGCAGAAAAAGGGAATTAAAATATTTTGATTTTTCTGAAACAGAAATGTTTGGAATTTTACTTTCTGTGGGAAATTTCAAAATTCCTTGTTTTCTTGTTTGAAGTGCTAGAATTTCCTATTTCTGTTGGAAATCTGGTTACTGTATAGTCATTAGCCAGGTGGTTGGGGCACTTGCTTAAGAAAATCCCAGCTTTTCCTTTTCAGGCCATGGACTTGAATCTCTGCTTCCCACATCCAAAGTGAACATTGTAGCCATCAGGTTGTTGGCAATTTTGGTCTTTGGCTGGTTTTAACATAAATTCCATCCTGAGAAACCTTTCCAATGAAATTTAAAATCTTACTGTTTTATAACTCTAAATGAGGGTTTTACATCTAATTTCTAAGAACTTGAAACAACAGTATACAGAAAAGTAAAAATTCAAAAACATGTTTTTTTATTATTATTCACTGGAATAACAGAATCATGGCAGAAAATTTGAATTTTCTCTTGTTCACTAACATTTTATAACTTTGATTAAGTTCCATGTAAAATTTTATTGTGAATAAAGTGATTTTTATCTCCAACAGTTAATGTAACCTCAGTGCAACCCTAAAGATGGCCAGTGGAATCACCAGCAGTTTCATTTTACAACAGTTTTTTTATTATTTTGACATTCTACATGCAATTTCAGTTTATATGTGGTCATAATAGAAACCGTGGGCCAAATTTCACCCTTGGGTAATTCTCTTGAAGGCCATGGAGTTATTCCAGAGATTAATTTAACCCATTCAATTTATGGTGCGATAATTTGTTTTGAGATTATAGCCAGATCCATCACTATGCCATGAGTGTTTTGTATCACTCTGGCGATGCCAAGCAGATTTAATTTGTCTTAACTGGCTAGTTAAGATAGGTTTGCAGTGGCTATATTTTGCCAGAGTGACACAAAGTGGCTAGAGCATCCTGGTAAATCTGGTCTGTACCAAACACTTCTTGGATTAGATATTCACCTTTTCACATCATTGCTCTGTAAATCAATAACTGAGGTTTACAGACCAGACACTACAATGATGAGCGTAGGACTGATAGATAAAACAACAGGATGACTGGCCAGCCTCTGGCAAATAATAGGTGCAGTTCAAAGTCCCTTAGAGTAAGGCATTCATCTAGGGCAGTGGTGGGTAACCAGTGGCCTGCGGGCCGTACACGGCCCATCATGGTAATCCACTGGCAGGCCGCCATACAGTTTGTTTATATTTCCACGTCCGTCTGCAGCTCCCAGTGACCACGGTTCGCCTTTCCAGGCCAATGGGAACAGCAAACCATGGCCACTGGGAGCTGCAGGTAGCTGTACAAATGTAAACAAACTGGCGCTCCACCAGAGGATTACCCTGATGGTCTACGTGGGGCCCGCAGGCCACACATTACCCACCACTGACCTAGGATCACCATATTTTCTCAAAAGCCCTCCCTGCCTTTTGCAAAGGCCAGTCCAAGGTGCCCCTCACACCCTGCACATAGGGCTGGCCCAAAGCCATCCTTCTTCCTCCCACACACGGGGCCAGCCTGAGGCCCTCTGCTGCCCACCTGTGCATGGGGCCAGCTGGCCTGAGCCACTCTCTCTAGTCTCCCTCCAGCACGAGACTGGCATTGCTGCTCACCCCCCCCCCCCCCCCCCGGCCCGCCACACACATGTTCTTTCACACCCTGCTAAGGGTCGCACCCCCCATTTTGGCAAAATGGTGCATTTGTCCAGTTTGCTTTCACCAACTGATGATCAGTTAGCAAGAGAAAATGGGACAAATGCCCAATTTTACCTAAAAAATTGGGATGGCTTGTACAAGGCTTAAAAAGGGGACTGTCCTGTCCAAAATGGGATGTATGGTCACCCTACGTTCTTCACTTACCTGTCAAGGATTTATAGATACCATACACTACAAAGTCATCATAAGATATCATTGGCAGTGCATATTCCTTATCTCCAAGAGTGGTGGACTAGAGTTTGGCTAATTTACTGCTCTCTATATTATCGGATGTGGAAAATAATCTGTTAATATTTATTTTTCTTCTTTTAATCCTGACCTTTCTTTTGTTGGGTTTACTAATTTCTGTTCTAGTTTTATTTTTAATCTCTGTAAATATATGTTGATTTGCTTTGAGTGGCTCAGAACTGACTAGTTAGATTTGATCCACAATGTCCAACTTGATTTTCAGCAAGAACTATCAACTTGCTAAAAGCTGTTTAGAGCTCAGTAAAGGAAGGAGACTTATTTCAAACATCTTTTGAAAATATGTTTGAAAACACATTTCAAACATTTGAAACATCCATAAATTGAAGCAGTGCAGAGATAGAATAGTCAAAAGCAAGGATTTCCTCCTTGCTCACGTTGCTTTTATGAATAACACACCTGATTCCTTTTGGCATAAATAGATAAGAGCCCAAGAGAGCCACAGAGACAGAGCTTCCTACTCTTAACCAAAGTTATTGTGCTCCCCAGACTAAATACAGATCCACACAGATGGCTGTGAACCTCATGATATTAAGCCTGGAGATGCCTGGTTTTGCAGTACTTTAATGTATGAGGTAACAAAGAGTCCTGTGGCACCTTAAAGACTAACTAAAGTATTGAAGCATAAGATTTCGTGGGCTAATACCCACTTCGTCGGATGCAAGCCAATGTATGAGGTTTGTGTTTCCAATTAAATCTGATAAACTGCAAAAGTGTTACGAGTCTGCCTTTGTGAGCTTTCTCCTCATTGTCAGGGTTGCTGTTCTCGGAGAGGGTAAGGGGATAGCCTGCCCCCAACCAAATTTCCCTGAGTGAGTAAGATCCTACAGCAGAGTCACAAAATAGTTGGTAAAAGTTCTTAGGAGTGCTCTCTTAGCATTTGAAAACATAGTAAAATCCTTACTAACATCTCTTTTCTAAGTGTATCTGAGATTTGCAATATTATTGTAATCAGTCAGATGATTTTGCTTGCAAGAGGCAAGATTCTGTGTTTATCACTTACCAAAGGTCTGATTATGTTCATATTTTGTGGGACTCTTTAATGGCAGGTGATAGAGTTTCAGCATGGCTCAATCCTGGCTAGCTACAAACAAAAGGGCACTGTTCTCTATAAACTCACAAAATAACACCAATTGAAATATTGTGCAGAGAAGCACAAAAACATGATAGCAGCACTTTTCTGCCCCGCAAGAACACAACAAAATGCATCTCAAGAGCTTTGTTTGTATGGAACAGGCCTCTCTAAGATCTATCTGTGCAGAATGAACTGGCTGAAGAGGCTTTCCTTAATGCACTTCTTAATGGCATGGCTCTTCAGGCTTTTCCCATTCCATTATGGCATGTGCACTGCTTCTCCTTGTTTGTCTGGCTAAAGGAATACAAGGGAAACATGAAAAAGGTTGCAGCTTATTCAACCCAATTGCTTCCAACTCCCTTCTCAAAATACACATAGTATTTAACAGAGGGAAATTTGATGTTAATTCTCAATTTAGTAACGTCTCCACTGAAAACAATTAAATATGTAGAGAGAACTTGCTATACTTGACCCCTTGTTCCATTAATAACTCATTAATTTAATGGAAATGGTTTGATTTGAATCAGAAACAGGTTTCACAGAAATCTTGAGATTTCCAGATAGTATCTGACATGAAAATTGAGAAGCAGCCACATATCTTCCTCCATAACATCTTTGTACTTAATACAAAGGATATTAAGTACAGATGAAATTTGATATTTTTTGTAAACTAATTTGCATTGCATTTATTAATGTGCACTATCTTCTGCTACATCTAAGAGAGCTGTGATTGTAAATACCTCTCATAATTATATGTGGATGTTACTTAGGTAGGCACATCTTTTAGCTAGCATTGCAAATTATATGGTACAGTGAAGTGGTGATCACCACTAATTACATAGAAATGCTTGTCCATGAAGTACTGTTTTGGTTTGCAATAAATAATGACCAGGGCATAAGGTGAGGGAAATGTTGTGAAGCACTGAGGCGAAAAGGAGTTCTATTCTGCTTCAAGAGGTCTCTCCACTTGTGATATAATCATTTGAGTTATCCACATATTTTGCAAATAAATCAAAATGGATTAGGCTATATGCACACAAATAGTATATAGAATCCAGAGGAAATACATGAAATCCTAACGGTTTAATCTTAAAATATGGCAGGGAGTGAAAAGGTGAGCAATCTGATCCTGACCTGTGATCTGAGGTATTCACATGTATTTTTCAGTTTGGCCAGCAAACTGAAAAAAATGAAGAGAAACGTTTGGTTTAGTGATTCTAGAAATGTTTTGAATTTTTCAGCAAATTAGAAAAATTCTGTCTGGGGCCAGCAAACTCTGTATATCTGTGTGTCTTGAGTCCATTGATTTCCCCAGGATGCAGGAGACCCAGGTTTGAATCCCCATTTTGTAGGCAGGAGTGGAACTCAGATTTCCCTCCTAACAACCAAGCTGTTGGGGCACTTTTATTCTCTCCTGTTCATGCTTTTCCTCTTTGTGCAGATATATAAATATTCAGTGGGCCAGACACAGATAACAATTCTATAGCCTGGTGATAAAGGCAGTCACCTGGAAAGTAGGAAATGTGGATTCCAATCCCTTCTCTGTACCTGAGAAAGGTTTACACCCTTAAATTGTATCAGCGTACTCAAGTGGTAACACATTGTGATAAAATCAGAACTAAACTTTCTGATTAGTCTCTTTCTTTAATTCAGTTCTCTGCTTTATGTAAAGCAAATAATAAACTGTGCTCTAAATCCCAGACTGTGGGATTGTGCAAAAATTTTAAATGGTTAGACTTTTTTCTGTGTCATTCTACTGTTTTTCAGTGTGTATAAAAAGCTTCATCCAGGATCTCCGGACCTTAAATAATACAGCTGTTTTCCTAAATTCCTGGAAAATCTCAGACTGGAAACGCCTTGCATCAGATTGGTGGTTTAAGTATCTAATGGAGCATAATCATTACAGTGGACATGCTTTAAAGGTTTCCACTGTTTTGAAAGATTTTATTGGTTTAGAAGACATTCCCTACACATTGAATGGGAAATATTGTTACATCTGATATAAAAAGTTTTCAAACAGGTGGGACATGTTTTAACAAAGTCCACTCTGTACCCAGGAAATCTGTACCGAGGAAAATTCAAACCATACTTTGGTATTTTTCTTTCAGAATACAACCCAAGATTAAATTTCTTCATCCAATTATTTCAAACCAATAACTCTATTCTCTAAGGCCCTGTCCCACTGTGAGCTCCACCAATGTTAGAAACATTGGGAATATGAGGGCTTGTCGAAACAAGGATTTAGAAGTGTCATGTTGGATCACATTAGGTAGCCTGTTCTAACACCAAGATTCCGTGGGCAACCAGATTTTTTACGACTAGCTAATTAAAACCTGCTGTGATCAGAGTTAGACAAAAACATAATAAAATGCTGGACACTTGTAAGAGCATGGCCAGAATAGCACTCACCATTGCTACCGCTGTTGGAACAACTTCGGCAGCATCAACAGTGGAAATGTTGTGCCAAAAATCTTGAGGGTGAACACAGTCCCACAAATGAAAGTCTCTCTACTCCATTTCCAATCCAATCTCCCTTAGTTATATTTTTTCTTTCATAAAACGACTCATATTTATTTCAACATGTTCCTATCTCTAACTATATCAGCACACAAACGTTAAAACTGAAAAGCTTGCTTTAAAAACTGTGTCTTCATAGAGATATGTTTACTATGTTGATTGACAATGCAGTGACAGAAACAATAGCTTTTCATTGACAATTTTTCTTGGTAGTCAGGTAACCTGGCTCTGCCATTAACCTGCAGTTAGCCATGTTATTTCACTTCCCTGTGGTTTGGTTTCCTCTTCCACCCTTTGTTTATCTTCTTTTTAAATGGTACAGTGTTTAGAACAGGAGCTGTCTCTTACAATGTATCTAAAGTTCCTAGCAAAATTGGATACCAACTGAGATTGGGTGCTCTAAGTGCATCTGAAGAACAAATAATACTCTTACTAATAGTCACTATGTATAAATAGGTCTTGGCTTTCACAACTGTTTTCTGGTTCTTTAAGATTTTCAATTTATAAAGAAAAGAAACAAAATCCATAAAAAGAAGGGGGGGGGAAGTGCTACTAACTGCACGTACTATGCCAATTTATTTCCATTAAACATAATTAACTGTTAGTTGAAATGAAAAGAAGTTTAAAACTAGAGAAAAGTCAGAGTAATTTACTGCCTTCAAAAATATTTAATACAGTTAGTCCAGAATTAACACAGAAAAGAGTTATTTTATCTTTCATTATGAAAGATCAGTTGTGTTCTTCATTAAAGCATTGGCTCTTCACATCTAGGTCCCATGTTCACATTTAAAACATAGTTGAAGAGTGTGTGAATGATCTAAAAAAAATCTATAAAACAATCACATGTATTGTGTTTAGAAACACAATCTAAGGAAGGAAGGTGGCAAATTACAAATCATAGCTTCTGCTTTCATGGATTCTGCAAATTGAGGCCAAAAATGGCTTAGAAAGGAAGGAGTTCAATGAGGGAACCCATCCCACACTCTGGGATTCACCAAAAGCTGGCCAGAAGAGGTAAAATATGAAGATTCCATTAAACTTCTTTGGGTTCTTCCTTGGCTAATATTCTCTGGATAATAAAGCATAATTCCAGCAAATAAATTCAATAAAATGCTGCTGCAAAAATTGTGGACAAACGAGATCCAGTAGATATAGTGAATTAGGATTTTCAGAAAATCTTTGACAAGGTCCCTCACCAAAGGTTCTTAATCAAAATAAGCAGTCATGGGATAAGAGGGAAGGTTCTCTCATGGACTGGTAAAAGGTTAAAAAATAGGAAACAAAGGGTAGGAATAAATGGTCCGTTTTCAGAATGGAGAGCAAATAGTGTATCCCCCAGGGATCTGTATTGGGCCCAGTCCTATTTAACATATTCATAAATGATCTGGAAAAGGGGGTAAACAGTGAGGTTGCAAAATTTGCAGATAATACAATACTACTCAAGATAGTTAAGTCCCAGGCAGACTGCGAAGAGCTAAAAAAGGATTTCACAAAATTGAGTGACTGGGCAACAAAATGGCAGATGAAATGTAATGTTGATAAACGCAAAGTAATGCACATTGGAAAACATAATCCTAATCATGCATATACAATGCAAGGCTTTTATCACTCAAGAAAGAGATCTTGCAGTCATTGTGGATAGTTCTCTGAAATCATCAATGTGCAGTGGCAGTCAAAAAAGTGATCAGAATGTTAAGAATCATCAAGAAAGTGTGACGGAGTCAGACCAGAATGGTATAGGAGAGTGCTGGAAGACAGGTATATCAGTCTCAGGATGTGCAGGTCTCTGTTCCCTGGATAGCCAAACAAAGGCTACTCCAGGCCAATCAGGACACCTGGGGTCAATTAAGAAGGTTCTAGAAGGTAGTAGAAACAGCTAGCCTGATTGGGGACACCTGGAGCCAATCAGGGACTGGCTGAAACCAATTAAAAACCCTACTAGTTAGTCAGGTGGGTGTGGGTGTCAGGGGTTTGGGAGGCATTGGAGCAGAGAGCAGTTTGGAGGCGTTGGAGCAGAGAGCAGTTTGGAAGGAGGCCCTGAGGTAAGGGTGAAGAGAAGTTGGAAGAAGCGGGGGACTGCTCTGGGAAAGTAGCCCAGGGAATTGTATTGTGTTTGGTGCTTAAAAGGTCATCCATCTTATCTGATACTATTAGGGTCCCTGGGCTGGAGCCCGGAGTAGAGGGTGGTCCTGGGCTTCCCCCCTTTTTCTACCTCCCCTAACTAATCACAGTGAGCCTCTGAGGCTAGCACAAACCACCTGGAAGTGCAGTACCCACAGGGAGAAGGCCAAAGCTTTGCCACAAAAGGTATAGAACATAGGACTGGAAAATATCACATTGTCTATGTAAATCCATGGCACACCCACACGTTGAATACTGCATGCAGATGTGGTCGTCCCATTTTCAGAAAAGATGTACAGGAATTTGAAAAGGTTCAGAAAGGGCAACAAAAATTATAAGGGGTATAGAACAGCTTCCCTATGAGGATAGATTAATGAGACTGGGACTTTTCATCTTGGAAAAGACGTGACTATGGGGGGATATGATAGAGGACTATAAAATCATGAGTGGCATAGAGAAAGTAAATAAGCAAGTGTTATTTACTCAATCTCACAATACAAGAACAATGGGCCACCAAATGAAATTAATAGGAGGCTGTTTAAAACAACCACAAGAAAGTATTTTTTTTCATGCAACACACTGACAATCTCTGGAACTCCTTGTCAGAGGATGTTGTGAAGGCCAGGCCTATAACAGGGTTAAAGAAAGAAGTAGATATGTTCATGGTGAGTAGGTCCATCAATAGCTATTTTCCAGAATGGTCAGGGATGGTGTCCCTAACCTATATTTCTGATAAGCTAGGAATGGCCAACAGGGGATGGATCACTTGATGATTACCTGTGTTGTTCATACCCCCTGGGGCACCTGTCATTGCCCACTGTCAGAGGATAGGATACCTGATGGACCTTTGGTCTGACCCAGTATGGCCATTCTTATGTTCTTGCTTCTTCTTTCATGCTGTCCCTTATATCCAGAATTTCCTTTCAAAATTATTGTGGAAGCTGACCATCTCTACTTTTATTATATCCTTCCTTAAAGGGAACGCATCAGTGAAACATCACTTCTACTAGAAATGATTTTGCTTACTCTTTTAAAAGTATACATCTAGCTCCCAAAATTACAATTGAAAGATGAGAGGGAAAAAATAATACTTTTTTTTTAACTTTGTGCATTTGTATAGTCCCTGACAAAAACTGTAATTGGTGTTAAGGGTGAAATTAAAGATCAATAATTTAGGGTAAAATACATTTAAAAAATTAAAGAAATTGAAACAAGATGAGATGTGGAAATGCACAGGGCACTCTAACAAGATTCTCTTTTCAGTCTCTCTACATCAGATGCTTCAACCTATCAGGCCAATTTTCCATATGGCCCACAGTTAGGTCACCATTTGTGCTTAGGCACCATTTTGCATACAAATTACTTGCACACACAATTTTCCATGCATACTTGTGCACACAAATAATCAAATTTCCAAACACAAAGTAAACTTCCACTCAATTTTGGCTCAGCTTGCACTGCACTCACATGCACAAGCAAACACATGTAAATGATTGCAGCACAGATCCCTTAATTGCCTGCAAAATGAACTGCACAAAGCTGTTTGTGCACAATGGAGGCCAGGATTTGAAAAATTGGCTTTTTAAATTATAGTCTTCATTGTCACAAGCTGAGGCTATCGTTCCAGAGAAGATGAGAAATAATTTTTTACAACACTACTATTTCCATTCATAGATGCCATATTCATTCTCTAGCTCTGCTAAGCCCCTTATTAATCACCCTTCATTAACAAAACAAAATAAGAATTCAGCTTAGTCCAGGAAAATTCTCTATGATTCAAAAGTAATTAAAAAGACATCTTCAAAGTAGTTGTAGCTAGGAATTTTTTTTTCCAGTCAAAGGTTCCTTAGCTTAATTTTATAATTGTATTTTACAACAACATGTCGCAATGTTTAAAAATAAAACAAATCAAGATGGTCTTATTAGAACTGAGCTGTGTTCTTGCAGTCAGCGTGCCCTCCCCCCGACCCCCTTCTGGTACAGATCTTTGTCTCATGATTCCCAAGCTATTTTTGCCCTTCTCCTCACTTGCTCTTGTTTTGGTCTGAGCAGCTACTTCAAAAGAGATCATAATAAAAAGAGTGTTGTATTTTTATCAGGGATTAGTGGTTGAACTGACAATTAAGAATGGTGGGTACTCTCCAGTAGAGCCCATTATCTCCCAGGCCTTTGTTTTATGATTTAATATTAACAAATGTCAGTGTTCATCATTAGCACCGTCTGTTATACTAGAGGAGATGTCTTCAGTGGACTGGAAGTGAAAGCTGGAATGTCATTAGAGAAACATTATTACTAAGCATTGAAAACCAGTCCTTTGGGGTGATGTTTTTTATAATTATTTTGTGTTCCAGGGGATTCCCAGTCCTCATGGCTATAAACTGGAGATTCTGATACCCTATTATGACCTGTTTTCCAGTTCCTGCCTTTTACTATATCCTAAAGAAGAGATGGGACATTGAGGAAAATGAACACTCCTAATATACACACGACTACTGTACAGGCAAACACCCTGCTATTTCTTATCTTGATAGTAACATTAAGGGAAATGCAGTTGCACTGGTGAATGTACAAGTAAAAGCATATTTTTGCTCATTGTGTGTACTATGTAACATATTTCTAGCCACAAATCTTTCTCAAGTCTCATCTGCAAAAGCAGACTGTCTCTTTTTATTCAAGACAATAGTAAAACATCCTTTACCAAGCTGCATGTATTTCATATACATTTGAATTTTGTAAAACAATCCTTTTGAAAAGAAAATCCTGACTCCACAAACTCAGAGCTACGCACACATCCAGACGACTGATCATTCATTGCCCTATTTGGTTGTCTTATTTTGTTTTAAACTATTCTAGGTTCTTAACTAGTCCCATCACTGTAGCATCTGTGCATCTCACAATTGTCAATGTATTTTTCCTCACAACACCCCTGTAAGGCAACGAAGTACCATTATGACTATTTTACACACAGGGACTGAACCATGGAGAGACAAAGTGACTTGCACGGGTCACCCAGGAAAGTCTGTGATGGAGCTAGGAAATGAACTCACATCTCCTGAGCACCAGGCTGGTCTCCTAATCAATGGGCTAGCCTTCCTTTTTTAAATACAGTATGGACCCCACAAAATAATTAACACCCAGTCCAGCACATGCTTAACTTTAAGTATATACTTCATTTGATCCCCGTTCAGGAAATCATGTAATCAAAGGATACAAGCACATGTTTCAGTGCTTTGCTGAGAACGGGAGCCTTACCAGCACAGCAATACCTGATACTCCCTTGTTCAGGGAGGCAGTCTGTTCTCACAATCGGTGGTTCAATTAAACCAGAGCTTCACTGATTTCTGTGAAGTTACTCCTGATTTACAATGCTGGAAAAAAGATCAGAATATGGGCATTACATTGTTCAACAAAAGTAGTTCAAAATGTATCTGTAATTCTTCATGCTGTTATATAAAATTATTGTCAAAGGAGGAAGTTTCCCTTTTCTCATACTGTCTAGTGTTATACTGGTCATTTGCTAACTACTAATGCACGTGTAAAAAGTTTCCTTCGCTGTTTCTGATTAACAAGAGTTACTGTGTAAACCCGAAACAAAAACAAACAGCCCATGTTAATCAGAGAAGTTATTCTTGTGAAAAATGCCATAACCCAAGCAAAGATAATATATTACATATATATTAGTAGACAATATAAAAAGGGTAGAAGTTAAAATATTACATATGGACATTTTTCTCTCATTGAGTTGGGAAATTATTATTAATATTCCATAAATATCATTTTTAAATACATCAAAAATGTGAATTATTTTAATATATATTAATGTACAATAAAATTGAGGATCAGATACAAGGATTTTAATAAATTTTCACTAAAACACAGGAAGAGCAGGATGAAGAGGATTATTGACTTACATACCGTATTAAGGCTGAGGAAGAATAAACAACTCCTTTGGATATAAAGATAATAATGGGGAAATACTATATTATGATACGTTGGCAAGAGGCACAGTAGAATATTGAATGCATTATTCAGTGGACACATTTAAAAAAATAAATAATTACAAAAGTATGTTATACGTGTTACATACATCACCTTACATTTTTGTGGTGTATATAGCTGTGAAAACGTTGGGGTTTTTTTGGGGGGGTTATAGCCTTTAGAAATGTAAGAACATTGTCTGCGAGCAGACTGAAAATACACAAGAAATACACAGGAGTAGCTGGTATAATTGCAGAGCCCAGGAGATCTGCTGGGTCTGATTCAGCACTGCCTTGCACGTAGTAACCATTTAAACTTCGGACATGAAACGCTACTTTGCACTTGAATGCTAAGAATAGGCTGAATAGGGCCCATTGGGAAAAAAAAAAATCTTGATTTAGAGAAAACTCAAGCAAAGCTAATTTGCCTGTTCAAAGAATGGACATTGATGCTAAGTAGTAGTAGAGGGGTAAGGCAAATAAGATATATTTTATGCGACCAACTTCTGTTGGTGGAAGGTACAAGCTTTTGAGCTTCATAGCTTGTCTCTCTCACCAACAGAAGTTGGTCCAGTAAAAGATATTACTCCCTCCACCTCTTCCTCTCCCCCCCCCCCTCCCTCTCCATCTCCTTCTCGTATTCTGGGATCAACATGGCAAAAAACCAAAACTTCAAACTAGTAATATTAGGCATTTTAGACTTAGTTATTCTTTAACAAAAATAGTTAAAAACTGGGGGAAGGAGGAGGAGATACATAAATAGATATTTGTAATCTGTAATGCATTCAAACAGTTCTAAATATTGCCACTATTTCAGCAAGCAAGTTTTTCCCATCTTGTGCCGAAGAGAAGTGATAATGCAGAGAAATGTCAAGCTAGTAAATTGCAGTCTATTTTTTTTTCCTGGTAACCTTTTTCATAGCTTTTCTCTGTACCCCACCTCAATCTCCATTAAATCTCTGCTAGTTGCTCAAAAGGTACAGCTTGCTAAAAGCACTCAAGGGAGGGCCAACTTGTAAAATGCGTGTAACAGTTCATTATTTTCAAGAGTAAGTACAGACAGTGTTGTGAGAATGCACTAAATTAGTAGGGAATAGACACAAAACAAACCACTACATGCTGCTCCTAATATTTCCAGGAGGAATAATGTTTTTTAAATCACCTTTTTTTCCCTTGTCTGGATTCATAGTTAGCTGTTCTTCATGCCATAGCATATCATTATGTTTCCACTATAAACTAATGGGAAAAATAATTTTTCAGATTAATGAGGTATTTTTATTAGCCAGTGTGACCACTAAAACAGAAGGTAAAGAATTCAAATGGTAAAAATGCAGAACCATACTCTATGCATGGAACAATGCACTGTATAATTCCTAAGAATTACATGAACCTTAGAGAGTTTTTCTGGTACTATACAACATGCATCTTAGGACTCATATCCCTTTTTATACCTTCAAGTCCCTTTTGCCTTAACTCACAGAATAGTTCTTACTCATGAGAATCATCTCTTGGATCCTCAAACTCTTCTGTACCTATGAAACTATGTGTATTGTGGGGTTGTGCTTTTAATGGTATTTCTGGGTATTCCTTTCACACTACAACACAGTTTTGGGTAGTTGGAAGAAGAATATTATTATGAGATACAACATCTCAGAAGCCTTTTTGATAGTTGTTACATCTGGACTTAGCAGAGGAGATACAGGCACAGAGGAGCTCATTTAAGCACAGCTAGTTGCTGTGCAAACTTTTATCATTCACATTGTACTGAAACCAACAAAAAAGTGAGGCTTTGTATGGAGTAAGAGGAGAGTTCAAACATTTAAAGGGACAGGACATCACATTCGTCCATCCCATGGTAGGAAACTTTCCAAATATATATATGTTATTGTTCACTTGGCTAACAAGCATTGTGGGTGGACTACTGCAGACCCCTAAATTGCAAGGGATTAATCTTCACTGAAACAACAACTCACTAACTAAACAATTTATACATTTGGAGGACCATTCATTTTCCCACTCTGTTGGGATCACATGCTTATATGGCAGTGTCCTGAACAACAGGAACAACTGGTAGTAAGGAATCAACTGGAGCTAGTCTGAAATTTACTAGATCTGGTATCAAAGTTTCCCCCAACAAGTTGTTGAAATTAGCAGCTGTAACAGAAGGGGGTTTGATTGCAGGAACAGAATGTCCTATTGGAGCATTTGTTATTTGTTGAGGCTGCAACTGATCCTAATGTTGTTTCCTTAAAATGCCATGCGAGAGTTTTACCACAAACAAAACAGGCCCTGTGGATTTTACTACTTCAGCAGGTGCCCATTTCACTCCCCAACTGTAGTTGCATGTGCACACTGTCTCCTATTTGAAAAGAACAAAGATGAGTCACACTTCTTCCATCAATCTACATAGTTTTGGATTTGGCTACCTATGAGACAACATCAAGATATAACAGGTCCCAGCTGGTACCAAAGATCGCTTCAAGAAAACTGTTGCAGGTGACTCCTGGGTAGTACAATGTGGTGAGGCCCTGTACACAAGCAAGGAATTTTTTAATTTCTGCTAACTCAAACTAGACTTGTTACTTCTTAAGCATCCATTAAGTGTTTGTATAAAGTGTTCCACTAGTCCATTTGTAGCTGTATGGTGTGGAAAAAGGGGTAAACAGCGAGGTAACAAAACTTCCAGATGATACAGAACTGCTCAGGATAGTTATGTTCAAAGCAGTCTGTGGAGAATTACAAAGGGATCTCACACAACTGGGTCACTGGGCAATAAAATGGCAGATGAAAATCAATGTTGATAAATGCGAAGAAATGCACATTGGAAAACATAATCCCAACTATACATACAAAATGATGGGATATCAATTTTCTGTTACCATTCAAGAAAAAGATTTTGGAGTCATTGTCGATAGGTCTCTGAAAATATCCGCTCAATGTGCAGCAGCAGTCGAAACAGCTAATAGAGTGTTAGGAACCATTAGAAACGGGACCGATAATAAGACAGTAAATATCATAATGCCACTATATGAAGTCCTGGTACTCCTACAAATTGAATACTGCATGCAGTTCTGGTCACCCTAACTCAAAAGAGAAAAAAAAATTGAAAAGTTACCAGGGCAGGACAGCAAATATAAAAGGAGAGTCCTGGAGCTCACTTGGCGTTGGGCCTTCGGAGGGAGTAGATTCTCTTCCAGGTAGCGGAGTCCTCTTCAGGATCCCAGATCAGCCCCTGAGTGGACCAGTGACTTATGGTCGGAGGAGACAGAAGACCCTGAGAAGGGACTGCAGTGGCTGCCACCTGATTGCAAGGTAACGAGACTGAGCCCCCGCTTGATGGAGTCCGAGTGACTAACTGGCATAGGAAGTAGCCCAGGAGAGTCAGACCTTGAGCCAAAGGTCAAAAAAGTGAACAGAATGTTGGATATCATTAGGAAATCATAAGACAGAAAAAAAATCATATTGACATTATATAAATCCTTGGTATGCCCACATCATTAATACTGGGTTCAGATCTGGTTGTCCCATCTCAAAAAAGATATATATTGTATTTGGAAAAGGTTGAGAAAATTGCAACAAAAATATTATTGGTATGGAATAGCTTCCTTATGAGGAGAGATTAATAAGACAGAGTTTTCAGCTTGGAAAGTATTTCTTCACACAAAACAGTCAACCTTTGGAACTCTTTTCCAGAGTATGTTCTGAAGGCCAAGCCTATAACAGGGTTAAAAAAAAAGGAACTAGATATGTTCATGGCAAATAGGTCCATCAATGGCTATTTGCCAGGGTGGTCAGGAATGGTGTGTCACTATGCCTGTATTTCTGAGAAGCTGGGAATGAGCAACAGGGGACTGATCACTTGATGATTACCTGTTCTGCTCATTCCCTCTGGGGCACCTGGCATTGGCCACTGTCAAAAAAAAAAAAAAAAAAAAAGGATACTGGGCTAGGTAGACCTTTGGTCTGATCGAGGATAACCATTCTTATGTTCTGAATAAATTATTTAGTACCAGTTATTCCTCCTGGTCCTAGTTTCAACTTTAACTAAAATAACTTGTACTATCAGTACCAATACATGGATAGTCACTGGGGACTTGTATAGCTGCATTGTACTATTTATAGACCTGTCAGATAAATTAGATATCAACAGGTAAAATACAGAACTCAAGAACATTGCAAATTTGTGACACTTCCTTGATGCTTTTTGCTCCACAATCTGAGAGACAGGTAATAGATTGAGACATGCCATAAATAGACTGGGCTGGATTTTGCTCTCAGTGGCAGCCCATGTAGCCCTAGTATAATCAGTGGGGTTCCATGGATATAAATGAGAGCAATTTTCAAACTTCCACTTCTATCAGAGAGCCACTATCTCACTCTTAAATTTTCCATGTTATTTAAAGGGAAAATGTATGATCTTTTCTCATCCCAGTAGTCTGAAAGTTCAAAAGATAAGACTGCTTGGATGACACTAATGGACAAAGTTTTCATTTAAATAACCTGAAAATTTTATCTGGAGCATGATTATATCTGCCACAGATGAAGAAACTACACTTAAGCTTCATTTTATCCATTCACTGGTTTACGGTCCCAAACACCTTTAGGGATATCACAAATACATATGACATCCTTGAGTATTACAGACTGCGTTTGGTACTCAGATTTAGCTGGATGCTAAGCATATTCGACAGCCAGACAAAAAGCTACATATCTGAGACCACTCAAATGTGTAAATAATATTTCTTAAAGTAATTTTTAACTTATTCTTACTAAAATAGGAAGATCTGCTTGTTTCATGTAGTAGCAGTGTGATGGGGAGGATTGGCCCCGCATCAGTACTGAGAGGGTTAATCCTTCTATCCTAGTGGAGGGAAGCCCAGCCCGAGGCGCTGCTGGGCATGCTCCATCTGGAAGTCAGATATAAAAGCCTCAGCTATAAGAGCTGCTCAGTCAGGGCTGGTTGCCGAGGAAGAAGAACGTTCGGCAGAGACTGCAGCCCAGGAGCTGCTACAGCCTTTACCTAGGACAGCTGAAGAGCCAGAAACCTGGACCAGAGATTTGCAGCTATCAGAACCCCGGGGAGTGTCTGGTCCTGGAGAACTTGGAGACCCCGATGTCATATGGTCTACTGCTGCCGGAGAGCTAGTAGGAAGTGACTCAGGGAAGGTATGGGAGCGGTACCTCCCATCATTACGAGGTGTCATAAGTATAAAGTAGCTTAAAATTACTGTTTTACCTGTGAAGGGTTAACCTGAAGTAACCTGAGAGAGGGAATGACATACAGGAACAAAGAGAGTGTTTTTAGTTTCAGTTTCCCTCCTCATCTCGCTCATACTGATGTTCGCCTGGCTATGGGACAAACTAACCTTCTGTCTCTATTCTATATTGCTATACTCTTCTAAGAAGCCAAGTCCAATAGTAAGTGAATTGTATGCTTGAACTATATCACTTGATAATTGATCCACGGTGTTTCTTTTCTGTTAGCCTTTAGCAGAGGGAGAAATTCCTAGTGAGGGGGTCAGGAGGCTGTATGATGTTAAGGGTTTTTTTCTATTGATTTCTGTACAAGGAGTTTATGTTTTTCTTTTTTCTTTAATTAAACTTTTCCTTTTAAGATTCTGTCTGCTTTTTTCTGTTGGATAGATCCTGGTTTGGATCGGGCACGTCTCACAGCAAGTGAGGATTTTGGTCGTTGTTTCTCAAACCTCTCCCAGGTGAAGGGAGGAGATTTGGGGGGTGTTACAGGGGGGTTCCAATTTACCCCAACCCATGGTTTTGGGGGCTTACATTGGTGGTGGCAGCGTTATTCCAAGTCCAAACTGGAGAAGTTTAGGTTCTGGGGAAAAGTTTTAACCTAAGCTGGTAAAATAAGCTTGGGGGGTTATTTCTTCTTTCATGCGGGGTCCCCACATCTTTACCCTAGAGTTCAGAGTGGGGAGGCAGACCTTGACATGAGGTCAGCATGTTTAAGTAGGATTCCCCACTGACCCCTTGCAGACTGCTCCGCCATTGGCAGGGCCCTGCGTCAGGGCCTGGTGGAGTCGGGTTACCTGATCCCTGATTTTTTCTTGACTCTGGCTGGTTGAAGTTCTACTGTGCAGGATTTGAGGAAGCCACACAGGTGATGCTCGTCATATTTCAGTTTTCCTGTCTAACGGTGCAAGGTAGACAAGGGTGAGATGGAGATAGAGGACCTGATATGTGGAATCTTCAGGCTTTTTTTCCCCATTGGGTTGCATGTGTGTGATGATGATGGAAGCTACTAAAGTGATTCCATTCCCACTGACAGGCCTGGGAGGGAGGATCTTTTCCCTTCTACCATGAAGTTATTCATGCTGGGGCACAAGGAGAGGACTTAACACCTAGTGTTTTAGTCAAACTTTCCACTTAAGGAAACTTTGCACTCGTTATTCCATCTCTCAAAGATCTATGGACAATGATGTAGTAGAAGACATATGAATCTGAAGATTAGTACCATTTGGGGCATGACAAAATATTAATCTATACCAAGTTAATGATGACACTATCTTCCCCAACATATTCTTAGCTTAGTTCACATCTCAGAGATCCATGATGCTGATCTGGTCAGAGATTTGACCTTAAGCATGGATGGATTACTGCAAGTCTAGATATTGTGGAGTAAAAGTTTCAAAAGTGTCTAAGTCCTATTTTCAAAACTTAATTAGATATCTAAGTCTCACTTAAAGTCAAAGGGACTTAAGCTCCTAAGTAGAGATGAGTGAATTTATCTTTTTGTTTGCTGGCCCAGTCAAAAAATCAGAAAATCAGAACACATTGGTTCAATAAAATGAAATTTGGGGGATGGGTGGTTCCATTACTTTTTCATTACATTTTGGGGTCTTTTTCATCCTTTTCAATTTATTTTTTTAAATCTAGCTATTTTTTTTAAATGAAAGATTGTTTTGAAATGAAAAATAGGATTTTTTAAAAATATTTAAATGTCAAAACAAACTGTTTTGATTTTTTTCTTTTCTTGTTTTTCATTTGGCCAAAACTATTTGCTGAATTCAATTCAAATGCACAAATAGTTTTGGTCTAGAAAAAAATGCCTATTTTTGGCAAATAAACTACTCATCAATGAAAGAAAACAACCAAAAATAATCATCTCACTTTATTTCTAAGGGCCAGATCCACAAAAGAATTTAGGTGCTTAACTGTCACTTAAGTGCCTGAGTCTAAAATTTTAAAAATGGGCTGTGCAACAAATTCAGGGTATTTGGGGCTTACATGTGGAGTGAATTCCCAAGTCAATGCCTGCACTTCAGCTTGCACAACTCAGTGGATTTCAGCTGTGGTACTAGGATGTTGAAGAGTGGGGCAGGGATAGCTCAATGGCTTAAACATTGGTCTGCTAAGCCCAGAGTTGTGAGTTCAATACTTGAGGGGTCCATTTAGGTGGGGATATGGGGCAAAAATAGGTTGGCTGAGTTAATTGGGGATTGGTCCTGCTTTGAGCAGAGGGTTGAACTGTGTGATCTCCTGAAGTTCCTTCCCACCCTAATGTTCTATGATGTGAAGAGAGAAGCATTTTCTTATGTGAATCAGTGCCAGGTCAAATAGGCTTTTGCAGGTTAAAACCAACACCACAAACTCAATATGCAACCAGTGCAGATCCCAAAGTACTGGGATGGTGCTCATGATAAAATGCTACTTTAAGAAGTGGGATGCTGTACTCTGCACTAGTGTTAGGTTCCAGGTGGATTTAGAGTGTAGTTCCAAGCAGAGCACATTGCCGTAATCCAATATGGAAGTGATAAAATTATGGCTCACTATAGCCCGAGTCATATCTAAGAGGAAATGGCACAGCCTCCTCTCCAGAAGCAGATGAAATAAGCACTTCTGGTATTGCTGCAATTTGATTATTTAGAAGCAACTGCAAATCTAGTCAGAAACTCACATTGGGAATTTGCAAATGAAAGACAGACATGCACATTCAGTTAGGATGGATAATGTAACTTCAACCAAAGCCTCCTGCTTATTCTTCCAGCCCAACATAAAAAAAAGTTAGTCTTATACAAATTGAGACTTGCTAACTTCCTCTCATCTGTGCCTCAGTATCACCCAGACTTTGGAAAGACTCAGCTGTATTCTGTGCTGGAAGTGGTGGAGATACAGAGCTTCATCAGAATCCTGAAACTCATATTTGTAGTTCCATTTTTTGTGGCAAGGCAATAGAGCTCTATGTCAAATCTCATTGCAGGTTACAGTAATTCTATAGGAGCAACTTCAAGTAGCTTTAACCCCCCTTTATTTTAAAGAGGAAAGCACACATCCCTAGTCCATTAATAAAAGCCTACCCTAATCTTTTCCTCAGTTAGCTACTTAAAAATAATTGCACTGGTATTTGGCAAGGACCCCAAGTGAAAAAGATTAAACAGATTTTACTATGGTGGTTTTCCTTTTGCAAGTTTTAGTTACATGTGTCTAAGAATAGCTCTGAACATGAGGACCGGGCATTGGGTGGTACCAACCACACAACAGTTCTGAAAAGCATTGTGACTCTGGGCTGGTCCCCACTATGGCTTAACGTCGACTGTAGCGTCATTAAGGCGACATAAAACTGCACCCATCCTCACACGGCCGCCATTTGCTTCGATTTAAAGGGCCCTCAAAATCTATTTCTGTACCCTCCACGACAAGAGGAGTAGCGCTGAAATCGACCTCTCTGGGTCGATTGTGGGTTAGTGAGGATGCATGTCGACACTATTGGCCTGCGGTAGCTGTCCCGCAATGCCCCATTGTGACTGCTCTGGACAACAGTCACAATGCTCCACTGTGACCACTCTGGACAGCACTCTCAACTCGCTGCTCTGGCCAGGTAGACAAGAAAAGCTCTGGGAACATTTGTGTCTGTTACAGTTTTCCCCCTACTCCATTTTGTTTTTGCTCTCCTGTGGCCGCCCCTCCCTGGCTGTTAAAATTATTTACCAGGGCCACTGCCCTTCTCAAAGGGAGGGCCCCTTAAGTTGTTTACAAAGAGCCATTGCCCTTCTGAAAGGGATGGCCACTTGTGCTCAAGTGGGATAACTGCCCTGTTCAAAGGGTTGGTCCTGTTATCACCTCGTTAAACCTGGGCTCGGTGTAGGGCAAGGCTCTGTCCAAGCTGTAAGATCAATGTACTTTGAAGATCCTGGGCATGAGTCATAGGCCTCATGTGCTTTTGAGTCATGAGGGGGAACTCTGTCCAGGCATGTCTCTATACTCACCTGTAGTTTTTCTCTGAACTCCTCCCCTGTGACAGAAGGAGCCTATCAGCATTACTGGCAGGGAAACTGCCTGAGTTTGCTTTTAAGAACAGGCATTTTGAAACTAGCATCAGAAAGGTTCCTGCATTGCTACCTGGCCTGATCAGGCAGGGGTTCTGGGGGGTCCTTTCTCCGCTCTCGTTTTATTATTGAGCGTACCCCCGTTTTTAAACCCCCCCCGCTCTCGTTTTATTTTTGAGCGTACCCCCGTTTTTAACCCCCCCACCCCACGAAGAACGAATTGCTGCCTGAGAGACCTATTGCTGATCAAGACCGTGCTGAGCCCTCCTGGCTTCTTCTGATGTTGATTGCTGCTTCAGTCTTTGCTGCTGTCTGGGGACTGGTGAGAACCTCTCTTCTGTGAAACTTTCTATACTTAATTACTCTAGCTGCTGGCTCTGTTTCCCCAACACACAGACTTAAACTCCTTGCTCAAAACCTCTCTTAAACTCCCCTTGGTCTGTGTCTCAAAACCTCTCAAACTCCCCTTGGTCTGTGTCTCAAAACCTCTCAAACTCCCCTTGGTCTGTGTCTCAAAACCTCTCTTAAACTCCCCTTGGTCTGTGTCTCAAAACCTCTCTTAAACTCCCCTTGGTCTGTGTCTCAAAACCTCTCTTAAACTCCCCTTGATCTGTGTCTCAAAACCCCTCTTAAACCCCCCTTGGTCTGTGCCTCAAAACCTCTCTTAAACTCCCCTTGGTCTGTGTCTTAAAACCTCTCTTAGCTAGATAAGTTGTAATTTCATTCTTCATAGCTGTAGTTAAGTTAGGTTTAGGAAATTGTTGCATTGTGTTTGATATTTGCTAATTTGTGTAGTTTGGTTAAGTTAAATCATAGATAAGATTTTGCTGTGTTTGTATAATTGTCTCTCTGCTGTCTGCTCTGTGTCTCCCTGAGTTTAAATCTCCCCCCACCACGTGCTCCTCCTCCCCCATTCCCCAACCTTTACTTCTCTGCTGTTCCAACTTACAGCCTGTCTTCTCTCTCTCTTTCTAGCATAAAACCCCATTGGTTACCCCCTTTTCTCTCTAATACACCTCACATTTTACATTTACTTTGTTACCTGAAATTGTTGGTTGTTTAACACATTTTATCCATGCTGTTAGTTGATTATATGCTGCTGTGACACACTTTTTACATAGGAATTGTTAGCCACCTGTTACATTTATGCTTCAGTGTTAATTGGTTGCCTACTGTATTATACCCCACTGTATTGTACCCCACTATTGAAATCCCCTATCCCATTTACTAAAAGAAACCCCTCCCCAATTGTCTACTTTAACAAACCCCATACCCCTCACTATTGAATCTTCCCTGTTTTCACATTTTCTTAATAAAGTTTATTTTGCACCCCACCTGTGTGGTAATTGCTCCCCAAGATCCCATATACCTGCTGGCAGGGACAATTTGAATTTCATTTCCTGTTTGGCCAGCGTGGAGAGCTCACCTGCACAGGTCACTTGCCATGCAGAGCTCATCAGCACAAGCCACCATGCAGAGCTCATCAGTACAGGAGCCCAACCATCGGAAAAGAGCTCCAGCATGGTCCACGCCAGAGGTGTTGGATCTCATCGCTACCTGGGGAGATGAATCCATGATGTTGGAACTCTGTTCCAACAAACAGAATGTGAACACGTTTGTCAGAGTCTCCAAGGCCATGCTGGAAAGGGGCCACAACAGGGATGCCCAACAGTGCCGCGTGAAAATTAAGAAGCTGAGGCAAGCGTTCCAGAAAGCTAAAGAGGCAAATGGATGCTCTGGGGGACCGCCGCGGACATGCCAGTTCTACAATGAACTGAATCAAATAATGGGGGCCCCCCACCAAGGTCACACCGCTGTCCGTGGACTCCACCGATGGTGTACACCTAAGGCATGAGGATTCAGATGATGATGAAGCTGATGAGGTTGAAAATACCACGCAGCAGCAGACAAGCAGACAGCCAGGAGCTATCACCCTGAAGCCAGTAAGCTCCCAACCCTCCCAAGGTGGTACCCCAGAAACACACGTCGGCAAAGGCACCTCTGTGAGTGTCCCTTTAGGGATAAGATAAGGCATGATTTAAAAAGGAAGCTTTTATTAATGATTAACTTGCTCTAAGGACTTGAAATGGATTAATTGCTAGTACAACTATTGGAAAAGTCTGTTAATGTTTTCGGGGATGGAGTGGAAGTTCTCAAGGGACATTTCCATAAAGTTCTCCTGGAGATAACGGTGAACATTTTGCAGGAGGTTTCTGGGGAGGGCAGCCTTATTTCGTCCTCCATGGTAGGACACCATCCCACGCCAGGCTAGTAGCAAGTAGTCTGGTATCATAGCATAACAAAGCATGGCAGCATGTGGTCCTGGGGCTTGCTGAGATTCCAGCAACATCCATTCTCTATCTCTCTGTGTGATCCTCAGCAGAGTGATATCATTCACGGTTGCTTGTTTGAAATACAGGACTGTAAGTAAGTGGACAGTCATCTGTAGGGGGACAGATGTTCCCACTGGGCTGCTCACATATGTTGCTGTAAAGTAATTCCCCAACGTTGCCCAAGCAGCGTGTGTGTGTGTTTGGTGTGTGTGTGTGTGGGGGGGAGGAGATCACACTGGGCAGCTCGTAGTGGTTCACTTGCAGGGAATCTCCATGATTCCAGCCATGCAGTAGGGGAGAGGGGTGGTGGTTAGTATAGGAAAGGAGAGCGCTGCTGTAAAGATTGTGGATCACACCGAAAGAATATGGCTTACCATGGCCGCCTGCATGGTGATTTCAGTTACCGGGGTAAGGTTGTCTGATGTGATGTCTGAACAGGAAAGCTAGAGCCACTCAATTTAGGTGAAAAATGTGACCTTGTACAGAAAGAATCAGAGAGGTAGTTAGTCTTTAAGGTGCCACAGCACTCTTTGTTACCTCTACTTGTACAGAAAGCATAACTGTTCTGTGAATAGTTTTTTTCACCATTAAATACTATTCCTGTTGTGCTGAAAAATGTATCTTTTTTATAATCTTGTGTCCCTTTTTTTCGCCCGCAGCAGTAGCTGCAAATATCTCTCTCCACCCCACCCCCTCCCCCATGCCCCTTGCGGAGGCTAGCACAGATAAGGATGAGAAAAAAGAAGACGTGATGAGATGTTCCCAGAACTTATGCAGTCCTCTCACACTGAGGGCACTTGGCAGAGTACGTGGAGAGAAACGTTTTTAGAGTCACAGAATACATGGAGGCAAAGCCTTTTAGAGGCTAGGCAAGAGTCCAGGGCTGCATTAGCAGCATGGGAGGAGAGGTGACTGGAGCACGAAGAAAGGCGTATGGATGCAATGCTGCGGATAATGGAGTATCAAAGTGACATGTTCTGGTGTCTGGTGGAGCTTCAGCAGGACCAAAGATCGCCTCTACAGCGTCTATCTAACCACCTCCCCTTACCACCTTCCCTCCTCCCCAAGTTCCATAGCCTCCCCACCCAGACGCGCCAACGCGGGGTGAGAACGTGTGTGGGGGGGAAGGCTCTGGGGACTGACCCACTCTATCGCACAAGTCAGCAGAAGGCTGACATTATCAAAAAAAGTTTTAAAATGTGCTGTGTCTTTGCCCCCCACCCTCCACCACCCCAACTGCTGATTTCCCTCCTCACCCACCCCTTCTGGGCTACCTTGCCAGTCATCCCCTGTGTTTGTGAAGAAGCAATAAAGAATGCATGATTTTTAAAACAGTGAATTTATTTCCTCTGCAAGCGTTGGGAGAAGGGGAGGTAAAGAGGGTGCAAGGACGGCAGGCTTAAGGCTGAGCAGAGCAAGGGATCGGGTTTTCAACAGCTCTATGGGGCCAGAGGGCAGCAGGCTTAAGGCTGAGCAGAGCAAGGGATCGGGTTTTCAACAGCTCTATGGGGCCAGAGGGCAGCAGGCTTAAGGATGAGCAGAGCAAGGGAGCGGGTTTTCAAACGGTAATTTGGGCACTCATAAAACTGGTTTTCAAGGTGTCTCTGAGGCGCAGATCCTCCTGATGCGCTCTTCTACTTTCCCTACTGTCTGGCTGCTGGTAAGTAGCGGACAGGAGATTTGACTCTGCCTCCCACCCCGCCATAAATGTCTCCCCCTTGCTCTAACAGAGATTGTGGAGGACACAGCAAGCAGCAATAACAATGAGCACATTCTGTCGCTGAGGTCTGAGTGAGTAAGTAAGGTTCGCCAGTACGCTTTGAGACGGCCAAATGCGCACTCTACCACCATTCTGCACTTGCTCAGCCTATAGTTGAACAGCTCCTGACCCCTGTTCAGGGATCCTGTGTATGGCTTCAGAAGCCAGGGCATTAAGGGGTAGGCTGGGTCCCCATGGATAACAATCAGCATTTCTACACCGCCCACAGTAATTTTCTGGTCTGGGAAGGAAGTCCCTTGCTCCAGTTGTCTAAAAATCCTAGAGTTCCTGAACACATGAGTGTCATGAACCTTTCCTAGCCATCTCACGTACATGTCGGTGAAACGTCCCTTGTGGTTAAGCAGTGCTTGCATGACCACAGAAAAATAACCCTTGCAGTTTCTGTACTCTCCACTCTCATTGTCTGGTGCCAAGACAGGGATCTGAGTCCCATCTATAGCCCCACCACAGTTAGGGAATCCCATTGCGGCAAAGCCATCTACTGTAACTTGCACGTTTCCCAGGTTCACAACCCTGCATAGCAGCAGATCCATGATTGCCCTGTTAATTGCATCACAGCAGCCCCCACTGTAGATTTACTCACCCCAAACTGATTCGCGACTGACCGGTAGCTGTCTGGCATTGCAAGCTTCCAGAGGGCTATCGCCTCTTGCTTCTGAACTGTGAGGGCTGCTCTCATTTTGGTATTCTTGCATTGGAGGGTGGGGGAAACCAAGTCACAACGTTCCATGAACGTGCCCTTATGCATGCGAAAGTTTCTGAGCCATTGCATGTCATCCCAGACCCGCAGCACTATGCGATCCCACCAGTCAGTGCTTGTTTCCCTGGCCCAGAATCGGCGTTCCATGGCATGAGCCTGCCCCATTTCCACCAAAATTGTCAGATTGTTGGACCGCCTACTTTCAAAGACGTCAGTGTCCAGGTCCAGGTCCAGGTCCTCATCACTGTCGTCACTCTCCTGATAGCGCAGTCGTCTCCTGATCACATTCTTCTGCATACAATGCAGCATAAAGTCCATAACCATGTGCAAGGTGTTCACAACAGCCATTACTGCAGCGGTGACCTGAGCAGGCTCCCTGCTTGCACTGCTATGGCGTCAGCGCGGAAAAAGAACATGAAATAATGAGATGCCTACTCGAAATGGTGTTGGCGGCGTGAAAAAAGGGGGAGAAATAATTAAATGCCTACCTATAGTATACCACTCGAAATGGAACTGTGGGATAGCTACCCACAGTGCACCACTCGCTATGTCGACGCTTGCCACAGTTGTGTGGACAGAGGCTGCCGACTTGCTGTGCTTTGAGGGGACGCACAAAGTTGACTCTATACAGTCTGCTTACAAATATCAACTGCAAGGTAATTGACCTACGTTCGTAGTGAAGACATACCCTCTGACACAGCTGAAATACAATTCCTTCTCTACCTCTCCTTGTTGCGCATGGAGTGATAGGCTTTACTGTTGGCCTATACCTGCAGCAAATATCTCTAATGGCTGGTGATGGGACACTAAATGGGGAGGGTTCTGAGTTACTATAGAGGATTCTTTCCCAGGTGTCTGGCGGGGGGAGGAGGGGGAGTCTTGTCCATGTGCTCAGGGTCTAACTGATATTTTGGATCAGGAAGACATTTCCCCCTAGTCAGCATGGCAGAGACCCTTAACGTTTTTCACCTTCCTCTACAGCATGGGGCACAGGTCACTTGCAGGTTTAAACTAGTAGAAATGGTGGGTTCTCTGTAGAGACTTCAGCAACTCAGCCAGAACTTAGGGGGTAAACTACAGGAGAGGGTTGGTGAGATTCTGCAGCCTGCACTCTGCAGGCGGTCAGACTACATGATCGTGACGGTCCTTTATGGGTTTATGGGTCTATAAGTTACAACATGCCACTCATACCAGCTCAGCTCCACTAGCCAGCAAGTGAGAGAAGGTGAAACCAAGACTCTTCTAATTCTAATTCTAATTCATATCTCTCCCTGTCATCTGCTCATGCTAAGGAGCAAGTGACCATATAGTGCCCATTTCCTTTCGTGCACCTGCAGCTAAGGCCTAGGTAATCCACTCAGAGATGTTGTGGGGAGTTATTACTTCTTCTTACTCCCTTGCATAAGCATGGAGTCTAAGTCACAATTAGCATATAAGAATTGTTACTGTGGTCTTAATATTTAGATGCTTGAAGGCTGTTGCTATTATTAATAGCCATTAGCATTTCCATCGAGAGGTACATTTACAAAGCTCTGTGCAAACATTAATTCATTTGCTGAAACAGTGGTTCTGCCATTTAAATTTCTCTCGTATATACACCATACTTTGTGTGAACAGATTGAGAGCTTATAGTAGACATCTTTTGTGACATCAGTTAGGATTCCTTTTCAAACAAGGACCAAATGTTTAGAGAAAGCCAAATAAATAAAGTTGTGATCTAAACGCTTGATATATGCTTATCAAAATTCTGTACCAAGAAAAAAAAAAACACGAATAAAACATGGTTTGCCAGAAAATTCTAGGTAAGGTGGATTTTCACAATCTCATTCTCAAACTTTTAATAAGACAGAGTTTAATATAACCCTTTTTAAGTGTACTTGTATTTAGGACAGAAATTCACAAAAGGTCATTTGGAGAGACCCTGTGGACATATGCTGCATGTCATCAAAAATTACTGCCAGAAATGGAAATCAGAAACCTAGAGGCTGCATCTGCTAAAGAAGTGGAAGTATTAAACATTTTCTATGAAATATATCAAACTTAGTATTGAATAAACTGTATTTTAAGTATCTCTGTTGATTAATCATAGTTAACTCACATGATTAACTTAAAAATATTAATCGCAGTTTTAATCACACTGTTAAACAATATTATTGCATACCAATTGAAATTTATTAACTATTTTGGATGTTTTTCTACATTTTCAAATATACTGATTTAAATTACAACACAGAATACAAAGTGTATTATCACTTTGTATTATTATTTTTATCATTTTACAGTGCAAATATTTGTAATAAAAGAAATCATATTTTTCAATTAATCTCGTCCAAGTACTGTAGTAAAATCTCTCTACTGTGAAAGTGAAGCTTACAAATGTAGATTTTTTTGGTTACATAACTGCACTCAAAACTAAAACAACTTAAAACAAGTCTCATAGACTCACAGACTTTAAGGTCGGAAGAGATCATTATGATCATCTAGTGTGACCTTCTGACAATGCAGACCACAAAATCTCATCCACCCACTCCTGTAATAAACTTCTCACCTATGTCTGAGCTATGAAGTCCTCAAATCATGGTTTAAAGACTTCAATGTGCAGAGAAACCTCCAGCAAGTGACGCATGCCCCATGCTGCAGAGGAAGGTGAAACAATGACATGAAAATGTCTGTTCTCACTTTCAGGTGACATCGTAAAGAAGAAGCAGGCAACATTATCTCCTGAAAATGTAAATAAATTTGTTTGTCTGAGTGATTGGAAGAATAAGAAGTAGGACTGAGTGGACTTGAAGGCTCTAAAGTTTTACATTGCTTTATTTTTTAGTAAAGTTTTTTATACATAATTTTACATTTGTAAGTTCAGCTTTCATGATAAAGAGATGGTACTACAATACTTGTATGAGATGTACTGATTTTTTTTATTTTTAAAGCACAAATATTTGTAATAAAAAATAAATATAATATGAGCACTGTACCCTTTGTGTTGCATTGTAATTGAAATCAATATATTTTAAAATGTAGAAACATCAAAAATATTAAAATAAATTGTATTCTATTATTGTTTTACTGTATGATTAATTATACAATTAATTGTGATTCATTTTTTTAATCAATTGATAGTCCTAATTTTAGGTAAATATGGTGTTCATGGAAAGTACTAGGTTGACTGCACAAGACTGAAGTTCAATACTATATTTAAAAAAATCTCACAAAAAATATGGTATGAAAATTGGTGGTGCAAACTTCCTTCCACCGATCTACCATTGTGACTGAGCTCTGGGCTGCTTCTAGTCCTTTAGTTCTGACACCATATCCTTAATATAATTAATAACTAATAGTTGCAAGGTATTAAATAAGCACAAAAGATAAGGTAAGGCCACTGTCACAAAATGCTCACATGCTAAAAAAAGTGAGAGTAGAAGAGAAAGGGAACAATGCAATATACAAGTAAATTGGAAAGTAAAATGTTCTAAAATGAGAGCTTCAGAAATTAGTCACATATCAAATAACCCTTTCAATTTTGACTACATATGGCAAAATATTGCAGTTAACACTAATTGAAAATTCTGCTGAAGTCAGTGGGAGCTTTAGCTGAATGTGACTTTCATCACTGAGCACATACCATTTTAAATCTACCACTTTTCTTGCTTCTAGCTTTAAACAAACAGTGCGAATCTTCTTTTATATGTACTCTAACCTTAGCTCGGTAGATATTTTCTTCTTCTTCCATATGGCTAGAATGCCTATGATGTAGCTTAGTTAATGTTGGAAGGTAAATATTGAGGGATAGGCTCATCTGCCCTTCCTCGTGTTGTATAATAATTTAGGACCTGGTTTTCATTTACACCAAGTCTTTTTATGTTGCCAGAGGAGCATAAAAATGAATTACTTTGGAATTCATCCCATTGAATTCAGTGGGCCTAATTACTGAATGCAGTATTACTTAATATGAGTAAGGGGCATAATGTGGGCTTTAGAAAGGAAAAAAATATTTTCCTTCTTTCAGATACTATTTTATGATCTATATAAGCAACTCCATACCATTGTTTAGTTCTCTGTGGGTTTAGGACATTTGATATGGAAATATTTCAATGTTAGTATGCTCTGAGATGTTAATACTAAACAAAACTTAATTAGACAACTTCACTTGTCGTCATTTATCTCCCTTTAAATTAACAGAGATGCCCCAGGGATTAATTCGACCCAGTCTTTTCAGCTATGTCCTAAAATAGATTTAGGCAAAGAACATCTTAGTAAATGCCAGAGCTAGAATGAAAATTATTTATACCTAAAGGCATGAAATCAAACTTCTAAGCAAATTAAAGAGAAGTAATCCGTCCATGCAAATATAAAGCAACAGCAACATTGATTGTGGTCTTGTTCCATTATCACTTTGAGTGATATTCACTCTCAACAAAACTCAATATAAAAAAAACACAACATACTCAGCATAATACCATAAATGTAACATTAGAAAATAATTTTGGATGGACAGAACAATTAGTGTGTTATCTGCTCCACTACAATCTACTGTGTCAACATTAATATTATTATCTTTTAAATGTGTTCCTGGGGTATCTTTCAGCTATGGAAATTTCATGAATCCTAGTTCTGTTGCCTGACTTTTTAAATTTAGCTGATTAAATAATATAAGGCAAAGGAAAAGTTATACCTGCAAACTACGTAGATAGCTGAGACTGGTGTTTATTATTCCAAGAACAATTCTTTCACTGTTGCCTTATCCATCCTTCCCCACTCCTGATTTGTTTGTTCTCTGCATCTGTTGTCTCTTGTGACAGGATATGATTGAAAACTATCAATGGAAGATGACAGTGCTCAAAACTTTGAAAAGTGGGTCCAAGGTGCCTCAGATTAAACACCCAGAAATTGAAACACTGAAAATCAATGGCCACATTTGAAAATTTGCTTCTGTCTCTCCTTCGTTCGTGTATACGGAAAAAAAAAATGAAAGTTACAATTTGTACACACTGTTAGTCTATATAATGATGTCTTCCCAATTTCTCTCACCTCCCCATTCTCTGCACCCTGTTATGTCTTGTCTCTAGGGCAGGGAGTGCATCTTTTAACATGTGTTTGTATAATGGGTCCCAGATATTAATTGGGGCATCTAGGTGCTACTAGAGTATAGATATATAATATATTATGGCTAGGATTTTCAAAGGAGACTAAGATAGTTAGATGCCCAACTGTCAGTGGGCACTTCCCAACACCTTTTCCTTTAAGCTTCTCTGAAAATTCCAGTCTTTAAAAACAAATAGGGAAGTTTGAATTGTAGGCTGAAATGAGAACTATTGACGGTGTTGGAGAATGGTGATCTTCAGGGCTATCCCTACCCATACACAAAGTACACAGCTGCATAGGGAACCAGGAAATTTGAGGCACCAAATTTCTGAGTGCCCTGCGCAGCTGTGTGCTGCTCCAGTCCCTGTTCTGCCTTTTCCCCATTGCCCCCCGCCCCTTCTCCACCTCAGCCCCTCCTCTTCCTGCTCCCACTTCACCCCTTTCCCAAAGCCCCTGCCCTGCTGTGCCCGGCCCTGCCCCTGAGTACTGCAGCAGGGCCGGGACTGGACTCACCCATGATGAGAAGTGCAGGGACCCAACCCCAACTGCTGCGCCGGTGAGTGTTGGGTGGTGGTTCTCCCTTGCCCCCCAAGCCAGCCCCTTTCCCACAGAGGCCTGGGGCCAGCCCCTTCCCCTCCCACAGAAGCCTGCAAGGGGGGGGGGGGGGCTGCATAGCTAGGGACAGCCCTGGTGATCTTCCTTATATTATTTTCTTTTTTGAATGCTACAGCTGTTTTTAACAGAGCTGATTTTACAAAGAAATGATTTTGTTTATTCTATAGTCCAGAATCTGGCATTTGGCCAGCAATTCTACAAACAAATGCACAGCCACAGGACACCAGCTATCTCTTGGACAACAGCCACAAAGAACACACAGACAGCCCACTAGCTCAAGGAGCACTTAGCTTCTCACAGCCCTCTACATTAGACAGCATTGAAGGGAACTTTGGAGGTGCTTATTAAAGGGGACCTCCTGGAAAGGAAGATTCATTAAATATGAAGTGTTCGTCCATTGTATGGAATCTATTTTGTGATAATATATTTGGGTAATTAATGTATTATGTATAGCTCTTAATAATATTACATAGAGCCAGTGTTTGCATTACTCAAAGGCTTTAACATACAGAGCAGCTCTGACATCATCTAATATCACATTATTTGCTTCCGCTCCATTTGTGCTTTCAGAAGCTACTTATTTTGTCTGTTACTATACCGAGAGTAATAACGGGTTACCTGTAAATGTATTCTAATTGCATTTAAAAGTCATAGATAAGCCTCATCTGCTTTTCCTTGCAAGAAAGGGAAAACGAAGTATCACATGAACAGACTGCCTTTTGCAAATCTGATTTATTTGTGAAATGTCTCTGCTAATGATAGCTTATTTGAGTTAAATAAGAAGTAATGTAATATCTGGTAAAGTGTTTGTTAAAGCTAATTCTTCATCCAGATGCAAGCCATGCCATTTCCAGACTGTTTAGATGACTAAAGTGCCCGAGTAAAGGTAGAGAGATTCAGAGCTGACATGTTAGTCTGCTTTAACCCTTATACGAGAAGACAGATCCAACCTTAGTTATTTATTCAAGCTTTCAGATCTTGACAAATATGTATTTTGTTTCCTTGAAACTATTTTGTATGTGGAAAAGAATCCAAACTATGCTACAACAGATGTCTATACAGTTAGCTCTGGCTCTACAAAATTAAATGATTGCTCCACATTCTCATTAGTCTCCAAGCACCTTAATGTTAAAAGTCACAGTATTTTATAGAAGTATAACTTTTAAAGCAGAATTGTGCTTCTGAACCCAAATTGTTCTAATCATTCTCTTTGAAAACATTGCCAGATATGACAATGTTTTACATTGTAATTGACTGAAGGAAAGAGGCGCAGTAGGTTAAAGGACCTCTAACAGGATGGGGAAAAGCTCTGTTCTTTTTCACAGTCACTTTGTAACCTGATGAGCTCTGAGAATTTGTCAAGTTTTCATACCCAGAGAAAGTTGTTCTCTTTCTGTTTCTTGGAGGGGCTTTGATAGAGCTAAACCCCTGTTCCCTATCTTTCCTTCAGACAGATATAATATACTGTGTTTATAAATCCAGTCCCAGACTGAGTTTTGTTAAATGGTCTTTCAAAATCTCCTTACCTCCCTCAAATAAGCAGTGCTGACTATAATGTCACGAGGTGCCAATATATATTAGGTTGAAAGTTCCCTTGGTGTTTTACTTTTTTCCAGAATGACTAACCAACTACTTGCCAGTGTTTACGAGTGGCATATTTTCTTTCAGTTTACAAATGTCAAGGGCAACAAGCATAAGTTTATGGAGAACACATGAAAGTGATACAGCTTTAGTTAGAAAGGAGCAAAAGATTCATTAGTATTGTGCATATTACTAACATGCTATCTACCTGTAGAGATGTATTCCCCTGCCTGCTCTTATCCTGGGATCTACCACATTGAAATATCACCTTAAAAAGAAAAATCTTTCCAAACAATGTTAGTGTTAGCAACAGAGCATTCTGAAAACTAAAACATAACATCACTCTGAGGGATTTTAGAGTGATACACTTCTGGAGTACTAAAAGAGGTGGTAGCCTCAATGTTGACAACAAAATGCTAAAGCCACAACAACTTACTCTCCAGAGTTGTTATGACCTATGGTTAACATGGCCCTCAGAACCCACAAACTTTTTGACATACCTGATGGGTTTTTTGCTATGTCTCTATTTTGTTGGGATTTTTCTAGAGAGACAAAGAGAAAGTTACAAAACCAATGGCAAATCTAAACTGCTCTGGGTATGAAAGACAATGAGGAACCTTTAATGATTTTTTATATTATGAATGAGGTTAGTACTCAGTTCTCATTCTTACCCACTGTAATTATGACTCTCTGTGTTTTCATTGAAAACACAATGGAACATTTTAGCTTACCTCATGCACTATGCAGCACTCAAAGTACACTTCACCCACCAGGCTGTACTTGGCCTGGTAAGCAGCTGTGAAACGGACTGATGACTGATTACAGCTTTCAGAAAACAACATAGATCAGTGGCTAGAGCATTGGCTCAGGGAGCCAAAACACCTAAGTTCTGTTCTACAGCTTGGCCACTGGCCAACTACATATTTCTGAGGAAGTCACTTCATAGATTCAATGGCCAGAAAGGACCATTGTGATAATCTAGTCAGATCTCCTGTATCACAAAGGCCATAGATCTTCCCCAAAATAATTCCTAGAGCAGATCTTTTAAAAACACATCCAATCCTGATTTAAAAATAATCGCCACTGGTAAATTATTCCAATGATTGATTAATCTCACTGTTAAAAATTTACACCTTATTTTCAATCTGAATTTGTTTAGCTTCAGCTTCCAGGTTTTGGATCTCATTATACTTTTTGTTAGATTGAAGAGCTCATTATTAAATACTAGTGTAAAAGCCTGTGTACACGGGCCAACAGTAATGGCTCACGGGCCCCCCCCACTCGCTCAGGTCTCTCCCCCCTCCCCCACAACACCCCCCCCCACTCGCTCAGCTCTCTGCCTCTCTGCCCCACCCAGCTCTCTGTCCCCTTCCCCCCCTGCTCGGCTCTCTGCCTCCTCCCCCCCCCTCGCTCGGCTCTCTGCCTCCCCCCCTCCCCCTCGCTCGGCTCTCTGCTGGGCACAGTTGGCCGGGCCGGGCCCAGGTGCCTCCGCCCCACTGGCCCAGCGCCTCCTTCCCACGCCCCGCCCGGCCAGAGCCCCCTGCCCGCGCCTCCTGCGCCCAGCCACCCTCCTGCCCGAGCCCCTGATCCAGACCCTGCTTCCCTCTCGGCGGCGCACACACGGCGGCCATGTTGTGCTTCCGAACTACACCTCCCAGCATGCCGTTCATCTGGGCCGTCTCTACTGCGCATGACGGCTTCACACAAACTTCTCTAGCCAATTATTATATAGGATTTGCTCCCTATGTGGATACTTATACACCAGGGATCGGCAACCTTGGCACAGAGGACCGCAGTGTAAGCACCCTTAGCGGGCCCTGCCAGTTTGTTTACTTGCCGGTTCACCGACTGCAGCTCCACTGGCTGTGGTTCACTGTCCCTGTCCAATGGGGGCTGCGGTAACCAACAGTTTTCTCACTCCACCAGATGCTGCAGGCATTTCACAGTTCTTATTTCAGACACTGCTTTTCCTTTTAGCCCGGGACCACTCCCTTTAGTTCAGTGTCCTTTAGGTATTCATTGATGTTATTAGCAGAGAGATGTAAAGTGAAGAAAAGAGGTAATTTGTGTGTTATGTGTTCTCCCTTCTTGTACCAACCCCCTATGCTGGAAAAGTCCTTGCTTGGTCATGAAGGTAGGCACGTCCTACCTATGTGTTCTTCAATCTGTACTTCATATGAATTGTAAATTATTTAATGTATACCTTCCCCCTTCTGTTGAATGTCTGATTAAACAGGGAATAGCTCCAACACTTTGCTAGTGAGCCAGTATGCCTTTGTTCGTGGGAAACTGGCTTGTAGGTGTTACCAGGAATTACAACACATTTCAGTAACAATCATACAGCAAAATATTATAACTCTATACACAATGTTCATACATACATTATAACAATAATGTTCAGCAGATTATGGATTTTAAATGATACTGCACGAAGCATACTTTGTACAAAAATATAACGTTACCACATAAAAGGGGTGAATATGAGGCACAGGGTATTATATGGGGTTCAGTGTGTCACAAAGGTCTCCAATGAAATCCTGTTTCACCTGCTGGAAGTGATCCTCACCCACCCTGATTTAATTTACCCTGCTTTCTTGCCTACATATTTATACCTGCCTCTTCAGATTCCCACAACATTCATCTGATGAAGTGGGTCTTATCCCAGAAAGCTCATGATCCCTAAACTCAGTTAGTCTATAAGGTGCTACAAGACTCTTTGTCGCTTTTTCACACTGGTCACCATAATCACTGTGTTATGTATGTAAGGAGTTATGTTTATATGCTGAAAATTATGTTTGTAAGGTCTGTGATTTGCGACTGGTCACCAAAAGATGAGATACAGGTTTCTTTCAGGCAAGAGATGTTTGTCTATCTGTCTATGCATTCATTGAGTATTGTATGGTTCACAGTGAATGCCCATTTACAGTCTGAGACAAATGCTAATGAAGGGATTAAGAAATCGTCCAGAGAGGGAATTTACAGGAAGAAATAAACCAGCAGGAGGGATTCCATTTACAAGTGAACAAAATTGATTTTTGAACTATAACTGTAGGTACAGAGCTATATTCTGCATCCTTCACTGAGGGGCAAGCCGAGAGCTTGGCTTGCTTTATAAAAAAGGAATCAGTGTCTATCTGGCTGAAAAATGCTGGTGAGCTACACAAGGTTCAAGAATGTATCTACAATTTTATTTTATATGTAATCCTTTTTTTCCCAATATTTCCATGCAGTTGCTTCTTGCCAAAACTTTGTTCTGTGTTGAATAAACTTCTTTTTTTTATTATAAATATATCTAAGGGCATGTCTACAATTACCGGGGATCGATGTGAAGCGATCGATGCACTAGGGTCGATTTAGTGGGTCTAGTGAAGACTGGAATGAGAAGAATAAGATAAGTTGAGGGGAGAGTGTCTCCTGTTTGCCCAGTGTGGTGTAGACCCTGAAATAAGTCGACCTAAGATACTTTGACTCCAGTTACATTATTCACATAGCCGGAGTTGCATAACTTAGGTCGACTTACCCCCGTAGAGTAGACAAGGCCGAAATTGTGTATGCTGAGCGGTGTAACTGGTAAACTGATGTGTACTGCTCCTTTGGGTACACTACACTACCCGCCAGATCGGCGGGTAGCGCTCGATGTATCGGGAATCGATTTATTGCGTCTCATCTAGATGCAATAAATCGATCCCCAAATCAATGCCTGTAGTCCACCTCGGCAGGAGGAGTAAGCGGAGTCGGCCAGGTAAGCTATTCTCGTAGCTGAAGTTACATATCTTAGGTCGACACATCCCCTCCCCCGCCGTAGTGTAGCCCAGCCCTTTGAGAGTAGCATATCTGTGAGTGCTACGTGTCCAGTAGAACAGTGGCTGGATACTCTAGGGAGATGCTTGGAGGGCTCGAGGAGTGGACTGTGCCTACCATTAACTTATAAAGACATCAAGACCTGAGGAGACCTGCGAGGCAGTGCTTGTGTTGCCAGAGGCTGGGGGACTTAGTGAACTGTAGACACAGCCAATCTTCTTCTCACTAAGAGCTGATGCTAGCCAGATGTCTCATAACCCTGGGTACCCCCAGGTAGAGTCACAGTGTGGAAGGTAAAACTATATTGATCAGCATGCAGATCACTGACTACAATCTGATCAAAGTGGGGCAAGTCAGGTTCCACAACTACTGGTTATTGAAAGCACTACCAATAGAGAAGCCGTTTTAGTGGCTAAGAGTATAGAAGCAAACCCAATGAGATGTGAAATCTGGTGTGGATCAGCAAAAAGATCCACTGAATGTAGCTGTTTATGAATAAGATTCTTTTTAAACAAACTGCATTGAAATAGCAGAAACCCTTAAAATGTATATTATACAGATGCATTGTTTTTCACACACTACACACATTCAACTATCAGGAGTTCCATTGTGCTAATAATTTTTCAAACTAGTAGTAAAGGTCCTTGTTCCAAAGAATTTAAAGACTTAGTTGATGACAAAATGAAGTATGTGGATGACAAACAAGCTGGTGTGGGGGTGGAAGGGAGGAACGATGAGGTAATCATAACATAGGGACATTTTTGCACAGTGGGGAATACAGTGTAGCTTGCCATCAACTTACCATTACTGTTTAATTAGAAATCAGAGACAACATCTTATTGGTGATAATTCCTGCACTTCCATTTGTTCTCTTAAATCAACATGTTTAGGTATGCTGCCTTCTGTTACTGTACAGCTGGTCAGAATTTTTTCAAAAAATTCCTTTTCTTTTCTTTTCTTTTTTTTGGTGAGAAAATGCCAATTTGTCAAAACCAAAATCATTCACTGAAACATTTCTCAGGTCCAGGATGGAATTTCTGGTCAAATCATTTATGTGTGTGAAAGAGAAAAGCAGATAGAATATCTAATAACTCAATGATTAGGGCACTCCCCAAGAAGTAGAGGATCAGAACTTAGGTCTCCCATGTCACAAGTGAAGGCCTTAAGCACCAGGCTATTGGCTAATTTAGGATAAAAGTCCTTTTTTTCATGAAAAATTTCAAAAGGTCTTACTTTGAATCTGATGTGTAATGAACTCAGTCCTACAGTAGAAAGTAAAAGTATAAATAGTAGATATTGTATATTTAAATAAACAACTACCATGTTGCTGAAGTTATTTCTGTTTTTTAAGATAAAATTTACTGATTCTCCCTCTTTTTCTATGTTGTAAGATGTGGTCAAATGTCATTTTTGTCACAGTTCACAGTTTCAGAATTGATTCATTAAGACAACATATAAAAATAACCCCTTTAACTTAAAATAATCACGTTGTGGAGTAAAGATAAATAAACAACCAGTGGTTTTAAAGGCATGCAAATCCTATGACAACTGAAGAATCTGGAAGAAGCTTAAAGCAGAGATCCCCACGGGGCTTCTGTAGGAAAGGTATCATAGCTATTGCTGTCTCAGTCTTCCTGAAGTAATGTAATTTCCTTTTAAACCCAATTCTTTTCACCCTTGTCCTGCTGTTTCCACAACCAAGAGCCTTGAATCCCACAAAAAGGAGCCTTCTCTAGAATCTAGACAAAGGAAAGACAATTCTAGAGACATAGTTGACCCTCTTCCCTCACAACAAAAGTTGTTACTCATCTAAAGCCAGATTAAGTCATAGGCCTGTGCCTAGAGCCAGGGGTCACATAACATCAGAATCTCATTTTTCTTGTTAAAAAAAAAAGCCTCTAGCCCTCCTGGTTTTGATGAAAAAGGTTGAAAAAAGCATGAACCAAGGGCTATAGATGCAGTGATTTCTATGTGTGTCTGCAGACAACTTGAAACCACAGCACGGAGAGTACTCAATTGGTCCATTCACCTTAATGGGCTGTTAACTCTGAAATCCACTGCTTTTGGGGCCAACCTCATCCAACCAGTGGGCTTTGTGTCTAAGTGCCTTCTTTATCACGACTTCTTTATATGGCTCTGCTGGACTGAACGAGGGAGATTCATACACATACCTACCCCTCTACAGAGCCCTGTGCTTAGAGAGGAAGCCTCTAAAATGAACCACAGTCTGCCTGAACATAGAGAGGTTTTCATTTGTCAGCAGTGGAGTAAGTCTACTGTCCCTGCCAGCAGGTATATGGGATCTTGGGGAGCAATTACCACACAGGTGGGGTGCAAAATAAACTTTATTAAGAAAATGCAAAAACAGGGAAAATTCAATAGTGAGGGGTATGGGGTTTGTTAAAGTAGACAAATAAAACGAGAGCGGGGGGTTTAAAACGGGGGTACGCTCAAAAATAAAACGAGAGCGGGGGGGTTAAAACGGGGGTACGCTCAAAAATAAAATGAGAGCAGAGAAAGGACCCCCCCAGAACCCCTGGCTGATCAGACCAGGTAGCAGTGCAGGAACCTTTCTGATGCTTGTTTCAAAAATGCCTGTTCTTAAAGGCAAACTCGGGCAGTTTCCCCGCCAGTTATGCTGATAGGCTCCTTCTGTCACAGGGGAGGAGTTCAGAGAAAAACTGCAGGTGAGCATAGAGACATGCCTGGGCAGAGTCCTGGACCATAGGTGTGAGTTCCACCTCATGACTCAAAAGCACATGAGGCCTATGACTCATGCCCAGGATCTTCAAAAACACATTAGATCTTACAGCTTTGGACATTGTCTACCCTACACCGAGCCCAGGTTTAACAAGGTGACAACAGGACCAACCCTTTGAACAGGACAGTTATCCCACTTAGCACAAGTGGCCATCCCTTTGAGAAGGGCAATGGCTCTTGGTAAACAAATTAAGGGGCCCTCCCTTTGAGAAGGGCAGTGGCCCTGGTAAACAATTTAACAGCCAGGGAGGGGCGGCCACAGGAGAACAAAAACAAAATGGAGTAAGGGGACAGCTGAAAGAAACAAAATGGAGTAGGGGGAAAGCTGTAACAGACATCTACCAATAACCAGCTCTTGTGTGAGTGTTGGTTATATAATCTGGCCCACATAGTATATCTAGCTTCACTTTTATTTTTACCGTATAACAGGCAGCATAACAGGCCAATCTGGAGAATTTAAATATCGCACACTTCCTTCTCTATTTTCTCCGGCTTTCTCCCACATTATTAGTAATTTTTACCCCCTAAATCTGTCATCATGAACAATTAAACATATTAGCATACAGTTTGTGCTAGTAAAGTCTCTTTGGTTAAGGAAAAGTTGTCAAAGGATAGATAGTTTGAGTGAAGTGTCATTAAAGTATTCCCCATATGGAAAGTTACCTACAATAGGAAATAATGCCTTTAAATCCCATTTCATTAATGGGAATTTTTTTCCATCCTGAGGGAACTAAATTACAGAGCTACTGCTAAAATAATTAAACAACAAATGTAAATAATCCCATATAGAACTTGTGAATCCTATGTCGAACTTGTGAATTTCTTAAATTAAATGGTAGGATCCTTATCTGGAAAATTCTCCAGCATGCGATGTGTGTGGTCCATCATCAGTTTCAGTTGCTGGAGGCACAATGAATTTCAGTGTACAGTATGCAGTAATACTTTTACAGGCGTCTATGCAGAATTATAATATGAGATATGGCAGCAGTCAGAATCAAGAAAGATGAGTGTAAAATGCATACTGGATTCAGTTCAATATGAGAAAGCATTTCCCAGTAAGCATGTATCCTGCGTGATTTTGTTGGCATTTAAATTATTTCTCATTTCCTAATAATTTCCCTATTAATCCTATGAAAAGGTTAGAGATGGATATACCGTAATGCAGCATGGAAAAGAAAAGCTTGTTTTATAATAAAGACTCATCCCTGGCAAAACCTAGCTAAAATAAAAAACAACTGATTTCCTGCTCAGCTCTAAAATATAACCAGCCATATACATGGGGCAGCTATTTTTATTATTTTTTGCCAGCCCTGGTAGAAAAATTATGTTTGGGAATTTGAAACTCTTATGCACCATTCACATATACCTAATAAATAATGACAGAGAACTGAGTAAGCCTAGTGGCTTACATGTCTGAATAATATTTACTTAACCAGAACATTTATGCATCACATTTTTTCTGAGCTGAATGGTTCATATAATACAATTGCCACAGTCATTCTCTCAGAAGCTCAGAAATTGCCATTTAGGTGCCATCTGTGAGGCAGCTGAAAATGGGCTGATTCTATGCCTTTGTTGTTTCTGTGTGATGTTATGCCTTGGTTAATAACTGAGAATTCAAGCAAAGAGAAAGATGAATCTCTCTGATGTCATTCCCTTTATTATACTTGAAGATCCGTGCCCCACCACCTACTAAGCTTTCCCTGACTGACCTGTGTTTACCTTCAGTTGGTGCCACTTCCCACTGTGTTATTGATGTGCTTTTCTGCCCAGGAAGCCAGCTTTCTTAATGCATTTTGTTAAGCTCAGGCTATGGGCACACACTGTTCTTTGTTGTACTGTATATGAAGAAAAATGTTTTTTTGAGGGAACACTGAAGATATCAGTGATTAAGAGTTAAACTGTCTTCAAAACTGTTGAAGAGCAGCATATTCTTTCTATTGAACACTCTTCATATCATTTGGATTATGCCTGAAAGATATCGAATTTCTAATGAAACAAAAGGTAAATTCTTCCTAATCGTTAAGTAGGTCCTCCATGTATAATAGAAAAGTAGGTACTTCTGTACATATGGAACTGTGTGTTTCATTCAGGATTTGACTTTTTTTCTTTTGCAGAATTGTTTTCCTAACTTAGTTTGGTAGTCAGAGCAGTGTTCAGAGTCAGAAAGAGTTCAATGGTGTCAACTACACCATTAGCTGAACAAACTGGGTATTTCTTAAAAAAGCAAGAAAATCAGATGTGCAGGACATGGGTGTGATTTTTCTGATATCTTAGGCCAAAAATTTCACAAAGTGTGGGACATGCCCACGAAGAATTAGCCAGGGTGGAAGATTTCTAAATTAAGATGAATAGACCTTTCTCAGGGTTGGAGGAGTAGACATGATTGTGTCCACCATTGTCCTGAAAAGGGGACTCAGCCTTCAAATTTTGAGAAATGCTGCTTTAGTTTGCTTTACTCCCTTTACAGTAAGATGAAATTTGTGTACATACTTATTGAATCATTTATTCCTTTCATTATTCAGCTAGGACCCATGAAAAAGGTTGTTTGTCTATTAACAAATAAGAAAGCTTATAAGATTAAATCTTGACTAAGAATCCTGCTCTTCCATGTACACCCCTGGTAGTTTATATATCAAACCCTATTGATTGTGAATGTGCTTGCAAAAAATGCTCATTGTGAATTCTGATCTCAGTTCTATCTAAAAAAAACAGACCTCAAGCCACTTATGACACTAAAAGTTTGGACCTAGTCACCATTTTTCTTTATCAATGAACTTTGATTTAAGAAGTCTGGTCATTTTAAAAAAAAAATCTAGAAGTTTTCTTTCCCCTACTGCCACTTCCATTTTAAGGGCGTTCATATTAGATCTGTGACAGCGCTACTAATATTCCTCCCTCCCCTAGAAGTGTTGTAGGTCTGTGCTATCTTAGTTATATTCTTTATCCTATAAATGCTGGTTCCACCTACTAGAGGAAACAGCATTAGTAAACATATAGCGACATCAAGAGGACCAACTGCTGTTGATCCATTGACGGTTGATATTCTAGACTGGAATAAACCCAATATATCATCAGAGCTTGTTTTCTTTGGGGAAAAAAAGCATTAGCTATCTAAAATACATAGCATACTTCAAATCTGGTTTCTGTCTTTACCTAAAAATAAAGCCCTGAACACTAAACATTAGTGGTGATCATTCACTTAAAGTATATTTGCAATAATAGAAGAGTAAAAAAACCAGAAATGCTAATATTGGTCTCTCATTTCATTTAACCTCTGCTTAAATACCATACCCTATTCATTCAAAAAGGCTGAGATTGCTCTTATTATTTCAGCATTTCTTGTCACCTTTATTTTAATCTTAAATATGAAAACATTCACACCACTTTTTTTTTCAGAATTACCTATTTAGAAACACCGAATGTAGGTTTCATACAAACTCAGACTTCAAATAGAACATTTTTTCATGTTTGCAAGAAACTGAATAATTCTACTAACCTTTCATTCACCTTTTTCTTATGATTTGTCATAGTAGGAAGAATTTTTGCTTATAAATGATCAAAATGGCTATAAATATGGATGAAGAGAACAACCTCATACACTTTTACATTTTTATATATTGTGAAAGCAACAGTTTAGAATGGATCGTCAGTCAATTAATATTCTGGTGCTCACTCCATTATCATTAATCACTAATCTATTATTTTGCTGTTCATATGAAAGTAACAGAGTTTCACAAGAATTTCATTTTCATTCATCATTACTCAGTATCACTTATAATTCTCACTAACCATTTATATTCAAATTCCAGATCTCCAGGAGCAGGGAAGCAGATTTGATATGTCCCTAATTTAAGGATCTGAGGAATAAAAAGTATTCCATAGCTAGCATTGCTGTTTTCTTTATTGATCATTGAGTAGTACTGAAAAAGATCACTGATGTCATTGCTGCTTCCTGTTTTATCACAGATAATATACTGGAAATAAATATACAAGAACCAATATGCTCATAGCAGGCAAAAGTACCATATAAATTTGGTCAATTGTGCCTAATCTTTTTATGGGACAGCTATGGGTCATAGATAATTAAGCCTTGTTAATAATTCATTTTTTATCTGCACATGAAAATATGGCACTAGTTTCAGAACAGGGAGGCTTAAAACAGAAAAAAAGACTCTGGCATTCTCAAAAGGGGAGGATAATTTCCCCCCCCCCCTTACTCAAATATATTTAAGCACAACCTGGGGAACTTTTCAAAAGGCAGGAGAAATAGTGGAAATCCTCTGCAAGGTAATAAAAGAGAAATAAATTTGCAGATAAAGGTTTTTCATTAGTAATTATGCTAATGAGCTCTTGTTTGAAGAAAAATTATAGTAGTAAGATTGGACAATTATTGAAAACCAGCTACTTACAGATAACTTTTCATATCTCATATTGTGTATACTAATAAAGGTGATTTCAGCAGTGGTAAGTGATTTCTACAAGCTATCATATTGAAACTGTACAATAACATTTGAAAATGCAATGATACAAGATGGCATATCTACAGCACAAGGCATCTTATCTTTCAAGGCAGGTCATAAAAGTGTGTAGCTTCTGTTTATTAATATTCAGGACAAACATACAATTAAATTCCACAAACTGTAGACCAAAAAAAAATCCTTTTTTATTTTTGCCTTAGCTATAGTGTACCTTAGACTGATCTTTTAAATGTGAGCAATGCATTATGGAAGATATGACTAATCTAGAGAATTTCCATTTGAAAGAGAAATGAGTAATAATTGATTGGCCTAGATCCAAAGTCACAGTGGGGTTCAAAAAGCTTGTAAGTGCCCTCATAAAAATAGAAGCTGTATCAACCAATTGAATTTAATTATATATGAAGGTGATGATGGAGCTAAACAGCCTGTAATTGGAGTCCAATTACTCAGCTGGTCTTCCATAAAATTAATTCATCTGAAAGTTTGCCATTGTTCCATGCTCCAGGCCTGCTGCTGGTTTAATTAGTTAACACTAAGGAATCTTGAAACATTAAATTATTTTGTCTTTATTGCCAATTATGGGTTAAGGAAAATTGTATATAAAATATTAACATCTGCTTCCAGATGGCAAAAAGGAAAACATGTGGTTTGTTTTTTAAGTTAACAAATAACAAACCACACTTAAGCAAAGGGAAACATCTTCCTGCCACTTGGGGCTTATTAAAATTAGAACTCAGAGTGCACAAAATCATTTGACTATAGATGATTCTAAATATCAAGATCTTAAGATCTTCATTCAATAGGACACCAGTGATAGTGTTTTTATCACTGGATTCAATCATCATTTGAATTCAAAAGCATTAGACAGGTGGACAACAACAAGAGAGCTTGAGAGATTGTTCCAAAGTCTCTTGTAGTCAGGCAGAGGGTTTTTTTCATTGTCTTGAATAGCCTTTAAAGCAGTTCTCATAATCTCCTCTGCTTTCCTCTGAGTATCAAACCAATACAACATTATTTTTTAGCCCCAATTACATAACCGCTGACTAAAAGGAGGTGTTCTTAGCTTACTTTAAAAGAATGAAATTTGTTCAGGTAATGCATGTCTTTGTGTTTAAAAAACACCTCTATAGAGGCCAATTCAAATTAAACAGCACTGCCTACACTTGGAGAACTTTTTGTCTCCTTGCAATCCGCTGCTGCACTATTTGTATTCATGCTCAGATGTGCTTCTGACAGAGACAAAAGGCTTTCCAAACTTCACCAAATCTGTGTGCTCCTTTGCTGCATGATCCAAAGCTACCTGAAGCAATGGGAGTCTTCCCATTAGTTCTAATAGGTTTTGGATGAAGTGCTGATTCCAGAGAATTTGCAAGTGTTACAGAGTTCTATAGAAAGTTCACTCTTGTTGATAATCACCCTTTTATTTCCATTTTAGTTTTATAAATAAAAAAAATAATTACACACACACACAAATCACCAAAATGATACCAGTTTATTTTGCAAAAGTCATATGAATTTATAAAGAGGATAAACTAAGACCTATAAAATATGTAATTTATGAATCCAGAGGATGTGTGTGTTAAACAATCCAGGGCATCCTTATTTTGGTCTCTGTTTTTCTTTGAAGAACAGTATTTGGAGGGAGGCTATCTTGTGATCATTGCAACTTAAGCTGACTAGCTCTTTTAAAGACTCACATACACACTACATGTGCTATATGTATATTTTGGCAGATCTAATAAATAATTCTATGATAGTACCACTCAATGTAGTTCAGATAAATTTTCATTACATTTTTTCTATATCTTCTCAAGAAATAGCATTACAAAAGCTAATTAGCTTTTTAAAACCCTTTAATTCAATCAAGAATGTCAAATTCAATTTATATTTACCAGAGCAAGACTAAAGTCAAACCTTGGAAAACAAAAGATACTATATACTATACTATACTATATACAAAAAGTGTGAGAGAAAGTCTAGATTGCTGGATTTCACTATAATCTTCAAAAAGAAAAAAGCTTCTGATTTAAGACTAATTCAGAAATGAAAGATCATCCAACCTTTATATACGAACTAAACAAGAGGCTTTACATACTAAGCGCAGGATGGAAGCGGTCAGAGTCTTGAACATTCTTTTAAGCCATACGGGTACATGTTATGTTTCTTTGATTACTCTGAATTAATTTTTATGCTTTGCCAGTCCTGGAAAATATGAAGAAGAAAAACAAAAAGGAAGCTATTGAGTTAGAGGGTGTAAGGCAAGGAAATTACTTTGGTAATGCATATGTGCTTCCTGACAAGGCAGAGAGTGGGGTGTTATAATAAAACATTATTAGTAATAATCTATGGGGAACTGGTGAACAGACTTTAAATAACTTTAACTATATATAATTATTATATAGGATTACAACATCATGGGATGATAGCAGACTAAACAGTAAATGATTTATATGGTTCACAGTTTCTGCATTTTTCCTTCAATCCTTCTAACTGTTCTTAAGAATGTTACAGAGAATGCACAATATTCAGGAAGTGAACAGTTGCCTAAGGTTATTAACATAGAAGAAGAGATATTGAAGTACTCCCTAGTGAGAAGAAATGGCAGGATATCAGCATTAATAATGCCTGCGTTCAGTACTGGGAGGAAGCTGAAGTGCTAATGCTGACCCCTTTGTACAAGTTTAGAGTGTTCCCTTATTAAAATAAGTAAACACACTCTCCATGCAAAAAGTGGGGGCCTTTCCCATGCAGAATGAAAATCAGAGCTTCTGCTGAGGCAAAGTGATGCACCACACAGAGAAAATGTATCAGTGTGCTATCCCTCAGTCTCAATTTAAGAACTTTGACTACCAAATTTTGATATTAATGTTCTCCAAAGTGCAAAAATAATAACTCTATGTTTAATGTGTGGGGGATCTAGTTTCCTACTAATGTGGACATAGTTGAATATTTCCATTTTGGCACTTCATTGTATTTGTTTTACTTATAATAGCTATTCTGATTTACACAACGTGTCTTCATCAAAGCTGCTGAGTGAATTTATACACTCAACAATTATATTTTTTTATAATATATTGCTGACACTTGACAATGAACAAACAATTCCTAACATTGTACAGCTTCCAAAGCTAGCCAATAAACAAGGAAAATTCAAGAGGACCACCATTTAAACTTTCCTCCAAACTCTTACTCAGCTAAAATTCCATGCAAAGTCCTTGCCCCATGCTCTGAAGCCTGGGTTTTGGCAGATACTGGTGCACTATTTCACATATACTAAATATGAGTGATTTTTAAAAACTCATAGTGATGTGTACATATATGTATCAATAGAACCAATCCCAATATCTCTAACTGTTTAAACGTAAGTATGGTATAGAATGGGTGCTTTAGAATGGGTGCCATTACAAATAGAAGTTTATTCTCAGGAAGAGATTTTCAAAAGACCTCGGAGTTAGTCTAACTCAGCACAAGTCAGTGGTAAATCTACTACTGATTTCAATAGGAGCTGAGTTAAAGTACTGTTGAGCACCTTTGAAAATTTATGGTATTTCCTACCCCTAGAATGAAAAACACCACAAATGTTTTGTGGTCAATGTAATTGTTGCAGGTGGTTAATGCCGAATTTTTATTAGTGGTGCCTACATTAGGGCCTTTCATTTTTTAAAATGTACACCCTAATATACTCTAGACTTCCAAGTGGTGAATTATACAGGGCATAGTTACTTTTCCACACACTCCAGTGTGCCTGTGAACATCATTAGTTCTCCTTCCCATTATATTTACAGTACTTGAAAATCTTTTAGCTATAAAACACACTGCAGGGTGCTCAAAGTCAAAAGGCTGACAAGACAAGTATAATGCCACTCAAATATGACAAACCTTTAGAGCTGTGTGAAATTACTAATTAGATATTTAATGGGGAACTGCAAAACCTGTGTTTCCCTCTTTTATTTCTTTAAAATAATGATGATAATAATCATACTTTGCTCTTCTACATTGCTTTTTCTGAGTAGATCTCAAAGTGCTTTACAAAGGAGGTCATTATCATTTTCAAAGATGGTAAAACTGAGGCAGAATGAGAAGAACTAACCTGCCTCAGGTCACCCAGTAGTAAAGCTGGGAATCGAACATAAGATTCTTGAGTCCCAATCCAGTATTCTAACCCTTAGTCCATACTGACTTTTAGGATATGTTACAATAATCACAGGATATTTTCTTCTCCATTTTTCCCCAGATTTCCCATCCCCCCCAATATACTTTAACTTAGAAAAACATAAGCAAGTTTTCATTTTCCAACTTTTCCTGAGTGACTGCCAGGATCCTGGCAGACTGGGAGGAGGACCTCAGAGGATATTTAACCCTGAGTTATTCACTTCTTTTGTCAGCTGGCCACTAACATAAATTGTGTTTCCAAGATACACAAAGTCACTCACTCTTTCATACTTTTCTCATACATCTACCGGTATTACAGCATTTTGTCCATTCTCCATGGCCTTGTTCTTCTGCATACCAGTACAAAGTTCTACTTAGCAGTTTCTGTGCTTATGCTCATAAAAAGTCTTTTAATTCCTTCCAAGTTGATAACCCGAATGACTATATCATCTGGACATTTTTACACCAGAATAGCACATTTGGGTTGCAGTGATGGATGCCTCACGCCTGTGTGGCACTCTTCGGAGAGTGTGTGTGGGCCTTCAGACCAGTGGCAAGGAGGAATAAGTAAGTGATTGAATTTCACTCTTTGTGGATATTCATATGAGTTTGAATGAAAATTTATAGATTTCATTAATGGCTTTGAAAAAAATAAAACACCATCAAGCACACATGTTTGCTGGGAACATGCGGCCAGAATTGCAAAGGTGTTGAGTCCCCACAGCTCTCATCGATCTAAATGAAACTGCAGCTGCTCGGCAACTTTTGAAAAGGATGAAATGTCGTCATACGCAAAACCATGAAACTTCCCATATTTGATCCTGGGTGAAGTGCTCCATTTTCCATAGAAAACAGTCATGGTTTTTTGGTTGCTTTTTAAAAATAAATAAATAAATACATCTTATGGCAGGTATTTTATGCTCCACAGAAGCCCTTTCTTTTTCACAGAAATCAGGGAAGCATTCATAGAAAACCCTATAAATAGGTCCATATTTTCTTGAGAAACTGTGAAAGAAAGTGGGGTTTTTTCTGCCTGTATTGTTGGAGGTGACAGGGTATTTTTGGTTTGGTTTTGGTTTGGTGTTTTTTTACAGCTCCATTTGGTACTCTCCTTGTACAACACTTGCAAAGTGCCTGCTTGCTATTTTAAAATAACACTGAATTTGCAAATTCCAACCTGTGGATAATTTCTCCAACCCTCACGTATACAAAACTTCCCATCTACTTCAATAAAAATGAATATGGAGCCAGTATTGAAGCACTTACACTGGTGTAATTAACTTCTATTCATAGCAGAACAAGTCATTCCATCTGAAAAAAAGAATTGCTCTTTATATAAGGCATGGTCACAATAGAAATCAGTTCTTTTTAAGATACAATTTATTTTAAGTTTAAAGAAAATGAAGGAGGAAATAACTGCCTAAAACTAGACAATATTCTTCTTCACTTTCCCCTATCACCTGAAAATCCCTGTGAAAGGGTCCAATCTGACACATATTAACTGCACAAGATCAGCTCTACAGTTGCAGCATAAGTGGTATGTGCTCTTAAATAAACAGGACAAAATTTGATTTAGTTTTTTTCCCATGAGTGATTTTTTTAATCAAACCATTATGAAAATAAATACCTAATTTCATCTCAGAACATTTAACAGTACTGCAGTTTTATGAAATCAGAGCGAGACCATAATTTCAAAAGAAAACAAAAACAAAACCTATTTATCCTGTTTTGCATAGTCCTAGTACAACTGTAGCTTTTAAAGGTGACTAATTTTCCATAACTATAGTGCACAACTGAGCACCGACAAGAATAAAAAAAACAACAGCAGTATCTCTCCATTATACTCTCTCTGGGCAGTGGCAAATTTTAAAGGTGAATACTGCTTTAATGCACATGAAGGAAGATTTTTTTTCCCTTTAAATGATTAAATGCTTAAGGCCCTATTCTGAACTTTTCAACTCACATGTGCGCATCTTTGATTAGGCCATGTGTCTACTGCATGGCTGCAGAGGTAGCTGTTCTGCCCAGTGTTCTGAACTTCTGAAAGCTCAGATACATCTGAGCAGGGACAATTTATCTCAAATATTTCTGAAGTTTTTTGATTCTGTGATCACCAGCAGTTCAATACTGCAAAACTCAGTTCATCCACATAGAACATAATTGTCAGGAGAAACAACAACAAAAGAATAACCTTTTCTGCTAAATAATATTACTGTACACTTTATTTGCCTGTTGACTTACAGTAAAACCCATGCTAGCTATAACTGTAAGAGATGGCAGAACGACTGACATAATGACTGCTATGTACATGTACCAAATACATAGTCTCTCTATGGCAGCTAGGTGATCGATAGGCTTGACAGGTTTTTTATATAATTTCAACAGATATCAGCTTATTTTCCAACTTTTTTATTTGTATCAATTAAATTTTTCATGTTTGCATAACATTTTGGGTTTTAAGCAATTATTTGTGTTTTATTGATTTACATGTACACAGTTATGGGACATTATGGGAGAAGGGAGTCAGATGATAGTAATTTAAAGATGATAGGTAAAGCTACCTAAATGGCACCTCTGCTCCAGCTTAGCTAATGCCAGCATTTCAACATGTTTTATAGTCATTAAAGGTGAGACTCTAAGCTCTCAAGCAGCATTTTTTCTTACTTTGACTATCTGCAAATTTTGATCACGATCAATGACAATATTTCTGTTTGGGTTTGTCTGTGACATTTGCCAATAAAAATCTAGTCCTCCAAGCCTAGTTAAAGATACTATGAAAGGGACAGACAAATCCTGCTCAGAGGACAATACAGAATACAAGACCCACTCCTGTATAGATTGTGCTACCTCTCTGCTGTCTTGTCCAATATCTCTCTCCCTATACTTATGAGCCCCTAGTCACCTACATCTACTCTATTAGGATTTCTTACTAACAGTGCTCTTATCAAAATTCTATAGACTTGATAAAGGTGAAACAAATGGGGCTCTTCAGAAATTAAATACAATTCTGTATCAATTCTATGGAATTTAAAACCTATATAATTTAAAAGAGAACAATATCCTTTCTTTAGAATTATTAAGTCATCCTGTGTAGCTTAATGGAAGTTTATATTCCTACAATAGCCTCTCTAGGTCTGTTAATTTCCACGACCTTTTACACAAAACAAATTGAGATGTATCCTCTAAAAAGAGAATCCTGACATATATATACAGTAGTTCAGTATAAACTGAGAACCAAAATGAATTCCATTAAAAACAGATCTATAATAGTAATTTAAAACCTGGGCAAGCAAACACATCCACAACTTTACTCAGATGAATAGCCCCATTATTTGCAAGTTTATGTTGTAGATATACATATAATTATGATTAATTTTGTATCAATACTGACTTTGTTTTAACAATATATTTTAAAATTTATGAAGGGCAAATAATATATGATATTTGTAGAGAAAATTAATTGATACACGGATGACGTGGTAAAATCATAATACAGTGAAACCCTAGCCTTTAAAGGCTGAAAAATACATAGGATATATTTCACTCTAGGTTGCTGAACACAAATTTACAAAATAATAAAGATATAGACACACAGGAGTAGCCGTGGTTTATTTGTGTGTGACAATCCTCGCAGGTCAAAGTTTCACGTCTAACTAAACTGGAAATAATGGCACTTCACTCTCCATTGAAAGATTTGATTTCTGAGAGATGACACAAACGCAGATGGTAAATCAAAGATGATTTTAAGACAAAGGTTTGCAAATGGTGGAGGTCCACGGAGCTGATTCTGTCACAACAGTGAAGCAGCTGTCATTCAGCAAGCAGTGACACTTACTGCTTGCCGTAGCCCACTGTGGGACTGGTTTAAAGCTTCCAGCGGCTTTTCTAATCCACTAAAGTTAAACAAAAAAACCACCTTCTTGTACAGCTGCTTCATATCTCTGTCGGGCAAATTTCACTATGATCTAATGTGCTAATGAGTAAAAAAAAAAAAAACACCTCAGAACAGCAAAATCACAGGAGGACAAAACCAAACTGCAATGTGAGAGAGACTAGAAAAAGTTGCAGCTGAAGGATATAAGGGATTTTTTGTTACTGATTCTACATTATGGATCTGACTATTGCAGAAGCCATTGCTACAGCTAGTAAAGATAGTTCCTACACCTAGAGAGAGAGTACTAAAAATTCACAGATGGAAGACAGGGTTTATAACTAAGTTGTTGTATTTTCATCTTTCTTTCTTAAAAACTGTCCATGTTACTTTTTCTGGTAACCAGCACTAGCATCACTGCTGGGAAAGTATGAAATGAGTAAGGGAACAGGAGGGGTGCAGAATAGCATTCTGCTATAAACAGGAAGTCAACAAGATGAAAATCTTGGACAGCTACAGTTTTAGGACATAAAGCAATATAATTTGTCTTTCAGACAGCTAAATGCAGCTAAAAAGTGGAGGTGAGGAGCTTGAATTGCTGTGCAAATATTCCAAAAGGGAGGGGAAAAGAGCCAATATGAGAGTATGTTGATCATTGCCTAACAAAACAATAAGATTAATTAGACCCTCATCCTGCAGAGACTCATGATTGTGCTTTACTTTATACCCCAAAATACTACTCGTACACTGTTACTTTAGGATAAGAATCGATATTTGAAATCATTCTACTGTCTTTGACTACAGACATTAACATTATTTTTAAATTAACTGTGTTTAAATCATATAATATTGTTGAAGTATTAAGAAGGAGCATGCAGGTGGGAGAGATATTTAATTGAACAAAATAAGTTTTAATTTTGAAACAAAATGAAATTTACAATGAAAAAATAAACACAAAAATGTGGCATAAAGGAAACAATCCTGCTATATTTTCATCTAGTCAGTTCTCCCCTGACCTTTATACTCCTATGTTTGTGGATTAGTAGGTTTACACTCTTAATTTAATGTTCCTGCAAATGCTAATATTCTTTTCTGGTATCAGGAGAAAATTTCAACATCACCTTCTTAAGCATGAATGAGTATAGTTTTGAATTATGTCTCTGTGTATGATTCAATTATGTTGCATATTACATAAATGAAGGCTGCTAATGTATTTTATGTAACCTTGTTCCCTATGGCTTCGGACAGCCACTACTATATCCGCATTATAAATAAATCAAAATGATTATTTTAAGGATAGCAAATTATGAAGTTCTACAGTCCGATTGGAGGTCTCCAGACATTCGCTGTCTGTCACTGATATAAAACTGAACATTCACTGAGGGTTTCTGGTGATAACATAAATCACAATTCTGGAGTGGTTTGCATTAAAAAACAAAAAACCTCAAAGATGAAAATATATCTTCATAATTTCCATGCATTTTTAATACCACACAAGGACCCGGTTACATATTTAATACAAATGTAATATTTCATCCTCTAACCATTTATATAGAGTTTCTAAATGCACAGGTATTTGTACTGATTTTCTAAAGCTGTTGCTTTCCAACTTGGGTGCATTGGAAGCTTGTGTGTGGCATGGTAAATTAAGTTCTGTTTAAATGTGCAGAGTTTTAATGTTTACATCAGTTCTATCATCTTTGAAAGGATAGCCTTCTGCAAAAAGGTGAAATCTTGTTCAAAGGACTCCCTTTATATTTATAGAAAAAGCCAACGGGAGAGACAAGGTCTATTTTTTCATTCTCTCATATCACAATTATGCCCCACAAACCTTTAACCTATAAACCCAGTTTGGGGCTAAAATGAGTTTGGGGCTAAAATGTGTCTTATGCTAGCTAGATAGTCACCTGAATTGTATTTATTACCTTCATTATTTGTAATGCTCTGTTAAAGTCTCGAAAAAATATTTATTTCACTACATAGTCTGTGCTTTTTCTTTTTGGCATTAAACATTAATTCCTTCACATTGAGGGCTTATCTTTACTATTGGGGTAAATCAGTGTAAGTTACGCTACTCCAGCTGCTGTATCTTCACTGTGCTGCATTGATGGGAGATGCTCTCCAGTCGACTTACCTACTCTTCTCAGGGAGCTGGAGTACTGGAGTCGACTGGAGAGCATCTTGCCGTAAGTTTTGCAGGTCTTTACTAGACATCTGCTGCATCAATTGCATCAGCATTGATCTCCCCAGTAGTGAAGACAACCTCACAGAGTGCTACTCAGGAAATCCGTGTCTAGAGGTGTTTCAAATGGAATGGAAGCCAACATAGATTCATGTTTTTAGATCCCTGTTGAGCACATACACTGTTGCTGTTGGTCAGCAGGAGTGCACACAGCTTTTTGGAATCTTGTTAATTAGCTATTTTAATTGAGAGAGAGGCAGCGGAACTCAGCTGCACAATTTTGAGAATACTGTCCGAGTGCATGTTCATTATGTGGTGATCACTCTAGTGGCTGTGACAAATCTCCTATGTAAAGCTTGCTGTTGATTATGTAATTATTTTTAAAACAAAACAATATCTGCTCATCATCGAACTGTTAGGAAATTTGTATTATGTGCCAGATCTGAGCAGGCAGTTCCTTTGCAATCTCACTGCAAAACTGGGCTCCATGTAGATGTAGAAACCTGTCCACAAGGATATTATTGCCGGATCAGAAGTCAAGTGTCTAGCCCCAGTCTTTATATTGGCCTTGGGCAAGATAGTATCCAAATTTTGTGGCTTGAACCACAGAGATATTCAGAATGAAAAGAGGTCATAGCAGTTTGTAACTGTTTTGAAGTAGGCTAGAATTGATCCCTTAACTATTCAGCAGCAACCCTTTTACACCATTGGCTAATAAACATTCCAAGCAATCTAAATACTGAATCGCCTACTTCCATTTTATAACACAATTGTTTCCTTTGTTCTCTATTTAAGCAAAAACATAAGAAGAAAGTGCATTTGGGAGAAGAGATGAGAAAAAATATTTTAATACATGGACTTCTACTCTACGGCAGCAAATTGGTGGCTATAAATATTGTACTACATTCAAAGTTGTGTACACGCCATCTGGTGACCATGTGCTTAGTGTATCTATGGGGCAAAAGAGGGAGGGAGGGCTTGTCATCCCCTTATTTATTTTCAATGCTCAACTATGCACTTTCTTAAATCCTAGCCATATGCTAGAGCATCTGTTAAAGGAACATTTTTTTTCTAAATTTCTCATTTTAAATTAAGTTGAATTTGCCCTTTAGAATTTCATGCACTGAACAATACTTTAGAATGCCAGATACTATCGATCAAATTATTATTATTATTATTGCTGTACTGCCCAAAGTCTAGTAGGCAGCCTCATCAAACAGAAAAAAAAATTCCATTTGTTAAAGAATCAGGATCTTCCAATTTATGGCACCAAAATGCAAAATCACCTCTCTTTATTTACAGCTCTATTTACCAAAGTAGTTATGATTAACTAAAATGTCACTCATTCAGATACTGTAATGAACATATTTTAATTTTTCCTCACACTGCATTTTACATTCTCTAATGTGTTAGCATTAACAAAAGCCTTTTTGCATGAATATAAAGAGATGCTGTTCAGCGGTTATACATGTGAAGAGGAAATTCTGTACTTTAATGGAAGAATGTTTCATTTACCTGAAATCATTACTTAATTTACAGTGCACTAACAAACAGAGTATGCCAGCATGCCTTTGGCAAAAAAAACAACAGTCTTTGTAGTTATTCATCACATCCATGTCACAAAAGAGTAGTTCAAACAAATATAATCTTTAAAAAAATGTACACATTTATATTACAAAGATTTTCATTTGGAAATACAGGGGCCCCTAGCCTGCAGACCTTACTCATGCAAAATTTCCATTGAAGTCTACAGGGGTTGTCTCTGTGAAACTATTACAAGAGCAGGTCCCAACTTCACTGCTCGAACTTTTAATTCATCATCCCTTTTGCTAATTGAACTAACTGAAAGCTGGAATGAGGTATTGAAAAGAGGAATGTATGAAGTTTATCAGGATGATGTTTATTATTTCAACAGAAAACACTTGTCGCTTCTAAATCGCGTTGAATACATGCAGCTCCTCCTTCCCATGCAGAATCATTTGTATGGGAACTCATTTTTTCCTTGCGCTATTAAATAGGGCACTGCAGCCTTCTTGAACTTTTCCCCTTTATCAGAATTCCAGAATTATCCAGATTGACGTGCCCATGTCACTGGCACTAGCATTATCCTACACTCCGACACTAATTTCATGCACCAGATCCCATGATGAACCTGGGTTGTGCAGTTTCTCAGTATTTATGCTAGGTCAAGGTGGCAGAATTTAATCTTGCAAAGCTAGCCCCAAAAGGGCACACCAGCTGCTGTGTCTAAATAAATCAGATAACAGCAACAGATCTAAAGAGGGAATGAGACAGAAGTAAGTGAGATTATTGCATATGGTTAAATCCTACAACCCTTATAACCATCTCCAAAACACATATTTGTTATTGACTGCGTAAAAATAATGTTAAAGCATCATTAAAATCAGCCGATAATGTCAGTTTGGAATATTTTGTTTCTAATTGTGTTTTAAAAATAGGATTGTTGTTAGAGTCCTAAGAGCAGCTGGGAAGAAGTTCAAATGCGGGTCAGCATGCAGCCAAACTGAGCTAAGATTTCTGTATCTTTAGCCTAAATTAGAAGAACATTAAAAATCAATGTACTGTGATATGAAATGGCAGTTCTGAGCCTGGTACACAAACAATGTGTAGAAATGAGGACAGGGTGTTGTCTTACAGAGCTGATTTCTTCTGAAAGCACTGACAAAAGCTTGGGAAAATGAAAACAAGAGAAGAGGCCTTTCCCTTATTATTTTTAATGTAAAGAAATAGAATAGCGATAGTGTATGGAGATTGTAAAATGCCCTTATTTTACACTCCGCATGAATTATGAAGTTTACTAGCTTCCTAAGTGTGTACCCAAAATAGAAATTACTGTATCTCACAGAAATCAAGATAAGACCATCACTGCTGGAACTGATAGATACTGGACATAAAACAGAATTGTTCTGGCTGTTCCCTGCATCTGTCACAGTGCATTGTATCAGTTCACAGCACTGTGCACTATGCTGTACTGGAACTGGGCAGGAAGTGATACTGTAATGCCCCAACTTCTCTTGCACTCATGGATACCTTTATGATGTCCACAAAGACACCATAATTTGATTCCATTCCCTAAAAGTAGCTATTTGGGAATATGACATGACCACATCAGCAAATTAGCATTTCCCAAACTGCATTAATAGAATCTTAGAATCATAGAATATCAGGGATGGAAGAAACCTCAGGAGGTCATCTAGTCCAACCCCCTGCTCAAAGCAGGACTAACCCCAACTAAATCATCGCAGCCAGGGCTTTGTCAAGCCTGACCTTAAAAACCTCTAAGGAAGTAGATTCTACCACCTCCCTAGGTAACCCATTCCAGTGTTTCACCACCCTCCTAGTGAAAACGTTTTTCCTAATATCCAACCTAAACCTTCCCTACTGCAACTTGAGACCATTGGTCCTTGTTCTGTCATCTGGTACCACTGAGAACAGTCTAGATCCATCCTATTTGGAATCCCCTTTCAGGTAGTTGAAAGCAGCTATCAAATCTCCCCTCGGTCTTCTCTTCTGTAGACTAAACAATCGCAATTCCCTCAGCTTCTCCTCATAAGTGATGTGCTCCAGGCCCCTAATCATTTTATTGCCCTCCTCTGGACTCTTTCCAATTTTCCACATCTTTCTTATAATGTGGGGCCCCAAACTGGACACAGTACTCCAGATGAGGCCTCACCAATGTCGAATAGAGGGGAACAATCATGTCCCTCGATCTGCTGGCAATGCCCCTACATATACAGCCCAAAATGCTGTTAGCCTTCTTGGCAACAAGAGCATGCTATTGACTCATGTCCAGCTTCTCGTCCACTGTAACCCCTAGGTTCTTTTCTGCAGAACTGCTGCCTAGCCATTCAGTCCCTAGTCTGTAGCAGTGCATGGGATTCTTCTGTCCTAAGTGCAGGACTCTGCACTTGTCCTTCTTGAACCGCATCAAATTTCTTTAGGCCCAGTCCTCTAATTTGTCTAGGTCACTCTGCATTGTATCCCTACCCTCCAGTTTATCTATCACTCCTTGCAGTTTGGTGTCATCTGCAAACTTGCTGAGGGTGCAGTCCACACCATCCTCCAGATCATTGATAAAGATATTGAATAAAACCGGCCTCAGGACCAACCCTTGGGGCACTCCGCTTGATACTGGCTGCCAACTAGACATGGAGCCATTGATCACTACCCGTTGAGCCCAACGATCCAGCCAGCTTTCTATCCACCTTATGGTCCATTCATCCAGCCCATACTTCTTTAACTTCCTGCCATTGCCATCCCTGAAAGCAGCATGCTGAGTGCTTTGAAATGATCTCTGAATAAGCCTGGCAACCCAGGCTCACTCAGCTTGTGCACTTCAGTGTTTGTGCCGATCAATTTCCAAAATGGTGGTTGCAGTTATTCCAAACTGAGGCTCTGATACAGGAAAGTATCCCTATTTGGAACAGAATTTAAGCATGTGCTTAAGTCACATTAAAGAGGAAGAGTACAAACTATGGTTCATTGAAATTTCCTCTCAAAACTATTACTGGACAGAAAATTGATGTTTTGACAATATGATTTTTTAATGCAAAGTGTCCTCCTTTCCACAGAAAATCTGAATTTTTCATTAAAAAAAACCTTAAATATTTTTTTTGCTGAAAGTCAGTGTATTTCCATTTGGAAATCATGCTGCGATGCTTCGTGGCAGATATAATTTCATTGTTTCATAATCTCATTCTTCTCCATGAGCTCCACAGCCAGACTACATCTACCCTGAAGCTCTCTGGCCAGGGAGTCCCATGATGAATGCTTTCACTTTCCAAAAGGGAAGACTGAGGTCCCTAATGGGGATGAAATCCAGCTTATAGAGGAGAAAGGGGGTTTAAGGCACCTGAACCATAATTCAGATGAGGCACCATTCTTCCCACAATCAAAGTGTTTTGGGGTTTGGGCAACATTTTTCAGTTTTTGAACTTCCACTGAAAAAATCAAAATTTTCCCTGGAAAATTCAAAAGATTTTTTTTTTAATATTTCCATGGAAAACAATGCCCATTTTTACCAGCATTTTTTTAAAGATATCCACACACATGTCTTTTCTAACACAGAGATGAATGACCCCATGTAACCTGTGCTGTACCCTAATAAGTCCATGCTGACTGAACATTTGCCAGCCTGGAGAAGGTGTTTCCAAACTGTCCCCACCACATTCTATAACACCAAGAGTGGGGCCCAGACCAACAAGCAAAGAGGGGAGAAGAGGAAAATAGGCAGGAACATTTCCTGAAAAAAACTAAATTGTTTCATCAGGAAAGCTAGAGAGTCAAGGTGGGTGATGTAACATATTTTATTGGACCAACTTCTACACAGAGCTCTTCTTCAGATCTTTTTCAGACCAGAGCAATGTGAAGATCAAAATCTTGTTTCTCTCTCTCATCAACAGAAGTTGGTCCAATAAAAGACAATTACCTCACCTATTGTCTCCCTAATATCCTGGGGGGACTAACACAGCTACAACATTGCAAATCGGGCAAGTTGTTTTATTTTAGTACAAGCCTGATATGTTAAAAATGTTAGCCATAAAAATTACATTTAAACAATGTGTAGGTTGGTCATCAATTGATGCGGGGAAATGTAGCATAGCTGACAGCCAGTCCTTCAGTTACACAGGCCAGATTCTGCCACTCAGACCCATGTTTATTGGTAACTTACTTCACAAACATCTAACTTTGACTCATAATTATTAAAGATCTAAGAAATAACATCTTGAGACTGAGGCATAAAGTAAACATTTCAATGTCAAATTTAAATCCATTCCAGGGATGGCAGCATAGACTAGTTGTTAGACTTCAGGAGAGGGAGTCAGGAATTGGAGTTCTTAGCCAGACATTAACTGCTCTGTGAACTCAGGAAGCCCTTCTGTGCCTCAGTTTCCCCTATATCTAGAAAACAGTGACCTCACTGGGATGTTGCAAATCATACTCAGTTAACACTTGTGAGGTGCTGTGAGACTCTTGGGTAGTAGATGTGTGTGATATTATTTGTATGCAGAATGTTTATTTTTCTTGGTCTCTGTCTATCACATTTTTAAGAGATAAAAGGGGAGCATTTTAAAAAAAAAAAAACTGAGCAAGAAAGATACACAGAGCTCAGCATTTTCTCTGCTTTTGTAACTGGAAAGCCGCCTTCAAAACAACTCCTGTCTCTCAGGTAGATATGCAACTGGGCAGTATTTAAAATGCATATTATGTACTTAAGAGAGCAGAAAACCTCTGGGCAAATATTTGGGTCTTTTTTGACAGCTTGTGTCATGTTGCCAGTAATTACACAATTAATTATTTGGGATATGTCCTAAAAATCTTTCGATTTTACATCTCAAATATTTTGGGAAAATAGTATTTACATGTAAACAGACAGGGCAAAATGCCAGCTTATTAGCTGCTGAGCTGAGGATGGGGAGCGGAGAAGCAATGTAGGCTGGGTATCAGAGAGAAGAGCCAGTCTGCAAAATGTCTCAGGTTGTGCAGTCATTCCACTCAATGCAATGCACACTCCCAGTCCTTTGAAAAAGTTCTCTAGCATCCCTTTCTATTTTCCCTGGCTAGCACATGATGCTGAAACTCATCCCCTCTCCCCGCCCCAAATGTTACTAAGCCAAACTATGCACTGAAAACTAGTGAGACTTTATAAATGTGAAAGGGCTTAGTCATTCTGTGTGCAGGACATTGCAGAGGGGACAAAAAAAATTCCATGTCATGGAGTTGGATTTATGCACTTTATGCCTGATCCTTCCATTGAAGCAGGACAACTGGATCAAGAAGGCGAATTAGATTCCAAAACTTGCATATCTCAGACAATCTTCCAGAAGTAAGTTCCATTCATGTGGAAGCCCGCCCTGGTAGGGAAGATTCACAACACAGAGTGGACATTAATTTATGAATAGGTCACTTTTACTTTGCCTTGGACAGCAGCCATTCCAACAGTCCTAGCCCCTCTCCCCATCTCTGTCCCACTTCCACAGAACTCAGCCTCCACACAACTCCCAGTAAAGATATTCAGCAAAATCTGGGATAGAGGGAAACTATACAGTGGAGGTGTCATTTCCCAGATCCCTATTTCATATCTGAGTACCTTCTGATCACAAAAGCAGGAGTGAGAGGAAGAGGTTTGTCCCTGGTGAAAACTCAGAATCAGAGCCGGAACAAATTTTTCATACAAAATATTTTTTCACCTAAAATACAGATTCAGTTGATAAAAAAGTTGCAAATTTGTGTTGAATTCACCAAATTGTTTCAGTAACCCCCTACCCCACAAAAAATTGGTTCATTTTGCCTTTCTAAAAATATTCTGATTTTTCCTATTCAAAATGACTTATTGTTTTGCATTTTACTTCAATTTAATTTTTAAAAGGGGTGAACTCAAAACCAAAAATATTATATTTAGGGGGAAACAAAACCAAATATTTTCAACTTTTTGAGAAAAAAATATATTTTGGGTTGACCTGAAATGATTTCCGCCCCCTGTTCTCACCCAACAGTTTTTTGTATGGCTCTACTCACAAAACTTGTACCAAGTACTGCAGATAAGACCACTGAAGTCCGTGAAAAGCAGCTTTCTGAAGAGAATGGTCTGATGGTGTACCCCATAAAGCTTTATGGGGGGGTGCCTGTAAATATATGTATGATGTTACTGGAATATGGTTTTTCTAAAAAGTTATATCTCTGTGAAGGTAATGATCCACTGGATCTGTTCATCCTATTTGTATGTATGTGTCTGTGTTGTATTCAGAGTTATGAATATTGACTATGTGCTTGGTTGGTTGTATGTGGACTTTGGAAAGCAACTGAGCAGCTCTCTGAGAAAAAACTATTCTCAGTTAAGCCCAATTGAGAACCAGTCAAGCAAACAATGAACTTTGAAGACACCCGTCCACACCTGAGCTTCCTCAAGAATGTGGCCTGACTGGTAATGAGCAGAGTCTGGTTCAAACCGGGAACTGGGCCATGTGATCTGAGAGTCCATGTAGACTCTGGATAAGAAGGAGGAGGGGCTCTCCACCTAGAGGAGGAAGTCTATATAAACCTGGGAGACACCTCTCCATTTGGTTCTCAGCTGGCTCAAACAACAGCCCTTCACCCCCCAAGGATTCCTGGAAGAAACTGGAACAGAGGACTGTGATGCAGGGGAGGTGCGAGTGATTGCTGGACCCAGGCTAACAGAGTTTAGCCTGAAAGAGGGAATTCACTGAGGGGGAGGCTTTTTGCTCTAATAGTGTTAGATTTGCGTGTTCTGTTTGTTTTGTTTGGTAATTCACTTTATTCTGTCTGTTACTACTTTGAACCACTTAAATCCTATTTCCTGTCTTTATTAAAATCACTTTTTACTTATTAATTAACCTGGAGTATGTGTTGGTACCTGGGGAAGCAAACAGCTGTGCACATCTCTCTATCATTGTTATAGAGGGCGAACAATCTATGAGTTTGCCCGGTATAAGCTTTATACAGGGCAAAACAAATTTTATTCAGGGTTTGACCCCATCAGGAGTTGAGCATCTGAGTGCCAGAGGTAAGAATACCTCCTGCCTGTTTCCAGGAAGGCCCACAGCTGTTAGGGGACGTGGCTCAGACCAGGCAGGGTACTGAGGTCCTAAGCTGTTGGGGCAGGAAAACTGAGGCAGGAGTAGCCTTGGCACTTCGGGTGGCAGCTCCTAAGGGGTTTCTGTGATCCCAACCCGTCACAAATGGAAACAGCTGTTTAACAATGCACAGCAATGCAGGCAACATGAGGGTAAAGCAGGAAGGGAAGCATGTCATATGAAGCTAATCCTCAAGAGGGATGTTAGGTGGGTGAAACACAGTTCACCAAATTGGAATTAAACCAATACATCTGGGTTAAACACACCTAGAAAAAGTACTATGAGATCTTAAATTACTACAGTTGGTAAAGAGCTCAGTTTGTTGCCTGATGATCCTTCACTGCTTTGTTTCTTTAATAGCACAGGTATAAAAGGCTAAGTGAGGGTAAAACACTAATAATCTGATTTGGTAGTTTATTGCACTAGACAAGAAACCTAGAACCTCCAGCAACACAGTGTCCCTGAACATCAGCCTGAGACATTAGGTCAGAAACTAAGGGCTTGTCTACACTGCCCTGGCATTTGGACTTCAGGGATGTGAATAGTGAATAGCCCCAAAGTGCTGCACTATAACTCTGGTATGGATGCTGCAGGTGTGAACTAAAAAGTTCCTACATTGCTTTTAGTTCACACCTGCAGTGTCCATACGGGAATTACAGTGCAGCACTTTGGTGTGCCATGCTATTCATAACCCATGATTTGAACAACTGGGCAGTGTAAGTCAAAGGGAAGAGTTCCACTATTGATTGTCTACTGTATTACCAACCTCACTTTTTTGCAGAACTGAAAGAATGATCCAATTTTTCCATGTACCACTTCTACCCAACCTCGCTTACCTTCTGAGAGTGGACATCCACAGACAAAGCAGTGCATGGTTGCAGCAGCCTCAGAGACTCACTTTCAATGTAAAGAAAAAAATGATTATGTGTCATATAAAGTCCTGAAACATATTTTCACCATAAAAATGCTGACCATAATTTAAGAGCAACAAGATCAGTAACATGACTGCTTTTAGAAATGGATGATCATTAGTTACCCACTTGAACTGAATTGTTGGAAAGGAATTGTGAAAACACTGGGTAAAAATATTAAAATAGATAAATGGTCCACTGCCTGGTTGTTGTCAGCCTTGTGTTTCCAGTACATATTATTTCTGTCCTCTTAAAGGGCCAGGTATAGTTACTAATTTTATTTATTTTGGCCTACTGAATAATAAAGGCAAAGTAACAATTTTGTGGGAACAAGTCCCTGTTTCAGACATTTTAGCATCATTTCCATTTCTAGAAGTGTAATGTTCTCAGAGTCTATTAAAGTGATATTTTTGCTACCAACCTCTCTTCAAAGGAACAGAACATACTCCTTTCATATATCTATCTCCCTTGTTGAACTGATCGATTCACATTGTTGCATGTCAGGAGCAGGTGTGGGTGATCAAACACTAATATTTTCATCAGGCTTTAAAATGCATATGTCTGCTGACCCTTCATGTGTCAAATACTGACCCAGTCTTTTCAGAACTTCCAGATAGTCCTCAGATATAGATGTCTTTTTGTACTGACACAATTTTCATATTTTCCCCTTTGTATTCGAACATAAAAAATTTTCACAGGCAGAAACGTTTTTGGTAAGCGACTGATTAAGCAGTGATTTAAAAACAGAGAGGGAAAGAATTATACTGACTCTCTTTCATACTTGCACACTGATGCATTGGCTGTGTAGGCTTGGGAGACTGGTTGCAGTGCAATCAAAGTGGTTACACCTGTCTGTGCCTAGATCTCTTAGAGGTAGGCAAGAAAGCTGGTTTTAACACATAGGCTCCCCAGTGGAAAAGAGAAAATAATTTGCAGTATTGGATCATGGCTTGCCTTGGCTATCTGCAAGCAAGAGGAAAGCTTTCATTGGTGCTGCAATCCCATAGATACTAGTTAGAAGGGAGCCAAAATGAGAACAATTCAGAGACACCTTTGTGGAATTACTAAAGAACAAAAGTTATACAAATCCCAGACTATTTTGACTTTAGACTCAGATAATTCAAAGCAAAATCCTTTTAACGGCCTAATTGTTTCAATAGGAGAACAAACAGGGCTAAATAATGACAGAAACTGAATTAATGAGTAATTTGCTTGCAACAGTTCCATAGCCGGAGAAAACCTTAATTATTCTGCTGGCTGCACATGGGAAAACTTTCTCCCTACTTTTCACTGTCCTCCTGTTCCTATTGATTTTATCATAATTCAAATACGTGGCAAAATGTGCCTGAGCACAAAAGCAGAGGGCTAAGACTCACTCTCTTTTATTACACCAGAGAGGCACTAAGTAGCAAAGGATTTTGATTTAGATTCCAGCATTAAAATTAAATCACACATCCTAAGGAAAAATGATCTGTAATAATGGAAGTCACACACAGGGGGATTGAAAGTGCTATTGAATAATGTAGAAAAAAACAGTGGCAATGAATGTAAGGGCCCAATATGATTAAATGACGAGATATTTCAGAAAGCAATGTCTCCTGTCAGTGTTTTCTATTGATTTCCAGAATGTTATCAAACAAATTATGTGACATATGCATATCATTAAGTGCAAATGAATGATTGCCTTTTGATTTGGATTGCCCCATTTCATGGCTGTGCTCTTGACTTAGAAAGAGGTATAAAAAGTGGGGTGATTTTCAGTGCACCATACAGGTCAGGGTGAACTCATTGAGCCTCCAGGCCCCCAGGCAGTAAACTTACTTTCATTTTGTAAAGTATTGTACTGTGACACTGGCCACTGGATAGTGACATTATATATCATTCCATTACTACATCTTTGCTGTTGCTCTCACACCAACAGCACCACAGGTGATTTTATAGGTTAGCACATTTTCCCCAAAACAAATTAGATATCTATTTCTGTTTTGATGGCATTTGATTTTTAATTATGTCTTTATTGTTTATTTGATTTGATTTTTTTTCTATTTTAAAATTCAGTTTAGCAGTAATGCAATTTTAACAAGAAATAGGACTGTTGGCATGAGGGATTGAGGATTCTGGGAGAAGGAGGGGTTAGAATTGTCTGCACCCAAATATACAGCAGTGAATGAGGGATGGCTCCATGGATGCTCCTGAAAGCATCACCCGTGGATGGTGTTCATGACTCACATTGTTATACAACCTCACAATATTGTGATTCCCATAACTCCAATGTCATTACTTACTACCATAAGAATTACACTCATACCCCTCCCACACCATAAAACCCTATAACCGACCAATCAGCCAAAACAATATAAATATCTCTGACAGAAATCAGCCACACAATAAAATTAATCTACAAATCTAAAAAAAAATCCCCCCAAACCCCATAAACCTCAAACAGATTTTGCACCCTAAAAATGAAGACACACCAAAGATTACATGAAACCCACTTGGGATTTGGCTTGTGTTATTGATTATATGTGGAAAGTACTCCAGCAAACAGGGTAGATAGGAGAGATAGACAAACCCTTCTTAATCAGCCACTTCCAAGGCTTCCGAAATTGTCACCAGAGCTCTGGCCATTGATTTTATTTTGTGTTTTTGTGCAATGGGGAAATGAAAATTTGGGTTTGATCACACAAAAGAAATACATATGAGAAAAGAGCACTGACACAATCTGGGGCATATTCATCAATGATTACTTAATACACTACAAAATATTGGTCAGATAATTAATTGGCAGCTGATACTAGTTTGCCTACAGTGCCGGTAATGGCACACAAATTACAGTGCATGTGAAAGCAGCACACAAAAAACCAAAAAAATAATTGAAAAGAATCCTATAATGTATATGAGGGATTATATGTAACTATGCCATTTATATGTTTGAGAACAGCTATAATTAGGTTCTAAGCATAAAAGTGTGTAAAAGACATAAGGTACAATTTTCAAAAGTGCTTGAGTCATTTAAGAGTCTAAGTCCCATTGTCCAAAGTGCCTTAAGGGGAGCCTATATTATTTAGCTGCTTTTGAAAATGTTACACCTAATCACTCATGCTTCAAGGCATAAACCAACCTTACATGGTTAGGAAGAAGCTTCCTCTAAGGACATACTCTTCCGTAATTTCCACTGCAGGGTGTTTTGTACCTTCTTCTGAATCATCTGGTACTGACCGATCAGAGCCATATCCTTGATTACTATCAAAGACAGGCTACCACTCTCAGAGATGTGGACCACTGGTCTGATCTGATCAGACAATTCCTGTGTTAAGAAAGTGAATGTACAGTAGATAACAGTAATGCAAACTGTGCATTCTGCCAAGCTCTCTATCTGCTCCTGAGATGAAAAATAATGACTCACACACTCAAAGTCCCCATGATTTACTTTCATGTCTCTAGAAATTTTATCCACTTAAGCCCTAGAGAGCACACCTTGTTACCTCTGCAGTGTTACAGAAATGTTAACTTCTGAAAGGTAAAGGATTTTATTTATAGATTTTTATTTCTTTCAGTAGAACAGATGGGTATGGCTGGTATGCAATGAACATACTAAGGACTCTCTTCACACCTCTGACAGTCACAGCTTTATAAACTCATGTGCTGTACATCTGTGGCTTATTGGAATGTACTTCACTGCACAGCGGGAGTATCTCAGCTTTAAAACTTTGCAATAGCTTTGTATCTATTTCCTCTACTTCATTCTTTGATTCTCTCCTTTCCCTTTGCATGTCTGTTCACAGCATTCTTCACCAAAGATGAACTTCAGAACCTTTGCAAAATTTAGGGTCTGATGCTTCCCCCTCCTCCTGCATGAATGGGAAACAGCTGTTATAAACAGGGCAGCAACCAAGCGGTGCCTCTGCTGTCCCCTCCCTTTACCAGGATATTGTCTCCACTGCATGTAGTTCAGTCATCATAGCTCTGGGAGAGAATGGGAGGGATAGGGGCCAACAAGGGTGTGATAGGTTGAGCCCTCCATAGCTTGATCTCCAGCAATCTCATAGGAAAATTAATGTTGCAAAGGAAACAATGTTTGCACTTCTCCTACCACAGTGCCTCACCACAAACAGGGATATGTAGCCTGGAAATCATAGAATAGCAGGGTTGGAAGATCATCTAGTCCAACCCACTGCTCAAAGCAGGACCAATCCCCAATTAAATCAGCCCCATATCTCTAAATGGTCCCCCTCAAGAACTGAACGCACAACCCTGGGTTTAGCAAGCCAATGCTCAAACCACTGAGCTATTCCTCACCCTGCCCTCCTTCCCCCAAGATCAATGCAGCTCCCTGTCCTTCTACAAAGTAGAAGGGTACTTTCATGTTGTACCACAAAAAGGCAATGTTTCCTTTTCCTCATAAGTCTTGAGAATACTCAGGACAATGTACCACACTTCTTCTGGAATGCCACCAAAAGAAAGCATCATTCAGACATTCCACAAGGTGAACTTCATGGACTTTCCTGGGCTAGAGTGCAATATAGTCCTTAATTATAAAGCCAGTGTTAACAATGCTGTGCTCCATAACACATGCTCATACCGTAAGCAATCATGGTAACACAGGTTGGTGGAGGATAGAGTGCCCAGGAAGTTTTGCAAGTTTCGCCATTCTGAGTTTCCACCTGATGCTCCCATCAGAAAGGAGAATGTTTGGGGTAACTGAGGATGCAGGCAACTCAGCCTCTGAGCCGACAAACCTAGAGAAACAAAGCAAAAATCCAGCAGAGACAGGGCTGGATTAAATCTAGGTCTCTAGGCACACCACAAGAAAGGGCTGCCTGAGGTTCCATTCCCATAACCTCTCTCCACACCTCACTATGGCCTCATCCCCTCTTGGAGTGGCTGTATCACGATCCCCATTCACCTTGAAGAGAGGATGGGTCAACAGCATGGAACCCCCTTCTGCCCCAAAGTGACTGCAGAGGCCCCTCTACCATGATACAGCATCAGGGGTGACAACTTCCCCCCAAAGCTGGGGTGCATCTGCTTGAGTGAGTGGGCTGTGTCTGCCATTTGCATTTCTTTCCTCCTGCCACACATAAAGTCCTCTACTAGAATAGTGGGGGCAGGGCCACTTAATAATCCAGTGAGATACATGGAGCAGTTCCCCCTTTCAGAGATATTTTCCCCAGTCTCTCTCTGCGGACACGGGCAGGCATCACTTCATTGGTTATATTCAGGATATATTTTCAAGGTTTTCTTCACAGCCATGAAGGCTAAAAACTTACTATTTTAAAACAAAAGCTGAAATTCTGATGTGTCATCATGACTCAGAGCTGGGGTCCTGGGCATGGGCCAATATCCCTATGGTGAGTCTGGCTCTAAGCAGAGAAGCTGCCACCCACAAGATTACCTGAACTCCCTTACATCTAACAGCATGACTTTCCCAGGAGACATGTGGCAAGGGGATCTTTAACTGGGCATACCGAGATGAGGATGGAGGCATAGAGTGACAGTTAATGCTGATTAGACCATTATCAATCTTGGCCAGTATTCTCCTGGGTATCTGTCTATCCAAGGGGGAGTCTGCCATGAAAACTGGCCTCTCCCTTGCTTAGCAGCGTTTTTCATGACCAACACACAATTCAAGGCAATGCCAGTGTCTACTCTGAGTGAGAATAGAGGAGCTTTCACATTCCCCCCAAATTAGGGAAAGTACTGTCCCTACTTGCCACCAATTGCATTTGCTCCCCTCCACCCACATGTAATGGTGGAAAGAATCAAGTGCATAAATGGCTATAAATAAGAATAGTCAGAGAATAAAGCATATGTATTTTAATAGTCTATAATCATGTAAGATTGGTATACTCACATTTGTTCTTAAAAACAAAATACATAATTAAATGATATGACATGGTGGGTTAATGAATCATCAGAGAGATAGAATTCCGAGTATTCTCAGTAGCAACATCTTGAGTTTTGGAAACAACTTTAGCAGAGGCCCTTTTCTTTCTGAGTTAGCATCCTGAGTAGGCATTCATCTTTCCATCTCATTTCCCCCATGTATACAGAATAAGCAGTGTAGATTATACATCTGGATTAGCACTTTTACCAAAAAAGACATATTGTCTATGTTCCCTTGGAGATCAATAAATAGATGGCAAAAGTGAAACAATCTATATGCCAATGCATGCCCATACATTTCTACATAAAAGCTCCACATGGTGTCTGAGTCAAAATTCAGGTCTGAGGCGGATCAATGGATGTGGACAGTAAACACAAAACATCTGACTATAAACTAGTTAGTCTCTAAGGAGCTACAAGTATTCCTCGCTTTCTTTAAAACACTCTATTCCTTCCTTATTTTTCCATGATACATCCAACTCTCTAATATAGCTCCTTACCAATTTCATATATAACAGGTGAAATTGACAAGGGAACTATAGTAGCAAGTTAGAGTCACTACTGTTAAGTAAATATCATTTATTGTGGTGACCATGCAATAATTAATTGTACACTGATTAATATTCCTAACTACAGTGATATGTAGCTTATAGATCCCATAAATTAAATTAAATCAGAACATATCATATTAGCTTTTGGAAGGAGTCATTAAAATACTTCAGGCCTTTGAATTAGGATTGGAAATTTAGTAACCAATGGATGAGAACTCTTCAAATTATACCAGCAAAACTTTAAATCTACCAAACCTAGGGACCTTACTTTTAATTTAAAAATAACAACTCAGTCTTTGACAAAAAGATTTAGTGCAATAAGTAACTGGTTATTTCTCAATCATTTACTGTGGTGTTTTAAGTGGTATTCTGCTATTCATTATTTATTGAGTAAGGAATAAAAAAAAAAGGGAGACCAAGATAGAATACAATTTGATCTGAATAACTAGGGGGAATAATATCCAAGACTTTCCTATCAGAAAATATTTAATAATTTTGTTCTGACAAAAAACTATTATTAGTCTGCATCTTTACTTATGCTTCTGCTGAGTAGCAGTCAGTCAGCCAATCTATAGATACAGAGGGGTTACTATAAATATTACTTTAACATAAATAAGGGGTGTAGATTCTAGCTGTAAATGGAAACCTAAAAGTTGATGGCATTCATGCCTCTGAAATATGGCTTAGTGCATTAGGGTCTATGGTTAAAACTACAGATTTTTGTCTTTATTATATCAGACTTTGTATACTTTTTTGTACACATTTGGGTGAGATAAAACAACAAGAAAATTAAAATTAGGGCAGTTCATCCCAACACATATTTTCTTGTCATTACTTCTGTGGCGGGGCGGCACGGCTGCACGCCGCCCGCGCCCAAAATAGCCCCTGGCAGCGGCCGGAGGAGGCCGCGCCAGCACGGGCTGAGCCCCGCCCCCGGAGAACCGGGAGCGGACAGGAAAAGCCGCGGCTGGCGGCGGGCCGCACGCCGCGGCCAGAGGAAGCCCCGGCGGCTCCGAGACGACCCCGCCCCCGGAGATTCGAGGGCGGGGGAGAGGAGACACGGCCGCCGGCGAGCCACACGCCGCGGCCGGAAGGAGGCGCGTCAGCGCCGGGCCAGCCCCGCCCCCGGAGATCCGAGGGCGGGAGAGGAGGGGCCTCGCCGCCAGCCAGCCACACGCCGCGGATGGGAGGGGCCACGTCAGTGCCGGGTCAGCCCCGCCCCCGGAAACCCGGGGGCGGCCCCGGCCAGATAAGATGGCTGCCCCCAGCCACAGGGTCGGAGAAGCCAGCAGCGAAGGAAGCCCCTCAAGGGCTGCCTCCGCAACCGGACTTCCCCGACCAGCAGCCCTACGGCTACTGGGAGAGACTGCCGCCCCTGCCGCTCGGCCACTACCCCGAGGAACCGCTGGACCCTCGGCTAGAAGCCCGGCTGACGGCACGGACAGCCTGCGACCCCGAGGGCCGGTGGGGACCACCACTGGACCGCGACGGGGACCAGCCGCCGACTCTGCCGCCTGGCTACCCCCCCGAAGAGGGACCAGACGTGCTGCACCGCCATCACCCTGGGGACAGGCTGCCGGCTCCGACTCCGCCGACAGCCTTCTTCCCTGAGGAACCCCCGACCGAGCTAGTCTGCTCCCCCGACGACCTACCCGACCTGCCTCCGGACAGCGACTCGGAGGAGCCCATGACCCTCGCCGACACCGAGGACTCCACGACCGGCCAGGTACCCAGGGAAGGGGAGTCCGGAGGTAGCCGGGAAGAGGGGCCCGAGCCGATGACAGTGTGCCTCAGCCAGGCACCCCGTTGACCACAGCCACAACCCGCGGTCCAGGCCCGGACGGGTCCGCTGAAAGGGAGAGCAGGGACACCACCCCGCTCCGAGACTAGCCCGGGACTCCAGACTAACCCCCGGGCGGGTCTGAGCCTGGCCCTCCCGCCCCCCCCCGAGTGGCGGGCTTCCGGGTCCGCGACCCCGCTAATTCCCCTTAGGGTCACCGACCGTGGACAGGGCGGGCTTCTTCCCGCCAGACCAGCAATAAGAGAGGCCGCGCCCCGCCCACGCGACCCCTACACTTCCTTTGTAACTCTCTCTCTTTCATGCTAAAATGTAGACTCCACACTTTAGGTGATAAAAGCTTTAATGTTGTTCATTCAAGCAGAAGACAATGATTCTTGCTTTTACAAGGGCTCACAATTTTGTATGAATATTTAAGTGCCAGATCTCACAAAGATTTAAGCATGAGTAAATTTACTCATGTAAGTAGTCCCCTTAGATTTGGCCTTTAATAAAGTGGAGAATGGTTATGAGTCAAGTGTATATATATAAATTAGGACTTTCAAGCAAATAACAAAATTAACCTTGATTAATTGTGCAATTAAAAAAGTAATCACAATTAATCATGTTGTTAAACAATAATGGAATGCTATTTATTTAAATATTTTTGGATGTTTTCTATATTTTCAAATATATTGATTTCAATTACAATACAGAATACAAAGTACATAGTGCTCACTTTATATGCATTTAATTATAAATATTTGCTCTGTAAAAACAAAAGATGAATTGAAAAATACTATATCTTTTATCATTTTACAGTGCAAATATTTGTAATAAAAATAATAAGATAAAGTGAGCAATGTACACCTTGTATTCTGTGTTGTAATAGAAATCAATATATTTGAAAATGTAGAAAAATATAAATAATATTTAATACATTTCATTTGGTATTCTGTTGTTTAACAGTGAGATTAATCATGATTAATTTTTTAAGTTAATCGTTTAAATTAACTGTGATTAACTGACAACGCTTATATATACATAATACCAGTAATAATTCAAGCAGGGAATTTTAAAAATGATTTCTACATATATATACACACACACACATAGACCTCTTTGGCTTTTTGCAGATTTCCTATGCATCTTGACGGAGACATATTCTTGATGGACTGCTCCTGATTTCTTTACATTCAAACGCGGTAGGGGATGGCCAGCATAATGTTAAGAGCAGCTATACCTACACCTACATAATCTCCTTGAAGAACTGCCTGGGTTTTCAAATCTTACCAAAGGGCCTCAATTCTGCCCAACTTACCCCGAATAATATCTTACCCTGCCTTATTAGTATTAAAAACCATCATCATCACAACTAAGGGGAGCAAAATTGCAGCCATCATTTGAGACCTTTAAATATCCAGATGTAAATATGTCTCTTTGGCTACAAAATACTTGTTTGCTAGAGCAATTGGCCAGACCATTGGCATTCTGGTTTTGAGTCCCAAAGGAACAGCTGCTTGACAGAGCTGGTTAGGGAGGAAGGATGTCCTGGGTCATTGAGTCCATTTCTCTGCTAGTGCAGGAACTCTGTCCTCTAATCCCATTAATTAACTTGTCAGCTCCATCTTAAGTCTAGTTTGATTGTTTGTCCTCTTTTTGAAGTATTTGTTACAAAGAACACTTGTTACTAGTGTAGTCCCTTTCTTTTGACTTGTGAATTTCTCACCAACCGATCCTTATTTTCTTTGAAGGTGCGTGCTATTTGTATTCTGCCAGTAGTTTGGACAACTAACTTTCAGCCTGTGGTTTGCATGTCAACTGTTTGGTTTTACTGTATGTTCTGTTTATATAAACTACAAATAATGATCATCACAAACTGAACGTGGCTATTTATTCGCCCCTCCCCCCAAAAAATCTGAATCTTTTCTTTATTTGTTTTGTGTTTGTTTATTTTTATTTTTATTATTTGGCCACTTGAGTTGTCACTAGCCCTAGAAATTCCAGTGGACAGCAGTAATGGCTATGTTCTAGTTATTACAGCAGGGCACTTTGAGGAGAACTATCCACCAACAATCATGCACTCATGGGCCCATAAAGAGTCTACATCTCACAAGGCCTGATTCTGTCACCCTTACATTGAATACTAACTTACTCCTCTAAGAATTTCATTTAAATCAACAGGGCCAATGGTGTGGTGCAAAGGTGTCAGAATCTGGACCTAACTTTCCTGCTGAAATACTAGATTTCTGCTCCTTCATGTTTTACTTACAAAGACACATACCGGTAAATAGGTAATAATAAATGGAGATATACCAATCTCCTAGAACTGGAAAGACCTTAAAGGTCATTGAGTCCAGTCCCCTGCCTATACTAGCAGGATCGAGTACTGTCCCCTGACAGATTTTTTGCCCCAGATCCCTAAATGGCCCCCTCAAGGATTGAACTCACAACCCTGGGTTTAGCAGGCCAATGCTCAAACCACTGAGCTATTCCCCCCACCCCCACTGTAGTTCACATGCTATCAGTAATTATACTGTTATTGCCTGATGCCCACTTTTTGCTTCTTTTTGGACATTGACAGTGGCTTCTACAATTTGAGGGAATATGATTTTTTTTTCAGAGGTCATTTTCAGAGTTACATTTCTGACAGGGAAACTGACTTTCTGTTTCACTTACATATGTAAACTACATCTACATTAGCAGTTGTTTCATGAAACTGAAGTGCTGCTGCCACTTTGGAAAATCTTTTAGTTCCCCGTTATATTATGTTGGATGTAATGTGCCATAGATTTCTTAGAACTATTTGTACTGTAAAATGTCATGTTAAATTATATCCTGGTCTTTTCCAGATTTGAGATATAAATCCTTTTTGCCTCAAGGGCAGCAAACCACAAGAACTTTTTTTCCCCTTAAAAGAAGATGTTACCAAAAGAGCAAGTTACTAAGTATACCCCTGTCTGAAAACTCTATTTAGCTTTGAGATATGAGATGCTAGATTTAGATGAGAGATGCAAAAATAATAACCCCATTCAGTTCAACGGTGCTTCTTGAAAGAGGAAAGAGAATAATGAAGATGGGAGGTAGAGAGTGCATCACAGATTGATGAGGAAGAAAAAGACAGAGTATTATCAGGTGTTACTTTAAGAGAAATTGAGATCTGAAATTGTCCTGTCTCATGTATGGCATAAATATTAATAATTCACAGGTTTAAAAAATCTTGATTCCAAGTTCTGGAATTACTCTATAAACTGTACTTCACTTTCATTTTTCTTTGTAATTATTCTCTTTTCTTTCAAGTTAAAGATTTTCTCCATTTTTAATTTTGTATGACTATGGAGGGGGAGTTTAATGTTTTACTGCATTAATCAATATTATTACATGATTGATTGCTTAGCATTCTCTCATACGTTTTTCATTCTCTTGTGTTTTTAGCTAAAAAAAATACATTGGAAATCACTGCATCCAAGACATTTCAAACAAACAAACCTAGATGCCCATTTTATAGATTATGTGAGAGCTTTCTAGTCCCACCAGGTATCTATTACTTTCACTTAGTATTATGGCAATGGCTGCATATTACTAGCTCATTTTCAGTGACTGACATACTCTACAACAGTTCCTGGATTCCTGAAGCTAGCTTTGTCCAATACATACAGAAAACCTTCTGTAAGCACTATACCCAGAACACTCTTCCCTTTAGTCAAAGTAATCCTATGAATACTGCCATATAAAGGCCAAACAAATCTTTATGGGTCCTCACAGAATTCCAGAAGTAGTCTCAAAGAAGAATTAACAGGAGCGGTGCTGGCTACCGTTTCCCGCAGCCCCCATTGGACCGGAGCAGCGAACCGCAGCCAGTGGGAGCCGTGATTGGCCGAACCTGTGGATGTGGCAGGTAAACAAACCGGCTGGGCCCCCCAAGGGTGCTTACCCTGGGGGGCCGCATGTCAAGGTTGCCGATCCCTGATATACAACACACATACAATTTTCTAACAAAAGATTCATATTTATAAGCAACTGAACTTCAAATAGTTCAGAACAATATTATAACCAATAACTTCCAGAAGTTCTTATCCATCACATATTGTTGTTTGGAAATACATACATGAACAAAGTTCATTTCCAGGCTTACAGTTAACTAAGTAAGCAAGGCTAGAAATGTCAACATTAGCAATATCACTGGAGTTTTGCTATTCTAAAATCATATTGAAAATGGTCATGACTTTCAGTCCTTCTATGCCCCTTTCCAGCTCCTAGCCTAAAATACTGACTCCATAAGGACAACTATGTGGCGAGGTGTGGCAGGGGAAGCTCTCAAGGCTGGCCTTGCTGCTACGTCCACTGGGCCAGTGTGACTCCCACTCTCAGTCCTAACCCTATAGTTTCATCCCTATGACATATTTGTTCCCACTTGGGCAGCCATTCATAAGTTGTCAGGTTCAGTAATAAAAGGGAGAAAACCCTCTTACATACTTGAAAAAAGAGGTCTCTTTAGTATTCTAGATGGTATCAATAAATTCATGGTCCATACCTAACTGCAAGGCAGGCATGTCTAACCTTTTGGTCGGAGGCTCAGTTTCCTTCTTTTCTCCAGCTTTTCATTGCAGGCTACCAGAGGTGGCAATGAAATAAAATAACCCATCCAATTCATCTTCCACCCAACATTTTTTCTCATTATTTGTTATACATTCACTTTTATCAACATTAGGAGGGCCTTTATTTAATTATTTTTGAACAGTTCTATCTATGTCAATCATTGTGTTGAGAAACTTCCTTATAATGTTTCCTCTCTTCACCACACTGGTAACATAATACCCCTTTCACAGCTCTATGAAGGTCAAATACTTTTCTTGAACTAGTTAAAAATGTTAATTCATATATGGAACACTTGAAAACAGTGCTGTCATCAACAGTGCATATATCAACTAAAGCAAGGTTACAAAAATTAACACTATTTCCTGCTTACAGAATGAAAGAGCTATTTGATGTTGAATGATGTATGCAGTGCTTTCTTTATCTTTCATGCTTCATTGCTTTATTATTTCATTTCTTTATTGGCCTCCTGACTCAACTGGCTATATCCTCTGTCACTCCTCATCAACATTTTGTGCATTGGATTGTTTGAAATATTCCCATGAGCTTGTGCTTCATTGTCAAGTTTCTTTTACTCTCTCTCTCTCTCTCTCTCTCTCTCTCTCTCTCTCTCTGTGTGTGTGTGTGTATGTATGTGTATTTAAAAGCCCCCTAAACCCACTATCCATTCATTAAAGACACTTTATCATTTGTGAAAAAATTATCAACAGTACGATAAGCCTGTAGCGTTGCACACAAATTTTAAAAGCCATTATGGAGCTGAATGTTCACCTGACTTTCTTTATTAAATCTTCATGTTTCTTTTGGTATTCAGCTGAAGAGCTCTGTTTCCCAAAGTAGTCCCATACAACATAAATTGAAACACAAACCAGAAGAGTTTGCAATAATAATCTTAAATACCATACATTGTCATAGTCTAGCTCCAGCCTTGTCCTGCTATTTTATTTATTTAGATTCACACAGATGCTATAAACGGCAGCATTGAAATAGGTATTATTTGTGATTTTTCAGAGGCTTTCTTGTTTTTCTGCTGACAAAACCTCCAATGTTATAAACAGCAACCCAGCTTTCCTGCCCCACTTAACATGAGGTACCCATAGTACCATTAAAGATGGACCATGCACCCAGGCTACTCAGTAATATTTCTTTTTATTCACTGGTATGCATTTAGAGAGAGAGAGAGAGAGAGAGAGAGAGAGAGAGAGAGAGAGAGAGAGAGAGAGAGAGAGAGAGAGAGCCACAGACAGAGACTTTCAAATTAGGTTAATGAACTACCCTGTTTCCCCGAAAGTAAGACATCCCCCGAAAATAAGACGTACTTCCAGTTTTGTCTCTCGCTGTAATATAATGTAATGTAATTTTTGGAGCAAAAATTAATATAAGACACTGTCTTATTTTCGGGGAAACATGGTATATATAGTTTGGAAAGTCCTCATCTGTGGTTCTACATACACAGATCTGACTTTAGATATATAATTATTAGTAGACTGACCATATTTCCTTGTGACAAAAACAGGACATTGGGATGGCAAAAACGGGACGGAGTTATAACTCCCTTCAGACCCCAAATATAACCCTACAATGCCCCCCCCCATATCTATAAAGTCACCAATACCCAACCCTCACATAACCACCTCCAGGCCCCCCCAACACCATCCCACTACCAACCCCCCAGCCCCTTACACCCCCACAGCCTTCCCTACACAACCTCTCCCCATATCCCCCCACTAGCAACCAATACACCCCCACAGACCCCCCCCAACGGCCTCAAAACACAGCCCCACCCCCCCACACAGCCTCCCACCTCCTCCATGGCCCCCCAGCTCATCCCACCCCTGCAGGCCCCGCTGCTGCGCCCCCCTCCCCAGCCACCACCTGCGCTGGGCTCAGCATTTCCTCCACGTTGGGGGGGGGGAGGGGGAAGCGAGGCACCAGGCAGCCCCTGCCTGGCCAGGAGCTCCACTCTGCCGTTGTGCCGGGCTCTGCTGTAACCGGCTCGCGTGACACATGGGGGGGGCGCAGCCAATCGCGCCGCACGGGCTCTGCAGCAGCTGTGGCAGAGGGGAGGGGGAAGCAGGCCAGGGAGGGGAAGGGACTGAAGGGCTGCGGGAGGAGGCGGGACCCGGCCGTGGGTCCCTGAAATAAGCCACATCCCGTTTTTTTTACGAAAAATGGGAGAAATTTGATATCTGCAGCGGCTGTGGCAGAGGGGAGGGGGGAGCAGGCCAGGGAGGGGAAGGGACTGAAGGGCTGCAGGAGGAGGCGGGACCCGGCTGTGGGTCCCTGAAATAAGCCACATCCTGGTCTTTTTTACGAAAAATGGGACAAATTTGATATTTTTATTAAAAAGACGGGACAGTCAGAAAATATGTAAAAAACGGGACTGTCCCGTTCAAAACGGGACGTATGGTCAGCCTAATTATTAGTGAATATTGTATGTGGATTCTCAATACAATATTTATTAAGTTTGGTTTTGCACCAAATGCAGTATTGCAGTAAGTCTGTTATTGTCACATGATTTATATAAAGGAAAAACACATTTAGCTGAAAATACATCTATAGTGATGTATACATCACAAAAGAATGAGGCTGGACAGCCTGCGAGGGAAACTCAGACTATTGGCTCTCTGGAGAAGAGGCTGTCATTTTGTCCTGTGTTTTTACAGCACCTAGTACAAAGAGGCTTCATGACTGGCACTCCTGGGCATTACAATAATACAAATAATAAATAAGGATAAGTACCACTCCAAAGGAGGCCAAAGTTTAGTCCTTTTCAAGCCTTTCTTCATATGGACATGTTCTTGTTTCCAGAACAATTTTGAGAGGTGGGACTTGAAGACAAATCATATTTTCATTAAAAAGGCCCTAATCTTGTGTTTCTTGTTCTAGCAAAATTCTCACTGGCATCAATGGGAGTTTTCTAGAATTCCAGCATTCTAAAGAACAGGTTTTGCCCAGATCTTCAGCACAAGAAGAAAGGGGCTAGTTGGTGACTGCATATATTTTAAATAATTTCCATCACAAACATTCTTTATATGCCCGAGTCATTAGGTGCCCTAACCAATTCCCTTAGTTAGAGGATTAAATTAGTCCCATCTCAAGGGCTCTCCAAGTAATGAAAACTCTCATAAATTGATATAGGCATATATAGTCTGGGCATGCACCCTTCATGTCTTGATATCATCTATTTCTTTCTCTTTGGGTTCAAGTGTCTCACAGCCAATTTCTTAAGAGTGTAGATGTTTACAAAAACTAAATTATAGCAACAAATATTATATATTATATATATATATTGATTATATTAATTTAGAACAAGCTATAAGCTGAATGTAATTTTAGAAAATTGAAAAGAAAATTGCATGAATGTTTATTGCAGGTTCTATAATTCTTACATAACACCAAATGACCTTAGTAAAAGATTGAGACTGTGCCTTTCAAAGGAATGTAAGGGAATTAGGTGCCCTAACTCCCAAGGATTTGAGCACTTAACTCCCTGAGGCTTCTTTGAAAATTATGCAGTAAGTATATTAGTACTAAATGACAGATATTTTCTCCATGATCTGGTTCTTACAGCATTGGGATATAGACATTCAGGCCTGTCTGTAAAGGCCTATACTTTAAGAATTTAGGTATATTTTTTATCATTTAACTAGTTATAGAGGTATAAAAGAAAGAATCAAAATCACTTTGCCTGTTTATAGGTCTTCTCTCACTGTGACAGTCTGAGGTCCTGTTATTAGGCTAAGGCTTTTGGCTAGGCAATGTCAGCAGCCATAAACTGGGAAGCATATGGTCACATCCTCACATTCCAAATTAGTCATATTGAAATAAGGCAAGCTGAGGCTGTTAGAAGGGTGATCTGATCTACCAGCTCCAGATAATGGGCAGAGCCTAGAAAATGTAGAAGGAAATTTAATTTGCTAGGTTTCTGTTTGGTAAGAGCTCACTTATCAATAGACATAGTTGGGAAACCTTTATGTCTTTATAGATGCAGCTGTGAAATCTTCACTTCTGTGTTATTTTGTTATTATAGTTCCCACTTTGCTTTTGTTTATTTGAATGGTGATTGTTTCTTTCTGCTGTGTAATTCATTTTGTTGGGTGTAAACTAGTTAAGGTGGTGATATATAATTGGTTAGCTAATCATGTTACAATATGTTAGATTTGATCAGGTAAATTTCAGCAAAATGATTGGTTAAGGTACAGCTCAGAATATTGCTATTAAATTAGGGGCAAACAGGAAGGATGTTAGGATTTGAAAATAAGGAAAAAGGAACTTGGACTTAAGCTGGAAGTTCACCCCAATAAACATCGAATTGTCTGCACCATCAGACTTCAGGTATTGTTGTTCTCCATTCATGCAAGAAGGACCAGGGAAGCGGAAGGGTGAAGGAATAAGCCCTCTAACTTCTTTTACAGTATCCCCAAGAAGCCGCACCAAACTATATTTACTGTACTTGTTAGAGCCCCACATGTTTCTTTTGCCTCTACGAATTAGAGTCATGGCACTAATCTGATCGGCAACAATCAGGGATGTTTTCTAATTCTCCAATCATACAATATAAATATTTGGACCATTAGGCTCACCAATCCTTTTGTTCCACCCATACGCGCTAGTCCTTGCACAGTATCTAAATGAATAATAAATTTTGAGTGTACGTTAGTGTCCAATTCTACCCCACTGTTGATTTACTCGAAGCCATTTCTTCGGAACAGGATCAGTGTGAGTCAAAGCTGATGTAAGAGGCAGACCATTCAGTTGTGGCACATAACAGAGAATATTTTCTGTTGACTTCATTGTGTTCTTTCTAGTGAAATAAGGGACCCATCCAGCCTTAGTGAAAAATACAACCAGATATAATATATTCCAAATATGAATCTCTTCGTATGCTGTTCTGATAGAATTACCTCAAAGTGGCATTTGTGTAGAGACCGCTATTTAAAATGTATTTCAGTACATGTGAACAATGGATCTGGGCAAATCATTTACAAATGTACATCTCATTTCAGGAAATATATCTGCAATAGAAATGTTCATCTCTTTTCAATGCTCTTTGGAAATTAGTCATCATTTTCCAAATATTGGAGAGAGTTGTTGTAATGATGTTTCCACACACCCTCCCCCACACTTGTTTTTTATGAGATTTGGTCAAGCATTGGGTTTCCAATGATGAAAATTGTCTTATGTCTCCAATAAAAATATGTCACATAGCAGTGATAATGTGATATTAAAATTTTTCTCATAATGGGGGGGAGGGAGAGACACACAATTTCTGTTTTCATTTTACATGAATAAAATTTCATACTCTTCTGTGAAACACAAACAATTATAAAAGAGACATAGAGTCCATTGAGAATTAAGGTTTGCTTGAGTGTTCCATATGCAAGATATCTCAAAATTCTCAACAATACTCATCTTTTCTGTTTCTTCAAGGAAGAAGTATGGTCCAGTGGTCTGGTGCTAGCCTAGGACTTGGGAGACTTGGTTATAATTCACTACTCTGCCACAGACATCTGGGTGTCTTTAGCCAAGTCCCTTAGGTTTCCTGTGACTCCATTTCCCATCTGTAAAATGGGGATAAATAGGATGTCCCTATCTGACAGGGATTTTGTGCCAATATATACAGATATACAGTCCAAGTTGTGAGGCACTCTTCTACTGTGGTAATCGGGGGGAGGGGTGTGTGTGTGTGTCATATAAGTACCTAAGATAGAAAGCTCATATAGTTTGAGAGTAGGACATTTACAGTGGATAGAGAGTGGGTTGGCCAGTAAGTTGCTTGCAATACATAAGCTCTTTCCACATAGGTCTTATTTGACACTCCAAAGGTGATATAAAAGGTGATAATGGGAAGCTTTGAAATGGCCTTTTTTGGCAGTGTAGCTCAGCAGATGGTACAGTACCTATAAACACAAAATATAGAGAGAATTGCTCTGAAGTCTGACTCTTTTGCAACAGTGAGTTTGATTTTAGGATTTTCCACCATGTGTCAATGTGTCTATTGCTGTTTTTAGGGAGGTAGATAAAAATAAGCATTCAACAAAGATGATCCCCTTCTGACTGAATATTGCCAGACTCACTATTGCAGCCCAGTGGCTAAACTCCACTGTTCCCAAACTGGGCAGTTGTTTTTATAAAATGCAGGAGAGTCCCATCATAAAAAGCCATTATTAATATAAAACATGGAATAAGTAACTGACATGTTGCTATTTGTTGCCTTTTATGAAATCATCCTTTTCCTATCTTTTGTTGCATACTAGTTTCATATGCAACACTTAATATTTGAAATATTGTTGGCAGAGTTTACTTTCTCTTAACCATGTAACTATCAGAGACTTGCAATGCATTCTACTGTGTTCTTTAATTATATTTTGATAATTATGCAGCACCATCTTTCTTTCTTTTTTCTTTTCAGTGACTCAAATTAAGTTGTTTGTCCATTACTTCCAAAAGTGCTACTAGGAATAACAAGTAAGTAAAATGAAAACATCACCATTACTTTAGTGGCAATAAAAATTACTTTTAACACATAGTCGGGCACGTTTATTTCCAGAGGTATAAAAAGGGCACCCGATACCCCAGTTTCCTGTCATTCAAATTCTCTGAGCACCAACGGTGGACATGAATTTCACATTTGGTTAACAGTAGTTTGTGTTTCAAAGACACAAAGTGAGAACTAAAGAAAGCCAGGAATACTTGTAGCACCTTAGAGACTAACTAGTTTATTTCAGCATAAGCTTTCGTTAGCTATAGCTCACTTCATCGGATGCATAGAATGGAACAGAAGTAAAATTGTTATTCTCCATCACAGCAAGAGCATAAACAAGAGTTGCTATTTAAGTGTAGAGATCTTATTAGGTACACTTATCATATTAGGGTAACACTAATTACTTGGAGAAATACAAATATCAAACTCCAGTGACCAACAATTCTCATTTTATTATAGAACAACCATATTTGCTCTTTTCCTTGGTGTCTCACTGTGTAAAAACTAATACTAAAGATCCAAGACAATTGATTTGCCTCATTTTTCTGTGGCTCCCAGATTGAAATAAACATCGGCTCAGATCCTCACTTGATGTAAATTAGAATAGCTCCATGGACTTCAATGGTAGTACACCATTTACACCTCTGGAAGCTCTAGCCCAGCCCATTGTCTTACAAATTCATGGAGAATATCCAGTACGGTTATAACCACATAGAAACACTGAAATAAACTTTCTGGTTGTCGGGATTGCCTCCCAACTCTGAACTCTAGGGTACAGATGTGGGAACCCACATGAAAAGACCCCTTAAGCTTATTTCTACCAGCTTAGGTTAAAGAAATCGATTGCTAACAGTTCGATCGCTACCCACCGATCCAGCGGGTAGTGAAGACCAGCCCTAAGAAAAAACCATACCACAGAGGAATTCCCCCCTCTGCTAAGTCTTTAAAGTTACAGAGAAAACACAGGATATCTCCCAAAAACCTGAGAAATTCACATGTGAAAAAACACAAATATAAGCTACAGCCTTGCCTGGCTAAACTACTTTTGCTATTTAGAAAGGTTATAGATAGATGGAGAGAAGAAATGGGTCTGATTCCCCTGAAAGCCCAGAGCAAATGAAAAAAAAAACAGACAAAGCACTTTTCCTCCCCCCAGGTTTGAAAGCATCTTCGGTCCCCATTGGTTCCTTTGGTCAGGTGCCAGACAGGTTTGGTTTAGCTTCTTAACCCCTTACATGTAAGCGGGGTTTCTAGGCTATTTTGTGCTTATGACACTAATCCATTACTGAGAGCTTTGCTCCTCCTTAGGCTGATATGGATGGAGAGGATTGAACCAAAAATTGTCACTGGTGAGTCATGGACACAGCTCAGCACCTAGATAACAGATCTAGTGAAAGTATCCGAAAACAGAAGTAATATTCAGAGAATCACAAATGATGACTGGGAGAGTGTTAGAGAGCAGCAATTGAGGGAGCTGAGGACTGATCAGATAACAGTGCTCCCTAGATGGTTGCAAATAGCACCCAGGAAACATGAGGCTAGTAAAAGCAGCCCCTTGGAGGCTGGGGAAATCTATGTACTCAGGTACAAATATGGTTTTCATCACAACTGTATCTAAGCAGAGGAAAGCGGACATCAGCTGACCTAGATGAAAGATGAAAAGCGCCTAGCAGAGAGGAGGTAGTGGAGTCACATAGTAGGACTGGGAGGGGGCCAGGGAAAGTCTGAGGAACAGCTGCTGTGATCAGTAAAGCTAGTACTGGGGAAAAACAGCCTTGCTGTTGGTAAGGGGGAGCAGCAAGAGTTGGCACAGCAGGCACAAGCAGCCTCCAAAGCAGCAGCAGAGATACTGGCAGCAACCCAATTTTACAGAGAAACGTCATTTTAGTTACAGAAATTCAAGCAGAAATCTTCCAGCAGGTATACCAAAATGGAATGATTTTAAATACAGTTGGAAGAAAACACAATTAGTGAGGAACTGCTGACAATTCAACACCAAAAGAGAAACATCATCAAGTAAGAGCCCCGTCCAGTTTTTCCATATGAATTTCCCTCATTTGCAATATTTATTGTTGAGATTTCCTGTCTGCTTTTCTCTGGTCAGCCAATTATTCCTCCTGATATTATTTGTTAAGCACCAAAAGTGTGCTCAGCACTCTACAAACACAAGCAGCCCCTTTCTCAGGGAGATTGCCATCTGAGTTTTAAGCTTGGAATTGAATGGCAAGAGCTTAGTGCTCACCAATATTAGGAGCAGGTGTAAGGGGCAGCTTAAAAGAAGGCAACAGGATGAGAGTAAGAGATTGCAAAATAAAAGGAGCAATTCAGTGAGAATCTGAGGCTCAGTGGAGGTACCAAGGATCAGGAGTTACAGGGAATGGCACTTCCCATGTAATAAGTAAGACTATTGCAACACTGCTTAAATGGACACCGCAGCTTTTCTCGTTGATGTTATTTTATTTTAGTAATCTGTCCAGCCAGTCATCTGATAGGTGGCCATAACTGCCCTTGTCAATACAAATTCCATGTGCAGAATGGTGGCCCATAAGGCTCCACTCCTGTTTCTTTTGAAGTCAGTGGTAGTTTTACTTGGGAGAAGGAGCAAGCGATTCTGTATTGCCAACCTAATGATCTCCCTTTGCAAAGTTTTAACTGCAAATTAACATACCCTCTTTAAAATTATTACTGTTTAAACTAATAACTAATTATAGCACAACAAATCACATACATCCTCCTTCCCCTATATATACAGTATTCTTATTGTGAAAGGGGAAAAAATGTGATATATGTCAGTTTGAATGGCCTTTGGGATCTGTAGAATGCAGAGGCCAAATTCCTTCAACAACTTTGAATCTTACCCCAGACATTGCCAAAAACATTGTCTTTTACTTACCAGACAAATTTCCTGTGATACATAGATGTTGTTATGGGTCTGTCACCGAATATAAATCTCCCTGCTGTGCTACAATATATACTGAGACGTTACTAAGTATCAGTAGTCTATATTATTGGTCAAGCTGCCATCCTGTCCTTGTGTTTATTCTCTTACAATATATCCACACCCAAGAACTACCCCCTTAAATGTTGCTAGATGCCTCGGTCTACTAACTAAACCCGTAGAAGAGCAACTGACTTTTATTTTCAGTAAGAAAAATATTTTCTTCGGCATCAGCTAAACTTAGCCAATATTTTTCCTGCCTCACCAGACATATCCTTTACATTCTATTTAGCATAAAGACATATTATATCTATATCTAAATATCTATATATATATATATAACATTTTTTAGCTTTTGATACAATTTATCAATAAAGAAAAAGAGAGAGGAATTGCCATTGTAATAAAAATGTCTCATTCAGATTTGTTCTAAAATGACAATATTTTTCGCTGAGTAATGCTCTTTAAAATCATTTATGCTTTATAAATTATTTTATTTCTGTCTATAAATATCTATAATTTCCATGCCAATGATGATAAAAAGAATAAGGCCTCTAGAACTTGATTACTCTCTGGACCATGCCTTAATTATATCTATTCTAATTCAGGAAGGTAGAGCCACAAATGCTGTAAAGATTTCAGAATCCTATGCAGGCCAGATCCTTGGGGAGTCTAAACTGGCATAGCTCCATTATCTTCAGTGGGACTGTTTTAATTTATACCAGCTGGGGATGTGGTCCCAGATGCTTTATTTCTTCCAGATGCCCTTGATTAAAGTAAAAAAAAAGAGAAGTTACAGCCTTGTTTGTTGTTGTTTTCAATCAAACACATGAATGCACAACATGAAGTGTTAGTGCTATTGTGGTCTGTGATGAGAGATGGTTCTGCCTGGATGTTGTAGAGTATCAATACCCCGCCCCCTATCTCTACAGTGTGTCTGGTGCATTGGTGTCCTCATGTCAGTCAGTCATTTCTGGTTCCCCCTTGCCTCATCTTGGGTATTTAGGTGACCAGATGTCCTGATTGTATAGGGACCCTCCCCCTTTTTTTAATATAGGTTCTTATTACCCCCCCCCACTCCATATCCCAATTTTTCACACTTGTTGTCTGGTCACCCTATGGGTATTGTTCCCTTTGTCCTCACCTTTTAATCCAGGGGCATTGGGAATCCTGAAAGGAGCTGTAACCCTTTTTTTTCTGTTGGCCAGACAAAGTCCCATTGCATTCAGTGAGAATGTCGTGTAGAGGCCTCACAGTCTGCTAGGTGCCATACACACAAACACAAGAAAATAAAATCCCTTCCCCAAGCAGCTTTAATTTTGTCATATGACAAGAGACAATAGACGAATACAAGAAATACGCCAAGGACCGTCGAGTGAAAAATAAACAGCACACCAACCAACCGCATTGCTATTAATATGTTCAGACTGATTATTAATGAGGCTTAAAAGGATTAATGCAGAGTATCATGATTTTAAAATGTCCAGTTACATTTGCTAAGACACATTACAGAAATGTTTTATGTCCTAGGTATAATGTTAATGGAAGACAAGTTGAGCATAAACCTAATGTAATTAGATAGTTTAGCTTTCTGTTTATGACTGATTTACTCAGTGTGTACACAGGGATTTTTGTTCAGATTGCCCAATAGAAATGCACTATAGGACCAAGTAAGTCATATGAAGTGGGTAATTTTAATATGGAACCTCGCTGATATGCTTTGCCCACTCAAAAGGGATTATGGATTATACTTTCATGGAAGTATTACTGGTTGTTAATATAAAGATGTTGTTTTAAATTATTTTTAAAACCATTTCTCCAATGTTCTAAGCATAATGTTTGGGCAAAATCATGCCTTCCTGCAGGAATACTGGCAGGAGCGGGACAGGGGTCCATGCAATCTGGTGAAGGGAACCTCATGGAGTTTCCTTCTAACTGTTTCCTTAGGTTAAAAGGATATTGGGTGCCAGGGACGTGGCAAGAGACAGAGACTCTTGACCCCAGGAACCCTGTAATTCCACAAAGAGAGAATCTCTAGTGCAACAGAGGGTTGGCCTTCCAGATACCCCTCTGGAATCCCCCTCATTATAGCAGCAGGGATCTTATAGGAAACAAGCTAGAAAAATGAACATGCTACATTTCTGTCTGTATAAAACACACTACCAATATGCAACATTTACATTCTCTTTGCCACCCAATTTTTTTCTGATACCTCCTTGTAAAAAATATCTTTTAATCAAAGAAGGCCTTCAGATTCATAGCAACAGCATCTCCTGTCTGAGTCATGATGTGTTATGGCTTGTTGCCTAATTCTTAATAAATTATAGGCATTTCATTTCTTGGGAATCTCTAAATTTTGGTTCTCACACATTTAGACTAGTGCTATACTAGCATTTTTAGTAAGGGTATGTCTATACTGGCAAGTTTTTTGCAACAAGTTATACCACTTTTATTAAAGCGCTGGAATTAAACCATTGTTGCATGTCCATACTGTGCTCCTTGCGATGGTGGAGCACGTCCACATTAGCAGCACTTTCAATGGCAAAGACAGCAGTGCATTGTGGTAGCTATCCCACTGTGGAACTGGCCACAGGCTGCTTTGGGAAAGGTTTATAATATCTCATTGGGCAGGAAGCACATCACTTGATGCAGGTTTCCCAATCCCATTGTTCCACAGGAATCCTACTACATTGCCAGCTGCTTTTCAACTGAAATGGGGTGGGGTGGGGACAGAGTGTGGGACAGGGAGTGTGTGTGTGTATAGTGGGGGGGGGGAGAGAGACTGTGTTTTGGGGGACAGAAAGTGTGTCATCATGATGTCTTGTAAGTTTAGAGAGTGACAGGAAGCAACCAGTCCTAAGGCAGGGGAGAGGGAACTCCAACACCCTCTTTCCTCCCCAGCTCTCTGCACAGCATTCAGTCTCTCTCTCTCTCTCTCTCTCTCCCCCCCCCCCATACACACACACCTGCCTCTGTGTTCAACAGCACAAGCATCCCACATTAATAGTTTGCTTTCTGTCCCAGAGCAGATCAGCACAGTACCCAGCTTTGAGAGAGGAGTCGCAACATGTCTCCGGGCAGCTGAGTTCAAAACAATGAGCAGAGCAGCCACTTGAAGGATTATGGGACACTTCCAAAGCCAAATGTGCTTACACTGCCAATCCAGTGCTGGAGCCTCTACGCTTTAAGGTTTACAACTCTCGCAAGGTGTGTGTGGGGGTTTCGCAATGCTGCAACCAAGGAGTTTCTGTGCACTAAGTGGCTTGGCAATGTGTACACTTTGGGAGTTACACCACATAAAGCTGCTTTACTGTGCAGAAACTTGCCAGTGCATACAAAGCCTCAGATTTCTACCTCTGTATTACTCACAGTAACTGTGATGGAAACACCAGTGTAGATCAGGTGATTATGTTTTAACCAACATGTCTTCTTCTAACCCCAATCACATCAGGTTGCAGGACTTAGTGATTAAAACACTAATGGCTACTTCTTCCCTGTCAGCATGAGTACTCCCACCCTAATGGTTTACACATAGATAAGACTTTTCAAGTGTGCAAAGTTTTAAGTGAGAAGTGGCTAAAAGAGTGCATAGTATAAAAGCAGATATTACTTTGGGAAGCAGAGAACCAGAAAAAGATATAATAAAACAGAGAACGTATTATATATAAATACCAGTTCATGCTCCATGGTATTTTTGCCCAATCCCATTCAGTAATGGTTAACTGAAGTCAAAATGCAAATGAAAATGGACACTTTGAAAGTGCCCTGCACAATTCAGTAGCAACTTTTAAAACAAGCATGTTATTGTAGTAATTTCCAACGAATACACAAATTTACCTCCCTAAAGTATGTCAGATTTATTCAGAACATGTCTGTGCTCTTTCTTTCTACTCCTGGCCAACATAAAGCTCCGATGAACAATGCCACTGCTTCAATAAAATGATTATACAGAATATGTCAATTCACAAGTGGCTGTTTTCTCTTCAGACTGACTATAAAATTACTACAGAATACATTGCATCTTCCAATCTCTCTTCATTCATGATATGTTATATTTATTACAATTATTTCAATTGAATGATCTTTCATTTTGAGCTAGCCTAAAAGCTCCAAATAAGCTACACTGTCATAGTAAAAGAGAAAAAAAGAAAAAGCCGGTGTGGGGAGTTTTTGTTGTGGCACCCATATCTTTTTGCAATTCAACAATACTGTGTTTGTTACCTAATCTTCCTGATAACTATCAGCTGGATCTCACATAAAGGCTCTTTTAACTGTAATCATTGTAATTCAGGGTGGAGGGGAAGCAGCTTTCTATCTGCAAACATGAAATATGTTACAAAAAGAAAATGGTTGGTGATTGATGGCTTTTTGTTTTACTTTAGATATCAGAGTCCCAACCTTCAATTCCTGCAACTGCTCTAAACATGAAGTCCATACTTTTCTCATGTTTTAAAATTCAGATGCCTATCTTTGGAAATCAGTCACCAAGTCCTCAAAAACCTATAACAATGAAGCCATTGTATCATGCTAATGTGTTTCTGGAAGTATAGATACTACAAATAAAAGTGGCATAGGCATAATAAAATTGAGGTATTGTTTTCAAATGTTAAATGTTTGCCTAGAGCCATGGATAGATGTGTAGAGCAAACACTTGGCTAAACATAGCTAAATTACAAGGAGATATGCACAGAAGCCTTTGATATCAGCAATTAATATTCAGTCCCTGTATATTCAGAAAAGAGTAGACCTTTGGTTCTGTTCTCCCTGACTATTGTGACAAGTCCTTTTGAGAAATGTGATTATACACTCAACTGGCATATAAACTTTCATGATTCATTCAATGCATTCAAAGTGATTGTGATAGGATATGGAGCCATATTATTTTACTAATAACACTTTTTCTAGGCGTGAGTCACTTTGGAGAACAACGTAAGAATGCCTTCCACTTACACAAACAAATCTTCTCTCCAATCTCAAATCAAAATGTTTTTTTCTTGTTCAGAAAAGTTTGGTTAATTCTGTGTTAATATATTTATTACTCATTTATATGCACTACTGGGTTTTGTCTGCGGCTGGAGAAGGAAGTGCCATGAGACCGTGACAAACTATACTTTGATAAGTAAAATGAGCAGGATTAATGCTACGATTATTCCTACAGTGTTTCTGACATGACAAAAATGTAGGAAATAATGGAGTATGAGAAATCCTCTTTGTGAAAGATTTCCAATCAGTTTTGCACACATTAGTGAGTCAGATAAGGATCTGGTATGAAATCCTGGCACCACTGAAATCAATGGCAAAATTCTCATTGACTTCTGGACAGATGGATGTTCATTTCCCCCATTACCAAATAGGGCCAGATTCTGTTATTCTTCCATTGAACAATACCTAGTTCCACAAAGGATGTTTTGCTTTGTTCTAAAGTTATTCCTCTAAAACCACACTAGCAATATAGTCAATGTGTTATCTCCGTTCAAAAATGTTATATTTATGAAGCAGTGTCTTACATTGACGAGTATATTCTTTTTTTAAAAAGTCTCTTTCTCTGATGAACTCAAAGTAAGGGAGGGAAATGGTTTACATGCTAAGCTGGAACAATCGGTAATGACTGAAAACAAGGACATACATAGTTAAAAGTATAAGCTTATTTCAAAGGGAATATGTCAAGACACACAGTTCTAGTTTGTTTTCAGCAAAAAATCGAATATTATTTACAGACATATAATTTTTTTTCCCGTTGTAGAGGGAAAGATGGAAAGAGGTATTGTACCAATTTTCATATTATTCCTGTTTGTCTGTCATTTTTATTGTATTCTACTTTAGGCTGTAGAATACAGTGGAATTACTCTTATTCATGAAATTACTCACAGACAGGTTTGCAGAATTGGGCTCTTACACTGAAATCTCTTCAGAGACTGGCTTTTTTAATTGTCTGTAGCCCCATACCTCTGAGTGAGCCTAAGCCTGAGATACCTCAGAGCCCAACCCTGCTTACATCTGATGAGCCTTCCCTAAGCCAGAGAGTGTGATGAGTCATCCCTAAACCAGAGAGTGTTATGAGCCTTCCCTAAGCCAGAGAGTGTGATGAGTGTGATGTTGAAAAATTGGAAAGAGTCCAGAAAAGGGCAACAAAAATGATTAGTGGCCTGGAGTGCATCACTTATGAAGAGAGGCTGAGAGAACTGGGATTGTTTAGTCTTCAGAAGAGAAGACTGAGGGGAGATTTGATAGTTGCTTTCAACTACCTGAAAGGGGGTTCCAAAGAGGATGGATCTAGACTGTGGTACCAGATGACAGAACAAGGAGTAATGGTCTCAAGTTGCAGTTGGGAAGGTTTAGATTGGATATTAGGAAAAACTTTTTCACTAGGAGGGTGGTGGAACATTGGAATGGGTTACCTAGGGAGGTGGTAGAATCACCTTCCTTAGAGGTTTTTAAGGTCAGGCTTGACAAAGCCCTGGCTGAGATGATTTAGTTGGGGATTGGTCCTGCTTTAAGCAGGGGGTTGGACTAGATGACCTCCAGAGGTCCCTTCCAACCCTGATAGTCTATGACTGATCCCTGAGTTACCACTGAGACTGCCTGATAAGCCATCCCCAAGGCAAAAGGTCTGATGTGTCATCAGAGGCAATTATCTGCAGGTCCTGTAATAGGCCCAACACCATTAAGCCACAGTTCAGCCAATCCACAGGCAAGGAGTCTCCCAAGTGATCTCAGGACAGGCATATATGATCCTTAGGGAAACACAGTCTTTCCAGTCTGTTTAAGGTTACTACCTGGCCTGGACTATTCCTGTTGCCGGTAGTTTTCAACAGACTGCTTTCGCTCCTGATCCTGTTCCAGCACTAGTTTTAGCTAGTGCCTATTTTCATGTTAGCCAGCCCATCCTTCAGCTAGGGATGCCAGGCATCTGGCTTTTGACTGGAACACCCACTTGAAAAGGGACCCTGGTGGGCCATTAAAGTCCTGCTGGTAGTGCAGCGGGGGGGGGGGGGGGGAGGAGAGGGGGCTGTGTCTGGGGCTAAGGAAGGCAGCCAGGGACTGGGAAGCTCTGTGTACTGTCCCCATCCTGAATACTAGCTCCGCAGCTCTCATTGGCCTGGAACTATAACCAATGGGAGCTGCAGACAGTGGTATCTGCAAGTGCACCTCGCAGAGCTGCCTGGACAGCCATGTGCCTAGAGACCGCAGGGAGCTGGTGGCCACTTCTTCAGAGCCAGGATAAGCACTGGCGGGACCCCACACACCTCCACCCAAGCACTCCAACTCCCTGCCCTAGCCTGGAGACCCTGTACACACTCCAAACCCCTTATCCCCAGCCCCAGCCCGAGTTCACCTGCACACGCACACACACACATACCCTGGTCCAGCCTGGATCCCCCGCCTGCAGCCCAAACTCCTCAGCCCCACCCCAGAGCCTGCACCCCCCAGCCCAGATCTCATACCCCCTTCCGCACCCCAAACCCCTGCCCCAGCCCAGTGAAAGTGAGTGAGGGTGAGGAAGAGTTAGGAAGGGAAGGGCCAATGGGTCGAGCAGGGTGGGGTCTCGGAGAAGGGACTTGGCAGGGGTGTTTGATTTTGTGTGATTAGAAAGTTGTCAACCCTACCTCCAGCCTCAGCCAGCCATCTTATGATTCTAACACCTTGCTCCTGCAATGAGCTCTGTGACAGTGCAAGGATGTGCCTGTGCAGAGACCACTGATCAGGGCTGTATAACCAAAGTGGCACAATAGAAAGAGCAACATGAAAATAAGAAGTGGAATGTTTGAACTGTGTGTTTCCTTAAAATAAGGATCTTCTTGATTTTCTTTTTTGACAACTGATTTGGTGGAGAGCGGGAATACGATGGACATAATATACCTGGACTTCAGCAAGATTTTTGACACAGTTCCACATGATGTTCTGATAAGAAAAGTGGAGAAATGTGGGCTCAGCTGAACTATCACTAAAGTGGATATATAATCTGTTAAACAACCATAAACAAAGAGTAACTATTAATGGAATGATTTCAGATTGGAAGGAGGTCTCAAGTGGGGTTTCACAAAGATCTGTTTTGGGTCCAATGTTATTTAACATCTTTATTAATGACTCGGATGTAGACATAGAGAGCATACTGATCAAATTTGCAGATGACACAAAGCAAGAGGAAGTGCTAAATAATTTGGAGGATAAAACTAAAATTTAAAGAATCTTGATAAACTGGAAAACTGGGCTATAGACAACAAAATGAAATTCAACAAAAGACAAATTGTTAGGTGCTACACTTAGGGAAGAAAAACACAATGCACAAATACAGAAGGGGGGACAAGTGGCCTGGCAACAGTGCTGCTGAGAAAGATTTGGGAGTTGGTGGATCATAGTCTCAACATGAGTCAGCAATGTAATGCTGTTGCAAAAAAAGCAACTGCAATTTTAGGTTGCATTACCAGAGGCGTAGCATGCAAGTCAAACCAAGTCAGCTGGAGTAGATGAATTTTGGTCACCAATGTATAAAAAGGATGTAGCAAAACTGGAAAGGATCCAGAGGAGAATAACAAAGATGATGGAATGAAAGCCTTATGAGCAAAAGTCAAAGGAACTGGCTATGTTTAGTGTGAAAAGAGGAGATTAAAGGGGGATATGATATCAGTCTTCAAATATTTGAAAAGCTGCCATCAAGAAGATGGAGAAAAATTGTTCTCTCTTGCCACAGAGGGTAGGACAATAGGCAACACAGTCAAACTATAGCAGAAAACCTCTAGGGAATGGGAAAAGGGGGAATCACCAAAGAAAACTACGTCATGGAAATTAGAAAATGTAGGAATAAAGTAAAAATTGCTAAAAGTCAAGCTGAATTAGTTCTTGCTGAGAAAATTAAAATGAATAATAGAGTATTCTAGTTATGTTAATAAAAAGAGAATAAAGGAGGAGGAGCTTGAGCTGTTGTAAATGGGAAGGAGATTAAACATAATCTAGAGATGGCTCCAAAGTTAAATGAATACTTTTACTCCGTTTTCAATAAGGGTGATAATAAGGAACATGTGCATGAAGTATGACTGATGGAAATGAGTGTCAAGAAATGGAATGACCACATCGAAGGTGGAGGAATTTAAATTTAAAGAGCTTAATGCACTCAAATCAGGGGAATCAGATAATTTCTATCAAGGAATATTGAAATAAATGGTACATGAATTGCTAATCTGGTGATAAATAAATCTATCTACTTTTTAATAAATCTATCTATTCAGAGGTAGTACCATATGAATGGAGAATAGCTAACATTATAACTGATTTAAGAAATGGGAAAAAAGCGATTCAGGCACACACTGACCTGTTAGTTTGACCTCAATATTATGCAAGACTTAAGAACAAATTGTGATGGAAAGAATAATTAAATTTATTGAGGTAAAGGGGATGTAATGCGACATGGCTTTATCAAAGGCAGATCATGCCAGACTAACCTGATTTCCTTCTTTGAGAAAATAACAGATTTAGATAAGGGAAGTGCAGTACATCTAATATATTGAACTTCAGTAAAGCATTTGACAGAGTACCACATGGGAAATTATTAGGAGATAAGATAAGGTAGATAAGGAGTGGGATAAAAGGCAAGAAGGCAATGGTGCTGCAAGGTGAATTATCAAACTGGAGGTAGGTTACTAGTGAAGTTCCTTAGGCATCAATCTTGGGACTAATCTTATTCAATATTTTTTATAAATGACCTCGGCAGAAAAAATAGGAGCGTGCTAATGAAATTTGTTGATCATACAAAGTTGGGAGACGTTGTCAAGCCAGAGGAGGACCAAAATATTATACAGGAAGATCTGTAAGACCTTGAAGACTGGAGTGACAGAAATGGGATGAAATTCAGTAGTACAAAGTGGAAGAACATGCAATGAGGGTCTAATAATAATAATTTTTAATGCAACCTGAGGGCTTATCAATTGGAAGTGACAGAGGAGGAGAGAGACCTGGGTGATGGGTCAATCGCAGAATTACTATGAGCCACCAATGTGATGTGGCTGTGAAAAAGGCTAATGCAATCTTTAAAATGTATTTGATGAGGCATTTCCAGTAGAGCTAGAGAAGTATTAATTCCAAGGTACAAGTTTCTGGTAAGACTCATTTGAAATACTGTGTACAATTCGGGTCACTCATGTTCAAGAAAGATTAATTCAAACTGAAACCGGTGCTGAGAGGATGAACCAAGATGATCAGGGGAATGGAGGGTTTGTCTTATGAGAGAAGACTGGACAAGCTTGGCTTATTAAGTCTAGCAAAAAGAAACCTGGGAAGGGATATGATTGCTCTCTATAAATACTTTAGGAGGGTAAGTAACAGGGATGGTGAAGAGCTATTTAACCTAAAGGACAATGTTGACACAAGAATAAATAGATATAAACTGGACAGGAACAAATCAAGGCTGGAAATTAGAAGAGGGTTTCTAACTATCAGAGTAGTGATATTCTAGAAGAGCCTCCCAATAGGAGTTGTGGAGGCAAATGGTTTAATTAGTTTTAAGAGAGGGGTGGACAAATTTTTGAGTGCAGTTGTATGACAAGGTCACTTGTGATGAAAGGGGAAGGCTTAACAACTCCGGGGCTCACTTCTGATTCATGCCTTATGTTCCCAAACACATACTTCAGGGTTTCAGCCAGCCATTAGCTGGGGATAGGAAGGGCATTTTCCCCCAGTGTATTGTGGGAGGGCATATTTTTAAAAAAATCTTCCTCTGAAATAGCAGAGATGGCCACAGCTGGAGATAGGACAGTAGGTAGGGTAAGCTAGAGCAGGGATCAACAACCTTTGACATGCCAACCATCAGGGTATGCTCCCTGGGGGGGGGCAGTTTTTTACCTGTTGCATCTGCAGGTTTGGCTGATCGCAGCTCCCACTGGCCACAGTTTGCCGCTCCAGACCAATGGGAGCTGCAGAAAGCGGTAGTCAGCACACTCCTCGGCCCATGCCGCTTCAACTTCAATAGGTCAGTATGAGGGAGCCCTACATCCTATACCACATGGTTAGCGCATTCACCTGAGAGGTGGTGGATCCCTGCTCATTCCTTCTCCTCATCAGGCAGAAAGAGAGACTTGAATCAGTACTCTAATCATTGGGCTAGAGATTATGAAGGAGGTCCTGTCAAGGTATCTATCTCTATGAAACGAGTGGGTCTTGGAACATACCCTCCTGTTAGCAACTCCCATTTGACCAGCAAGCTGTCTTTGTGGATCCCATTCTAAGGATGTCTCTCTCTACATTCATTGCAGAGGGAGGATCTCTTCACCCTCCTCATCCTCTATTCATTGTACAGGGAACCTAGGCACCTAACTCAGTCTTTGTGGCTTGTAATGTTGTTCCTGTAATTTTCTAGATGTCTGAAAATTAGGCACTGAAACGTTGAGTGTCGCAATGTCGAAGTCCCTTTGTGGATCCAAGTCTATGTGCCCCATACACAGAAAAGAAAGGAGCAATCATTAAAGTCAGTCAGAAGCATGAATCATGGGAACTGCTTGGCAGGCTGCAATTGAATGTCAAAACTGCCACCGACTGAAACTTTCAGTGAAGCGATAAAGGATGATTATGACTCAAGATGGGGTGGCAGACAGGCCATGGAGGCACAGTGTTTATCCAGCATAGATTATGTAGGAAAACATGCAGCAAAAATGCAGGATGAAAACTGATTTGTAAACAACTAAAACTGTCACTTTAAAGTCATATAGAAATGTTATATCTGTAATTTACAATAAACCTCAGGATAAAATAAATGATTTCATTGGCTTGTCACTAGCTGTTCTGGTAATGGATAAAACAAATAATGTTGGAAGTGTACAAGAACATATCAGAACAGAATGCCTGATTAAAAATGTGCTGTGATAAAAATTTCTTCTTAACTATATGCCAATCACTATTCAATTTAAGGGAAAAAGAAATGTCAAATAATTAAATCCCAGGAAATAGAAACATTTTTTCAACTGAAATTCCTCACAAGAACCATGTTGATTTTCTTATGAGGGGAGAACAAAACAAATCCCCCATAATTAGTGTAGATGGATGTTAATTCTCCCTACCATCAACTCAGAAAATAACTATCGTACCTGTTTTCATCTAGTGTTGCTTATAACTTTCCTAGGAAAAAATGCCCCTAAGGCATCACATTTATTAAGAGTAATTAATCAAAGGATAAAATTCAAATCTTCAAGTTGAGGAGGTTTTTTTTACAACATTAAGACACATTCATTGATATTTATAATGAAATATTGCTTTATTTATCTTTTTTGTATATATCAAACTTTGCTCTTTAATTCACAAAAAGAAAAAGTATTTAAAATGTCAGACAAATATCTTATCCAGAACTTCCATTACTATTAAATGAAAATCAAGGCGTGAGACTACTCAACACCTTTTTCACTAATGAAAGGCTGTTCAAATTTAACATATAAAATTTCCTCCAACAAAACAGTTAAAGTACTAACCATATTTTTTCCCTCTAAACTCTGCTTTAAACCTGAAGATTAACCACATAAGAACTGTTCTTGAATATTTCTATTTTATATTGAATTGCAATGTTTTTCCTCCCAGCTAAAATTACTGAAAAAAGACTTCAAATTGTTAAATTCAATTTTCATTTAATCCTGTACTTTTAACAACTCCAAAACTTTTGTGTGTGTGTACATACTGAACCCTAAAATTCATTAGCTATTACAGCACTGCATTTTTCATTCATTTAATGAAAATACATTTCATAAATCCATATATGTAAATATAATCAAAGAAATTTCTCCATATTCCAGATTAACGGAACATATCCATATCTGGAGCTTGCTTTCCCTATACCATACTTAATCTTTGCTTTAGACATTGATTCAATGATTTTTGTTGCCAAGGTTTATTTGATGCCTTTTTTCTCCATAGGAACTCAGTAATGAAGAGAGTCCCAAAAGAGGATAATCAACTACAGAGATTTCAAAACAAAAAATTTGGTTCTCATAGAGAAAATGTACTAATTAATTTACAGTTACCCAATAATGGTCCCCATCAAAGATTTACCAAAGAGAAAAAAATATTTTTTCATAATGGAATTTTAAAAAAGTTATCTTTCCAAAACAGAAGGCCATTTCTTCACTCATTATCCCACAATAACGACCTTCTCTTAAAGTAGAGTCCACAATGGTCAGTAAACACTGGCGGCAATTGAATTCACAGAGGAAGTGCTCTTGTCCACCACCAAATCACCATCACTCCCGCACACTAAAAAATTAACAACTAGTCCCCAAGGGTAAGATAATCCAATATAACAAATAAGACAATAAATTACTTTGAGCCAAACTACTCAACTGATGATGTTTCAGAACCAAAAATCTCAAATGGGTAGAGTCAAAACCTAACAACAAAAGATGCCAAGATATATCGATATTGCTGAAAAGGATAATTAAGGTTAATGCCTTCTCCAACAACTCTCTTCTCCTTCAGTCAGATCATAGGCTTGGGATGTGTATGGGAAGGGAGGGTGTTAATTGACAGCAGTACTGAGAGAAGCATCTTTTGAACCACTTGCTCACCATTTTTTCTCTTCTCGACAGCTCAAAGGAGAAAAGGAGTGACTGAGGATTTTCAAGACACAAAAGCACTGGAAGAAGCTAAACTAATCCTTGCTTCCATCTCCCTTTGTACTCTGGTTAGCCTGGAGAGAGAAGGGAAGAGTTGTCCAAGGGGAGCTAACCTCCAATAACTGCATTGTGACCTACTAATGAAATAATGATAATGACTCTCCTTTGATATTTTGTTTTGCTGTCATTGCATTTTTGACCTAATTATGTGACTTTCATATTCTTTTATATATTTTATGCTACTCACTAGGATCTAGGATACAGCACACAATAGCCAAACACTTTAAACAGAAAGATAATTTCAAAAATGTAAGTACCCAATTTTTTATAATGTCATTTTCTTTATTAAAATTCACCATTTCTCTTATAGAAAAGAGACACCTATCAGTCATTGTCAACCTCCAATCAAAAACTGTCACAACAATATACATTTGTTCAACTGGTAGCCATAACAGCAGCAATGCCCAACCTTTTCTATTTTGAACAAGGGCACAAAAGGAGAGAAATAGATACATATGTACAGAACATGTGGATGTTTGAAACGCAGTATTGCACTATTTATTTAGTCTCTTTGACAATGAAGGTCTAACACTATCAGACTCAACTATGGTGGCAAGGAGAGTGGGAAGTGAGCCTATACTCTAACTTCTGCCCCTTTCTGGCCTTGGGGCAAGGGCTGACAGGGGACACTGTAAATACCATTGCTGCACAGGACTTTAAAGGTGTTAATGGAGGGACAATAAGTAAATAAGACAATGTGTAAACAACCACTGGTGTTGGAGCAGTTTCTGTGGTGCTAGGATGCAGGAGTGGAGCATACCGTTACAACTGTTTTTATTTTGTGTGTGTGCCATTTTCCAACTTTTACTTTTGAAAGTAAAACCAATAACCCTTTTGTAAAATGTTTGGAGTTCACAAATACTCTTTAGATCAACTCCAAAGAAATGTAACAGAATGGAAGCAAATAGATTAGATAAATGTTACAACAACTATAAGGAACAAAGAAGCTCACTTCATAAATTTGGGAGGAAAAATAGTTAAACCCCAATATCAAACCATGTAAAAATCTAACACTAACACTGAAAAGAGCTAGTGTCCAATATCCTTACTTTTCTCAATCTACAAGTGATCTGAGCAGAGGATAACGGGTAGAATAGAGCCAATGTTGATAGGGCAGTTGATTGATGGTCAAGCTGTTTTTTGCCCAGGATATTCACATTGTGGCTAAGTTTTAAATCTAATTAAATACATCTAAGATGGCCTTAAAACCTATAAAATTACAGAAGTGGTTTGTTGATCTGATAGCTGCTTACAATTTTGTGAAATATTGTGCACTTCCCCAGAAATTGTCAATAATTTTGGAAAATAGGAAGAATCTCCCTGCTTGAGAATTGACATTTTTTTTGTCAAGACAGCTGGTCAGAAAAGTCAAGGGAGTACTCAATGGAATGGATTGCCCCAAGGTTCAGTGCTATCACCTTTGCTGCTTAATGTCTGTACAAATGACTAATCAGAATTTCCCAAAATGTGAGGATTCCGTTATGTAAATTATTTTTGCATCACAACCCAATAGGAACAATTTCAGGAAACTGAGCATATTTTAACTGGCTCCCTGAGTATGCTCAAAAATATTATCACACATGATTCATGAAAGCTAACTCTAGTAAGACACAAGTGTGAATTTTCCACCTGAAACATCATCAGGCTAAGCAAAAACTCCAACCATGGTGGGGTGGTACAATCTTTGAGCACAATGGGCATTAGGGAGGTCATATTAGACCTAACACTGACATTCAAAGACCTCTTCAAGAAGCTGAAAAGAAATGTGACCTCTAAGAATTTTGTAGTCTAGACACCGGCCAGCACAAAATGGAGAACAGACCCTGAAATGCCTTGAGAATCTGTGAAGAATTGTGTCCTAATATGGTCATGCTAAAACTATGCACATAAAATAGAAACTTAAGTTCAATGAATCCTTTGGTATCATCACAGGACTTTGAATCCAACTTCCACATTGTCACTATATTGTTTTGCAGAGATTCCAACATCATCAATAAGGTGGAATGAATTCAATAAAAAGGTGCATGATCTGCTGAATGGACATTCCACTACTGATCTTGGAGAACCTGATTCATTCAGAGCCGCTTCCTCCAGGCACTCATCTTGGACAAAAATATTGGTGTATTGTACTATTATTTGTCACAAATAAAACAAATTTGGGATATTTTAAGCAACCTATGGTTTTGGGAGCTGCCACTTCTGTTTCTTGGACATTGGAGAGCTAGGATGGCAAAGACTCATGACAATATGACCAAGTGGAAGCTGAGGAATGAACCCAAATGTGAATGTGGAGAGCCTCGACAAACACCTGGATGCTGCCAGATAGAGTGCCCTCTGTCAATGTCCTGTACTCCTCAGGAACTATTCAAGATAAGTGACAATACCAGGCCTTGGATGCTGTTTTGAAGAGACAAGCTATGATCAGGGCTAGCGACAGAAATTTGTGGGCCCCCTACTCTGATCGTTTGGGCCCCCCCCAGCCCAGCTGCCCCCCCCCCAGCAGCCAGCGGCTGGGGGGACCACCAGCCCAGCTGGGCCCCCCACCAGCCCAGCCCAGACGGGCCCCCCCACCCCCAGCCGGCGCTCCCCCCCTCAGCTGACAGCAGCTGGCGGCAGTGCGAGCCCGGGAGCAGTGCGAGCCGCCCTTGCTGCTGCCCCCCCCCCCCCCGAGCACTTTATCCCCCGGATTGCGCCGCTGCCGGCAGTCGGGCTCACCGCTCCTGCTGGGGATGCACGCTCGTCCGCTCCGGAGGAGAGTCGTGCCGCCTCGCCGCCCCTTCCCCGCTCTCCAGGCCTGGTGACAAAGGGGGATGACTACAGGTACTGCTGTGTACCGGGGCCCCCCTAAAGTCCGGGGCCCGATACAGCTTTACCCGTAGTACCCCCCTGTCGCCGGCCCTGGCTATGATGATAATGACTAACCCTAGCAACATGTGCCTTCTTCTATGCAATTTTTTTTAATCTCACCTCTCCTTTCCCATTTCTAGTGCTCTGTTTCCCACACTGCCATATACCTTATCCATATGCTACACTTCTGGTTTATTTTCTCTACTTTGTACTGTTTTTTTTATGTTTCCCCCTATTAACATATACATTTCCCTCCTTTTCTCTCATTCCTTTCTTCTGTTCCATTGTCTAGTCACATCACCTATTTCTTTTCCTGTATTATCTTTTGCCTTTTCTTTTACCCACCAAGTGCACAGTTTCCCTGCTCCCTTTTCCTTTCTGTTCTCTAATTATGTTTACCATTCCTTATATCTTAGCGTCCCTCTAAAATGTCCCTTCCACCATTTCTCCTCAAATTTTCTCCCTGACTTCTTTCCAGGGCTTTTCTCAGCTTTGGTTACTAATCAGACCTCATGATTTTGAAAATGAGGCTGGTTGGAGCCTAATATTGATAAAATCTATACAAATTGACAAATTGGATCCAGTATCCAGTTCTAAATCAGAGGTGGTTAAACAATGCAAAAACACTTTCAAATATTTTAATGAATGATCATGGAATGTTGCTTTGCTAGTATTTGTGAGGTCATAGTCACTGGTTGTTTTTGAATAATTCAGATGAACTCTGGCTTATTTGTGCAAATATTTGAATCCAAAATTTTCACAAAGTTTAGTATAAGTGCACTAATATCATTTGATATGAAGTTTTCTCCTAGTTATAAACTTCCCATCTTCCAGTAAGGAAGCAGAAACAATACTACCTGATCCAGGTGACATCTATCCCAAATAGAGGGCCAAAGTACAATTTTTTTGAGCAATTTATTGAATGAAATTTTTCAACCAATTCTTATTTGCACAGAAAATAGTATACCTATATAGAAATCAGGATGAGTTTAGGAATAATTTGCAATGTGAATAAAAGGAAAAATTCATCAGATAATTTATTCACGAACTATGATTTCACCAACTCTACCTAAATCCTTCTAAATCAACTCAAACTGGGATTTTTTTTTCTTTCACCTATGCATTCTGTCAATTTGGGATCTTAAACAATTATTAGTGGGACTTTTTAAGCAAGCAGTTCTTCTTTAAAAACCACAGTAAACTCCTCCCTCCCCACCATGGAGCTTTTGATACAGTTTTCCTGGAATAATAAAAGAAAAGAACTTTTATTGTTGGTATTTAAGATATCTATCTATATATGCTTTTAATTCAGTATGCATGTAAGTTGTCTTCTTTCTCTACTGAGTCATCCAAAACAGCCCCTTTTGTGAGACATATTGCAGCACAATATGCCAATTTCTCAGTCTTGAGAATAGCTGTCTCGAGAGAATTTGATAAATTTACAAAGTCAAAATTATCTTTATATGAACACCACAGACATTTTGAGTTCTCTCAGTCAAAACATGGGAAAATAAACTTTATGAATGTATAAAATAAATTGTATAGTCTATCCGGAGCAGCCCAACAACAAATTCTCTTAATAACATTCATTTTTCACACAATGACATGTCTTCACTTCTAAATAAAACTAATGGGCAGTGGAAACATGCATGCCCAGATCAGATCTTAAATGAATAATGTCATTACATTAAAAAAAGAATGAATACAAAGTCCATAAATACTGATTATGAAATTAATGGTGAGTGCAACACTTACTTCATTATAATAATCGGCTGAGCCCCTGGAAAATAATATTTGTTTAGTTATGCATGCAACATAATTTACAGTTGAGTGTATTGCTGCATACACAGTTCAACCTTATATAACTGCACCACTTGGTTGCTCTTGATGTCTTCACATATACACTCCTTAAATTCAACTAACAATGGTCTTTCAAGTTATTTTTAAAATGTGCATAATTTTGTGGCCTGTTTTGTATATTAAAAATTATGCCCAGGCCTATTGCTTAGAGACAAAATAGAGCCAATCTTTATTAACTCAGCCAAAAATTTCAAGAGCTTCAAAAACTAGGTCATACTATAATAGTGACATTGAACTTTTCAACTGAAAATAATTAGATTTTATTTCCAGAGCTTAGTGACCCACTCTGAAATTTAATATAATACAAGAAGAGTTTGGTTTTGTTTTTCGTAATTTAGCAGCTTTTTTTTATTGTTTCCTTTTGTACCTTACAAATTCATAATTGTTATCTCCTCAGAAAACAACAGCTGACAGCTGAGTCAGATGCCTCTGCTGCTTAACATGTCATGAAGAATCTGTTGCAGGCAATGATGATATCATTAGGGAACAAGGATGCTGTCTTTCTTCAGAACCAAATAATCCAGCATTAAATCATTTCATCTGCAGTGTCATTTACAGGGAATGTGAAAGCGCAAGAGTTACTGTATATAAAATAAGTTTTACAGTAATAATACTTACAGCTCAGAGGACATTTGAAGCACACTTGCTTATGTAGCCCCTCGAGGGTGTTTTAAAAGTCTTTTCTTTTATTTCAGGGCTGACTCCTAATGCAAAGAGACACAATAGAATGCATTTGTGTCTGCTAGCTCAAATAACAAGACATGTTTTCTGATATATTTTTTTTCATTCCAAGAGCCATTAGATACAATTCAGACTACTGTAGGCTGCAACATGGAATTATTCCCTCCAGTGAGTTTTAAATTTTTTATCTGCAAGCATTGTCATTGCAATAAACAATGCACCATCTGTTTCAATCACGTGTTTGCCCTTATAGGTGTGCAGGGTGGCCTGCTGACTCATGTCAACCTGCATTATAATACAGCATGCACGGCATAACTTGACATAGTATGACAGATGTGGCAGAACACAGTAAGGCATGTATGAAATTTTCCTACACAAGGGAATCACAATCATGTTGGGACATATAGTCATTGCTCTTTACATGGTGCACCCTAGAAAAAAGGAGGTCAGAAGTCCTTATCCACTCCCCCCTCATCTCCACTTGCATGGTATACATAGTTTGCATGAGAGTCTTTCCCCTATGTACACAGGATTCATGTACACAGGGGTTTGCAGGGACTGCTTCACTGGGAGCACATAACACCTCTAAAAGATGGGGAAGAGAGGAGGAGTCCCGTTTGCCTTACTCCCCGTTTTAATAGGATTTACAGAAGGCAGGAATTCTTTGTTTCCCAAACTTAACCATCCTTTCCTTCCTGTGAAAAGATACAAGAAGTCCCAGGTAACGTTTAGCATCAGGTGACAAGATCACCTGACTCTGAAATATCAGTGTCCAGGAGTCAGTGGCAGTATGGAGCGTCCACAGGAAGGCCAAACCTTTTCACAGTCCATTGTCCTCACTGATGAGTTATCAGCCCTGTCTGGCTTTTCCATTGTTATATCTGAAGTGTCACCCAGTTTGCTTCCAGAGTTGTACCTGAAGTGTCATTGTTGTACCTGACATCACCCAAAGTAGCACAGTTGAAATACAGGTACATAGTCAATATTCCTAACTTCAGATACAGAAATGATACAGGCATACAAATCAGATAATCACATTCAGTAAATTATAACCTTTTCAATATCTTCAAAGACCGATCTTGCATAAAGTGCATCTCATTTATGTCATATTCATATCACAAGCATATTTTCATAAAGAACCCAGAGTGAAATGTCACACTCACCTCCTACAACACAGGAACATGCCTTAAAGACACAACTGAGTTTAGAATCTTTTCCATTCTAGGTCCCATTCCCATTGACATTTCATCATTGATTTCAGTGGAGCAGAAGTGGGCCTTTCTTAAGGAAAAAATCCAAGTTTTCTCAGGTGGTATTTTTCATTCTTTCTGGTTTGTTTAAAAGAGTAGAGCATAGAAACTTCCTTTTTTTAAAAAAATGACAGAAATCCATGATGAATCCTTTTCAAACTTTCTAACAATCCCTTAATTTTCATGTTCAGGTCATATAAACATATTTTTTAAACTGCTCAAGAGGGTGTAAAATTAGGGCGAACAGCTATGCCAATTCTTATAGGGACAGTCCAGATATTTGGGGCTTTATCTTATATAGGCACCTATTATCCCCCACCCTGTCCCAATTTTTCACACTTGCTGTCTGGTCACCCTTTGTAAAATGCTGCTGTGCAATTGAGGCATGGCTACAAACACACACACACACAGTGTGGATTATTTTTGCAGCTTGAAGTTAAATCAGTGTTTGGGAATAAGCAGCCCACGTGGTGATGTCATCAACACAGGTACAGCACAAGCAGTAGCAATGTAACACTTCAGCCCTGTCAGCCTCTGAATCCAGTAAGTTCTCAGCTTCTCTGCAAAGCGACTAACAAGAGTATACTCAGCACCAGTGGTCCTAGTCTTTGGCTTAGACTACACTCGGGGGGGGGGGGAGGGGAGAGGGGAGGGTCGACCTAAGATACACTGACTTCAGCTACGCGAATAGTGTAGCTGAAGTCAGGAGTATTTTAGGGAGACTTACCTGGCTGCCCACACGGTGGTGAGTCAACTGCTGCCACTCCCCCATTCACGCCGCTTCTGCCTCTTGCAGAGGTGGAGTTCCAGAGTCGAGGGGAGCACACTCGGGGATCGATTTATCGTGTCTACAATAGACACGATAAATCAATCCCCAATAGATCGATCACTGTCGGCAGATCTGACCGGTAGTGAAGACATACCCTTAGTTACTATATGAACACCTGTTCACTGGGAGATGGACTGAGACACCTACCCTTCTTTCCCCTCTCAAATATTTCAGCTTGGATTAGAATTTTTAAAAAAGCAATCCATGATGAAAACCTCCAATTAGAGGGCATTTTTGCTGCAAACAGGCAGAAGGAGCTGCTCGCTGGGGCCAGTTTGTTGCCGGACAGCCATCCCATAATATTAGGCAGAATAGTAGTATATTTATTACGACCAATTACTGTGGGACACAGAGAACCATACATTTCATATTACAAATCCATCAGCTGATAAGAAGAGTAATGAGACCACAGTAAAGTCCTTTTTTATATGACTCCAATACAACAAAGCACTTAAGCACATGCTTAAGTTCATCCTATTCAGCAAAGAACTTAAAGCTATTGTTAGGTATTTGGCTGAATCGAGGCCCGGTGGAAACATGCCTAAAATAATATTTCAAGGAATCATGATTTTTCAGAGGAAAATAAAAATATTTTTTTAAAAAAACAACTCATGCAAATATTCAAGCAAATGTTTCCTCATAGCTTTGTGGGGTACCTGATGTGCTCAATACCCCTCAAAAGCAGGGACATTTTCAATTCAGGGCAGCTAGAAGTAAATCCTAGGGATCACATTTCGAATCTGGCCAATTCACAATTAACTCTCTTATAGCATCTGTCTGTGGAGCTTTGTAGCTGATAGCTTTAGGGAAAATGTGTTGAGCCAAACCAGTGGGTGCCGCCTTACATTCAGAGTCTCTCTCTAGCAGTGTGTGGGTGCAACATGCACAGACACAACTAAAATACTACCAGGTTTATACTACTTATGCACAACTACCCCTGCTACTAACACCAAGTACTTTATATTACTTTTAGGATATTATGGTACTTATGGTGCCTGTACAGCAAGTCAAAAATTATAGCATTGTGGATCTGTCAGATTTCCCAGTATAGCTCCCCTTTATCAGAGATTTCTAACTCATCTATACAAGAATGATTTAGACTGGACAGAAGTAAAGTTCAGTTAGGGAGAGTTTATTTGGACCTTTTCCAAAAGAAAATTCCCAGAAATCTGTCTAATAACTTGAATTTCCAAGTCTCTGGAATGGATTTTACATTTTACCAAGTAAAGGTTTTTTTTTATTATGCTTATAAAATATAATGTTTATAGTGAATCTTTCAGTAACCTGATGAAGTTAATTTTTGTATCATAAGAAAAGGATCCCAAAATCTAAGTGTTCATAACATTGCCCGATCATTCTATGCCCTAGTCTCCTTTTAAGGCACATAGAAGGCAGCCATTAATAGAGTGAGTTAAGTGCGGACATCAAGAGGAGAATATGCACCACAGCTTGTAATATGTATTGTATTGATATGAGTCCATAATCTGTAATCTATGTTTGAGTATAAAAGAGCTTTATACCATAAAACAAGCTCTCAGTTTATGCCAGTACAGCAGGGTTTTTACAACGTACTATGGTGCCACAACATTCTTCATACCTTATCCCAAATTTTAAGGCCAGACCACGCAAACCCTTACTCAAGTAAAGAACCTTTGAATACTTGCACTTGTCAATCCTTCCTATCATTGCTACTATCTCAGATTTGTGGGGTTATAACAAAATTTTGATTTTTCAAATGGACAATTTATTTGGGGAGATGTATAGTAACTATAAATCACTCATATAGATGTCCCAAAATAAGTTGTCCGATGGCAAAAATTGGAACTACAATATAATAGCTATCTAACTTGCACTGCACACATTACATGGGCTACAAAAAATAAACTATGGGGGTTAGTTTTTATCTCTTGATAAAAGATGAGTTGAGTAAAAAACATATTTTAGGGTTATTTTTAACAGATAATATTTTATTAACCTGCGATACCAGTTCTAAAGTATTATTTACTTTGGGAATAGATGTTTAACTTTGTACTGTCAAAACTGAAATGTATTTCACGCCAACCTGATAAATTCAACAGATGTAAGTATAAAAGTTTGTGTCTTACCCCCTGCATTAAAATCCCCATACAAAAAAGCCACAGATGAAATAAAAAGTGTGTAATAAACTAACAAACATAACGTTGAAAATTGTGTGCAGACTTACATTTTATAACAGAAATTATAAACAAACTAAAACAGCACATTTAGCACACAACGAACAACACAACAACGACTCAGAATGATACTGACGCTCACAGCCTTAGACGGAAGTTACTGGCAACACAACACAGTTGCGTCCTAGATGATGACACGCTGCGTGCTTGTGAACACGGCGTAAAACAGCCTAATGGCAGCACCTGCTCACACTATCTGACTTTGGACAATATTTGTGTGGAACACCAAAAAAAGTCGCCATGGACCACCAGTGGTCCATGGACCACCAGTGAGAATGCACCTTATCAAATCAGTTTGCATTTAAGTGCATTAACCTATGTTAAACCCCGCTACCCATCCCATCCTCAACAATTTAGTTGTGGGCTTCACAAAGCTCTTGAAAGCTGCAATGAATTTGGATGAAATGAATTTGGATCAAAACCTTCTGTGGCTTCATTACAAAATCTCCGTGGCTTAGCTCTGACAAAATCTTTCATAAGTCTTCAGAACTCAATTGTGTGCTGGCCAGTCCAAGTCTGAGAGGTTTTTGTTATTCTTTTAAAGCTTTTTGGAGATCAGCTACTGTATCAAAAGTGGGTGAATGGATAATGTGTGGGTCCAGACTATCCACCCACAAAAGCTTGCTGGAATTATGAAAGGGATGAGGAAATGGATGCTTAGTCTGCCATGGGCATAAAGTGAACTTTATCTGCCCTGATATTTTTAGCCAAATAAAACAAAAACAATAAAAATCCCAGATGGAATGTTATTATCCAAAGTAGAATTGGAATAGGTCAACCATCCACCAGCAGTATAACAAAAGATTAAGAATGTAGACCATCCCTTTCAGAACAGGAGCAGTGGTGATGACCCTGTGTACCTCACATTAGCTGTGAAGCAAGAGAATGCACTATGTGTGGTGAATGAGAATACAAAAGGTTGTATAAACAAAATAGCATTTATCTATTTTTTTCCACATTTGTGCAAATTTGAAAAAAACTCACATTATCACCTGTCAGAAAATATTCACATCAATGCTAATGGATGCCACGTTGCTGACATTACTGTTATGGCATGTTCTATTACTGGGATCACATGATGCATAACAACCCAGAACTTGAACTCACCCTGGGATTTTGAAGTTACTTGTGACTGAATGTTTTAAATTAATCATTATGAATTTCTAAGTTTCTAAGCAAAGCTGTACATTGAAACACATAATTGTATATATTACTGTAGTGATGTAGTCAAGGAGAATCTGAATCTTTTTAACAAGTGCATAATATACTGCTTACTGAGAGGCCTGCAATGTGTCTCACAAGTATCTAATGTGCTTTAAAAATATTAAGTTTCTGATCATAATATCTTGTGTTTTTTTAACCTTTTCATTCATTCAGAGGTTTTATACATTTTTCCAGTCTTAAAACCATTACCAGCCACTTTAAACACCCCCCCACACAAATAATTAGTAAAGTATAGGTGAAGACCACAGTTGTAAATAGCTAAACTGCAGATATTGTGATAAAAAATTCCCCACAGAAAATTCAACACATTAAAACATTTTTGCATCCATAAATATAAATACAATTAAATTAAATTAATTCATGAGAACTGTTAAAATGCATTTATCTTAACTTTACCATGTTACATTTTTTTCCAGCATTGGGTTGTAGAGTCAGTATAGGGAGGTGGGAGAACTTGAATGCAGGACCTGATAGGCCGCTTCATCATTGTAGTCTTATCCTGGTATAACTCCAAAGAAATCAGTGTCAATTTACTGGTGTAAAACTGGAACAATGCAGTGGCGAGTCAGGTCTCTCTCTCTCTTTCCTGACATTTAAAGAAGATCTCTGCTTTAGATGCGATACTGAGTTACCCACCAAATACAAATGCAAGATAGAAGATTAGATGAGATGGTGATCTCAAAAGGTCTCAAAATCTCCAAGCTTATCTGGAAATGTTACAAAATAAGTTTGTCTCAAGAGACTAAGTTCTTCTGAGTTCCAGCTAAGAAAGAAATACCTTTAACCCTTGGAATATTTCAACACTTTTTCTTGTGGCCCTCACCAAAATCACATAATTCAGAAGTAAAAAATAAATATATGACCAAACTTTTTTCAGTCAAAATATTCCCTGTTTGGTTCAAGCTGAGCTGAAAGTTTGGCTATAGCATGGACCGCTACAAGGAGACTGAAATGAAATCAGAACCTGAAGTCTGAGAATGGGTTTCAATATTTTCTTCCAGACTGGGCCTGTTACAAAGATGATCCTTAGCCACAAAGTTCAGATCTGGACTTGAACTTCCATAGTGTTCAGACTGGGAGCAGCAAGGGTAGAGGGACTGGATATGTTTGTTTCATTTTGGGCCTTTTTTAAATTTGTCTCATCTAAACTAGTTCTTTCATCTATGATAAGGATATATATTTTGGAGGAGCTTACTAAAAGTGAACCTCTGATCATTTAGAGAAGCCTCCTTCCCTAATTAAAATCCATTTTATAACATAATTGCTGTATCAGTGTTGTAACAGAAATCTGTCTATAGACATGTAATTGTGTTAATAATTCATAAGCTACAGTAAAACTTTCATTAAAGGCAAAAAAAGTTGACAAAATTTCAAATGCCTAACGTTTAGAGGGTTACAGACAAGTTTAACAATCCTGAACCTTTAAACACATAATAGCGATGTCTGCTAAAAACTCAGTCATATCAGATTGCAGTTTGTGCTCACTAGATGGGAATTTTCTACTCTGCTGAAGCAAAGCTTTACACTTTCATTAGCTCACATTCTCTGTCATGACACCAGTGCCCTCTCATCAGACGCAAGGCTGAGCTGAGTTGTAGAGACAGGGAGAGGCAGATAGAAGGAAACTGATGAAAGAGCTAAATGTTTGCCTTGTGGGTAAAAGCTGCATTTGGCTCTTCTGACCACTGATTTCCTTCACACTGTGCCAAGGAGACAGGAAAGTGGCTTGTGCTCAGTTTTTACCCAGTGTAGCTTTGAGTTCAACGAATTTCTTCTTGGTGTGTCTAGAAAAAAGCAATTTCTGCCCAAGCTGAAATTTAAGACTGGATTTTGAAAACTAAAGGGGAGAATCAAACTTAAACCCTGAATTTTCAAAGACCTGGATGAGATTTAGCCAAACTCAAAGTCTGTATAAGTCTGGCTACCCTAAGAGGAGCTCAGGGAGATTACTTTGCGCTTGAAAGAGTACCCATGACAGTCTTTGGCTGTGGCAAAACCAGAAAGCCCCAGGAGCTAATTTGGATATGATCCTGTACAATGTTGAGCTTTTTCAAATTCCCCTGACATCCGTTGGAGGTGCAGGTATTCATATCATCTTGCAGGAGGTATGCAGCCCTAGAACTGGTCAGAACATTTTCAACTAAATCAAGTTTCATGGAGACTCATACGTTTTAATAACTTTTTTGTCAGACGGGAGGAGACAGAAAAGGAAGAAATTCACACTCTATAGCTCAGTGATTGGCGGCAGTGGCATGGGATATGGACAAATCCAGGTTCACGTCTCTTTTGTTCCTGATTTAGAGTAGAATTTTTTTATTCCAGATCACTCTGTCAGGAAGAAGGGAGCTGAACTTGGGAATCCTTCAAGCCAACACACTAATCACCAGGTGGACATGGGTACGGACATGGACACACACTCTTTCTGTAGGGAAGAGTCATTTTGACAAGTCAGGTTTCATTTCAAAAATATTCAAACGCCCAAACTAGAACAAAAAAAATTCAAAATCCTGAAAGTTGCTGTTAACCGGAAGTCTCATCCTCTTGCCAATACTACTCAGTGACTTGTATATTCTGGTGTCACACACACGGAAACCAAACTAAAACATACATCCCCTAATGCAATGGTCAGAAGCAGTATGCATTGATCACTGAGCCAAAGCACACCTCCCACAGCATATTTATTCAAGTTATCAGGTTATTTAAATAACTCTCCAGCTCCTAACATATATGCATAAGGTTGACTAAGCCTATCCGGAAACATACATGTGTGTTATCAATTTTATTTGCTTGTAACCCTTTCTAATTTTATTCCTTTTACTTGGCATCACTTAATCTATGTCCTGATAATAAATTTGTTTTGTTTTTACTATAAACTACCTCAGCCTTGTGTTTAGAGGGAAGGGTGTATTTTTTCCAGCTAAGTTAAAAAGCCATGATGTGTTTTTGTCTCTTTGAGGGAACAAATGAACCTTATTGTTTCTCTGAACTGTCCAGGAGACAGATGGACATTACAGAGCACACAGTTTGGGAAAATTCATGGTAGGGTCATCCACTCCAAGGCTGATAGAAGCCAGAGTGGGACTCTAGACAGGCTACTGCGATCAGAGCTGCTGAACCAAGACTGTCTAGCACAGACACACTCAGAGTGTAATCTTCATGGTTGTCTGCTGGCATCATGGTTATGGGCCACAATATTGGGGCATTTCAGGCACCCATAGTTTCAGGGCAGGTGGTGGCACAGCCTCTGACTGGTCTGAATTGCACCCCAGGATGTGACAACAGCATGTTTGTTTGAACAGCATGCTTTCTTTCTTAATTATTTAAAACAAAAACAAACAAAAAGTTAATGTAACTTGAAAGGTCTAAACCCAAAGAAATTATAGTAAATGCTGGACCTCTACAAGTGTTCTTAGCGGTGTTTTTAAACACTCTTCTGTACCTGAGACCACCATGGAGATTCAGCAATAAAATTTCAGCTCAGACATTAAGACAAATCTAAATCTCTCTTCTTGTGGATATTCAACTACTATTTGCATTAAATCAGCTCTTTTGTTGTTAACTTCCTTTTCCAAGGGAAGCATTTTCAAGCAGAAAAATGGAGACCAATTCTCTTATGAACATATATAATAATTGACATTATATGTTCAGATTCACCATGTTCTTACAAGCTGGATCTTTAGTCAAATTCTAGAAGGTGTATTTTATCTTACTGGACCATAAAGACTACAGATAAACCATTGCTATCTGTCAGATAAATACATACATAGACCATTAGTGTACATGGAACTGTTTCACGCCACATTGTGGGTACATATTAAGATGATCATTTGCAGTAAGAACTATGATGGTTCCATCATTGTAATTAAAAAATAAAATAAAGAATGGCTGAAACATTTAAGAATTAGGACCCACATTCTTTCCATACTCAATGGATTTTTGAAGTGCCTCAGATGAACAAGATTTATGGGGCCAGAGTTGGTTTGCCTACATTTAGCACTGTTTTGTTTTACATTTCAACCATTGGTTGAGTCTGTTCTTCCTCACTGATTGAACTTTTTACCTTTTAATCGGCCAAACACTCATCTGGCTTACAGTACATTGAAATGGCATCATTCCACTTTTCAAACTGAAGTTTGAAGTGAACAAGACTGATTATCCATTGCTCTCTGCACTTGTAGCCCTTGAATTTATTTGATTAACATGACAAAGAAACAATCTTTGACTCAAATGTCTGACAGTAAAAGGGTAGAAGCAGTAGGTTGATCAAGAAGTACTATTCACCAAACACTTAGCAAAACATTCAGCTCAAACCTGGAAATTAGGGAAAAAAAAGGGGGGGGGGGAACAAAGGGAATTTCTCAGGGTTCGATCATCATCACAAAACAAGTATTTTCATGTGTTCTTTAATTTCAAACAAAGTGATTTGCTTTTTTCCAAGGCTTGCCATGAATCCATGGCCCAACACATTGCATATTTTGTTGAAGTGCAGCCATCTTGAAAATATTAACCCAGAGGTGTCAATAAAAATAAATGTAAGACACTGCATTTACTCTATGTTTTTATGTGAAATTTTTCTGAAGACAAGTCTACTTCTGAAAATTTGTTTTCAATTAAAAAGCTTACTTTGGGAGGAAATAATTAACTTCACTCATCTTTTTACTCTTTGTACATAGAGAGTAAAATCCAGCAAGGGGTATGTGAATTCTGTGATTGCTAGAATTTTCCAGACTTATTATATGAACTGTCATCATCAGCTCAAGCAATTATATACACTGTGCCTCAGTAGTTCCAGGGTTTCAACCATATCTGTCATGTACACCAATGCAGAGTACAGAACAATCTACAGGAGCTATCCTGAAATCTTTGAGTAGAAATGAGCCAATGCATTTCTCTGGACAGACACGACAGTAGCAAAATTATAATTTATTTGACAGCCTTCCACACTTTTTTAAGAAGTAGCAACTCTTTAAAAAACTGCTGAAATCAGCAAATTTTAGAATGTTGTATTTCTTTGTCTTCTTGTTTGAAAAAGCTTTCCTGGTGACACAGAGGGAGGAAGATTGTGCTGCTAAGTATAAATGTGTACTTATAAAAATATCTTCAAAAAATGTACAGTACCTTTAATCCTAAATTAAAATTATTGCCGGAATGCTATTACTTTAGCCCTAGGGCATATGTGATTTCTAAAGAAACAAATTCAGCATTTAATTAACTCCTAAATCCTCCTGTAAATGGAGCTTATGTGTCTGTGTAAAGTTCAAGGCAGGCAGGCTGAATCTATAGGAGAAAACTGCTTGGAGGTGCTGCTGTCCTAGAGAAGACAGTCTGCCCTATCTGAGGCAGACAGGCTTTACCACATGGCTACATGTACTAAATTAAGAAGTGGGGAAGTTCATCCAAAGTGCAGATTAAAATTTTCAATAGGCCTAAAAATGACTCTAAGGCATGAATGAGCCTGTCACTTTTTCTCTGCCTCTTCAGCAAATGATGGATTCACTCTATGCCCATAATATAACCCGTGAGATATGCCTGACTTCGTTGGTTATTCTTCATTCTCAGTCATGCTGAAACAGAGGCTGTGGTTAAACAAATCTGTTTTTATGGAGCAAAGCGCTGTGAAACAGAGCTGATTATGGCCTGACACATTGAATTAGACAGTGGTGTAAAGTAGTGCTGATGACTGTTGTTTCAATAAGTTTTTCCGGGGTTTTATCCTCCTTTCTAAAGCCACACACATTTCTGGTTTCCCCCTCTCACTTCAATTTATTTATTATTTGCAATGGACACTTGAGCACAATATCATTTATAGGTCAGTTCAGAAGAAGGCAGAGACTGTGCTTCTACCCAAGGGAGTCACATTTGTTTCTGCATCACAACTTGAAAACTCAGTTCCTATGTAGTTTAAAAAACATATACCGGTAGTAATATTGGGCATTTACATTTTTCATCTTCAAAATATTTTACAAACATTAACTAATAAATGGCTTTGAGTGGCATGGTCTAGGATTTGAACAGAGGAATAGTAGCCAGGAACTCCTGAGTTCTAATCTCAACTCGGACACACATTTCCTTTGTTCCACTGGAAAAAAAACCTGCAACCTTTTTGCATTCGTTTCACAGAATTCTATCCACTCCAGCCCTCAGTGATAGTATGTGATAGTGAATTCCACAGTTAATTTTCAATTGATTGTTCTTTTCTTGAACTATGAAAATAGGAGTGCTCCATTCAATTAATTTAGATCAGGCATTTCATATTTTTCTATCATGTTCCCTCTTATACATCTCCTTTCTACCCCTCCACCCTCACAGTCCAAAGCTTTTCAGTTCTACTTATATTAAAATTTCTTATGAATGATTTTTGTCACCCATCTCTAAACCACTTTTATTTCTACTCCCCCAGATAGGATGTTATGTATTAAGCACAATATTCCAGGTCAGTGTATAGCATAGATTCAGGGCTTGTGTACACTTGAAATGCTACAACTGCACAACTGTGCCACTGAAGCACTTCAGTGTAGACAATACCTATGCCAAGAGGAGGGGTTCTCTTACTGGCATAGGTAGACCACCTCCGAAAAACGTGGTAGCTAGATCAATGGAAGAATTATTCTATTGACGTAGCACTGTGTACATAGGGACTCATGTGGACTTAACAATGTGGCTCCGGGATTTGAATTTTTCACACCCCTGAACAATATAGTTAAACTTATCTAATTTTCTAGTACAAATAATGACTTACAAAAGGGCATATTCTCAATATAATTTTCTATACTTTTTTGTACATCCTACTGATGTGCTTTTTTGTCCACTACTGTACACTGAGCAGATATTTTAAATGAGATAACCACGAGTCCTAAGTCTTTTTCATGAGTGTCTATAATTAAGATATAGTTTCCGATATCCATTATCAGTTCACATACATATGCAACATATGTAAGAACTATATGACAATCTCTGAACACAGAGCCAGTTGTCAGAATTGCAGAGCAAGTATCTTCATCTCCTTTTGACTTCCGTGGGAGCTGTGGGTGCTCAGCACCATTGAAAAAACTCTGGTCTACAGTATCAGTCTTTTTCACATTCTCTCTCTCTAGGCTTTCTCTTGTGTGGCATCTGTTTGTTAAGTCTGTGCCTGCCCTGGGAGCTACTGTACTAACTCAAGCATCTGACATCTTGACTTGATGGTAACTTCCAGCTGGCAACATCAAGGTGACAGATATTAAAGCCAGATTGTCCAAAACTGGCTTCATCAAACCAAATATGACATACTTTCTTCAACCTAACAGTTTCAACTGCAGCATTTTTGCCAAAAATGTAAATATTTTGGACTTTTAAAATATTGGAATTAATTCTCTTGAAAATAAAGAATCTGAAAGAACATCTCCACCTCGAATGAAATTGTCGCTTCAGTGCCTGACAGCATCATAATCCATAAATAATTATCTCAATGAGTTTAGTCTGAGTACTGAAGTTTTGAAATGTGCATTTGAAAATCCACACAATCAGCCAACTAACACACTCTTGCACTCCTATAAATTTTCAACATGGTGAATCCTGTCACTTATTTTTAGATTTTTTTTCTCCAAATTTGTAAATGAAATTCGCTGCATTATTCACTCTAATCTAGAATGAAGATGAAGCAAAACCAAGAACGAGGAGAAAAACAAATTGAGAAACATTGAGACTAGAAGCAATGATAGGATTGTATTTACTAGCTATGCAGTGAACAACTTTATGAGTAGATCAATTCAGATAGTGGTAGTTTCCATTTGCAACTTGAAAAAAAAATCTGAAGTGACAGTACACTTGTGAAGTATGCAGCTTGTGAAGAATGCAGTCCTGATAACACTGGAGAGTAACATTCTCAGTTCATGTGCAGCAAATGAGTTGTCCAAGCTTCCCCATATGGCTTTGGCGATGTGCATAAAAAAAAATCCTAGAGTGACTCTAGGAATTCAGTCATCAGAGGCTCAACCTTGTATCCAAAAAAAACCTCTCACTGAAATCAATACATAAAAAAGCCTAATGTGAATATGCAGTTTTGTCTTCTCTCCTAAGATGGGCTACCAAACTTTTGAATTGTGGCTCCTTGCCCACTAGAAAATTAATAGAGAACACTGATGTTTGCAGTGTTGTATCCATGTCATTCCCAGGATATCAGAGGAAAGGTGGGTCAGATAATGTCTTGCTTTAGTAGTCACTTAAGTGTTTCCTCATACACCTTCTCTCTCCCATATCCTGGGACAATGTGGCTACAACAATGCTACAAACAACAGAGTATATTAAATGTTACCATCTGAAATGGAAACATTTCCTTTCTGAGCAAATTCAAGAACCAAACCATCATCAGTAGAGGACTCACCATCTATAAACCTCTGACTATTACATACAAAAAGTTGGTCCAATAAAATATATTACCTCACCCAACTTGTGTCTCTCAAGGAACACTGATTCATTTCACGTATGTAACTGCATAGTCTTTTTAGATAATAAATTTAATTTCTTTTAAATCTGGACTGGATTGGACCATTCTGTACAAAATTCATCTCAGGGAAGAAGTACAGCCTTCCACAAACTTCCAGACTTTAAGTGAGGATCAAGTAGTGTAAAGGGCCAGAAACAGACTCTCTCCACAGAAGTAACTGATGAAGTTTGTACTTAATAAGTAACTCAAGCAGAAAAGAAAAACTGTGTGTCTTCATTCAGTGGATCTTTTAATCTCAACAGTTGCCCATGCAGTTTCCATTGATTTCAATTCATGCACATGCAACAAATGGGATAATTGGATATACAATTTCTGACAGAAGTGAAATATAATTTTTACCACTGCAGAAATTTTCTGAAATATAATTTTTCCCTGTGCAGAATTTTCCTAATGCCATAAATATGCAGGTTTCTGTACAGCAAAAATATAAATAATGATATTTTTAAAATAAATACAGAAGTATTGTCATACAGCTATGCTTTTTATGATACTGAGCAAAAATCCGGGCTTTCAGGAACTCAGAAAAGTGTTCAGAGACTCTGCAGGAGCTAATATGCAATGTTAATTAAAACTTCCCTCTAATGGCTTGATCTTATTTCCAATGAGATCAGTGGATCCTTTTTACTGGCTTGTATAGACGTTCGATCAGGCTTTAAGTGTTATTGTGAAAATAAATTCATAGAGTTATTTTTATTTTACTTCAATATCAGTGCCTTTCAGAGACTTCAGGAAGAGCATGTAAGATAAAAAGAGCTTGCCAACGAATTGGTAGTTTAGAACTATGTCCTGATACTTTACATATATGTATACCCCCATGTGGGCTTACATGCTTTTTGTTTCACAGTAATTATTTATCTGAAACATTTTAATAATTAAATAACAAAACAATCTGAAAGTATTCCCATTATTATATTTATGCAGTCATTTTAATGCAATCCTTTTACCTCCATGCAGGCTTTTATCAGTCCGTTACAAAGACAGTCATAATCACTATTCCACCTTCGGTTGTCATGGAACTTTTTCATGTTCATTATCATTAATGGCTTAATGGTCTCCATATTGTTACATTAATCTTTTTCCATATCAGTGAGATATTTCCTCAACAATCAGCATTTTGCATCTATTACATCTATTAAGAATAGCTATAGTTGAAATCATGTTCAATAAATGGAGAAAATAATTATATTTAATTAAATGGAAAATGTTGACAGCATTTCTCTTTTTCCATTATATGACCCTTTAGAAATGTCCTGTTTAAAAATACACACATATACCAAAGATATCATGTTAATTAAATATATTTCAAAAGACAATCGAGTCTATAGGAATTAATGACAAGTGCAAAGTTGATCTATTGGCTCCTATATTATCCAATAATATGTGGAAATCAGTTTTATTTGTTTGATTATGTTTTTTTTATGTAATGTTTCTTTATGCATGCCTGCGTATTGTCTTTACATTTACTATTAATAGGATAACAGTGGCCCCAAATGAGCTGAGACACACAGTTCCTGCAATTTACATTATCATGGTCATTTCTACAGCTGGATATGTGCAGACAGTCTGGCATTGGTTTCAGTGGGGGTCCATGTAAGCAAAAGGGGGCCCCCTCCATGCTGATTCGATTGTGGGAATGGGACCTTCACAGACAAAAATATGAGGGGTGGGGGTGGAGGGGAGGGAATAGCATAGAGACATGTATGAAGTATATGACAAGTTCCCAAATGCATCCCTGTCTGATTATTAGTTGGGCAACTTTCAAGCTAGTGATCAAGGCAGAAGTAAGTTTTAAGGAAGGGATTGAATGAGGAGAAGAGAGAAGAGGAGAGGAATCTAATCAGTTTAAGGAGGGAGATTAATGTGTAAAGGGGCATAGTACTTATTAAAAAATTAAGTAATTTCCATCAAAATTCATTCAATTTAATACAAAAATATTACAATAGAGAAAGTAGGGATTTATTGTTCAAGCTCCCCAGGACCATGCCTTTGTCTCTCACATTTACCTCTATAAAATCCTTAGAGATCAGTAGCTCACACACTTATTACAGTGCAGTAGCATGGAATATTCAAAATTATTTCTGCACACCTCACCCTTCTGAACTAGTGCCTGAATTTAAGGTGAAGGGAGTGGGAATTAGAATCAGCATAGCCTAAGGCTAGACACTCCACAAGGAATGGTTCATCATAGGTTCAAACTCTGAAGAACAGACCTTTAAACCTAAGGCTCACTTGGACAACTCACCTGCTATTGAGATCACTACCAAAATTATTATCTTAATTTGTTTTATCCATTTTGAAGCTTATAATATTTTTAGACTCTTGCATACTTGGGTCTGTGTTCTAGGGGAGAATATGAGTGCTACATTCTTCAGTAATATTATTTGAAGATTTGTTTGTAATATCTGATGGTAAACCAATCAGGTAGAGAGAAAAAATGGTGTGAACCAGAATAAAAACCAGCACAATAAGTAGCTTTATTTTCCCGCTTGGAGATTTCTCTATTATTGTTAATCAATCAAACATATGGGTCTCAAGGTTGGAGAATTTGCTGTTCATTTGCTTTCCAGGTAGATTTTTTACAAACTCTCAATATAACCTTTGACTCATTTTTGGCTATTAGAATACAGTGTTATAAATATTTAAATAAGATACCTAAAGATGGAGATAAGATATGAACTTACCATATATAATTAGTATCAGATCATGAAATAAAAAAGCTAAATAAAATACTGTCAGTCTCTAATATAGTTCAATTAATTCTATTGATAGAGAGATTTTTGTTTCCTTTTTCATATTATATTAAGCCAAATCTTTGCCAGAACTATAGTGTCTAGAGTTTTAGCTATTTGAAGACAGAGCTGATGTTGATGAAGGTCACTAATTGCAAAGTACAGTGGCTCAAAAAACTGTCACACAATATTCATAGTTAATTACTTGAATGTGTAAAGTATCATGCTGAATGATCATTTATATTTTGAAGATCTACATTTTTTCACAAGCAGAATTTAAAAACCACATTAGTTTTCACGTCATTAATAGAACATTAAAGAAAAGAGTCTGAATAGATTTCAAAGGGGAAAGTTTGATGTGTATTTATTGAGCTCCAGGAGAAAACTGGTTAATGACTGAATATCTGCACAAATGAGAATTTTCTGTGTATTAAACAAGATTTTTTTTTTTACCAGTTCATGTCTAGGTCAAATAAAGTTCATTTATGTCCAATAGATTATTCCAGTTAAAAGGAAAGTCAGAGATTAAAGAGTATAGTGAAATACCTTCCAATCTGCCATGGATGCAGTCTTTAATATTAAAGTCAGGTGACACAAATGCAGCTAGCCCTTGGTAGCTAACCTAGAGACCTACGGGTGTTGAGCTGGAAAAGATGAAGTCTGATTTTGACTTCATAGTATAAACAGAATGTCATCCACACATCAAAATTCCACCCTCAGTGAACCTCCGGCACGGTTAATGATTATAATCTTCACATTTAATCATGGGAACACAGTGACAGGCAAACAAAGGTTAGCTAAACTGACAGTTCAGACTGTTTCAATGGAATAAGGGAACTTTGCAAGTTTTATTTTAAAATGCATATACCCTTCCAACAGCACATTTCAGCTTTAAACCAAGCTGCATGTACAAAACATAGCTGCTTGCAAGAACTGGCAGTGTGCATAATTAACCTTTAGATGGCAGAAAGGCTGGAAATTTTGATTTCTTTAAAACTGTTGCTATGCCAATACCACTTTCAAGGTTAAATTAAGTTGAGGGCATCTAACGGGTGAAGGGAAGAACACACTACTAACATGTCAAAGGGAAAAATGCCATTTTAGAAATGACACAGCTATCTTGAAGAGATATTCTCTTGGGCTAAAGGACAATGACAACTTATTGAGAACAATATTTCAAGATATATCATATTCTCTGTTCAATTTTTGTTGTCCATAAAACTATATGTCACTTTCATCCCCTTTCTTAACCTTCTCCACAATGTCAAAGAATTGCAAGCCTTCAAACTAGTCTGTAGGAGCTTCAAAAGGTTTATTATTATTTATACATATTTAGTGTTATTATAGGTGAACGTTATAAAGATATCCAGCTTCAATAAGGAATAATTAATGAAAAGACCAATTCTTATCCTTACAGATAAAGTGAACCTAATACAAACTGTTTCCTATATTTTATGATCAGCATTTGAAATAGCTAATAATTACTATCCAATATTTAAATAAATGCTTAGTTGCTATTTTAAAAAAAACATATATTAAATTATTTTATTGCAATGTACTCGTGCTTCATCAGGAAGGTGCTTTGTAAACAAAAATAATACAAATAATATTATTAATTAATAACATTTATGCGATATTGATAATTTAATTTCAGATTTCATTAATCCAGTCACACTGAGGTATCAAAATGCTAAGAAATATCTATATGAGGTCAAAATTTAAACAAACAAAATAAAATAAGATCTATTAATAAGTTATTACAATAAAATTAAAATAACTTACTAATAAAAATATACAGAAGAGGGTCAGATTTTTTAATGTATTTAGGTAATTAAAGATACAGCTAAGTCCCTTGGAGATTTTTAAAAGTTCCCACTGCACCTAAACAGCTTTAAAAATCTGGCCCGGGATCTTTAGAATTCAAATCAGATGATTTATAGTGGATTAAATAATTGCACAGACAGACTAAAACAGTAATACAATATTGAGAGTAAAACAATACTAAATAAAACTGATGTATCTCTTCCAGTTGGAAATACAAAGATATATTTCGGAAATGGATAATTAAGAGTCAGAAGTTAGCAACATATTGTCTTGATTTCTTTGATGTTTTATTAATGTAGACTATTAAACAAAACAAAAACAAAAGATGGGGCAAATTCTGCACTAACTTATCACTTCTGCCATCCCACTAAGTTCAGCAGCAGGATACAGCCAATTTCATGTGACAATGGCATAGTTAATATGAATTCGGTGATCTCTTTTCATCCAACCTACATTTTTTGGCCAAATTCGCTTCACAGTTCACTGACTTCCCTGGAGTCAAATGGGGTAACAGAAGACTTAAGTGCCTTAGGTTCTCATTTCTCCATTTTATTCCTATTTCTGTTCTATTTGTAAAATTATTTCCATTTTACTTTTTATTCCTTTCTACCTCCATGAATCATTCTTTTGGGGACAGATTGTGGATATTGGTGTTTTCTTTTGAATAATTATTTCTGAACTTTTTTTTTTTTTGTTTCCTCCTTTACTATCTTACCCTTTAGATAGCATGGCTAGTTCCTGCAGCTTACTTCCTGAGAGGAACCTTTGTTTATATACGGTAGCTATCTGGCTTCCAGGCACACACGTAAGTCAAAACAGAGTTACAAACATTAGGCAGAAAAGTCGCTCTACAGAGGGATAACAGATGAGCTCCCCTCCCCCCACAAATAGAGTGCTGATGTTCATCAACCATTAAACGGCACATATTAGAAGGCAATGTTCCTATTTACAGATGGAAATTCATTATCCTTTATAATAATAATTTTAAAAGGGCTGCCAAATCAAAACAAATATTTTAATATGTTCATGCAAAAATATGTTATTGCACACTTAGCATGTATGCACTGTTTCAGCAGTGGGGTGTACAGACTGATTAACTGCACCACAAATACCAGACAGAACTGTTATCTGGCTGTTTGCAAAGCTGCTTCCAAAGGGGCATGAGCAATTGCGGTAATTAGATGTTGAAACGTTGTGTATAACATTTTTAAAATCAAACGCAGAGTGGTTCAGAGAAGGAACAACTATGTTTCTAATTTTTCTGTGGTAAAAGAGAAAAAAAATAAAATAAAAAAAGAAAAAGATAAAAGCGGGCCTTCTTTTCATTTGAGGTCTGATCTAGCACACTGAAATTACTGTCCCACTGATTTCAATTGGTATAGGCCGTATGATAAACACTGCACTAGCTAGCATGTGTTTGGAGAGATCGGACCTTTGATAATATCATTAATCTTGCCTCTAAAAACACTCATAAAAGAGATTTAAGAGGTCACTATATTTTTGTGACCACCTGACACAGCCATTCTCTTCTACAGAGGCTGTATCCCTGCAACACAGGCCCATTGGCTGAACTGTTTAAATATTATTTAACTAACACTCTTGTGTTACAACTCCATCTGTGATGAATACGCCACATCATGGGGGAAAAAAAACACCCCAGATTGTTTTTAGAGCATTCAGGGAGACAAATAACTATTCAGGGGGGAATAACAATTAAACAGACCAAAAAAAACCCAACAACAACCAAACAAAAATCCCATCACTGCAAAACAGAAGGACAAAACACATGCAAACAAACATGCGGGGGGCGGGGGGGGGGGGGGGGGAGTTTGAAGGCTTGGCCACCAGCAAGAGAGAGGATTCACTAACCTGAAATGGTCTTTTTCCTTTTCATACTAATAACTGAAGAGTGTCTGAACTAAACACACCATGAAATGTATTGATTGTGCTGTGAGAGATGCCTGACACATAGAAAAACATTTGCTAAAGCTGCAGTCTTATCAGCTTCCACAGTGAAAGGGCAGTGGCGGGAGAGTGGCTACTTAAATTCATCCCAGTTAGAAAGGGGACAACACCAAATTATGTATTTTCTGCCCTGGTTAATCCAAGTCTGAATGCAAACTCCATTTTTATTCAGATTGACAAATCCTTGGTAAAAGCAGGCTATAAGATAGGTTACAGTTTAAATCCTTCAGATATCCAGACATATGGCTAAACCAAGCATGGATTAACTAGCTGGGATTGTAAATCCAGGAAACAATGTCTGTTAATTAGACAAGGTCAGGACTATACTGGGGGGGAGGGGCAGGAACAGGGAAAATAAAGCAGCTGCCTCTACCCCACAGAGTGAGTGAGTTTGTGTGTGTGCCCGTCCATTCATCCCTTCTGGAGTATAAAGACAAGAATAATCCCACTTTTTCACTGCAAAAGAAATCAGAAGTTATGTCCTATTTAGGGTTCTCCACTTTCTCCTTTTTGGGGAGAGGGAGGAGGAAGGTACTTCATTTCCCACTGTTTTCAGAATTTCCTTTTCCTGTGCTACTTACAAAGAATCAGAAAACAATATATCAGGGAAGGGGAAGAAACACATAATAAACTTCCGGTATCATTAAGATTTCCATTTACCCTCTCTCCCCCACCTAAAATAAATATATATATAAAAAAAGAAATACAGTAAAACCTTGATATAACGGACTAATTCGGGCGAGGGGGTGTCCGTTAACGCCGAAAGTCCGTTATTTAATAATTTTTTAAAAAGCTGTCGGAGCAGCAGCCCACCCGAATTAGTCCGTTATATCGAGGTTTTACTGTATCACGGCAGCCAGGAGCCGTGAGTCAGCCCGCCCGGGTCCCAGCTGCTGGGACCCGGGCGGGAGCCGAGAACCAGCAGCCCGCCCACTGGCGGGACTCAGGCGGGAGCCGGCAGCGAACCCTCCCGCTGCTGGGACCCGGGCGGAAGCGGGGACCCGGCAGCCAGCCCGCCCAGGTCTCGGCTGCTGGAACTCGGGCGGGAGCCGAGAACCGGCAGCCCGCCCGCTGGCGGGACCCGGGCAGCAGCCGGGAGCCGGCAGTGAGCCCTCTCGCTGCTGGGACCCGGGCGGAAGCTGCGACCTGGCAGCCAGCCCGCCCGGGTCCCGGCTGCTGGGACTCGGGCGGGAGCAGAGAACCGGCAGCCCGCCCGCTGCCGGGACCCGGGCGGCAGCTGGGAGCCGGCAGCGAGCCCACAGGCGGGAGCTGGGAGCCGGCAACGAGCCCGCAGGCGGGAGCCGGGAGCTGCCAGCCCGCCCGCAGGCAGGAGCCGGGAGCCCGCCCGCAGGCGGGAGCCAGCAGCCAGCCTGCCCACAGGTGGGACCCGGGCGGGAGCCGGCAGCCAGCCCGCCCGCTGCCGGGACCCGGGCGGCAGCCGGGAGTCAGCAGCCAGCCCGCAAAAAACGGATTTCAGATGCATCGGAAATTTTGTCCGTTGCATCCGAAGTCCGTTAAATCGGGGTCCGTTAAATCGGGGTTGTACTGTACCTTCAAAAATAAAGTGCAAAGAAAACACTGTTATCCATACTGGGACATGCATGCTCAAGACATAAGATAACGAGAAGCACAATAACTTGGAATGGAATGATTCCAGCATCACTAAATTCTTGAGGAATGTTGGGTGCTGTCAGAAGTGTCGTAGTAAGGTATAGAAGTCAGGGAGGTATGCAACTTTCCTTCATTATTATGATTTTACAGGTGGAATCACCAAATCTCTACAGCTACAAAGAATACTAACAAAAGTCTCCCCACAATCAGTCTTCCACCCCTTCCTCCATTCCCTTGCTAGCTCATTCCTTAACCCCACCTCTCCTCCCCACCACACACCTGCCTGTTCCAATACAGAAAACAAAAGAGGGAAATAAGTAAAAGCTATTCAAGGGAGGTCATCAGTTAACAACCGGGCAACCTCAAGAGAAGAGAAACTCTTTGGGGACTTCTGAATGCTCAGAATGAGAAGTTCTCTAGGAAACAACAGTTAGTTGAGGGAGGACGCCCCAGAAAGACACTCCAGGGCCATGAGAATTCATTGTGAATTTCACCTGCCTTTTGGGATTACAGCTACTCTTGTATGAGAAATTCTCATAGGAAATGTGAAGCTCTAATGAGATCATAGTCTCCCGGCCCTAATATTTGAGTTTAGCGAAAACCTTCTTGAAAATCATCCCTCAGACATGTTCCAAAGCTGTGAAAAAGTGTTGCCCCTAACATACAACCTTTTTTCCCCAGTTTTCATAATCCAAACTGCCTTTTAACTTCATGAACATGATTGTGCTGTCAGCAACACAGGGAGATCAGCAAAAGGTCAACTCTGCTGGCACTCAAACACATTTTCAAAGCCAGAACTGGGCTCAGATGGTGAGCTGAGTTCAGACTCATGAAAGATTTGTTTATACTGTATGTACAGCGTTAGTATCTTGGGTAATATGAAAAGAAGGTTGAACTACATTTTCTCTGACTTTGATAATGCCGCGCCCCTTGTGGGAGCACAAGAAGCAAGTGGATGAAATTGATGAGGTAAATATTATGCTCAGTTTGAATATATGCACTCTATAATGGTCTGTCTATTTCCTTTGATTGTTTCTGTGTACTGGAGAAACAAGTGAAAAACTGTGAAGTTCATTTTAAAAAAAAACGTCGTGGAAAACAATATACTCCCAAAGCTATGTATTTCTGTATCTCACACAGTAACTCCCTACACATACAATTTTTGCTTTTACTTATGCTTTAGTTGTTTTTAAGGACCTTAGCATATGTACCTTAGGAAATATCACTAGATGTAGTATTTCCAATTCATTTTTGAATATCCTATTTAATTCTTTTAACTAATAAGAAAAAAATAATCCCCAATTTACATTTTTCTAAGAGACATTTTAACACATTTAGGAATAAAGACAAGGAAGAAGGGAACAGATTATGGCTAGAGGAAGGATCCTGTCAAAAACGTACTTGAGCATCAGAAGAAAACAAGCAACTCTCCAATATTTCTTCCATAAAATGAAACACAGCCTAGAGGGTCAAGTCAAAAAGTAGAGAGGTCTAACACCAGAACAATGTGGAAAATATCAGGATTTAAAGTGTGGTTCTACTGTAAGAAGTGTCTATGTCAAATAGGGCATCTTCCTATTGAAGAGATCTGCTCCCTGTGTATATTCAGAATCTTAGTACAACCCCCAACACCCAAAACAGCTATTATTGCATTTTATCCCTCTTTACCAAGTAGACTCAACACAGCTAAGAGAGTAAAATATTCTATTCCACTGTGTGTGTCATCACATTTCCCTCCCACACACAAATTGACTATTATCGGGGTGTCATAACCATAAGGGTAGCCTAAAATTCCTCCTTACCTGGAAGAAGTTAAGAAGCTCGGATAACCTGACTGGCACCTGACCAAAGGAGCCAATGGGGACAAAAGATACTTTCAAATCTGGGTGCGGGGAGAGGCTTTGTTTTGGGCTCTTTGTTTGTCTGTTCATTTGCTCTTGGATTTTAGGGGGACCAGACATCAATCCATGTTCTCCAAATCATTCTGAACCAGTAAGTCTAGCCAGGCAAGGTGTGTTAGTTTATCTTTGTTTTCCCCACTTGTGAATCTTTCCTTTGCTAGATGGAAGTTTATCCCTGTTTTTTCTCTGTAATTTTGAATCTAAAGTTAGAGGGGATTCCTCTGAGTTATTTTTTTTAATCTTTTTGTGACTGTAACATTAACTTTCATCTGGATTTTACAGAGGTGATTCTCTTAACTTTTATTTAAATAAGATCCTTCTTTTAAGAATATGACTGATTTTTATATTGTTTAAAGATGCAGGAGTTGGATCTGAGCTCACCTGTAACAGTTGGTGGGGGTTTTATTCTCAAGTCTTTCCCAGGAAGCGGGTGAGGGCTCGGGTGGATATTTTTGGGGTAATAGGAACTCCAAGTGGTCCTTTCCCTGATTCTTTTTCTAAATCACTTGGTGGTAGCAGAGTACCAGCCAAGGTCACAAGAACTTGTGCCTTGGGGAAGTTCTTAACTTAAGCTGATAAAATATGCTTAGGAGGTCTTTCATGCAGGTCTCCACATCTGTACTCTAGAGTTCAGAGTGGGGAAGGAAGTCTGACAAGGGGCAACAGGGTATCTGCTCAACCCCACTGAAGGCTATGGGTTTGAACAGGTGTCAGGAGCCTTGGCAGTTCCACAAATATAACAGAGGTGCTAATATGGCTGGAAATGTTTCATTATTGGTGATGATGCATGAGAATGAATAACCTATCATAGCTGTGGCTAGGTCTACACTTATGGCAGCATGCAGGGAATGCAAGACACTACATGTCCGGCTAGTACAAATATAAATAGTAGTGTAGATGGTAAGATAGCACGCCTTAGGCAAGTAGAGTACAAGATACACCCAAACAGTAAGGTATATATCCTACCCAGCTCTCAACATGCCAAAGAAATGTTTCCCATGTCTACACTGTTATTTTTCAAAGTATAGTATCTTGCTTCCTCCCTGATGTCCCCCCTCCCCCCAGTGGAAGATTCCAGTAACAGGGAAAGGCTCTGGCAGGGTATAGGTGTAGGTAAAAGGTACATATGGCAGCATGGAAGCAACCTGCCCTTTACTGCAGCATGTACCTACCTCAGGGGTGGGCAACCGTTTTGGCCAGAGGGCCACATTGGGGTTGCAAAACTGTGTGGAGGACTGGATATAGAAGGCTGTGCCTCCCCAAACAGCCTGGACCCCACACCCTAACTTCCCCCTCCCACTTCCCGCCCCCTAACTGACCCCCTTCAGAAACCTCAACCCATCCAACTCCCCTGCTCCTTGTTCCCTGCTCACCCCCTTCTGGGACCCCCTGCCCCAAGCACCTCCCCAGGACCCACTCCCCTATCCAACCCCCCCCATCCCCTGACTGACCCCTCAGAATCCCTGACCCATCCAACCCCCTCCCACCCCCCCATTCCTTGTCCTCTGACTGCCCCCTGGAAACCTCCTCCCAACCCTAATGACCCCCCAAGATCCCAACCCCTATCTAACACCTCTGATCCCTATCCCCTGACTTCCCTGACCCCTATACACACCCCTTCCACTGACAGGTCCCCCAGGACTCCCACACATATCCAATCTCCCCCTACCCGGGACCCTCTTCACCTTATCCTACCCCACTCCCAGCCCCCTTACCATGTCGCTCAGAGCAGCATGTCTGGCAGCCACCCGGCTGGATCCAAACATGATGCCCCACTGATCCACAGGAATACCCCACCCTGCCGCCTTCCTTCGTGGCCTGCTGAGGCTCTGAGGGAGCAGGAAAAGTGGGGGAGGAGCTGGGGCAGGGAGCTCAGGGGCTAGGCAGGACAGGCCCATGGGCCGGATGTGGCCCATGGGCCATAGTTTGCCCACCCCTGACCTACATGTACCCCACACACTGCCACAAGTGTAGACAAGACCTGTAAGGGTTTGATTATAGGATGAATTAGTCTATATTAGAAGAATGTAAATTTTAGTGCACAACACACTAGTGTGCCCTAACCAGCCCACATTGACACTCCTGACACAAAATATAAGTTCCCTAGTTCCATTTCAAGCAGTATTACATTAGTGCCTACTAGGGAACTTTTAGTGAGTGCCAGCACAGGCGAGCTAGTGCACAACACACTAGTACATATTACATTTTTTACTAACACACACCAGATACACAAGCCCTGGAAGTCTGGACTGAATCTGCAGAGCTAAGAGTTGGGTGGGGGGAAGGGGAGGAAGGGAATGGAATCCTAAATTAGCAGATGTGTGAAACAGAAAAGTTAGGAACATTATAGTGAGATAAGCATCCAAAAGTTCTGGATTGAAATTGTGGCCCATTGGAAAATCAGTGGGAAAAAATGGACTTCATTGGGACCAGGTTTTCAGCCCTGATGTTTATCTGACCTGCTGAGGTTTACCAAACTTTGCTGGGGATCTCACAAAAGCATCCTCTCATAATTTCTGGCACCGCCCTGCTTTTTGAATAGGAAGGAAATAATTTGAGAAAGGCCTTTGCTGCATGAGATTTGAAACATCTGCTTCTGTGCCAGTTAGAACAGTTATTCAAGAATGAAGAACACAAATGAATCAGACACTTTTGACCTTCAAAACCAAGGTGGCTGTGAAAACATTAGAAAATGGAGACAAATAATTTAAAAATTAAATAAATGTTAGCTGATTGAAAGATGAAAAGCTATTTGAATGAAAAATGTAGTTTTTGTTTTACAGGTTTTGAAGTGGACCAATTTTTTTTGTGTGTGAATTTTTTGCAAAATTGTTTAATATTTTCATCAAAAATCCCTGATATTTCCTCTCCAATTCTCCCTACATTTGTTAATATTTCACAAGTGATGGATTTGACAGTTTTATATAATTGAAAGGGAGACCGCAAGAGATCATCTAGTTCAATCCCCTGCTCAAAGCAGGACTGATCCCATTTTTGCCCCATATATCCCTAAATGGCCCCCTCAAGAATTGAACACACAATCCTGGGTTTAGCAGGCCAATGATCAAACCACTGAGCTTTTCCTCCCTCCAGCACTTCTTTTTGCTGCAAGACTTTGACCACTCTATCTTCATCTGTCACTAACCCTAGTGAGATGCCCCAGAATGCTTTGCCCTCTCATGCTCAAATTCAGGAAAGTCAAGATCTTACCATATTAAAGGACAGCATCTTACTCACCTGAGATTGTCAGATCTGCTGAGATCTTTTGATTTTCCAGAAAAAAGGAAGTCACCTGTGGGAGGTCAGGAATTTCCCCCCCAAAACAATACTGTTTTGATGCAGTTTGGTTTAAGAAATAAGCTAGGACATTGACCCATCGTCTGCCCGTCCTCCTGCTGCGATGACGCTAACAAAACAGGTTTGTACATTTCAAATGAAGACAAATGACTTTCAGCAACTATTGATATTATAAATTACACTATGTGTGCCATTATGAGAGACTGTCAGTACCTATATTGCCTAGCCCAAGGCAAGGAGGGACTACTAGATCAAGAAAGAAAGATTAAGCACCGGTTGCATCATTGATCTGTTTTCACTCGGGTTTGAATATCAACACAATAACTGTTTCAAACTGTTGCAGTCAAAGTCAGGGATGATAAAAGAAGTGGAAGGAATCAAATTTAGAAGTTATAGCTATTCTTGTTTAATGTGGTAAAATGAAAAGTTAAAAAAATTAGCTTTTTGTTCCTGCTGAGCGTATGCTCCTTAACTTGGAAAATTAGGTGGAAAATATGTTTGGAAATGTAATTGGTGATAACAGAAATATAATCGGAATGATGATATTTTAACCAGAGGCCTAACAGGCTTGTACAATCCAGGCAAAATCATCAAAATGATAATCAGTCTCCTGTCTCTCCAGGTTGGTGAAGTAAAGGTAGGGCAGAGAGCAAAATATTCCTAAGAAAAATTATTTTGCAAAATTTTAAACTGACAAATTTTATACTGACATTTGTAGTATAGAAATGGTAGCAATAAAGAAAATAAGAAGGGGATATTTTTCAGAGATAGAGCACCAGCCTGCCAGGGCTTGACTTGCTGTGTAGCTTTGGGCAATTAACTCAGCCTCTGTGTGTCTCAGTTTACCCATCTTTAAAAAGGATATAAACAACAAGGGACGTGTGGCCCCCTTACTGACTGAGGGAAACAATCTAGTGACAGAGGATATGGAAAAAGCAAATGTACTCAATGCTTTTTTCACTTCTGTCTTCATGAACAAGGTCAGCTCCCAGACTACTGCACTGGGCAGCACAGCGTGGGGAGGAGGTGACCAGCCCTCTGTAGAGAAAGAAGTGGTTCAAGACTATTTAGAAAAGCTGGACGAGTACAAGTCCATGGGGCCAGATGCGCTGCATCCAAGGGTGCTAAAGGAATTGGCGGATGTGATTGCAGAGCCATTGGCCATTATCTTTGAAAACTCATGGCGATCAGGGGAGGTCCCAGATGACTGGAAAAAGGCTAATGTAGTGCCCATCTTTTAAAAAAGGAATGAAGGAAGATCTGGGGACCTACAGGCCAGTCAGCCTCACCTCAGTCCCTGGAAAAATCATGGAGCAGGTCCTCAAGGAATCAATTCTGAAGCACTTAGAGGAGAGGAAAGTGATCAGGAACAGTCAACATGGATTCACCAAGGACAAGTCATGCTTGACTAACCTAATTGCCTTGTATGATGAGATAACTGGCTCTGTGGATGAGGGGAAAGCAGTGGATGTACTATTCCTTGACTTTAGCAAAGCTTTTGATACGGTCTCCCACAGTATTCTTGCCAGCAAGTTAAAGAAGAATGGGCTGGATGAATGGACCATAAGGTGGATAGAAATCTGGCTGAATCATCAGGCTCAACTCATAGTGATCAATGACTCCATTTCTAGTTGACAGCCGGTGTCAAGCAGAGTGCCCCAAGGGTCGGTCCTGTGGCTGGTTTTGTTTAATATCTTTATCAATGATCCAAAGGATGGCATGAACTGCACTCTCAGCATGTTTGCAGATGGCACTAAACTGGGAGGAGTAGATATGCTGGAGGGTAGGGATAGGATACAGAAAGACCTAGACAAGTTAGAGGATTGGGCTAAAAGAAATCTGATGAGGTTCAAGAAGGACAAGTGCAGAGTCCTTCACTTAGGACAGAAGAATCCCATGCACTGCTACAGACTAGGGACCGAATGGCTAGGCATCAGTTCTGCAGAAAAGGACCTAGGGGTTACAGTGGATGAGAAGCTGGATATGAGTCAGTGTGTCCTTGTTGCCAAGAAGACTAATGACATTTTGGGCCTTATAAGTAGGGGCATTGCCAGCAGGTAGAGTGACATGATCGTTCCTCTCTATTCAACATTGGTGAGGCCTCATCTGGAGTACTATGTCCAGTTTTGGGGTCCATGCTACAAGAAAGATGTGGAAAAATTGGAAAGAGTCCAGAGGATTATTTGGGGAGGGGCGGAGCACATGACTTATGAGGAGAGGCTGAGGGAACTGGGATTGTTTAGTCTACAGAAGAGAAGACTGAAGGGGATTTGATAGCTGCTTTCAACTACCTGAAAGGGGGTTCCAAAGACGATGGATCAAGACTGTTCTCAGTGGTACCAGATGACAGAAGAAGGAGTAATGGTCTCAAGTTGCAGTTGGGAAGGTTTAGGTTGGATATTAGGAAAAACTTTTTCACTAGGAGGTTGGTGAAGCACTGGAATGTGCTACCTAGGGAGGTAGTGGAATCTCCTTCCTTGGAGGTCTTTAAGGTCAGTCTTGACAAAGCGCTGGCTGGGATGATTAGTTAGGGTTGGTCCTTCTTTTGAGCAGGGGGTTGGACCAGATGACCTCCTGAGGTCCCTTCCAACCCTGATATTCTATGATTCTATGAACACCTGCTTTCATCTGACTGTTGATATTAAATTAGATGAAAGGTTCTGTTGGAGAGCACATTGTTAACTATCATTGTTAGAAACACTATTGAAGTCTGAGAGAGAAAGTGAATGAAGGCAGAACTCCAGCACAGAGTGAAGGCAATCCAGTTTATTGCACCCAATGCAGCATGTATGATTACCTGCCCCATGGGCAAGTGGCATATGTGTGCATTTGGTGCAAAGAGCTTCTAGCCCCCAGAGACCTTGTACAGGATTTGGAAACCAGAGTGCCTGAAGTGGAGGAGGGGAAAAATAGGTAATGTACTTCTCTGTGATCACAACTATATGTACGAAAAGGGTAGGACCCAGCAGTAGGCAAATCATTTTCGAAGTGGTCAGTAGCAATTGAAATAAACATTGTTTTCTACAATTAGGGAGAGAGAACAGAGGAAATACATCCACAATTAAAAGCATACAGACTGTCAGGAGCAATGATAGTCATATATATACATTCAGGACATTCACTAATTAAAAAGGCAAGGTGGAAAATAGATGTACTGGGGAATATCAGAGAAAAGTATCACATTGAAATATAATTCACTGTTTGAGAAATAATTTTTGGAAGACTCCCCAGTTGGCAGCAATAGCCTAAAAATTATACTGTATGTAAACCACCCTCTGAGTGAATAGTTGTACAACAGCAACAGTAATCTCAGGCCCAGTTCAGATCAACATAAGAAGCTTGGCCTAGTTCCAAACACATGGAACATGTGTCTGCTTTTTCCTCTCATCAAGCATCTGTAAAATTCTCATCAGGAATTTCCACACTGGTGCATTCAAAGAGCACAAGAGGCTGATTTGCCAGTCTGTTTAATTCTCCCTAGGTGAGCAAAATGATATGTGGTGGTATTTACCCAACACACAATAACAAAAGCAGTGCCATCCTTGCTTTTCCACCATACTATTCATTGAAAGTTGAAGTACATTTGAAATCCCATGCCAATCCTTAACCTAGTTTTTGTTTGACTGCACTTTTGTCAGGCAACTGACCTGCGCTAGCATGCATTATCGCTAGATTCCTTTGGGCAATGAAGTAAACCTCAAAAGAATGTAATACATTTGGATGAAACATGAGTTTCCAATCAAGTTGGGGTCACAAGTGAAATGAGTCTGCTGCTCTCAATGTATTGCCTAACACTAGGTGTCCTCATTACCCACTCAGTACAATTTACCCTGATGGCGCAAAAGTAGAAACACTGAAGGTGTGTAGCCAGAATAGTACAGAGAAGCTTAAACACTATGGTCACTCACACTGTTGCCTTACTCTTAACCAATGTGATCTGTGTCTATTTTCTGAGCATTGAAATTGATTACATTCCATCAAAACAAAAATGGAAAAAATACAAAACATTTTGAAGTGAAAATTGAAGAACATTGAGTTATGTCTTTTGCAAATGTTATACAGATGTTTACACGTATGGTATAAATTTGATATACTATCTATATCAACAACCTTATCAATAATGCACTTATGCACATACCTATGTATCACAGGTATGCATATAGAAAGAGCTGCTAAACCCCTTCAGGGAGGTTTTTTTTTTTTATCACAGAGAAGTAAGAACCCAGAGTAACAAAGACAGGAAGAAGACAAATGGAATGGCATTCAGATCACAGAACAAGGGAATAAAGGGGAAGCTTCTCAGTTTATTGAAATATCATGTATTTTCAAGGATTCCCATCTAGACATTTCCCAAAGTGCATGTGGGATTTTAATGGAATTTGTGTTCATCAGGGAAGAAGTAGATGGCTGGTCCCCATTAGGAAACCTTCTAAAGGCAGAAGTCCTCATGTAAAGATTAGAAAGATGGACTCCTACATACAAAGGATAAATTGTGTTAGAAGTAATGAACTGAAACCTATATTTAAGCCTGAATCTTCTTGTGATACACATCCCTGTTTCCCAGATATCTTACGCAACTGTATCTCCTAGGTAGATGGATTCCTCTCTAGCCACATTAGATGTTTCTAAACAAGATCTCACTTTGGTATTGTAACGGAGTCAGACCAGAAGGGTATAGGAGAGTGCTGGAAGGCAGGTATATCAGCCTCAGGATGTGCAGGTCTCTGTTCCCTGGATAGCCAAACAAAGGCTTCTCCAGGCCAATCAAAACACCTGGGGGCAATTAAGAAGATTCTATAAGGTAGTGGAAATAGCTAGCCTGATTGGGACACCTGAAGCCAATCAGGGACTGGCTGAAACCAGTTAAAAACCCTCCTAGTTAGTCAGGTGGGTGTGGATGTCAGGAGCTGTGAGAGGATGTTGTGCTGTTGGTGAGACTAAGTGGTAGACAACATATACGCACGGAAGGAGACTTGAGGTAAAGGTGAAGAGAAGTTTCAAGAAGCGGGGACTGCTGTGGGGAAGTAGCCCAGGGAATTGTATTGTGTTTGGTGCCTAAAAGGTCAGCCATGTTAGCTGATACTCTTAGGGTCCCTGGGCTGGAGCCCAGAGTAGAGGGTGGGCCCGGGCTCCCCCCCTTTCTACCTCCCCTAACTAATCACAGTGAGCCTCTGAGGCTAGCACAAACCACCTGGAAGTGCAGTACCCACAGAGACAAGGCCAAAGCTTTGCTACAGTATGTAAGCAAAGATTATATGCACTGCACTTTGTGGAGAGGAGCAAAAAGAGAAAGTTGTTGATCCTGAAGTGGAATGAATACTACATATATATACAATGACAGCAATCCAGGAGGAAGGTTCCTCTCCCCCGAGACTATAGAGCCATACTACACAGGATCACACTTGGTGCTGTATAGCTGTTCCCAAGAAGGCATATTATTAGTACCAAGGGGAAGCAGAGCTGTGTGTTAATGGTACAAATCTTTGTCTCCTGAGAACCTAGTAGATATTCAGATGAAATTCATGTAGGACTTAATGTTTTATTCATTGGCATCACCAGCTCTTGTATTCTATATAAGTTCTGCGACCAGGAGGGAGGGAAAGTCACAGAAAGAGCAATGCGTAGAATAAGATAAATTCTTGAGGATGATTTCTTGGAATCTGTAGAAGCACGCAACACTCCCTCTTCTACCATGTACCAGCAAGCCCCTCCCCCTCAGTAGACAATGAGGTGAAATTTTGCATGTTCATATTTAGTTCCAGATTTAGCCCGGCACCCTGTTTTGCATTAAATAGTAACTTACTCTAAAATTAAATCACTTAGACTACTCCTAGAATAAGGTACTACTAAAATGCAAGAGTGGCAGAACCTGTTCTTTGGCATTTTCTGAGTATTTAGTTCCCGCAGTGACTCAGGGAACTAGAATGGTCAGATTTCAAGGAGAATCATGTATTCACCTGATCAGAATTGTATACTCCAGTCTTTAGTTTGTAGCTATTTATATGAAGAGCTGCTAGCATTGCTCTTTTAGAGCTGAATCCTGAGTAAATGACTGGGCAGCTGATTATTTTGCCCTGTAACCATGAGTTCAATTTAACTAAAGACCCAGCCATTGAGGAGGCCTTTTGTCTCTAGGTGGATTATGGCGGACCTCTGGTGTTGTTGCACCCAAAAGTGTCTTGACAGGTCTGACAACGGGCTCAGGATTCGTAGCGCAAATGGGTGAGGATGTGGTATCACCTATTCCAGACAGAGGCGTATCTCAGCTGCCAGCAGTAATGGAGGTAGACAGTCAGGAACAGGTACCTCTTGATTCAGTGTCTTGCCAGAAGTGGTGAAGTCAGATAACTCAACTGCAGATGTGTCCTGAGGACTGGTATGACCTGGCAACATCAGATCCACGTTACCACCAGGTGAGATCCTCTGCAGTGTGGACTGTGTAGGAAACAGGTCCTGTTTGAGTAATGACAGTGGCAGGGACCCATTTAGCTCCAGAAGTATAATTCCAAGCCAAAACCAGCTGTCCCGGGCTAAAGGTTTGATCTTTTGATCTGGGTGCATGCCTGATACTTGGTCTTGCTGCTGACATTATATAATTTCTCAGGATTCAGAACATTGCAGCAGATCAAAGCAAGTGTGCAGCTGTAATCCCATCATTAGAAAGGCCAAGGACGCCTTGGTCGTAGCATGAGGTGTGTTAATAAGGTGGTGTCCAGACACTTTTGAATGGATAATTGTCCTCTTTCTGATTTCAAAGCTTAATTCATTGTCTGCACAAATCTTTCAGCTAATCCATTGGTGGATGGATGACATGGTGCTGAAATGATATGGTGTATCCTATTTGCTTTCATAAAATTTTGCAGTTCCTGAGAGATGAACTGCAGTCCGTTGTCACTCACAAGTTGTTCTGAAATACCAAAATGACTAAAAAGTTCCTGTAGATTTTGGATAGTACTCTCTGTAGCAGTGGACTGCATTATAGAGACGTTTGGCCATTTAGAATGGGCATCTACCACCACAAAGAACATGATTCCTTCAAGGGGGCCAGCATAGTCAATGTGACTATGTTACCACCAGTTTTCAAGCCAGTCCCATGGGCCTAGGGGTGCTCACTGGGGCACTTCACACCCTGACATGACATACAAGCTCTTGCCTTCTCTTCAGTAGTATTTTCCAGTCCAGGCCATCAAAAATAGCTTAGTGCAATTTCCTTCATGCACATATTCCACGGTGACCAGAATGTAGCGGTTCTAACATCTGTGATCTCAGCGGTGGTGAGATAATGGTACATCTTCCCTACAACAAACAACCGGATTGGATAGATAACTCCATCCTCCTGGATATATAGGTAACAAGGTCAGGTGAGACTGGAGAGGTTCATTGAGACGTTCCATGCATCACCAGGTCCACAACTTGGGACAATACTGGATCAACGCGAGTTGCCTTCTTTACCTGAGTAGCGGTCGGTGATGGGTGTATTCTCTACCTTCAAAGTAAAAATTTTCCTACTGGGCAATATTTTGATGCTTGACTGGCAAAGACAACCTTGAGAGACCATCCCTATTACCCTGCAGAGTGGATTTCCAATGTTTAATTTCATATGTGCGCACTGAAAGCAACAATAGCCAACATTGCATACGACTAGCAGTTAATGGGGGAATGCCTGTGGGGGATCCAAAAATTGAAGTCAGAGGTCGATGGTCTGTGAGAGGAGTAATCTTATGTCCAAACAGGTACTGATGAAACTTCCAAATTCTGAAAACTATTTTCAATGCCTTGCATTCGATTTGGGTATAGTTAGTTTCTGCTTTACTTAGAATGGGTGAAGCAAAAGCAATAGATCTCTCTTCCCAAAGGCATAATGAGTGACACGACCACTCCCATTCCATTGCAGACCAATTGTAGTGGTAAGGATGGATGAAAGTGCATCAGAACTTTAGAATTTGTCAATGCACCCTTCGCTATATTAGATGCAACATCACAGGCTTCAGTCCACTTCCAGGCCTTGTTCTGCCAAAGTAGTTCGTGAAGTGGTTTTAGCAGTGTAGCTAATTGTGAAATGAACTCTTCATAATAGTTCAATAGTCCTAGAAATGAGCAAAGCTGGCTAATTTTTCGAGGAGGGGGAGCCTCCACAATAGCCTTCCAACATCTGTGATCTCAGTAGGGCCTTAACTTTTGCAGGGGCCTTATACAGACCCATAGCATCAATGTGTCCCAAATATTCAACAGAGAGGAAGAATTTGAAGTTATATTTGTGGAATCATAGGTCATACTCTTCCAGTCTTTGTAGGGTAGCTTCTAAATTCTTTAGGTGATCCTCCTTATTCCTTCCAGTGACCAGGATGTCATCCAGATAGCACTGGACTCCTGGCAAGCCATGCAAGATCGAATCCATAGCCCTCAAGAACAAGGCAGGAGCAGACATTAGTCCGAAGGATAGGCGACAGTAGTGATAGAGCCCTTTCTGCGTCACAATAGTCAACAGCTCTTGGGACTTTTCATCTACGTGCATCTGTAAATACGCTTTACTCAGATTAACCTTACTGATCTTTTGTCCCCCAGCCAAGCCCGTGAAGAGGTCATTGATGTGGGGAAGCAGGTATTGCTCTGCACACAACACCAGCTTGACAGTGACATTAAAATCAACACAAATTTGAAGGAAGCCATCTTTCTTCACTACTGGAATGATAGGAGTTGCCCCGGGGCTAGGGTAACTGGTATTAGGATTCCATTTGTGACCAGATGGTCCAGGTCCGCTTCAACATTCGGCCTGATGACATATGGCACAGTTCTGGCTTTCAGATATTTTGGTTGACTGCCAGGTTTAATGTTCAATGTCACAGTCATTCTCTTCATACTTTCCAGATCCTCTCCAAAAACAGCAGCATGTTCCTGAGTATATCAATCAGACTGGTTTCTTCTTTAGTCATTTGGTGCACTTCTGCCCAGTTCAGCTGAATCTTCCTAAGCCAAGACCTACCCATTAAGGCTGGGTAATTACCTCTCACCACAAACAGTGGCAATGTCAGCCTGTCTATTGAGCTCTACCTTATCAATAGTGCCCAGCATGGGCACAGCTTCTCCCGTATATGTCTTCAGAAAAGTTTTTGTTGCCTTAATCAGAATATGCCATAGCTTTTCTTTAGACACAGTCTCAGAGACCAGTGAGATGGCTGCACCGGTATCCAGTTCCATGTGTGTTGGTTTGCCATCAGATTGCCAAAGAGAAAACATGTTGTGGCACTTCTTCTTGCGATGAGGCATCTCCTTGGTCATCCTGGGTCTGCTCTAGGTTATGCAGGTTTCCTTTTAGATTGGCCAGACCACAGGCTGCGTTTTCTTTTATTTACAGTCACACTGAATGACTCCCTTCCCCCCCCCCCCCCAGTGTTGACATACCAGGTCCTTATACCAGCATTCTGATGCATGGTTACCCGGCTTACCACAGCCAGGGCTGGCTCCAGGTACCATACCATCATTCTAAATGCATGCCTGGGGTGGCAAGCAACGGGAGGGGGAGTTGACTTTCACCATCAGGGTGTCAGTCAGGCTGTCTCACGTGGCATTTTGGTGGGAGGTCTGCAACTGCCACGGATTCGGCAGCATTTCGGCAATGGTAATGAGGCCGCGGGACCTGTGGACCTCCCGCAGAAACACCGCCGAATCCACAGCAGCCACGGACCTCCAGAAGGCGTGCCCCCGACTTTCGTGCTTGGGGCAGCAAAAACCTTAGAGCCGCCCCTGACTACAGCAGTAACATTCCTCACTTGGCACAGTTCTGTAGGTAGATTCTTGGGACCCTAGGAGATGCACCGATGTATTGCTCCTCCTTTGTACACAGTTCCATGGAGACCGCAATATCAACAGCCTTCTGTAAGGTAAGCTGAGCCGCTGTCAATAGGCACTTCCATATAGCTTCACTGTGCAGCCCACACACTAACCTGTCATGTAAGGTGTCCTTTAATATCTCCTTAAATTCCTAGTGTTCTTCAAGCCTTTTCAAAGTTGCTACAAATTGTACACCTGTTTCATATTCTTTTTGGTCTCTTTTGTAGAACCTACATATTTCAGAAATTACCAGTGGTTTTGGAGAAAATTGGAACCCTAGGATTTCCACAATGTCACTGTAAGATTTGTTCTCAGTCTTACCAGGGTGTAGTAAGCTGCATAGCAGGGAGTAGGTTTTAGCCCCTACAACACTTAAGAATATTAACACATTCTTCTCTCCTGTAATGTGATTTGAGCTAACAAAAAGCTCAGAAACGCTCAATATATACATGCCATTGCACTACTGTCTCCTCAAAAGGTTCCAGTGTAACCACGGTTTTAGTTTCAGGTTGCACAATCAGTGCAAATAAGCCAGTTATCACCCCCTTCCAACAGCAAAAAGGTTTTGTTTTTTGGGTTTTATTTTAACCTTGACTTCCACTTCCTTCTGTTGCTGGGGCAGCACAGGAATCCCATTCTCATTGCCACGTTGTTGTGTCCTTCAGGGCTGCAGTATTAGGAAGAAATCACTTGAGACACAGGAAGCTGTAAATCTTAAAATCAGCCATTTATTGCCACACACTGAACTACACAAACCAGCCAAAACTGGATGGGCTATCCCCTAATAATCTAACTCAGTTGTCATAGCAACAACAAGGTTCTATTAACACGACAACCAAATGCACATCATGGCATCTCCCCAGTCACCCCTGTGAGAGACTCCCCCGACCAGACTGATTCCACTCCCGCAACGGGGAGGACATAACAAGGTATTGTGGTCCCCTGCCAACCCGAGAGAGATGAGCCCAGCTAAGCCCCACTACAAGGACCTTGAACAATGGGGCCCCAATCCTAACCGGGGTCTGGAGATGGTACTATAATTTAGATTGTTAGTAGTTTGGAGCAGGGACTCATCTGTATTGTAAAAATGTTATGCGCATCGCTGGCACTGTATACAGCCACTAATTAATAAGCAATCTTTAGCTGATGGAAGCATGCACACTGCCCTAATGACATGACACCCCTTCATGTTTCTTTCCCATAGGTTTTTCTGCATGCTGTAGTGCATGAGGGGCTGGATTTTCAATGGACCTCAGCTTCCATTTAGGCACCTAAATAAAGGTCAAGTGTTCCGCACTCAGCAGTTCCACTTAGAGCCAGATTTTCAAATGAGCCCAGTACCCACCATGCACCCAATATGCTGAGCTCTTTTGAAAATCTGGCCACTTATTTTGATGCTCTAATAGGAGCTGAGTTCTTTCGAAAACTGCAGCCTCGAAGGGCATAAGGCCTTATTTGCTCTCCAGTTCCTTTGTTCTCTCCCTCTCCAAATCTCCACTGTTCTGCTCGTCCTACTATTATCCAACCTGGGGAAAATACCCCAAATGTTCTTGCTTGGAAAAAATACGATGTGTGAAAGTTCCCTCTAGTAGGCATGGTTCTTTCTTCACCTTAAGTAAACCTTCTGAGTAACTTCCTGGATTGACTTTGACCCAGAAAAAATCTTCCTACTGCTGCTTCCTGTTTCTTTCCCACAGAAATGCCCCCCACCACTTCTGATCCATCTTCATAACTTGCACAGTCACAGGAGAAATTATGGGTAAGAAAATAGAAAAAAAGGACAATCTTGAAAGATAAAAATACATGTATTTGAAACTGTAGGACAATCCAAGAGTGCTTTATGGATATTAATACTAGGGTGAATAGACAGCATTTGTGAAAAATCAGAACAGAGGGTGGGGGATAATAGGAGCCTATATAAGAAGAAGCCCCAAATATTGGGACTGTCCCTATAAAATTGGGACATATAGTCACCCTAATTAGTATATGCTTCAGGTGGTAAAAGGCATGTACCCATTAATTATAACTTGTTCAGTAAAAATGCCCCTTTCGGTCTAACTGGTGAAGTGGCACAACACAACCTATCAATTGCATGAAGTGTATATTATCATACTCCTCATTATCTGACCATTCATAGCATGATTGCCAAGGAATAATCAACTGAAGTCAATTATACAGTAAGCACTGCAACAATTCCTGATAGACATGACTACTATCATTGCAGAATACAGTAAAGCAATATCATTTGAACTTTATCTTATTGCACTCACCATAAAACTGTGATTTATTCTGTGACTATGCCCTGTGAATGCTGATTTTCCTAAATATTTGGTTAAATAATTCTTGACAGTTTTTTTACTAATATTTGATATACTTGCCTAGGCACAACAACCATGGCTCCATACAGATGCAGAGGTCTGCCCAGATCTCATTGCAGGATTGGGCTCTGAGGGCCTCAAAAAGCTTATTGAATGTGATTTTTAAGCTGATTTCAATGGCCTTTGGATCAGACCTCTACGTTTGTAGACACCACATACAACCCTACTTTCCCAGGTAAATTTAATTTTTTTGATTTCTTTTATCAGTGAAAATGAAAATCACTTGACTAAATTGAGATGACTGATATTTAACAAAATGCTTTAATAGGACGTGCAAAGGTTTAACTAGTCTACTTCTGTATAATGAACTTCTAATAACAGATCTTTTTTCTTTCATACCATGAATGTATACAATGAGCTTTGAATTGCTTCACAAAAAACTATTAACATTTGGTTCCAAATGACATTAATTGCAGGTGTGTGGATCAGCCTTTTCTGCTTAAGCATTCTCAAGTCTGCATGTTCATTTCCTCAGCTATTGGTATATCGATTTAATTAAGTTGACAAGATTTTTTCACCTCAGATATAAAATAGGTTGCCTCTGTATTTAGTCATACTTCTGATTCACATATTGTGTTCATCATGCTGTCTTGATGAGTGATTTGTTAACATTATTCATCCTATAAATTAGTAGGTGGATTGAGGGTATTTATTTGGTTTGCTTAATCGTATGAGTTGAAGCCATAAATAGTAAATAATTTAGCTCTTTTTCCATTTGTAACTTATGTGCATTTTACAAATACGGTAGGTTCAATGGTCAGCAAAGGCCTGATCCAAAATCCCTGGGAGCCTTTCCATTGACTTGACTGGGCTTTGGATCATTACTCAAATATATTTTTGCAAATACATTTTAACTAAGCCTGGTCAAAAAATTCCCATCAAAACTGTTTTCCAAAGACAATTGGGGTTTTCAATACAACAAAAAAATTAAATGTCTTCCCCCCCCCCAAAAAAAATATTAATGTTTCACCGTATTCTTCTGTATTTTGGCATGATGGAATTTGTGTTCAGGTTTTTTTAAAAAACTCTAGGAAATTACATACAAACACATTAGAAGAACACTAGGATTGAAAGGTCAAGCACTCAAAAAATTAGAAAATGCCCTTGAGTGAATACATTATGACAGTCTTTAATTATGATAACATACTATTTTTTCCCTCAGAGGTTTGGCTCTAAACAGTGTGTATGTGAAGTTTTTGTTTTGTTTTATTTGAAGAGCATACTAGGAAAGGTCAGGGTGGAGGGTGCTATTTAAATAAACACTCGGATCTTGAGTTCCAAAATGACAACAGGATTCAGAGTGTGCCTACGTGCGCTGAGCTTGAAAGCACCTCGAAGAGGACTCTGTTATTCATGAGAGCCATTAAAATGCTAAAATCAATTCAGGGATCCATGACAATATGCCTTGAATGACTACACCACTAGTCCAGTAACCAGGGCCACAAATTATCAGCTCTTGGGGGAAATCTCATTAAGAGTAGGGTGTCCTCTTCACGCTTACACAAGGTGCATACCCTTGAAAAAAATCCATGTTTGCAATTGAGCACACACCTTCCCTGCATCTAAAACCAGATGCAAATGACACAGCTCTCCACCACCTCTCTGACCTTTTCTCAACTCACACTTAACCACACAGGCAGCTGGAGAGAGCTGGGCATACAAAGGTCTTGTTGTATCATCTAGCCTGGATTCAATTATACAGCAAAGTCAAGGTGCTAGTCCATGTTTCACTAATGGATATTGATTACTTTACTTTATAAGCCACCGTCCTTGCACTGAAGTCCATTAATCCTAAAAATTATAGAAATCAAATGTCAAGTGCCCTCTGTTCTGAGAAGAGAGAACACACAAAACCTAGGCAACAAATGTTTCACAAATAGTTTATCCATATAACAAAACCAACCTTGAACCTTGCCTTCCTAAATGCTGCTTAGGGATTTTTCCAACCCAGGCCCCTGGAGACACATTACCATTCCATCTCTTCATAGTCTCAGCCTCTCATAGTTCATTAACCAAAATACAATGTAATAATGGTGCCGTCCCCCAAAACTGGAAGAATTACAGCAGGTGGCAATGCACTAGGCACTACCCAACAGGTCAAAAATATTCAGGAGTTGGTCAAAGAAATGTGTGAGACTTTCCCAGGAGAGCGAGAGAGCACAATTCAATTGCAGCCATCCCAGACCCAGATAAGTGAGAACTGTTTGTTCTTTACTGGACTGACCTTTAGGATCACATGGGACTGATGTCAAGAATCAGAGAGGTAGCCATGTTAGTCTGGAATAGCAGAGGTAACAAAGTCCTGTGGCACCTTAAAGACTAACTATAAAGTTTTGAAGCATAAGCTTTCGTGGGCTAATACCAATCAGATACAATACGTAAGAAAAATAGCTTGTGACTTCCCCATGTCACCAAATCAGTTGCAGTCAGATTTTATTTGTGGACATCCAGATAAAGTTAAACTTGCTTTGATGGGCAGTTCATAAACAGAAGCAAAATTCAAGTGAGTCAGCGCTGATCTATGAGTGCAATTCACACTAATGCCAAGCCTGACTTAGGATAATTTTTGGTTTCAGTTTAAGAGCTTGCACTAACAATGAATGTGATAAAAGTATTGTTTAACAATCCTGCTACTTTTACTTATCTGGTAGTGCCCCTATCTGAAAGAACAGTCCCTCCCTAATGAGCTCACACCACACCACTGCTTAGTAAGTCTGGTCAAAATCTCTCCCCCCCCCCCCCCCCCCCCCCGTTATTCGACTGAACATTTGGTTTTTTGACAAAACATTCTTTTTGACAGAAATGTTTGCTTTTCATTGTAAGTTTTCCATGGAAAATCTTAGTTTTCAACTTTGCAATGAAAACATTTTCCACAGAAAATTTAGTCAATTAGTTTTTGTCATTGAAACTTTCTGTGAGGAAAAAAAAAAACATTTTCCTACCAGCTTTACTGCTCAGTGTTGGAGTCAGATTTTTGAAAAAGAGAACATTTGATAAGATTTCACAGCATAAGTGGGAAACTGAAGATGCTGGATTTACATTTCACATACCTATACTAAATTTCTTTCTAGCATTTGAACAAAAATGAAATAAAACAAATTATTTTAAAAATCAGGAAAATAACCCATAGTTTAAGTGAGCATGGCTCAAACATTAAAAAATTGTCTTGTCTGGCGAGGACCTATGTTATCTCTCCTCCCTCTATTTTATATCAAAATCACTTTCAAGTGTGCGGTACGTGAAGCCATAGCAATTGTGTTCTATTTAGCCCTGCAAGGTTGTAGACTGGTTGAAAACAACCACCAAAAGCCTGAAAGTAGGCAGGTATATTTTATTCAAAATCTTGAGTTTGCCCCCAAATTTATGAGATTGGTTTAAAAATTAGGGTTTTTTAAAAAAATGTTTGTGGACATTTCTATTTGCCTACTGATTTTTGAGCCTTTAGAGTAGAGTCAGGTCACATTTTAAAGCATTTCTCCATTGCCACAAGGACTAGAAACATTTAATATACACAAAACACAATAAAAATTGAAAACCCAATTTTCCATCAAACTGTTTTGATGGAAAATCCCTGACCTCACCTAATTACAATCTATGCAATGAACTGGAAGAATAATTAAAGGCAAACAAAATATTTCCATCTTATTGATGAAAGTGATACAGAACAATACTACGACTAGTACTAGAATAGCAAATTATGTTAGAGTTATCCAAAACATTTTCCAATTACTTTTAGACTTTTTTTAAAAAAAACACACACAGGTAAAAAGAACTAATCACTCCCAACTGTAAACGTTTTGTCACTGGATAAAATAATCTACCTGGAACAAAAATACATAACCTATATGAATGCCCTGTTAGTAACCTTTTTTAGGTATTGGACTTGTTTAACTCAATATGAAAGTGACCCTCTTCAAATTTGATAAAAAATATGATTTAAAGTCAATATTATGAAACACCTATTAGTTCCATGTAGAATGTTAGCAATGTATTAAATGTGCATTTGGAGGATTCTTCTGGAGCAGAAAATTAAAGACTGTACAAACCTGTTTGTTATGTTTACAATAATTGCAATACACAGATGAAAAGTGCACTCATTGAAGAGGATGAGGATAACTGGCAGTAGCTGCACAGTATGGGACAGGCAAGTGACAGTTAAAGTATCAGTGGGAGGTCCTGAGTTCAAAGAAAGCAGCAGAAAGGTTGTCTACAGGGGAGAGACATGAATCCTCTGACAGGGATAACACTGGGAAGGAACTAAAAGCTCTGAAATATTATTTTATATTTCATGCGGTGAATCAATCTTCTGTCCATTCTTCAGCTTCTATGTTTCTCCTCATGCTCCTTTCTCTTTACCCATATTCTTACCTTTTGCTTTTCATTCCTCTTCCACTACTACTATTCCTGCTTCCTTTTCTGGTCTTTACCCTTTCAGCTGCATTTCATAGCTTTTGGAAAATTTGAATTGCCCTCATTGATACAGCTGCTTCCTTCACAACCCACTTTCCAAGGTGAGTCATATGCTGACTTTATGCTGCAAATGCAAAACATAATTGAAGCTGCTCAGAAAAGTATAATCTTAAAGACCTCATTAAACATTTCCCTCACAATCCAATGTTTCCCTATGATGCATCACTAACAACCTATAAAACTGATAGTAAAGCATAATTGCAGTGGATTTTAATATTGGACAAGTAGGGTATCATCAATTAGTAAATAGCATAAGTTAGATTTAATTAACATAAAATGTTTCTAGCTAAAAAGATGTGGCAATTGGTGCCACTGATTTTATTCCTGGTGGATATTTATCGCCATTTGACATTTGGAGTGAAAGTGTTCACTACTTAAAACAGCATTGCTTCTGGGAACAAAAACTTAAGGCATTAATTGTAAATTTGATCAAATTGTAGCAAATAAAAATACTTTCTGCTTTATATCAATCTTCTTCCAAACAAGGCTTTTTTTAAAGGTCAGGGTTGTAAACCATACACAAGATCAGAAAACAACAAGGCAATATTATCATTAGTTTAAATGGCTCCCGAGTGCAACATCTCAGAATTAGGTCTGACCTGGCATGTAGACTGCAGAAAAGCTGCCCCAAAGCTATATTTTGGACTAAGGGGACATGACACATAGATATCTATATTAATAAATATCTATATACATAAAAGTCAAATGGTGTATGCGTGTATGTATGCTCCCTTACTCCTTCCACACCATTTGAGCTAGAGACTTGAAATTTGGTACAGTTAGAGGTCTTAGGGTCCTAATCAGGGTAAGAGTCAAAAATTTTTCAAATCTCACCTCTGACGCCCCCCAGGGGTGAAATTATTTAAAGGCCAGTCACATCAGCTGGGCAGCTGCTGTTCTCTGTGACATAGTTATGATGTCATAATACCCCCCTCCAACGGATCCTGCACTCACTCAGCTTTCTGCCCCTCCCTCCTCCAATGGACCCCACACTCGGTCAGCTCTCTGCCCCCTCCCCACCTCCGACAGACCCGAGTTGGGTTTGGTCGGAGGGTAAGTGAGGTAGGGGTGTTGGGTTTGGTTTGGGGGGGGTGGGAAGGTGTCGGGGTGGGTGAGGGGTGAGGGGTGGGTGTTGGGGTTGGTCAGGGGGTGTTGGGTTTGGTGGGGGGGCAAGGTGGGGGTGCTGGGTTTGGTTGGGGGGTGAGGAGGGGGGTTGGGGTTGGTCGAGGGGTAAGTGAGGTGTGGGTGTCGGGTTTGTTTGTGGTGGTAGGTAGGGGTATCGGGTTTGGTTTGGGGGGAAGTGAGGTGGGTGTGTCAGGTTTGGTCTATGGGGGGTGAGGTGTGGGTGTTGGTCAGGGGGTGTTGGGGTTGGTGGGGGGGTGACATGGGGGTGTTGGGTTTGGGGGGGTGAAAATGTGAGTCGGGGTTGGTCGAGGGGTAAGTGAGGTTGGGGTGTCAGGTTTGGTCGGGGAGGTGTGGTGGGGGTGTCAGGTTTACTCTCTGCCCCCTCCCCCCTCCAACGGACCCCGCACTCGCTCAGCTCTCTGCCCCCTCCCCACCTCCGACGGACCCGAGCAACGCTGGGTATTTTCGCTAGTACATTCTAAATTGCCAAATATATGTGATCTGCCTCTGCCAAACTGGCTCACTTATTAGAAATTAGAGTTTGATGCACTATTCATAAGTATTTATACTACTTGCAGCATATAATACTGTATAGGAGATCTAGGGGGGTTATGATTAAATTAACCAAGAGATTGCAATCTGTATGTTTTTTCAAAACATGTTGAGCAATTGGAAAAACTTGGCTAATAGTCTTTAATAATCACAAACTTCGGAAAGGAGAAAATAATTTAGCCCATTTCTGTTGGGAATGTTGAGATTACTAGAACTTTTCTCACATAAATTGGATGTTTAGATTAGCCTCGAATCTTAAGTCTAGCCTTGCAGATTTTTTTTTTTAAATTTCCTTTACTTCATAATTGCAAAGTAATTGGAATGTCATTTAACTTTTAGAATCTGAAATGCATTTTGTATGAGAGAGTGTACACAATCATATAAATTGATAGCTTCTGAACAATTATTCTTTTGTTTTAAACTGAAAATAAGTCTTCAATGAGATAATTATAACAAAGATGTTTATATTCTTGATGACAATATTTAAATATGATGACTATCACTATCACTGTACATTATATTTTGCTTCAGAAAGCCAGCTGAGAAACCAACATCTTAGTCATATATCTTTGGATATAAACTGGAGTTTTTCATTTACTTGAGGGTCAGATGAAGTATCCATTTTTGGGACACATTGATTTTTATTAGTTTTTGAGGACACACAATTGTAGTTGAGCACCAGCATAGAAACCCTGTCTGAAACTACTGTTCTCTCCCAGGCATTAAAAACGTTCCCAGTAATGTTAACACTTTAATTGACTAAGACCTGATAACACATTAAGCATGATGAAAACTGACAGTCTGCAGGCTCTTAAGCAGATATTAATCAACAATGAATTATTGATTATAGTAGGCTGATATGCAATCAGGTTTTAAAGTTGGGTTCCTAAACTTGCATTAGAAACCTAAATAAGTGGCTTGATTCTTTAAAAATACTTCTCATCCGGCAGCTTTCATTGATTTCTGGGTGCACAGCATCTTTAAAAAATTTGAAGATGGAATTTTTAAAAGCACTTAGGTGCATAAAGCTCATGGATTTTCAATGTGACTTGTATTCTAGTCACTTAGATACTTTTGAAAATGTTCCTTTGTTCCTAAATATGGATTTAGGAGCTTCATTTTCTGCTATATTGTTGAAAATCATGACTTTAATTTGTTCAACTTTTAGTTGACATCCTGGCTTTTTTGCAAACAGGGAGGAGGACTTTTTATAGTAGTTGTGAGAGAGAAAGTTGTATAACTGAAAACATTGCAAAAATGCAGCTCCCTGTTAAAGAAAAAAGACTGAAATGAAACAGCAGAACCTGCTACATGACAGGTGGGAATATCCACTAAAGCGAACAGAGACACATGACATATGGCAGCCTCTTCTTATTGCTCTTCTTTTTATCCCATCACCTCACACACTTTTCTTTCATCACAGTGGGGATATATGGTGCAAAGACAATAGTAGTTACATCATCACAGGTTGTTGTTAGTGAACAGCAAAAGTCACAAGATGGAGAAATTCAGGTTGGTTTCAGACAGGCCTTGAAAATTTTGGATGTTTATCTGACCTTTTGAGATTTCACTTCTCCTGTCTTCCTCCCTATTTTTTGCTTTGCATTTTCCTGATTGCCTCACTACCAATCTTAATTTAACTTCCTTCTTTTGACCAGGGATCAAATTGGGGTAAGCTCTTCACCCAAACTGCATCACCAAAACTAGCTCTGCCCAAAATCTCTGACCCACCTGGGATTCACACAACCCCTGCCACCAAAAAAGTAAGTGACAATAGACATCTTTTTAATATGAATAGTTTTTCCTTTCTCAAATGCATTGTCTCCCTCTCCATTACTGAGTGCTTTGATCAGAGAAATAATTCAAAAAGTGGAAATTTAAAATAATAATTTAACTTCAGGAATAGCATTATATTGCTATAATGGGGGCCATGCACACTTTTGTCTGAAGACTGAGGCAGACACTAGTGAATCGTTTTATACATGCTACATACTTCAAGATTATTTTTGTGACTGAGGCTTTAAAAAAGTTTACAATCTGGAGCACAAGATGGCAATGTACAGGAAAAACAGGTGTTGATTGATTTGACCAATTTGACCTGTGCCATGGACTTCAGTCTTCTTTGTCCCTCACATTTAATTCTCCAAATCTCTTATTGACTTCCAATTCTTTAGTAACCTTTATCAGAGCTTCTGACCAGTGTCAGCTCTGGATCTGCCTGGCAGAACTTACACTCTAAAGCCCTATGACAGAATAACTTTTATTAATTTACCATTCTTTTTGTCCAGTTATTGGACCATTTATCATCATTATTTAGAATAGAGTACTCTGCATCTGTGCAGTTTATGAATTATAAGTTGCAGCACACCAATACTGCATATGCAAGCAGGAAAACCCCCCACCTATCTACTGATTCATCACTTGGGAAACATTGAACTACTCTGGGCTAATTTTAGATACCATATCATGGGTTGGGTGATTAAATTTTATTTCATCTGGCAACACTGCTTTGGCTGCAGAGCACCCCTCCTTTGTTTTATGAAAGCAATTCAATTCCATTAGAATTACCTGAAAATGGTCTCTGAAGTGATTATTTTCACATAGAGGTGAGATCTGATCTAGACAGACAGACTGACAGAATGAGACCATGACTGGAAGATTGTTTTAGTGAAAGGTAGATTCTGAGTCCAGGACAAAATGGAGAAGATAATGATTTCACTGGTGATAGTTTTACTGTTTTTATTTCTTTTCTTACTGCTATCAGAGTATCTAAAATGTATAGATAGATACAGATATTGAGTAATAAAGTACAATTCTTTGTTTTAGATCACAGTATGTATTCTAGACCTCTCTAGGCAATTCATTGATAGGTATGGGGTAGGAGACATTCTTTCTATGAATAACCCAAGTGGTCTTTTCTGGCCACTTTATAATTTCATGAATAAAACACAGGATGGATGATGGTGGTGATTTCACTTTTCAGACTCCTTACCTAGGATCTTTCATCTGAAAGGTCACGAGGTAAAAAATAATAATTTATATGGTGCTTTTTATCGGCAAAGCACTTTATAAGCATAAATCCTCATAATTCCCCCGTGAGGTAAGTAGCAATTAGCTCCATTTTTTAGATGAGGAAAATGGGGCATAGAAATGTAAGAGTGTAAAAACCAGAATTAGAGCTGGGATTAGAAACCAAATTCCTGGATCCCCCTTCTGTGTACAGATTATTAAATTTCTATATATAATATCTACACAAGGATTACTAAAGTGAAATGTAAATGTTTATTGGGTGAAATATAGTAAATATAAATGGCACATGGAAAAATTGCAGAACTGGTCAGAGCAGACAATAAAACACGCCTTTCTGAAATTGCAGGAGCAAATTATTTAGGTAAGAAACTGTAATAGCCTAATGTAACTGCCTGATTGGAAATTTGGTTAATTTTATTATTATTGCTATTCTTTGCATTGGAATAGTCCTCAGGGGGCTCAATGAAATTGGGACACCATTGTTTAGGACACTAGATATTAGTATAGTAAGAGACAGTCTCAAATCTAAAAGACATATAGTCTAATTATAACAGAGTCATCAGTTAGAAGGAAGCACTGTGATCATCTAGTCTGACATCCTGTAAAACACAGACCATAGAACTGCCCCAAAATAATTCCTTGAGCATATCTTTTAGAAAAATATTCAAACTTGATTTTAAAATGTTCAGTGATGGAGAATACCATGATCCTTGTACATGATACAACAAGGGAATGTAATAAACACAGAGGGTCTGAATGATGGAGAATGAGGATAGGTGTTCAGAATTTGTGATTGCATAATTTCAGGATTATGGGTTTCATAACAATACATAAAACACAGGGTAATGATGAAGATCATCATGGACAACTACCTGTCTAGTCATTATTAAGTGGCAATTTACTGTGGGCATCATAGAAGAAGCGAGTTTTAAGGAGGGGATTGAGGAAACAGCATTGTTATTTTCAAGATTAGCCTGGAAAAGGGGATAGGGCATTCTATGCAGAAAGAGAAGCATGGGAAAAAGAGCAAAGTCATTTGTGGGGGAAAAGCAGAAACAGACAATCAAGCAGGGCAGGTCCCTTTTGACGAGGCAGAGGACAAGGGACCCAAGCAGATAAAAAGGGAAGCATTAATTTGTGAAGCACTTGAAGGTTGTACTGGGATTATTAGGGGCTACCAATGGTTCAAATGAGCTTTGTCTTACACATGATCTGAAACAATTTAAATTCACAGAATTTGAATTGCCCAGCTCATTCTGCATTATGGCCTACGGGAATATAAAAGGAGTAAATCTCTGGAATGGGTTAAACTTCATTACCACTTTCAAATAATATGTATAGAAAATAGTGACCCACAGCAAATACAAGTGTGTAAAGTAATAAAGGATCACTCCAGGAATTCTTGACTGATTCAAAGATTTCCATCAAATCATGAAGAAAGAACCTAAATTGCAAAACTGCACAACAATAAAGGAGAAAAAGTTTGAAAATAAGAATATCTTTTGAGAACATAAATGATTCTGTCTTTTGCAAGATTTTGCATGAGGATTGAAATAGTGTATCTGATATTAACGAGCACAGAAGAAAAGCTCTTAAACAAATACGCTGTGTTTTTAGAACATTGTTTGCGAGAAGTAGCCATCTATGCATGCAAACCACGCCCATAGGTAAACATTTCCCAGTTTCTGCATGCATACTGAGAATTGCACACTTGACATTGTGTATCAAAATACATTATATTCAATGACATAATACTCATTTAAAATTTCAACCTGCTGAGTTACGCTGACAACCATATTAATAGCACTGAATCAGTATAAAGAATGTTTCTATCAAACTATTCATCAAGCTACTACATTATTAGTATTAGTTAATAATAATAATACTTTGCACATTTATAGGGCTTTCTTCTGAGGATTTCAAAACACCTTAAAAAGTAGTTAACTTGGCACCCTTTTGATGTGATGTAGATATTATTTTATACTGTCTATTTGACAGATGGGGAAATATACTCCAAGAGGCAGAATTCCTTCCCCTTGGTCCCACAACAACTTAGAAGCAGAGTTGGGAACAAAGCCAGTCCCCTGCTCTAACCACTTAACTCCCTACTTCAGTTAAATTGGTCATTGAGAATAGATTCCTTCACTCACTTGTTTTTAGGAGTAGGACGGAAGTCAGACAGAATTTTAGAAATGTACCTATCTTGCCATTTTGTAGCTAGGGTTGCCAGGTGTTCAGTTTTTGACCGGAATGCCTGGTCTAAAAGGAACTCTGGTGGCCCCAATCAGCACCACTTACTGGGCCATTAAAAGTCAGATTGGCAGGACTAGCAGGTTCCCTACCTGGCTTTGCACGGCTCCCTGGAAGTGGTGACACGTCCCTCGGCTCCTAGGTGGAGGTGTGGCCAGAGGAGCTCTGCAGCTCCCAGTGGCTCAGAACCATGGCCAGTGGAAGCTGCAGAGGCAGCACCTGTCCATGGAGGCAGCACGTAGAACCGCCTGGACATGCCTCCCTCTAGGAGCAGAGGAACATGTTGCAGCTTCTAGGGAGCCCCCTGAGGTAAGCACTGCCCAGAGCCCATGCCCCTCACCCCTTTGTCCCCTCCTGGAGCCCACACCCTATGTCCCTGCCCCAGCCTGAAGCCTCCTCCCACACTCTGAACCCCTCAGTGCCACCTCCAGCCTGGACCCCCTCCTGCACCTCAAACCCCAAGTCCCTGGCCCACCCAGAGCCTGTGCCTCTGCCCCAGGCTGGTGAAAATGAGTGAGTGGGGGACAGTGAGCAACAGAGGGAGAGGGGATGGAGTGAATGTGGAGTGGGGCCTTGGAGAAGGGACAGGGCATGGGTATTCAGTTTTGTGCGATTAGAAAGTTGGCAACCCCAGTTATATTTGTATGTTCAGGCCAACTGTCAGAATTCATTTTCTCCAAGACCCAAAATGCAAACAGTTTCCTTTGAAACAGATTTTTTGGTTCTACAGTACCTTGATTTTACTAGATGTAATATTCTGTCCTTTCCTAATGCTCTTGAAAGCTGCATCATCTTTTTTTTAAAAAAGGCTGCAACCATATTGATATATAGCACATTAAAGTAGCCTGCAGTGAGCAACTAAGTGGCCATTTGATTTAGGTCCTTAACATAACCTATAATAATGGGCCACTATCTTCCACTTGATATAAAATCCCCATTACCCTGCCACCAAATTTGGGTTACTGCAGTGTGTGTTCTGCCTGTTCAAGGTATCGGAATTATGTAAGTGACTTGATTACCATGCAGTGGTAAATATTGATTTTTAGAGTTGACCACTACAATAACACTATTTTTAAAGAAAGTTTGATGTCAGAATGAAAACAATCAAGTGAATATCAATAATTACTTCTAAGAAGGATCAAACTTTTTAGGCACACCCCTGCATTGGGCCCATTTTGGAGCAGCATTGGCCCAAGATTGCCTCCTGGAGTTCCCCAATCTCTGGGAACATGGAATGCTGCTGCAAACGTGCAAGTGACTGCGTGCATTTAAACATACTCTCAATTCAGCCATCATGTAGGGAGAAGCATTGGATCTTCTTGCTCTCTGCCCCTCCACAGACCTTTTGGGGAGCCATGTACCTCGCAGGATAGTCACTGTACTCTCTTGAGTAGAACAGCAGCTATCATGACATTAAATGAAAGAACAGTATTATCAGACCACTTCTCTGCCATTTAGGCTGCTTTTCTTATAAATTCTGTCAAGCTCTTTTGCAGGCTCTTTATTCCTCCTCTCCTTTAAGGTATGAAGGTTATGCAGAATCCACACAATCTAAACCCTAGGTGCTATATTCAATATTTCCATATGAATCCATTGCCAAAGAGAAAATATCCCAAACTCCAGATTTCTGCTATTCATCTGATTGAGATGTGAGTTAGTTACACTAATTACTTTTCATTTAAGACTCATATAAAAAGAGTCCTAAAAACTTGTAAGAGAACTCCAAGAAACCAAGAATAGAACCCCCTTTTTGTTTTGGTTTTATGCGTGTGGTGTTACTGTAGTGGTAGTTTCATAAGAATAATAAATAGTTCTCTTCTTTATATCCCAGTCCAAAATAGCATCTGAATTAATGATCCAGAAAGGATGATTTAGTTACCTGTTGAGCTGAAAATATGTATTGACTAAGAATGCCTTGTCTCAAAATATTTTGTCATTTTCAGGTTGATTAAATTACTGAACAATCCTCTTAAGGTACTGTCTGAATATTGCCATGTATCTTTTTATGTACTTAGGTACTGTTGACACTTGACATATAAGATGTTTCAAACTCAATCACTAAAAATAAAAGCTATAGGTGGCAACATTCACCAACTAAGGTTTTTATACTAATTCTACTGTGTCATAAGCTAGGGAAATGAGTACGTTCATTTATATCACTCAGAAGAATTGTTCTTGGCACTGTTTAAAATAGAAAGTTGTGACCCATGTAAGAAATTGTTACTATTACAATTCCATGCAACAAACAGCTAGAAAGGTTGACATGATGTATTTCATAAGATAGTGGCTTTTGCATTATGACCCATATCCATTGTCTCTAACTGGCCGTATCCATTATCCATGACCCTCTTCTTGACTGCTCAGCACATGCATGGATTCCCACCCTCACAACTTTAATGAGAATTAGAGGGAACCAGCATCTGCCATTCTTCCTTCAACAGCACAGTATCTTATTCTACATGAAATACGATTTAAGGGCTTTCAAAGTAAAGTAAACCCTGAGGAAGGTTCACAGAATCTGGCCCTTGGAAAGTAAGTGGGGTAATCTGGTTACTCATCCATACAAACAGTAGTATATCAGTTCTGGAATTAAGATAAAAAGATGAAACTTTAATAAGGAGAGACAACAAAATTATACACAAACCTCTGAAATCTTTGTGGATAGCATTCAGGATTCCAGGTTTCCAATACACTTTTCTGGTGTATACCAAGTCCAAAGAGAAAGCCTCACCCTTAACCATATTTTTGTATAGATCTCAAACCTGGATGGCAGAAGGCTTTATAATACCTGCATTTTCTCCAGCTCTTTGCATTTCCCCCAGATTGAGCTATCAAGACATTAAATGAAAGAACAGTATCATCAGACCACTTCTCTGCCATTTAGGCTGTTTTGCTAAAACTCCACATCCTCAATACATGGAATGGATTAAAACATGGAATTGAAGTCAACACTCAGTGTTCTGTTTGAGTAGCAGTTATACTCAGACATAAGCAGTAATGGAACACAGTAATTTCCTCTATACAAGCGCTCATTTTGTCAGCCAAATCTGTGTCCACATAGTGACCTTGTTTGTAGTACCATTGTGACTTCTGATATGCTCCTGGCTCAACAAACTTTTAAAAATTAACGCACATTTCAAAACAGCAAGAGATAATTAGCAACATTAATGAGACCGCTCATTGGATTCCACAACAATATCTTTCACAGCAGGAGAGCCAGACTATGTATATGTCAGGGATGCTTACCCTTGACATTTCCTAATTACTTTTTGTAGGTTTCGTTAACTCATCTTACTCACCAGAGGCCACTGACCTTGAAGCTGACCACGGAGGCCAATGTGTGCCATCAATTATGAAAAAGTTAGGTTGCAAGACCATGCCCTAATACTGAACAGAGATCGAAGTGTACTTTCTAAAGAAACCGTATTCCTAGGATTACTGCAAGAAATGAAGCATTTTTAAAATCTGTCATAGTTTGTTTCAGCATTCAGATTTATTTAAACAAGCAGGCAGATCTACCAAGGGCCTCGCTAACTGAGCACGCCGAATTGTTAATGCATCCATTTTTCACCTTCACTTAATGTTCTGTCTTCGGAGTGGGGGAAAAAGCCTTTGAGTGTCAATAAAAATCTTTCGAGCTTTGTGAACATTTGTAGAGATTTCATGATATAGTTTTAGAAACAGAAGGCACAGGGCAGGATCTTCAGAAGCATTCTGCATTGACCTAACTCCTTCTCCTTTGGCGCCAATGGGAGTTTTGTCTGTGATGTCAAAGGCACCAGAGTTAAACCAATGCTGAGTATTTCTGAAAATCACACAACCATTGACTCTGAATTTATTGGGCATATGACTGCTGTCACTCAAATGAAAATTTCAGGGTTTTCACTTAGTGAAATGAAAAAATAAATTAAAATGAGAACATCATATCTACAATATCTTTATTAAACTCATAACTCCTTAGAGGAAAAATGAATTCCTTGGCAAGTTTTATTAATATAAACTCTCTTCTCCTGAGCACATTTCTCTCTCCTCACTTTTTTTTGCTTTGGTCTAGCTTTTTCCCCTCTGCCAACTCTGCTTCTAAACATTCTCTTCTGTCCATCAGCTACCAAATCCTGCCTCCATCAGACCATGCCTCCCTCTTACCTATTTTCTAACTTGTGGTGTCTGAAAACCATTCCTATTACATAAGGATTGCCCTGATATGGTCCTTTCTGTGCTGTGTATATTATCAACCTGTAAAAAAAAATTAATAAAATTGATAATACAAATAGCAAAATATTTCAGTACTACCACTAATAATAATTTGTGTCCTTGACTGCATCTCTCCTTATGGTATTGGAGCATCTGCTCATGCAGCATTTTCCTCAATAAACTATGCATCTGCTTTTCATTTTCCTTATGATAAATGACTGCCTCCGTATATGCAGGCAGTAATGCACATTGTAGGAAAGGCCAGTTTTCAGATCTGGTTAATGAATTAAAAGAGCAAATCTGATACCAGGATACAGAGCATTTCCAGGTCAAATCCATCCTAGGCTGGGAATGAGTTAAAGTTATTATTATCATGAGCTCCTGAATGCTTATTGGTACAGTAAACCCTCGATTTAACGGACCTCGATTTAACAGACTTCGGATGCAACGGACAAAATTTCTGAGCAAGTCTGATGCATCCAAAATCCATTTCTCGCGGGCGGGCTGGCTGCCGGCTCCCGCCCGGGTCCCACCAGCAGGCGGGCTGGCTGACGGTTCCCGGCTGCCGCCCGGGTCCCGGCAGCGGGCGGGCTGCGGAGCTGCCGCCCCGACCCTGTGGCAGGCGGGCTGCTGCTCCGACAGCTCGGGGTTTTTTTATTAAATAACGGACTTTTTGATTTAACGGACACCCCCTCGCCCGAATTAGTCCGTTAAATGGAGGTTTTACTGTATATGAAATGAACTAGTCACTACCTTGTTCCCACGAGTAAGCTGCTCATGTCCTGCAACTTTTGCTCATTTTCCACTGCCTGCTTGATGACAATTTCTTGGGGTAAGAGGACAGATGTTTTTCCTGTACTCTTTTTGAGGGCTAAGCACTTCACATTTTCATGTAAATATTCAGGGCTTGAGTCTCTCCTGAGTGTCTGAGTTCTAGCACTAATGTGAGATTAGTTTGAAATATCTCCACCAGCTATACCTATTTCTAATTTCAGATGCATAATCAATACACAACTTGTATGTACAAATACAACAAAGTAAGGTTAAGAATAGACAGTTCCCAGTCCACCTTGCAAACTACTTGGCACTACTGGTTTCATGGTTGGCATTCATAGCTGAGAAGATAAGGAAATAAAAAATGGCAACTCTGCCCTCATTTCCATTGCATCTTTCCCAGACTAAACTTTGAATGACTGTCATCTACACAAGAAGAGATTCTGTGGCAGCTTTTCACAGTGGAAGAGGCATGCAGGGATTAGAGACAAAGGCAATGTTGCACTGTTATACTATTTCCCACTTCATCAGGGAAGCACAGCTTTCTTTACTAAAGCGCTCATTTTGACAAGATGTGCCATGGTCAGTATAACAAGGCAAGAGTGAATTCTGAAGTAGGAAGCATGTGGCAATCAGGACTGACTATCTCCTGTTCGGTTTCTTTACTATGGGAGCAGTGGAAGAAGGAAGAAAAAAATCATCCACTGTCCTCTACTAAAGGTGGGGACCAGGGATGAAAGTAGCTTGTAGAAGGGCTCTTTCCCTCCTTCACTCTTTGTGTATTAAACCATCATCACCTGCCACAAACATATGAAATATCCTGATTTATCTAACTGCCTCTTTTAATTTCATCTGACACATTTGCTGCAACATGCACATTCCTCCCCACTCTAAAAACACTTCACAGCAGGCTCTGTGTCTTCGAAAGTAAAATTCCCCGATCATGGGGCACAAATGCCATATTGACAAATTTACATTCCACTGAATAGACATTTGTTTAGCTTCAAAGAATACAAATGGCTTCATGAAGAAGTAAAAACTAAGGCAACTCTCTCAAGGAAAGGAAAGTTTTTGTGTTTATTTTTCTTTCCTAATAATGCAATCTTTTCTCTAACACAGCAAGTGAAGGGATATAAGGCAGATGGATTACATGGCTGATATTCAAGCTCGAATCCCTTAATATTTGCTTTGGCTCTGACCCTTACTATTCAATTTTGTGTGTGTGTGTGTGGGGGGGAGTTCTTTATTTTTCCTTCAGAAGCCATTATACAAATATTTTCCCTAGCACTCTTCTCAAAATATTTATAAATATTTTACTAGTGTCTTTCATTTTTCAGGTTTCAGTGGTATGTTTATAAGAACTAAAACCCTAATTTTTAAGAAATATGGATTGCCAGGAGCTGTCTGGGAATTTTATTTTATTTAACAATATCAAATGTGCACACATATCATTCTTAGCTCTGTTCAACAGTAGTGTGTAGCAAGTGAGAATCAATGCAGTCAGGGCTAAATCCTTCTAAAGACAAGGGAAATGTTCCTATTGATTTCAATACAGCTAGTACATAGCCATGAGAAAGGTGTACAAGAAAGTTTAGGAATGTCTGCCTATCTCTGCATGTCCCAGACTGGAATATGCTTGCTCAGGATGAATGGTACTTTATAAGTAATCCCACAATGGGAACACTTGTGATAGATATGAGATGATATTCAGTGTGAGCAAAGAATATGTCAATCTGACTCTTAAAGAGCAGAGAAACCACACCAAGCACTTTACCTTCAGATTTAAAAATCAAGAATCACTGAAATAGAGTTTGCTCATTTCTGAAGGATTAGTCAAAATAGTTGCAAAACTCCATTCTTTAGAAGTTCATGGACAGACCTACTATTTGATGGCCAACATCTTCACACCAGACTTGAACCACAAAGAATAATGGAACTATGGGGCTTGATCTTAAAATCTACTCAGCACTAGAACTGGGCAAATTATGTCAGTGAATAGACATGAATTTGCCTAATAGTTTTGGCTCATTTCCTTCTCCCCCGCCCCCAACCCTCTGAGACTGAAGCACCATTCACCAAACCTCCAGAAGAGGAGGAGGAGATGGTGGTGGTGCAAGCACCTGTATAAAATTTACTCCAGTGGTTATGGCCCTCATCTGAGATCTGGAAGATAGATTAAATTCCCCCCTCTGCCTGAGGCGGAGAAGAGATTTGAGCATTGTGGGAACATGCCTTAGCTTCTGGGCTGTGCCAATTCTGAAGTGCATCTCTCAATCTTTCCTGTTGACTAATTATTTAAACACAGTGGAACAGCTTAATCAGAGCAGGGGTCTCCCACAATCTAGCAGTGTGCTCTAACCTCAGAGCTATAGAATAATCAGAGGTTGGGCTGTCTTGGTTTCTGCTATCCTTCATATACATAATTTTAAAAACAGTCACTGGGCCAGAGAATAATTGTAATCGTGAGGATTATAGCCTAGTGGTTTGGATACTCCCCTAGAAGGAGGGAGACTCAGATTCATATCTCTGCTCCAATGACCATTTACTTATACACAATGAAATTCATATTTTTTTCCCAATTTTTCAGTAAACTGAAAAATCAGTTATTCACCCAGCTCTATTCAGCACCAGGACTGATGGAGTGGGGTAGAGGAACAATATAACTGGTGCCTCAGTTGCTTCCCCAAAACATCAGTAGCTGGGATAAAATGGGAGGGGGTGGGACCCCAGTGAACATGATATAGCAGGTCCCCAAATTTCTTTTGACTGGCATGCTCAGCTCCCTCATCTATCATTGATATCAGTATTTCACAAGATCAGAATCTAAGGTCCATCAGGGCAATCCAGAACTATCTTAGATACTTCATACCTTCCTTTTTTAAGCTCTCTGGGGCCTGACCTACACATTTAGAAACTACCTAGTGCATTTATCACCATAGCAACACAAATAACTGCTGGATAGAACCTTGTTGAAACTGGTGTGTGTACAGGTAAAAAACAATTAAGCTCCTCCATGGAATAAGATAGCGTAAACAATTGGAACCACCACCCAAAGCACAGGCCACATAAAAGGGGTAGTGGTATTGTTGGTAACACTACCTTTTGAAATAAAATAGCTAGAAAAAATAACTACAGATAAGCATATAGCAATGAGGGCTTTCATCTATTGAATACATAGACATTTAAGATTTTTAGCTAGCTTCACAAAACAAAAAAGTTTTACAATTTTACAGACTAAATTTTAAAAAAATTGAAAATCTCCCTGTAACAGTCCTCACTTGGGGTCTGGTTGGGGAGCATGGCCTAGTGGTCATGGCTGCCACTCCTGACTGCCAAAGGGGTTGTGGGAAGGGAAGCCCGGGCCCTCCCACTCCACTGAACTCCATCCCAGGGCCCTTTGGGCTACCAGTGATCTGGCAACCAAGGCTGCTTAAGGATGTCCCTCCCTGGGCCTCTGCCTCTCATCCCCCCACCCTTTCTCCAAGCCATACTAAGTAAGAGGGGATTACCAACATTCCACAGGATACTCCCCTCTCTGGCTGTATCAGTGGTGGGTCCTTCTTTCCCTTGGGACAGGCCCCTTTGGGCAGCTGTGTCACATTCTTAGGCTTCCCTCTGTGCTGCGCTGCTGGAGCTGTGGGCTGCAGGTCTGCTCACCTCCACCTTTGCCACCCAAATGAGCGAACTCCCTGTTTTTAATTCCTCCAGCAGATGGAGCATTTGCTGCAGATGTGACAGGGCAGGGCTGTCTAAACCCAGAATAATCCCTTAACCAAAATAGTCGCTTAACCCATGGTTGCCCAGTTTGTAATCCCATCACAGATGTCTGCACACACATACATACCCAGATGGACTCCCACAGGAAAGTCACTAACACAACTAGAAAAATCTCATATTAAGGGTTGCTTTTATCACTTATCTTTTTTTTGTAAATGCAGACAGTTGCATTTTCACATTGTGTGAGTTATACAAATAAGCATTTTGACTGATAAATTAAAGGTAGCCCCTAATTTTAATAAACTAATTTCTTTATGAAAGTACTACAATCTAAAAAATAAGCCTTATTTGTTAGACATTTCCATGGAGTTTATTATAGCAAACGGTGAGGAAAAAGTTAATGAAACTGCTAAGGTTTATCCAAATATTATTTTAAAGATCCAGCTAAAAAATAATTGTCTCTAAATTGTATTTTGCTTTTTCCTTAACATCAGGCCACCGTAACAGAGTGAAAGATGACTTTAAACCTCTTTGTAAAACAGTCATTGCCCGGGTATACTGAGCAGCCATTCTATAACTTTGTATCTATCGTAAAGCTGACAGATAAAAAACAGAATACTTAAAACCTCTATAAGGATGTCAATTACAGTATTTTATTTGAAACTATCTTTCAAAAAGATAATGTTGCTAATTTTCTTAATTTTATTTTCAATTAAATGTAAACAGCTTTAAGTCAAAACAGTTTAATATAGCAAGGTCCTTAGGTTTAACATTTTTTCAACATATCAGATCTGGTAGATATTTTCATTAATTCATGGAGATCCAAAAATATACATTTCACTTAAACAAAGAACTGTTGGATGGGAGAAGTTCCTAGTTGAGGAAAAATAAAAATGTTAATTATTTTTGGAGAAAGAATCCATGAATGATTTCCAAAATAAAAATAACTGTACAATACATTGGCAAATCAAAGCAACTGGCATACTTTTAGAAACATGGGGAGGGGAATTGCCAGGCTGGCTTCTCTCCTTACACAGATCAGGGATTGGCAACCTTTGGCATGCAGCCCACCAGGGTAAATCCCCTGGAAGGCCGGGCCAGGTTGTTTACCTGCCACATCTGCAGGTTTGGCCAATCGCAGCTCCCACTGGCCTCGGTTTGGCACATCAAGCCAATGAGGGCTGAAGGAAGCGGCTTGGGCTGAGGGATGTGCTTGCCACTGCTTCCCGCAGAACCATTGTCCTGGAGCGACAAACCATGGCCAATGGAAGCTGTGATCGGCCATAATTGCGGACACTTACCCTGGCAGGCCATGGGCTAAAGGTTGCTGATCCCTGACATAGATACTATTGAAATGAATTTATATCTATAACAAGAATATCTTTATCAGAGAATGAATAAAATAAGATAGAAGATATTGTAACAAATGTTACATTACATAAATATTTCCTTGTATCCCAATTTACTTTTCCTTAGAATCATAGAATATCAGGGTAGGAAGGGACCTCAGGAGATCATCTAGTTCAACCTCCTGCTCAAAGCAGGACCAATCCCCAACTAAATAATCCCAGCCAGGGCTTTGTCAAGCTTGACCTTAAAAACCTCTAAAGAAGGAGATTCCACCACCTCCCTAGGTAACCCATTCCAATGCTTCACCACCCTCTTAGTGACATTTCCCCCCCTCCCCCAATATACAACCTAAACCTCTCCCACTGCAACTTAAGACCATTACTCCTTGTTCTGTCATCTGGTACCACTGAGAAAAGTCCAGATCCATTCTCTTTGGAGCCCCCTTTCAGGTAGTTGAAAGCAGCTATCAAATCCCCCCTCATTCTTCTCTTCTGTAGACTAAACAATCCCAGTTTCCTCAGCCTCTCCTCATAAGTCATGTGCTCCAGCCCCATAATCATTTGTGTTGCCCTCTGCTAGAATCTTTCCAATTTTTCCACATCCTTCTTGTGGCCCAAAACTGGATACTGTACTCCAGATGAGACCCCACCAATGCCTAATAAAGGGGAATGATCATGTCTCTCCATCTGCTGGCACTATGTTAGCCTTTTTTCAATCATCTGGGACCTACCCCACTCACCATGAGTTTTCAAAGATAATGGCAAATGGCTCTGCAATCACACTCCTTTAGCACTCTCGAATGCAGTGCATCCAGCCCCATGGACTTGTGTTTGTCTAGATTTTCTAAATATTCCTGAACCACTTCTTTCTCCACAGAGGGCTGGATACCTCCTCCCCATGCTGTGCTGCCCAGTGTAGTAGTCTGGGAGCTGATCTTGTTCGTGAAGACATAGGCAAAAAAAAGCATCAAGTAAATTAGCTTTTTCCACATCCTCTGCTACTATGTTGCCTCCCTCATTTAGTAAGAGAACCATACTTTCCTTGACTTTCTTCTTGTTGTTAACATACCTTCTTGTTACTCCTAACATCTCCTGCTAGCTGCAACTCCCAGTGTGATTTGGCCTTCCTGATTTCACTCCTGAATGCCTAAGCAATATTTTTATACTCCTCCCTGGTCATTTGTCCAATCTTCCACTTCTTGTAAGCTTCAACGATATCACTGTTAAGCCAAGCTGGTTGCCTGCCATATTTACTATTCTTTCCACACATTGGGATGGTTTGTTCCTGCAACCTCAATAAAGATTTTTTTAAAAATTCAGCCAGGTCTCCTGGACTCCTTGCCCTCTCATGTTATTCTCTCAGGGGACCTTGCCCATAAATTCCCTTAAAGAGTCAAAATCTTCTTGTTTGAATTCCATATTCTGCTCCTCTCCTTTCTTCTATATATCAGAATCCTGAACTCGCTCATCTCATGGTCACTGCCTCCCAGGTTCCCATCCACTTTTACTTCCTCTACCAACTCTTCCCTGTTTGTGAGCAGCAGGTCAAGAGGAACATAGCCCCTAAATAGCTCCTCCAGCACTTGCACCAGGAAATTGTCCCTTACACTTTCCAAAAACTTCCTGGATCGTCTGTGCATCATTGTATTGCTCTCCCAGCAGATATCGGGTGATTGAAGTCCCCAATGAGAACCAGGGCCTGTGATCTAATATCTTCTGCTAGTTTCCAAAAGAAAGCCTCCTTCACCTCATCCCCCTGGTCTGGTGGTCTATTGCAAACTCCCACCACAACATCACCTTTGTTGCTCACTCTTCTAAAGTTAATCCAGAGACTCTCTGATTTTTCTTCAGACTATCAGACTATTTTGTTTTGTTGGGTTCATGTAATTTATGCACATGTCTTATTTTTTAGAGTCCAAAGAATGATAATAAAAAAAATTGCTAAACCACCATTAAAAGTTGAGCAAACTATGCAATGTCTGCTTTTTTAACCATGAGTTAAATGTTAGGTTTAACCATATTGGGGAATTAAATGTTTCAATGCTGGGGTCTAAGAAATGCAGTTGCAAAATCTTACTCTGTCCTCTTTCCCAACTTTTTGTTGTGCCAGCATTTTACAGCCTCTTCAGAAGGTGATTTTTCAAGAGCTTTTGAAAACAGAGCTGTGTTGAACTGATGATATTAATTATAATCCAAATGGCTAGTGTATCTAATGCACTGATGAAAAGATAGCTGCTGCTGTCATCCAGGGATGAGCCTATCTTTGACATTTCATTCACCTCTCACTGGGCAAAGGTGACTCAGCATACTATATGTCTTCATCTGTCTTCTCAATCCCTACAAGTTAATAGGATAATAGTGTGGTTGCTTGGTGGTCTGCAATACATACTGCCCTTTATCTACACAGTCAAAATTCAGAAGAGCATAGGGAAACTCATTTTACCAGTGTGCTGGCTATTCTATCCCTTCCTGGTCATCTGATCCAGGGCCTGCTTTGCAACCCAGGGCCTAATGACAGAGAGATAGTATCAGCCAGCTACTGATAGCTGCCAGGCTTTGAAGCTACACTGAAGTCAGATGTAAATCACACACAATGAAGCCACAGAACATTAAAGGCAGAAAGTCTGTAAAACCAGTTGAGCTGATTAGTACTAAATTACTGATGTTCCATCTGCTAGGGTGGTAATATATTTTTTTTAAACCGCCTGACTGCAGAGCTTGATTTCACAAAGCTCCCATGTTCAACGGGTTTATAGGGAACACTTTATGCTGACTGACAAAGGAAGGAGATGGTGACAAATACATAATTACTCTTTGAGGGAATAATGAATCCATTAAGAAAATTAGCAATCTGTGTGTGTATACATTGAAGGAAAACATATAAATATATACATACACTTTTCAGTGAGTAGATTATAGGATACTTTCCTTGGGTCCTAATTGTTAAAAGCTATAATTTGTAGCAGAACAAGTATGTACAGAAACCATTTGTTATTTTCTTTAAAAAGTCAGAAAACAGATCAACGAAACACAATCCTTAGGGCTAAATTTTCAAATGTGGGAAATTAAGTTGGCCTGCAAAACCTGTTCTTGCTTCTTCAGACAGATAACTTTGTCATACTGCCTGAGAAACGTTCTTCTGAGAAACACTAACCACAACATTAACAGGGGACATTGCCAGTTCCTCCATTCAACCCATCTGAGTGCTAAGCAACTCATGAGATGAGGTTGGGCTCTTCTAGTAGCACAGGAGATAGAACTAGAATTGTGCTAAGGTCCTTAGTTCAGTATCTTGACATGAGGACCAAGTTTAGAGTGTTCGTGCCCTACCCTCTGGGAACCAAGCTCACCTCACTGACCGCTTTATGTCTGTTTCCCACAAATGGCCCATTTTTTCGCCCTCACTGCCTCTTACTGCTGGAAAGACGTCCTTCATCCCATGTACCATGTAATCAATCTGTCCTCCTCTCAATCCCTCATTAATTTTGATCATTTTAAAAAAATAAAAATCTTGATTTTTCTAGAAAACATCTTGATTGAAAATGTTTATGAAAAAACTGAAAATAATGAAAAACTGATCTGCTTTGAAACCCTGTGAAAGGGAAATGGAAACAACAACAACAATTTTGTAATGGTTTTGTTATTTTTAATTTTAATTTAACAAGCTGCGATTTCAACTATTCCTGGCATGTGATGGGTCACCTAAATCTCAGTTTCTTTCAGCTATGTTTTTAAAATTCATAGCTAAAAATAAACAGATAAATAATAATGGACAACAGCAAATAGTCTTATCCACACCGAACTAGGGTAAGGGGGATGAAGAACCAGCCATTCTTCAAATATTTTTGTGAACAAAAATCCATTCACAGTAAAGGGAATGAGCATGATCAAAGTGAACAGCTACTTGGAATGCACACAAGTGATCCCAAATACTGTTTTGCATTATTCAACCAGCGCTAGTCTAGTTATGCACGCTTATGGCCCTATATAATAAAAATATATTGTTAAATACATGAAAAAAATTATAATCTAGACTGGTGATGAAATAATTTATGTAGTGGGGGTGCTGAGAGCCATTGAATCAAACTGTAAATCCTGTATATAATGGAAACCACTTTAAGCCATGGGAGCAGCAGTACCCCTCCACCCCCCAACACCACCACTTCCAGCACCTATGCCATCTAGTCAGATTTTGTACCGAGTGATAATAGCGAGCCAGTGAAAATAGTTGACCATTTTTATTAGCTGGAAGCAACAGTTATGGGGGATTAGGTTGCTCATTTTGCTTTTAATTAAAAAGTAACTACTTTGAAAGCATAGAAGCCATCAAGTAACTTTGCAGGTACAATATAACATTACAATATGTGATCCTCTTCTAGGTGTATTATCACATGAATAATAATTAGGCTGGGCATGGTTTTGATAACTGCTGATAAAATGTTGATGTTTCTTATCTCTTTGGTGTCAAGGCATATCAGCACCATTATACATGCTGTTATGGTGTTAGATTAGCAAATTTAAATGCATTTCATTTTGTATTATTCTTTCAAACAATCCCCGGAGAGATATGGCGTGACACTATCTTCACAGATTTCACACCATAAATGCTGGGGCAGTGTCTGTTTATGCAGGGATCAGGGATGATGCTATTATTCAAATTACAAAGTTCCCCACACAGCTCAGCAAATCTTAAAGGATTTTGAAATGGGGGTTTAGACTCTGGCCTTTTAAATCATAAATGAGCAAAACATTGCTGTGGCCCATTCCCTGTCCTAGTGCACATTGGAGAACAGTAAGAAAAAAATGAAAAAACTCCAGTGCAATGGAGGAGATGGCAAAAGTGAAGAGAAGAGAGAGAGAAAAGGACGTGACTGTTACGCTTCCATACTAAGAGAAAAATAGATACTTTCCCAAATAACTTGTTTTCCTTAATAAAAAAAAAACAAGAGAGAAGACTCTGTGAGTACTAGCATCACCCACCTCTGAAAGCATGGGAGCAGTATGAGGCTAATCATAAAGTGTGCTTAAATCTAGATGGGCTGAGCAACCATCATGGTTCATTTTGTTCAAAACACCAAAGTTTGTTGGGGTTTAAATAAAAGGTTTCAATTATTTCCCATGTCTTGCTAAATACCATAATGATTGCATTAGACTTATATCTGGATCCCAGCTCCTGGATCCTTGGCAATTGTAAATGTGCACATCTGCATGACCGGATGGTAATTAGATACCACAGTCATGGGTGCATTAGAAATGCATTGACAGAATTCTAACTCATGTCACTAATATATCATTGCTGAATGGACTTCAGTCAATTTAAAGATAAAAGCCCAATGCTTATCCACTGAACTATTCACTCTTCACATGCCAACAAAAATGTTCAAAGCATATTTGCTTACTTCAAAAGGCAAATATATAGTTTAGTTTGTGCTTCAAGGAAATTTTATTTCACTTCACAACTCTATTAAATGGCCAGAATGTGAACAAAGCTAGAAGAAAGGAGCAAATAACGGGGTGGTAGGATATTCATTTGCACATTGAAACAATTAGAAAAACTGGCAAGGAAGGTGCAATTTAAAATTAGCAATCTCTTTGGCAGCTTTTATTTATGCACTGCCCCTGCATAAGTGATTAATTCATCCCAGGCCTGCATAGATTCCACATACAAACTTCCTTAGAAACAGAAGCCAGAGAACAACAATCTTTAGCCACCATTACAGGTTTCTAAGAAATCCTAATGAGCCGACCCTGGAGCTATTCATTCTTTTACAGATATTTCCTCTTCAAGGTCTATACATATGTTCACTTTAAATACAAATACTGGTGGGTAGAAACCAATGTTCTTATTTTCTTTCCAAATTCAAAATGGCGAACTGTATTTCTCCTACTCCCTTTATGCAACCTGAATAAGATCAATAACAAAGCTGTTGTTGCCTATGTATATTTTTTAAAGTTTCTTTATTATTAATTTTCACTTCTTTTTGAATCATTAAATTAAACCACAGGTTTAATAAAAAGTTTGTCACTTTTATTCTCAGCTAAACACATACAGCCATATGCTCAAGTGATGTAAATTGTACCTAGTACTTCGGAGTCAATGGAGCGACATTGAATCACATCAGCTGAAGATCTGGTCCATACCTATTTTAAAAGTACTTTAAACCTGCTGCTAACACCAAGCTACATTATCAGCATTATGCTCAAACTGCTCATACTCTCCTGTGATTCCTCCATTTTCTCTGCTGTGAATTCCTCAGCTTTTCTATTGTCAAGGGATGAGACCCTGACTAATTACAGGCTAAATACTGGTGTTGAGGGACAGACTGCTCTTACTGTCCAATTACTGGTATAGATTGGAAAGGCGCGGTGCTGGCCGCCGTTTCCTGCAGCCCCCATTGGACTGGAGCAGTGAACCATGGCCAGTGGTAGCTAGATTGACCAGAGGTCCCGATTTTATAGGGACAGTCCTGATTTTGGGGCTTTTTTCTCATATAGGTGCCTTTTACCACCCATCCCCTGTTCCAATTTTTCACACTTGCTGTCTGGTCACCCTAGTGGGAGCCGCGATTGGCTTAACCTGCGGATGCGGCAGTTAAGCAAACCTGCCAGGCCCACCAAGGGTGATTACCCTTGGGGGCTGCATGCCAAGGTTGCCAATCCCTGTCCAAGCCAAAGATGTCACTGTTCCAGAAATAAAAGCTAATGTTGAAATTGCAAAACACTTCCATAACAACCACTTTGAAGCAGCTGCTCTGAAAAGAGTGGGAGGAACCAAGCTAACTCTCCCACAAGACGTGTGATGGAACTCAGTGGACTGTTCTGAGCACTATGTCAAAAACTGGCCTAATCTGAGACAGTTTGTGAACAAAATCATGAAAAATAGATGGCATTGTCTATTATAGACATATAATATAGGTTTTGACAAATCAGATCAGACCAATAGTCCATCTAGTCTAGTTTTATGTCTTCAAGAGTAGCCAGAACCTGATGTATCACAAGAAGGTGCCAAAAAATTGGAATTATGGATCAACCTGTTCACTGTGTAAGTTTTTTTTCCGAAAAAACACTAGACAGTGGTTGGTTGACTTATGCTCTGAAGTATAACCGTTCATTTGGCATGTTTTGTGTTTTCTAGCATACGGAGAAATTTTAAAATCAGCAACAGTTTGATACACATCCTAATTAATCACAAATCCTAACTTTTCCTTTTGGTAAATGAAAATATAAAAACGGTCATACAATATAATAATGCAGGGATTGGCAACATTGGCATGTGGGACCGTAGGGTAAGCACTCTTAGAAGGCCTTGCCACTTTGTTTACTTGCCGTTTCACCGACCACGGCTCCCATTGGCCATGGTTCGCCATCCCGGTCCAATGGGGGCTTTGGGAAGTCGGCGAAATGGCAGGTAAACAAAGCAGCGGGGCCTGCTAAGGGTGCTTACCCTGCGGTCCTGCATGCCAACGTTGCTGATCCCTGCAATAATGCAATATTGTGTGAGTTCGATTTTCTGCTCCCACGGAAATCAGTACATTAGTTATGAGGACTTCCACAGCAACCATACTTAAGTCCTTGTGCATATACAGTAGTTTGTATTACTGTACATGTTAGTTATAATATTTACGTTCCTTATTATGCTTTGTGTACTTTGTGCAATAGAACTGAGTGAATAATTCACAACTAATAATGTATTCTATTACTTTCATGTTTTTATCTGTTCACAGAATATTTGCGAGCAGAATGTGATTTCCTGTAACTCACTACTTATGTGAATGCATTCAGTAAATACCCTCTTGGCTTTGTTGCTCTATGAAATAACTGAATTTTCTAAATTTGAACTATGTTTCTTAGTTTTGATTCATTAGAGAAATAGAATGAAATTGAAATGGTTTGAAACATGCTTTTCATGATTAATTTTTTAACAGAACTCAAATTACTCAAAGGGCTGAGGAAAGTAGAATTTCCCTGTATTACCCATGTCCTCAGACCTCAACTAATATGAATACAATGAGCTGCATTCTGCTCTCATTTACCCAGAAGCAAATCTGAAATAACTCAGATAAAATCATCAGGGATATTTCACATTTACACCAATGTAAATAAGAACAAAATTGGACCTAATTCATTTGAATTTTCTTGAGATACAAATTAGATTTAGGTATACAACTGCATGCAATAATGGAAAAGAGAATTCCCAAGAACACACATGATATCATTGAACAAATGCATTAGCTTGATGAAAGGCTTTCTGGAAACCACAGTCAGTGGTAACTAAGTGGCTGTGAGTGAACCTCAGAAGGTTTGTTTTGTTTTAGCTAAATATCAGATGCTTACATGCAGCTTTTCTTAAATTTTACTTTAATGCCTTTGGACTGAAAACTGGAGAGGAAATCTCACAAGATTAATACATCCTGATTTCAAGTGGATCAAGAAACACAAAAATGAACAGTCTATCTCATTCCAAAATAGGATTGTCTTTTATTGCACGTATATTTCATCCTCGTTATATTACCCTTAGCCTCTTGTTCACCTCAATTTTTAGTTCTCATCGGTTCTTCCCATTGGAACTATTGTACTGTTCACCTTCTCAATGACATTTCAGCAGTGATGTCCCCATTTGCTAGTGTTTCTCCCTCCACTGCCCTCGTGACTGACACTTGTGAGGTAAATGGTGCATTCAGCTGAACTCAGCTAGTTCCAAATATATTTACAGGGTAACTGTAAAAAGCTGTCATGCTGCTGATTTCTTTATCGCTCCTCATGTCACTAATGGCTGCTTAATGATAAGGCTATGGCTTAAAAGTAACTCTTGATTTTTCTGGACTTCTGTGGGCAGGGCACAGAGTGAGAGTAAAGTGGGATTTTCCCTCTTTTTTGTTTTTATTGTTGCTGGTGAGCTGTTTTTTGTTTGTTTTCTGTGTGGCCCATTTCATATTGCCGTGACTCAGAGATACTGTTTCTGAATGTGATCGTCTGTGCTACTTGTGTGTGAGCAAAGCTATAAAATGGGTTAGTTGGCAAAAGATAGCTTTATATTATTTGTTTTTCCTCCTGACCTTCAGCATCACTCTTCCCCCAATTCAGCATCTGACTTACACCTACTTACAATGACCTCCTAATATGAAACTTATTTTTTAAAAAATTTGCCTGTATACATAGCATCTGCCAGTAGCTCTGTACAAAACTCCAGACTTGGTGAAAAGTAAAAAAGTTGTTATTTTGGCTCAGATTATTTGCTGTTCTGAAAAGAGGTTGTTGTTTTTACAAGAACCTTTAGATATGTAAATCTTCAATCTTCTGAATATGGCTCCAGTCTTAAATAGCCAGGTTTGGCTTAGTTTATTCCACAGAGGAACACAAAAGTGAATTATTTTACCCATCTTGCTGTGTATTCTTTAGGGCCAGCACTGTGGTGCAGGCTGGGAGGTTGCAAGCCTTCGGTCACCCCTGTTTACTTTGCAAAAGGGTCAGGGACAGTAGCAGTCCCTGTGCTCATGCTGCTCCCTCCAGGCACACTCAGGGCATCAATCATCTTTCCTCCACAATGTCCAAAGACCATGCAGTATGTAGCTCAGCCCACTTTTGAGTGAATGCCCAGCATGGAGCTCTGAGGATTATGCCTTTTAAGATTCAACCTTTCTCAGAGTACCTCATGGTGCATTGTGGCTTTGTGCTGCCCCCCCCCCCCCCCCAGCCTTGGAGCTCTAGCTAGTTATCTAGCACTAGTTATTTCACTATTTTTATGTTTGTAACAATCTTGTTGTCATTAAATAGCAAAGCGGTGAATGAGAAAGGAATAAAATTTTAATAACACAAACTGGAGAGCCGCTGAAGTGAGCTGCTGCACACAGCCGTGTGGTGTTCCCAACCCTCGCCTCCAGAGCACATCTCCAAATTCCCACACTTCCAACAGTGTCCTTTATAAGGGAGCATCGCCAAAACAGTCTTTCATAAACTTATCTCTAAATCTTCCCTCTCAAAAAATGAACTAACTCTTAAATACATATATTTAAACAGCAGCAATCTAATAACACATACATTAATTGTCAACCCATCTAGTACATTTCCATAATCCCAATGTGTCAGCTACCTAGAGATGAGAGGTTACCAGCACATCTCTCTAGAGTGAGTCTTTGCCACTCCCTTTCCTCAAATACCCCTTTTTTCAGTCAGGTTACCAAGTCTTTGTATGTCTTTCAGGATGTTTAGTCTACTCACTCTGATCTTCTCACGATCAATCTTTCATTAGAGTCTGAGTTGTTCTCTTTTCCTTGACAGTTTCTCCTTTGTGTGTTGAAGATAAAGGATTAGTCAGATGGGAAATGCCAGAGTCCATATCAGCTGTCAGTGTGTTGGAATTTCTGAGATTACTCATAGATCCCTTTGATTACATCAAAATGTGTCCTCCTGGTCTGTCTAGACTACATAAGACGGCAGTGGGCAACCTGCAAACCATAGCCACTGGGAGCTGCGAGGGGCCGTGGCTGTGGCTGGTCAATGTCCGCAAAATGTCTTGCAGCCCGCAATCAGCTTACCTTGGTGGGTTGAGTGTGGCCCAGGGGCCACAGATTGCCCAACACTAACATAAGACCTTGGACACAGCTGTTCTTTAATGGTACCTCTTTGGCCCCAAGTATTAAAGGTGGGATTCCTTAGGCACAGTATCACCTTGGTTAAGAGATGGGAGACCATGGGCCCTTTTGTCAAAATAATATTTCTGATTCCATTTCTGATTTTCTTTCATCTTCGATATGATTGCATTGTTATTAAATTTCAGCAGGTTATCAGTAATTGGTATATTAGATCTGATCTTTCTTCCCATTAAGAACTGAGCTGGAGAAGAGCCATTCTCCAGAGATGTACTTTGGTAAACCAATAAACATTTATACAAATCAATCCCACTGTCAAAAGTCTTTTTCATAAGGTTCTTTACTGTCCGTATAAAACTTTTCACAAGTCCATTTGGTTGGGGGTAATTTGGACTTCTCTGGTTTCATGGGAGTCACTGCTCTGGAAAGTGCATGTTCAGAGAACATAAATTTACCATATGGGTAGGTCACAACTAGGGCTTTAAAGTAATTAAAAATTAATTATCAGAGAGGTAGCCGTGTTAGTCTGGAATAGCAGAGGTAACAAAAGATTCCTGTGACACCGTAGTTAGTCTTTAAGGTGCCACAGGACTCTTTGTTACTTCTAAAAATTAATTGTGATTCATCCTGTGATTAGTCGTGCAGTTAAACAATAAGAAGATAACATTTATTTAAATATTTTTGGATATTTCTTTAATTTTCAATATTGATTTCAATTGCAACACAGAATAAAGTGTACAGCACTCACTTTGTTTATTTTATTGAAAATATTTGCACTGTAAAAATCAAAATAGTATTTTTCAGCTCATCCAATACAAGTACTGTAGTACAATCTCTTTATCATGAAAGTTGCACTTACAAATGTACAAAACAATAACTGCATTCAAAAATAAAATATAAAAATTTAGAGCCTACAAGTCCACTCAGTCCTACTTCTTGTTCAGCCAATTGCTCAAACATGTTTGTTTACATTTGCAGGAGATAATGTTGCCCACTTCTTGTTTACAATGTGACCTGAAAGTGAGAATGCAAGATATTTATGTGCCAGATGCTCCAAAGATTCATATGTCCCTTCTTGCTTCGACCCTGATTCCTGAAGACATACGTCCTTGCTGATGACGTGTTCTGCTCAATAATGATCCAAAACAAAGCAGACTGACACATTCATTTTCATCATCTGAGTCAGATGCCACTGGCAGAAGGTTGATTTTCTTTTTTTGGAGGTTTGGGTTCTGTAGTTTCTGCATTGGAGTGTTGCTTTGTTAAAACTTCTGAAAGTATGCACCACACCTCAGCCTTCTCAGATTTTGGAAGTAACTTCAGATTTTTAAACCTGGGTCAAGTGCTGTAGCTATCTTTAGAAATCTCACATTGGTACCATCTTTGTGTTTTGTCAAATCTGCAGTGAAAGTGTTCTTAAAATGAACGATGTGCTGAGTCATCATCTGAGACTGTTATAACATGAAGTATATGGCAGAAGGTAGTTAAAACAGAGCAGGAGACATTCAATTCCCCCCTCCCCAGGAGTTCAGTCACAAATTCAATTAATGCATTATTTTTTTAACAAACATTACCAACATAGAACCATGTCCTGGAATGGCGGCCAAAGCATGAAGTCATATGAATGTCTAACATGTCTGGCATGTAAATATTTTGCAATGCTAGATACAAAAGTGACATGCAAACTCCTGGTCTCACATTCAGGTCATGTTGTAAATAAGAAGCAAGCAGCATTATTTCCCATAAAAGTAAACAAACTTGGTTGTCTTAGCAATTGGATGAACACAAAGTAAGACTGAGTGGACTTGTAGGCTCTAACGTTTTACATTGTTTTGTTTTTCAGTGCAGTTATGTAGCACAAACCAATCTACATTGTAAGTTGCACTTTTACAATAGAGATTACACCACAACACTAGTATGAGCTAAATTGAAAAAAATACTATACATTTTCTTTATCATTTTTACAGTGTAAATATTTGTAATAAAATGATAATATAAAGTGAGCACTGTACACTTTGTATTCTGTGTTGTAATTGAAATCAATATACTTGGAAATGTAGAAAAACATCTACAAATATTTTATACATTGAGTCAATATTCTATTGTTTAACAGTGCTATTAAAACTGTGATAAATTGTGATTAATTTTTGTATCACAATTAATTTTTAATTAATCACATGAGTTAACTGTGATTAATCAGCTGTCCTAGTCACAAACAAATCATACTCTTGCAGCTTTATCACCATTCTTTGAATCCTTAAAGTACAGTTATTTAAAGCTTTGCTATGCTATCAAGGGCTTGTGGTCCATTTTAACTTCCACTGTCTGTCCATTAATATACTGATTGAATCTCTCACAGGCAAACAATATTCCTTAAAAGCACCTTCTTGATCTGTGCATATCTGGTTTCTGCCTTAGTCAGTGATCTGGATGCATATGCCTAATACAGTAAGAAAACTGAATACAAGATAAAATCTCACCCTCAGAGATGTTTCAATAAGCTTCTATCACAGACTGGATGCCTTCCTAGTCTGGGCACAGTTCTTTCCCCAGTATAGCCCTTGTTCCAGCTCAGGTGGTAGCTAGGGGATTTCTCATGACTGCAGCCCCCTTTGTTCTGTTTCACTCCCTTTGGCACAAGCAGGAACCTTTTGTCTCTCTAGGTCCCCACCCCTCCTTCTAAATGGAAAAGCACCAGGTTTAAGATGGATTCCAGTACCAGGTAACATGGTCACATGATCTGTGATACCCTACGCCTTCATTCCTCCCAGTCTGACCCACAGGAGGGCCGGCAAGCAAACAGAGCCATCCACAGTCAATTGTCCTAACTGATGGGAGTCATCAAGATTCCAGACCACCATTATTGGCCCACACTTTGCATAATTACAATAGGCCCTCAGAGTTATATTTCATATTTCTAGTTTCAGATACAAGAGTGATACATTTTTACAAATAGGATGACCATATTCTGTAGATTATAAGCTTTGTAATGATACCTTGCAAAAATACCTTTTGCACGAAGCATATTCCAGTTACATTATATTCACACTCATTAGCATATTTTCATAAAATCATATAGAGTGGAACGTCAGAGATAGTTTGAAATGTTCTCTTTGGGGTCTACGCATATGTATAACTGGCTATTACTTTTCTCCACAATGACTTGGGAGTTCACCCATTCTGTTGGCTCCTCAATTTTGTATATTACTTGGATTGCTTCAATCCTTGCAAGCTCAGCCTTGAGATTATCCGGGAATGCAAATGGGACTTTTTTACATGGAAAGATAACTGGAGGGACCTGTTTGTTTATCTGGATTGTATGTTCACCCTCCAAGTAACACAGCCCTTGAAACAGGTCATGATATTCCTGAAAGAGTGCCTCATAGCCAGGTTCAGTATGATCTTGTAGTGAGAGCACCCATTTTACCAGACTGAGTTTCTCTCATGCAGGTATAAGATTGGTGTTACCACCTTTGGTATTACAATGAATTGGAGCCTGTACATGGTATTTTTATAGTTGATTCTAGCAACTGCACACCCGCTTGGCAGATATATTGGTTCCAGATAGGTTGACCAGATGTCCCAATTTTATAAGGACAGTCCCGATTTTGGGGTCTTTTTCTTATATAGAGGCTCATATTACCCTCCATCCCCATCCTGAAGTTTCACACTTGCTGTCTGGTCACCCTAGTTCTAGAATAACCAGTTACTTTTATTTTGTTGGTCCCAGTTTTGCTCTTATTTTCAGTCTCTCATAGTCTGGTTTAGACAGATTATTAACCTGAGGTTTTGAGTTCAATTTCACTGGAATAATTGTTCCATTCACTGTCATAGACAGTATCTAGTTCCTCTTATCAAGGTATTTGCCCATGAAAGCTTATGCTTCAAAACTTTATAGTTAGTCTTTAAGGTGCCACAGGACTTTGTTACCTCTGCTATTCCAGACTAACACGGCTACCTCTCTGATTCTTGTTATCAAGCTTGGTAGATCCTAATATGTCTATGAAAAACTCCTCAACCAGATTGTCTGTAACTGAATGCACTTGATTTTTCTGCATTTGGGGTCTGCAGAAGTTTGCAAAATAATTATCTTCCCCACATTTATGACAGCATTTCTCAACAGCAACACATTGTTTGTGGCCATGCTGTGATCCACACCTTCCACATGACTCTCTATACCCATTCTCCCTCCTAGCAGTGGTTTTCATAGAGTCGTTTCACTTTTTGACTTGATCTATTCCGGCTATATTCCTTAGTGCTTAGTACATGGATAACCCCTTCAGATGAATTGAGCTCTTTCGCTTGTGCTTTCAGTTTCTGCTGCCCTGAATATTTGGAGAGCTTTTTTGAGAGGTAAATCTCCTTCTGAGCAGTATCTCTCAACACATTGTCTTTAATGCCACAAATGATTCTATCTGTGACCAGAGACTCCGTCAACTCACCAAAGTCACACATTTTACTGAGTTTACTTAATTCTGTGACACAGTTCCATCAGTTTGGTCAGTTTGGTCTTTCAAAGATTTCATTCCTTTTTGCCATGCAATGTTCCTCAAATTTAGTCATTTTTTATTTAACTTCATGCTTTCACCTTCTTCAAAGTGGTGGTATAATAAAATTATTATAAATATCCAATGCTTACTCCCGGCAACATTCAAAAAGACTGATGATTTCACATAATCATTTTTGTTTCTGCCCGTTTGGCTGCTAAATACAGTTCAAATTTCTGTCTGAATATTTTACAGTTCTCTGCAACATTGCCTGACAATTGCAGACTGGAAGGAGATGGCAACACATCCATTTTTGTCGAGTAAAGCTACTATAAAGTAGCTTTAGTAAATTAGTAAATAGCTTACTAATACATGCAAAAACTTCTGTGCCTGGTGCTCCACATTCTTCTCTGATGCCTTTCTTTGTCTCTGTTTTCATCTGCAAATACCTGACATGAGTTAACTTCAAAATGGCTGGAGCTTCCTTCTCATTGAGCACTTCTGACATCAAGAAATGATCTTGGGGTTCTTTAAATAACAAACAAATAACACAGGAATAAAACTTTAATAAAACAAACGAGAGAGCTTCTGTAGTGAACTGCGGCACTCAATCATGTGGTGTTCCAAACCCCAACCTCCACGACATATCTCCAAATTCCTACACTCACAATACTGTCTCTTATGAGGGAGTGACTCCAAATCACAATCTTTCATAGATATATCTCAATAGTGCTTGCAACAGGTTTTCAGTTTATTGTTAGTTCCTTCAGTTGAAAGCCAGAATAAATGAGAGCTGTCTTTGGTGTTTACTACTAATGAGTTTATTAGTAGTCAATGCTGGCACTGCTGTTCCTATGCTGGACTAAAAAAAATGGTACTAGCATAACAGTGCTTGCTCAGCAGATAGAGAAACTCCATGTGAAACCACAAACAAATATTTTTTTTTCTTTAAATCACTCTCGGCATAGTACATTGACATCAATGTAACTTGTGTGATTTCATCAGTTCCAGATCTGTCCATACGCCCCATATAGACAGTAATGCTGAGCTACTGCCTATCACTCAGAAACCTTTGCTGAATCTCGAGAGACTCATCCACACAAACTGAATGCTACCATTATGAACACACCCGTAAAGTGCACTGAAGGCTAGCTGGCTTGACAATGTTCCAAAAGCAACATTTGATACCATGTACTTTTTTGTCATAGATATTCTATTGCTATATTTTAAGAAGTGCATGAGCCAAAGCACAATACAGGAACTAGATGATATATTAATCTAGCAGTACATTAAAAAAATACTGCACTTCCAATCAATTCAAGTGATAGCCAATGCAAATAAAGGTGAAGAAAAAGAAGAAACAGGGAAGGATAGGAAAAGTTAAGTACAAACTTCAGGAGGGGAATGGATATTTCTCAAATAACTATATAAATATTAGCAATAATATTGGGCTTTGATATTAGCACAGTATATGATGTGATGGTACTGCAGTGAAATGAAATCCATGTAGACATTAAAGGGTACTTGACATGTAATGTGGATGAAGTATTTTTGCTTTTCTTCTGAGCATGACAGCAGTGAAAGATTTTTGCCAGAAAAATTTACCACTGAAGTCTTGACTACATGATAAGTTGCACTGGTGTATCAAAATCCACCTAGCTAAACTGGTGTCAGCCCTCTATGTAGACACATTTTAACCCCTTCTTAAAGTGGTTTAGTTAACATCAGTAAATTTCTGGACTTAAGCAAGTTTTAGGTTCAGATTAACTGTTGTCTAATTGGATTCAGGTCAGGCCCAATAAGGCCCAAGCAGACCGCTAACCTTCACCTGTTTGCTTGAGCTGATTGATATAGTTACACCAATACAACTTGTCATTGAGACAAACCCAGGGGTGGTAAACTGGCTCAAGTAATTAATATACCCAAACCAAATGCATCTCACAAACTGAATCCAAAGAGATCTTTTTTGCTGGGCTGAATGCATTCAGTTACCTTCTTTGGTTACCTTCATTTTCACTCAACTTTGCCCTTCTTAGTACCAAACACAGATGAAAATCAAAGAGGAAAAAATATAACAATAAAAAATGTGCACATGATATTCTGGCCAAACAAGAAACAGTGGAAATCTTGTCAACTGCAGAGATCTAAGAAGTTAGGACATTGTAAACAAGCATAAACACTTTGTTCATCTGAACTGTCCCTCCTAACATTTTCAGGTATATCCATCAAAAAATAACATACAAATGTCATCTTTATATGCCTCAACTTCCCAAAGGAAATTTTCCAAACTCAGTTAAAAGTATATATATATATTTTAACATGAGAAATATGTTTATCTGTTGTATGCTTGTTGTATAAAGGTCTGTACTACTACAGCCTAAACATAGACTTAAATGCAGCATGTAGAGAGCACCATGTTCAGATATACCCAGTTGTAGCAAGGTCAAGACTCACCAGCACAGTGCCTCCTCCTGCTGGACATCCGGGAACTAGTTCTTTTCAGCACTCGGAGTGTCCTCTGCTAGCTGGTGGCTTGCCTGCCTCAAACCCCGTGTCCTTTCCAGACCCTGGGTACCCTTTATCTTGGGTTTCTGCCCCAGAAGTACCCCCACACTCTGAGTATCCCCTCCCAGTGAAACCCCCAACCCTTTAAACCCACCTTGCCTCAGTGGCTACTGCCAGTCATCATCTAGCCCGAGCTCACTGGGGCAGACTGAAGTCTGTAATGGCCACTCATCATTGGCAAAGGGTTAAGACCAGCTGCCTCTGCCTATTCCCGGGCTGCACCTCTTCAGCCCCAGTACCCCCAACACTGCTCCAGTTTCAGGTACCTTTCCTGCCAACAGCTAGCCCTTCTCCCTCCAGGGCTGGAGAGAGACTCCTCAAGCTCCTAGCTCCCAGGCCTCTTATAAGGGCCAGCTGGGCCCTGATTGAGCTGGCCACACCTGTGGTCAACCACTCCCTCAACGGCTTCCACTGCTTTTAATCCCTTTTACCCAGGTGCAGCTGCCCCACTACACAGGCCAAAAATATATAAAAAGAAACTGAATGATTAAAAAGTAGTATTTGTATTAATTTTATTTTTTCTTCATGTGTTCCATTTTCCTTCCAAATAGCCCTACCACAGGATAGGAAACTTGTGGCTTAAAAGCTGAATACCGCTCATTTGTTATGATGTTGCAGCTCTCGGCACTTCTTTATGGATATAGGACCATTGCTATAGGAAATATTCAGAGCACATTCAAAGAGCTTAGCGTAGGCATTATAGACTAGCACAGGATATAATGAGGCAGTCCTCTGTCCCTGGTAGTCCCCAATGAAGCAATTTAGTCACATCCTTAAGTCATCACAATTAAGCATGTGCTTAAGCATTTTACTAAATAGGGATGGACTATACAAATACTAACCATACTAACAAAACAAACATGGCTCCAATCCTACAGAGACTTACTGCATGTGCTTACCTTCACACACAATCACATTGGAATTACTCTCATGAAATAGGAGTATTCACATGTATAAAGTTAAGCACTTGTGTAAGTCTTCATAAGATTGGGACCAAAGATCTGTCTCAAGGATATCTGTTGTACTATATCTGCATCCATGCTCACCTTTTATGATAGAATGTCATGACATCTTCCCGGCCACAACACATACCAGGGATCGGCAACCTTGGAACGCGGGGCTGCAGGGTAAGCACCCTTAGCAGGCCCCGCTGCTTTGTTTACTTGGCGTTTCGTCAACTGTGGCTCCAACTGGCCCCAGTTAGCCGTCTCGGTACAAAGGAGCTGCGGGAAGTGGTGCAGTGCTGGCCACCACTTCCCACAGCCCCCATTGGAACTGGTGGCAAACCGTGGCCAGTGGGAGCCGCAGTCACCAAACTGGCAAGTAAACAAACCAGCAGGGCCCGCTAAGGGTGCTTACCCTGCGGTTCCATGTGCCAAGGTTGCCGATCCCTGACATATACTTTTGAAGAAAATGATGGGTTCAAACAAAATGCAGGCCTATGGATCCCATGAATGAAAATTAGTATCTGGAGAGTTAAATCCAGGAAAACTAAACAAATGAATTTGATTTTTTTAAATGTCATTGCATTACATGGGAATCGTAGCACACAACATATTAGATGACAGATTTTCAGTATACATGAAAGTTTCACTTCATACATTAAAAATATCCACTGTAATAATTTAAAAAGTCTAAATAACACATTTTCCCTCATAGCCATCTAGCACTCATTATACATCTAAACACCATATGCTTATAATATTTTGAGCAACTGCTTGACTGACTTGAAAGTAATTTGGGCATCTCCAGAATCTAAAATGATACTACATTGATTTATCATTTATTAAAATTCCAGTATATTTACATTTATACCACATAATTTATAAATATACTTGGAAGGATTAAAATTTTATTGACAGAAACATCGATTTCACCATAGACACACAAATGGATGAAAAAATATTTATTGATCATTGAAATTTACAGATAAGCAAAGTAAGAAAAATGCTTCTTGAGAACTTCTTAGAGTTTGATTTAAGGCTATTTACTTTGCATGTTTTGACATATGATGTAGATAATTTGTATTTTAATGGATATAAAACTTTAACTTTTTGTGTCTCAGTGTTTACGGTCATCAAATAATTATTGCCTGACCCCTTATGTTTTAACCCTCATAATTTCTTGCAACTGTGAACATTTCAATCAATAAAGATTGAAAAAAGCTTAAAAATGAACATTGATCTTATCCATCAAAATTATAAACAAGTAAACATTGAATTCTGCCAGGATTATTTATAGAAGCTTTCTGTGGTGCTATTTTCTATAGGTTAAGGATTATTCAGAGTTCACATTGCTATATCTATAATGTAGGATTTGTTGGTATAATGAATAGATTTACAACAAACTTTTTACTCACAAAAAAGCTTATGTTCCATACCCTTGAATTTGAGCTAGAGAGTTGTTAACATATGAGGATTACCAAAATGTATAATAAAGGGTTAAATACTTGAATCAGCCAGCAAGCTAGCAAAGTATGAAATGAGGACTCAGTACCCCAAAGCAGTGCATATAATAGCAGTTCCATAAACAATACATGAGTAAGGATGAACAATAATCACATTTATAGCATCTTAAATGTAGTTCTTGATTCACTCTGTTAGAAATGGGAGAAAAATAGCAAAGTCTATACAGCACAAAGTACTGCATTTGCTTTCAAAAGTACATTCATGTACTTTCTGCTATTGATTATCTTTAAGTAGTATTTTAAGATGTCGAGTCCAGAGTACAAAACTTGGAGTATACATTTGCAACATATTCTTAGCAAAGAAGTGACTCAGGAAACATAGCTTAACTATTTGGGTTAGGGACTCTCTGAGTGTTTCCTCTAATTAGTTTTGCCCAACTCATGAACTTTTCGCCTTTTGTAACTATATAGGAAATGTCTATCTTGCAGATATATACAGAAATCCAGATAAGACACTGTGACCCTAAGAGCACGCCCATGCCAACTGGCACACTGTTGCCCAAAAGATGTACTGTAATGTGATGTACCATAACTCATAGATCATTAATATTAATTTTTAGTGTATATACGAGTAACATATGCAAAACTACAAACATGAGCTGAATTTATGTTCTCAAAATGTGTGGCAGGCAGTATGCAAAGCTTCCCGATTATGAGGCTGGTTCCGCATCATCCCTAGAACTGCTCTACTGTACACTCTAGAGCCGGTAAATGGCCCCAGAAGGCCATAGCCAGGGATCCCTGAAGTATAGAACTCTCTGGCCATGGCCATATTCTTTCCTTCCATATCTCCTATGCTGGGGTGGTACAGGAGCCTTCTATATCACCTTTATGCCAAATGGGGATTTGGGGACTTCCCCATGGCTTGAAAATCTTCATCTGGGAAATCCAATGGCTTTTTGGTCATTTTGTGCTACCAGATCATGCTGAAAAGTTGGTCCAACATGGCAAGGACCTCTGATACTTCTTTAAGATATTGCATGCCACTAAGGATAAAGTAGGCATAAAGTAGGATGCACATCTGCAAAAGAGCTATTTTACATTCCTTATCATGAATTGTGATGCCCTGACCCTCTGGAGAATCTGATAGTTATTGCAAGATGTTCAATGAATAGAGCAAACAGGCAAGATGAGAAAAGACAACCTGGCCTTGTGTGTTCTTTAACAAAAAAGGCTGAGCAAGATCGGCTCAAATAAAAGAATGCATCTGGATAATAGGAAATGGTATGACTGGAAAAAATAAATGGATGTCTGAAATTATTTTTTTCTAATGCTGTGAAAAGATAATCCCAAAGAACCCTAGTGGATGTCTTCCACTACTACTAGAAAACCACACTTAATAATTTCCTTAATTAATGTGATTATAATTTGTGTGTCTCCCTGGAATAAAATTAGATTGATCAGTTAGTTTGAATTAGAAGTGCTAAGGCTGGAGATAGTTGATTTGACAGTATTTCATTGTCTCAGTTAATTAATTACTTTTGTCAGTATGATCTGCAGTCTTCCAGATTTTTAGCTCATTTATTTATTTCAAGAGAATGGCTATCCTGACTTCCAAACAACGCCTGGGCAATTTTTCCTGTTCTAGAAAGTGACGGAAAATATGAATTATTTGAGACACTGGAATCTCTTGACAAATTCCAGTCGGTGGATACTTCTTCTTTTTTTTCCCCCCAAGAACTAAAAAATGTGTCCATGTAATTGTTTTAAAGTATTTTTTCCCTCTATTTGTTTCTGTTGCAATTGGGGGTAATAATTGGGGCATTAGTTGGATGGTATATTTTTGAAAACATAGAACTGGCTAAAACCAGTCATGACAGGGCACCTTGTGCCCTACATCTGATAGATTTGTTAAACTGCAAATGAAGTTTTTCAGCACAAGCTGTGGTTTCCTGCAAAGCACCAGTGATCACTTAGGCGTGGTGTACACCTAAAATTAGACCTAGCGTGTTACTTCATTCAGGACTGTGAAAAATTCTGCACCTTCTTTGACATACTTAGATTGACCTAACTCCCACTGGAGAAGCAGCTAGGTGGAAGGAAGATTTTTTTCTTCATCCCAGCTACTGACTCAGAGAGGTGGATTTCCTATATTGATGGAAAAATCTGTCCCATCAATGTAGGAAGCAGCTACACTACAGTGACACGGTTGCAGTGCCACAACTGTGCCCTTGTAGTCACTGTAGTGTAAGACATACCCTTATTGTTTACTTAGGTGACAAGCTCTTTGAGCAGAAATTGTCTTTTTGTTTGCATATTGGGGTCTCAGTCCATGACTGGAGTTCCTACGCACATGCACAATAAGGATAAATAAGTAATAAAAATAATAATTGTTGAACAGATTTTAATGTTTTTCCCAACATCAGTCCTGCTGAAAAGGCTCTTTGATTTGCATCATCTATGTAATTTTCCTCTATTTAAAGTATGTCTTAAATGCCTGTCACAAAACCTCCTATTAATTGATAAACTCAAGTAACATTTTAATTCTTTCAAAGAATATAAAAGGGAATGTCAAGTCAGGTGTGATCTTAGACATCCCATGTTTCCAGCCAGATTTATATTGCTGTGCTTCCTAAGAGGAATACTATGCCTATCTCAGGACCTAAATATTGTAAGGCTGTTTCAGCTTTAGTGGAAATCAAATCTATTCTAGAGGAAGAAGTATAAACTTTGGACTGAAAAAATAACGTCCTTAAATTTATGCATAGAATGTCATCTCTGAACTAGTCCTTAAAACTGTCCACCTTCAAATCTTTCCAAAGATCCACTATTGTGGTGCCTATGGTGCTGAAAAATGATAATGACTAGGCAAGTGGAAAGTAGGGATTAGTGATTTTATTTATTTTTATCTTTAAAAAAATGAACAATTTGACACCAGTCAACTGTTGTATCTAGCCAGACTATGTAACTATGTGTTATCTTCAACCTCCTTCCCTTCTGGTGGATTCATACTTGTGCGTTGTTTTTTTAATTAAGTCCCAATCTGGCATATACACATAAGTTTAACTTTATGCACAAGTAATCATGTTAGAAATCTCCCTGCCAGTCCTTCTCCTCTCTCAAAGAGGTTTCAAAGGAGCAACCCCAAAATCTCTATTTCCCGCTTCTCAGTGGCAACCTTCCAGAGGAGCAGGAGGGCAGTTAGCAGATGCCATCAGCTCTGCAGATCACCCTATTCAGACCCTGGGTTAAACAGGGTCTGGCTCCAATCTTATAGGTAACCATGGGGCCACCTATGTGTGGGGGGGAGGAAAGGAAAAATAATATATTTGATCTTTTTCTCTAATTATTTTTTTAAAAGATATAGCTTTCCAAGAACAGAACAAATTTTAAAAGTGCTCATTAGGGTCACAAACCACCCAGAACTAAGCCAAATCCTGAACAATTGACTCACCTTAGCTCTTGAAACTCCTACTGGCTCCAATGGGAAGTACAAGGTTTCAGTTTCTCAGGGTCTGACCCACTGAACAAATGTTCTGGCTATCCTCCCTGCCTCTGAGGTCCAGAATAATTTTTTAAGCAGAAACTAATTATTTATAACTAAGCACTTCCCACAAGCCAGACCTTTTCCCTATCCATTTACTGATCATTTGTTAACAAAATAATCTCATCATATGGTGATGATAACACTCTTTCCATTCCACTAGTATCTCTGTAGTGTATAAACAGAAGCTGCTGAAGTCAAATATTTTTAAATCATCAGGTCCAGATAACTTATGTTTGCCAGTTTTAAAAGAGATGGCTGAGGAGTTTGTGGAACAATTTATGTAGATTTTAAATAAGTCTTAGACCACTGGGGCCCTTCCAGAAGACTGGAAAAAAGCTAATGTGCAAATTTAAAAGAAATGGTAAATGGAATGGCTTGGAATATTAGAGGCTCGTCAGCCTAACATTGATCCCATGATAATGAAGTAGCTGATATGGGACTCAAACAATAAAGAACAAAAAAATAGAATGATGGTAATGTAATTTATGAAAATTAACATGGTTTTATGGAAAATAGCTCCTGTCACACTACCTTGATATATTTTTATGACAAAGAAAAATAATGCTAATATAATGTACTTAGACTTCTGTAAGGTGTTTGACTTGGTACCACAAGATAGTTTGATTAAAAAACTAAAAAATACAAAATTAACATGGCACACATTAAATGGATTAAAAATTGGCTAACTGATAGATCTCAAAGTATATGTGTAAATGGGGGGTTGTAATTGAGTGAGTGTGTTTCCATTGGGGTCAGTTCTTGGCGCTACACTATTTAAAATTTTTATCAATGACCTGGAAGAAAGTACATAATCATCATCGATAAAAATATTGCTGATGGGTGGGTGGCCAATAACGAAGAGAAGAGTTCACTGATATAGAACAATCTGGATCACTTGGTAAACTGGACACAGAAAAACAATATGGATTTTTGTATAGCTATATGTAAATGTATACTTCTAGGAACAAATAATGTAGGCCATATTTACATGATTGAGGATTTTATCCTGGGAATCAGTGACTGAAAAAGATTTGGAAGTCATGGTGAATAATCAGCTGAAAATTAGATCCCAATGTGATGCTGCAGCAAAAAGAGTTAATGTGATCCTGGGATGCCTTGGTAGAGAAATCTTGATTAGGAGTAGAGAGGTTATTTTACTTCTGTATTGGTAGTGGTGTGGCTGCTGCTGGAATACTGTGTCCAGTTCTAGTGCCTATAATTGAAGAAAGATGTTGATAAATCACAGAAGGTTCATAGAAGAGCAGTGAAAATGAATAAACAATTAGAAAACATGCTTTATAGTGATAGACTCCAACAGCTGAATCTATTTAGCTTAACAAAGAGAGAATAATGGATGTCTTGATTACTGTCTAGAAGTATCTACTTGGGGAACTGTAGAGAGGTTAGCTGGGGCTTGTCTCTCTCTGGGGCGGTGGGGAACTACACCACCTCACTACACATTGATGATGTATTGGGGGCATTAGTTCAGCCGTAGGAGTCTTCCCTGGCAGCCCTTGTGGAGGCAGAAAGAAGTACATTTATGCTGGGGCCCTAGGTCAGGGTGGGGCAACAATGAGTCAGGAGCTCAGGGCTTCCGGCAGGGACTGAGCAATATCAGTACAACAGTAGTAATTAGCCCAGGCCCGAGGTCGGGGCGGGGCAATAACAAGTCAGGAGCTCAAGCCCTCAGGCAGGGGCTGAGCAGTAACAGTAGGCCCAAGCCACTGAAAGGCCTGGGAGAGGGGGAGACTGTCACCCATGAGATAGGTGACAGGGGGGACACAGGCCCACCCACTCCATTGCATCCCAGCCCGGGGTCCTGGCAGTGGCAGAAGACTTACTGCTATGTCAGTGGGGGGCCTGACACTGACATAGGCTCTGGCAGTGCTGCAGCCAGACTAGGATAAGTTGCCCCCGGGCCACTTCCCAACTCCTCCGCTTGTTGTACCTGGTTCAGGTTGGTGTCATTAGGGGGATCCAGCACTATGGGCTCCTTGGGGTAGCTGACGCAGGGCAGGCCTGACAACTCCTCTGGGTAGCGAGCATGGAGCAGGCTCAGCAACTCTTTGCGTGTACCACGGGCCACTGGTGCTTCCCAGTCATGGTCTAGGCCAAAGGCATCTGGCCTCTCTGGCAGCTGTTTCCTCAGTGAGCTCTGAGGTTGAGCCTTTATACTTCCAGGGCACCGCCTGACCCTCTGCGGAGGAAGGCACAGAGCTCTCTAGCTCTGCCAACTCTGGTGTCTGGAAAGGTTTGTCTCTCTCCGGGGCAGCAGGGAACCACACCGCCTCATTACAAATATTTAATAATAGGTTCTTTCATCTAGCACAGAAAGGGATAACAATGGCGAGAAGTTGAAGCTAGAGGAATTCAGACTGGAAATGAAGTTTACATTTTGGATAGTGAGGGTAGATAACCATGGAGCAATTTATCAAGCATTGTTGTGGATTCTCCATCACAGACAATTTTAAAATCAAGATTGGGTGTTTTTCTAATAGATCTGCTCTAGGAATTATTTCAGGGAAGTTCTGTGTCAGACTAGATGATCACACCAGTCCCTTCTGGTCTTGGAATCTATGAATCTAAGTATGTGAGTAAGTTGAGGAAAATACTGACCATCTTCACCATATGTGTGTACTGCCAATACTAATGATAGTGCTTGTCTGAGGATACCATGCTAGATTCAGCAGTAAAACTTTCCCATGAGGAAAAAACAACTTTCTTTCCTTAGGAAACGGACAGTACAGTCTGCTTCATCCTCCGGTCCATTGTCATATGGCAGACGCACATCTGTTCTGTTTTTTTGCAGAGAAAAAAAACCAGATATTTTTCTACTGAGAACTGAGCATAGAAGAAAATCTACTATTTGTAAGTGTATGGGAAACAAGTAGCTATAGATCACAATAAAATATTTTGTATTGGAAGCACAGGTTTATTTGAGAAACTGTCTGGGCTGTCATTAATGCAATTTATAACTGCTGACATACAGAGACTAAGCATTTGAGCTAATTCAAACAATTTAAAGTCACTTTTCCTGTCTTATATAAACAAGCCTATGGTGTAGAGGCCTCCTGCTGTTCTTGTGTACTACCGCTAATTTTTGTTACCCAGTGTGCACGGCTTTGCCTTTGGAAACAGATTTTTACCGATGTAGGCATTTACAAAACTAGCAATGAGCTGAAAAAGCTTCAGGGATCAAAAAAGGAAACTAAGCTGCCATCTCCACAGATCAGATAGAGAATAGAGCTGAGTCAACAGTGTGGGTAAGCAGCCACATAAGCATGAACCAGCAGCCCACATTCAAGTCTGCTGAAACAAACCTCAGCAGATCAGAGTTAACCCACTTCCTTGTTTGTGTGGCTATGTTGTAAACTGTACAAGTACAAGGAAGAGATTGACTGTTGGGAGTTAGCCATCCAAGAAGAGTACTGAGCTTCTGGGGGCACATCCAAAGGCCAGTGGATGCACGGGGGGAGGGGGAGATAGAGTGGAAGCTACATTTGGTAATGAGTTGATACAGTATATTTCCTTTTCTGAACAACAGGGGTGAGAACATGATAAAAGACAGGCAAGATTAGATTAGCTAGGTCTGGTAACCCCCAGTCAAAATCATATGCCAAGATCTGCTTTACAGGCAGGGAAGGATTAGAATTGATTCCCATTACCCTGCATTAAGGCAGATATGTGCTAGCAATCATAGGATATCCATGTGGACTTCTCCAGCAGTAGAATTTGTTCCTAGGATTCCTGATTTAAGACTGCAGCACATTCATTATGTAGGATACAGAAATCTATAGCAGTGCTTTCAGCTTAGCAGCACAGAGAGAGCAAAAAGCAATGAGCCATTACAATATCTAATTCACATAATATTGAGAGTAGCTGCCTAGGAAGAGTGAACATGAGTTGATGGTAAGTTATATGAGCTCGTCCTTGCCAAGGCACCCATTAAAAGGCTAAGCCTGGGACACAATTGGATTAGTGAGATCTTTTGTATAACATCAGAGCTAATAAAATAATGAGACAAATGCACTACATAATCAAAAGTAAATTGAATTCTGACAATTTTCTGCTCACTCTCTATTTGCTCCATATGTACTCTCATCTAGTAATAGTAGAGATCATATTGTTTTTCTAAGTATCCTTGAGGCTGGAATTTGCAAAGCAATTTCACTATAGCTGCCACTTTAGATCCTGAAGCTTTAAAGAAGGGGGCGACCTTACGAAGATAGGGTTATAAAACGTTTAATTAACTAAAATTAATTTCAAGTTTAAGGGAAGTCCATCTATGAAATGGTCATATTTAAAAAACGGAATAAAGTGAATCTGCATTTTTTTTAAAAGGACATATCCCACAAAGGTATATATAAAACGTAGGGATGGATAAGACTTATTCAATCGTTAAATCCAGTCTTCTTCCAGTGAAAGATTTTCCTCTGAAATAGAACTTCTTGAGTGAAATCCTAAACCTACTGAAATCAATGGGATTTCACCCCTACTGCTTCATCCACTTTAAGAGGCCAGAATTGTGAAGCTTGCACCACTTCCATTCAAAGTCTGTTCTAATAAATCTCACTGTAGATATATTTATCCACATATTGGGCTTGATTCACCAATATATTAGTTGGGATTCACACTGGTATAACTTCATTGATTTCTAGCACTCTTAGGTTTGTTTTGTTGGTGGTGGTGGTTTTGTTTTTTGGTTTTTTTGCCTATGCAGCCCTCACAAGACTCTTGGCATAATGTCTCTTGGGCATAAGTTTATTCCTCCATGGGCAAGTGAGTCCAATGCAGAATGAATAGAGAGAGAGACAGTTCCTTTCTGGTGTAAATCAACAAAACTCCATTGAAATCAGTGGAATGCCAATGTCAATAGAGCTACACCAGTTGAGCACCTGGCCCCGAGTCTTTAACCATCAAGGCAGTTTGATCCCAGGCAGAGGTCCTTTGGACATAGTGCAAGTCTGATCTTGAAACTAAGGGCCCCTCACAGAACCCCAAAACTGTCTTTTAAAAGCCTGCTTAACTAATGGGGCCCAGCAGTCAGAACGTCCCTAAAGAACTGATAACTCATACACTTTCCATTGGGCAGGGCGTTTTCCCTTCTGTACATGGATGCTCAGTAACCTTTTCCTCCCCTTGCTGGGCCTAGTCATGTACACTATATTATTGTCTATTTCCTATCACTAAAATCTCTCAATTTTCAGAATTACCAGTAGGCATAGCATTTGCTACCTTGACTTAAATGTGACTATTATAGTAAGCATCATGCAAAGCAGGGTTCATAGGACTGAGCCTTTAGACTAAGCTTCTATGGGCAGGTCTTTTGCCTTGATCTGCATATAAAGCACCATAAGTTTAGGTCCATCTTTGGACAACACATTCTCCCTCCTTCTGACTTCCAATCCAGTAGGTAGCCTGCATTGGCTGAATAGATTTATATCAGGACATGGATGGGATCAAAGCACATACCAACCTCCAGAGACATGAATCTTTATTTAAGTACTTATTTGGCTGTCAGTGTCCACCTGAAGTAAATATATAATAAAAACAACAAATTATTACTAACATAATTTTCTTCTGATTCAACTTTTTAATATTTTAGTAGACTTAGATATAGTGCTATACAATACTCTAGTCATGTATACAATAGAACAGGGGTGGGCAAACTACGGCCTGTGGGCCACATCCGGCCCACGGACCTGTCCTGCCAGGCCCCTGAGCTCCCGGCAAGGGAGGTTGCTCCAGCTCCTTCTCTGCTGTCCCCCATCCCCCGCAGCCCCAGCGTGCCACACTCCCAGCACTCTGGCCAGCTCCTATGGCTGTGTAGTGCTAGAGTAGCAGGGCTGGCTCCAGCGGGGCCTGAGCTCCTGACGCTCTGAGCAGCATGGTAGGGGTGAGGCAGCAAGCTCCTGCGGGGCAGCGTGTCTCGCTCCGGTGGGCCTGAGAGCATGGTAAGGGGGTCAGGCAGGGCTGGGGTCTTGGATAAGGGGCAGTGAGTTCTGGGGGTCTGTCAGAGGATGGGGGGGTGGATAGGGGTTTGGGCAGTTAGGGGAAGGGAGCAGGGGGACTTGGGTAGGGGGTGGGTTCCTGGGGGGCAGGTGTGGGGTCTCATGAGGGGGCAGTCAGAAGACAAGGATCGGGGGTCTTAAACGGGGGTGCAGTCCCAGGGGGTGCTTAGGCGTTGGGGGGGAGTCTCAGGAGGGGGTGGTCATGGGATAGGGAGCAGGGGTTTGGATGGGGTCTCTGGGGGTGGTTAGGGGCGGGGGGATTCTGTAGAGGGTAGTCAGGGGACAAGGAGCAGGGGAGGTTGGATAGGTTGAGGGTTCTGAGGGGTTGGAAAGTAGGAGGGGGTGGATACGGGGTGGGGCCAGGCTTCTCTACCCTACATTTTTAACCTCCACATGGCCTTGGGCCAGAAAGTTTGCCCACACCTGCAACAGAATACATGCTTACCACAGAATCAGGATACTTAAAAATACATAAGATAGTTAAAAATCCACATGCTCTGAAAATATTGTACTATGGAACTTTCCTTAGCTTCAGAATGAGATGCCTATCTGGCGGTATATAAAAATTAAATTTACTTTAGGTTATCTATCTCAGAGTAAAGAATGTGCTTGATATAGTTTCTCTTTTTCATATTCTCTCTTTAATCTTTTGAAACAAAAAGTTCATAAAATCACTTCAAAGGAATTTTATTGTAAATCTTGGCAACAATAAACATCAGGCTATTGCTTTAACAACTCATCAACAGTGAGAAATTGCCTGTTTTGGGAAGTAACTCAATGACCAGATAGCTATAGTACTGAGAGCTTCTTTAGCATAACACCTTCTAAAAATACATAGGCTAGTTTTTATATACCTTGTTTCATGAAACAGCCTGCCAGCCCACTTATCTTTTATGTGATTAATTCTTTGATGTCTTCCAAGGTAATAGGTTTAATTTTTGTAGTTCTTTCCTGGGACTTTCAGACTATGAATGTTCATCTGGTGGAAAAGGTACTCTCGGTATTGAGTAAATCATGATTTGGGGTTACTTCGCTCTTATCACTCTTCTTTTGCTATACAGATTCTACATTTCATTTCCACTGAGTTGTTTTATCAACTGACAGGTGGTCTTGATGTGGTTCACTTCAGCAACCTCTTTCAGGTTACTAGCTGCCTCTCCAGATGTTTAATTTAATCATTTTGCTATGCTTCAGTGACTTTCTAGGCTAGTTCTCCCTAGCACTGATACATGAGAGAGACTATCTCTCCTCCTTCCTTCCTACCTTTAGAAGAAGTTTTGTTCTCTCTCATCTATGGATTAATTCCCTAGCATTAGCTTTAGGATTTTTGGTAAGACTGGTAAAGCATTCCAATTAGTGTGACACATGATGTCATGACATAGTATTTCTTGCAATGCTACATCAAAATACAACTCTACAGTGGGTTCCCAAAAGTATTCAGGGTTCTTTGATTCATAGGCATTGCAGAATATGAGATATACATATCAAAATGGGGATTGTCTCATACATTTGGGTATGGAACCTATACTGCAATTAGCATATGGCTGCCACTGGATGTGATGCAAGAAAAGTGACAAAATGTTCAAACCAGCCATTTTGTCATGCAAAATCTAGGGGGAAAGCATCACAATGACTCTGCAGCACCTTAATTCTAAGACGCCTGTAAACTGGCTTCTGCTTCTAGCTTTTTTTTTATTGAATTTCTCTGTGTCTCCTGCTATGTATCTGTGAATGAACAACAGTTTTTAAACTGATGCTCGTTCTATGTGTATTTCTGTACCTGTGGCAGCCTTGGATTAAGCCCATTCACTTCCATCTAGGGAGGTGCTAGCTACTATAGTTAGGCACATCTCTCTCATCAACTAATATCCAGAATTGGAAATGTGGATGAGGTGATTTACTGTATTTATCAGTTATGGTGGATATTTTTTTTCTTTGAAGTGTCCCACCACCTCCAAAATAATAATAGTAATAATAATAGAAGGAGATGGTGGAACACAGCCTGCAGTGACAGTGATAATGTAGATGCTGCTGTGAAAATGTTGCTGATTGAAAAGCCATAGATGGGCATTTTCATCTTCCCTTTCGAACTTCACCCATATTTAGAACCAGGGACTCAACAGCATGGGGAGGGAGAATGTTAACCCTTGGCCATAGATACTACTAACAAATCCTAGTATCAGTCTCACTGATGAGAGGGGAGGGGAAACAGACCAAGAGATCCTGCTCCCTCTGGTGAGATGGCAGAGGAAAGGAATGCAGTGGAGTGGGAGACCTCCTGGCCATTCCTGGTCTCTCCAGTGGGAGGGGATGGAAAGGATGGGACAGAGGTCCTGGCCAGTCCTGGTCTCTCCAGAAGGAGGGGATGATGGAGAGTTCCAGTCTCTTTGGTGATGGGTTCTTCTGGGAGTCTTACCCCCATTAATTCTCAGACCCAGCTCCCCAGCTCCCAGAAACCCGGGGCTACCATCACCTCATGCTGTCTCCTTCACCTCTTCCACTTCTGGGCCCAATCCAGAAGGAGAGATGGTGGCTTAGAGAGGACATACATGTGCTGCATGGCAATGATAAAGGTGAGGGGGACCCCATACACTCGTGTGCACTACTTGGTCCTCTCTTTCGGAAAATTCTGCTAGTGCCCCATCAGGAGAACGGAACTCAAGCTACATCATTTTTGTTTGGACCCTGTCAAAATATCATGAGAAAGTCTGTTCTTGGAGCCATTCCAGGCATGACTGGAAGCAAAAGCCTGTTCAAAGGAGAGTTCAATCCCATACTCAGAGATTTAAGAGTTTTGATCAGGTCAGCTAAGCTTTGGATAAGCAAATTATCTGAACTGAATCATCAGCATTCTGAGGAATGCTCATCACTGCCTATGCATCTAAAACACTGTAGCTAAGGAGAGAAAGTTGAAAACACGTGTTAGAGAGCAAAAGTCTATTTTAAAAGCACCCCCAACTTTATGACTAAGAGGAAAAGCTGAGATAGTTTCAGTTACTGAGGAGAAACATTAATAGAACCGAGGAGACAAAGGTAAATCGAAAACTACACCCTTCCTGGGATATTTCAGCCATTACAGAGAGGATGCCAATTTGTCTTCTAGCAGCCCAGAATAATGTGTAGCGAGATCAGTGCTTCCCAAGGCATTAGCCACGCCAGAACTATGGCTCAGCAAGTTTCTCTTATGCTGATTTGACACATGGTGGGATTATAGCTTTGGGGATAGGGAGAGAGAGAGAGAGAGAGAGAGAGAGAGAGAGAAACTGCTCAGAATTTTCTGAAGGGGTGCTCAGCTTTCAAAAGTTAGGAAAATGTTGAGCTAATCAAAATGGGTCTGTTATTTAGTCCTTCATTGATTAGTCCTCAATATTACTCATACAGCTAGAATTGAGTCAACAAATGGGAATGTGTCAACCACTTTCATAACTGACCTAGCTGTCTGGAGATGAGGGAAGAAAATACTTTAACTTTGGTGACACTTTCTTCTTGCTCCACCTCATGAAGTAAAGTGACCAAATGGCGTATGCTGCATTTGTGTGTTCAACCATATTAGCCTCCCCTACTTTTTTCTAGTTTAGGATTCTGGGGTGCTAGGAACTGTGTATCTGAATTCCACTATTGGCCTTCTTTTCTTAGAATGCGGGTTGTTAACCTGTTTACCAAAGAAAGATTGGGTGAAATCCTGACTCCATTTGATATCAGTGGCAAAATTCCCTTTGAGTTCAGTGGGCTCAGGATTTCAGCAATTAAGTGCTAGTTTGAGCACATATGATTGGTATAAAGGTGCAAGTGAAATTATTTATATTTAGTCACAATATTGGTATGAATTTTTGTTAGAGATTCTCATCTCATTTTTTTTCTGTTTAACATACCTTGTTTTATTTGTAGTAATAATCAGAGAAACAAGTAGAACCTTTTTAACAAAATGTAAAACTACTAGAGAATTACAATTTCCAAAATTATAAACAAAAAGGTAATTTTCCACATATATAGATATGTTTGAGGGCAAACTCAGAGCCATTTCTGTGGGCCCATTTTTAAAGACAATATTATGTTTACATCAAAAGCAGGGAAAAATGAGTGGCTTCACATAACAGTAAAAAATAGATAGTTTTGTCAAAATGGCAGATAAAGTTAAAAGGAAAGCAGGCATGAAATCACACAACATGGCAAATATTTTCATGCACCCGTCTGTGATAAATAACATTTAGTTTCTTTTTAAAAAATATAATTCAAACTAAACAAGGATAAAGAACTTAAGAAAGGTACATGTTCTTGTATCCAGAACTTCTAGTACCAAACTCCCCTACATGATATAGAGTACAACATTCAATCAATGAAACATAAGACATCAACAGAATACATTTTCATTGGTCAATCACTGGCACAGGCTGTGGAAAGCTCACTAAAACTTTTTTGGACATCATATACTATACAACTAAAACTGAATAGGTTTCAAATATACTGTAAAAACATTTAATATGGTAGTGTTCCGTACCCTTGTAGCTAAATACACCTGCCAATGACAGTAACATAGAAATTCTACTCCCAAAATTTGGATCAGTCTGAATTTCTATGGATCTGCCTTGTGGATATGAGAACATGATGGGGCCGGTGCTGAAAAGAAACAGCGCCACCAATAGGGAAAGAGACACTCACCTAGGGATACCTGGTGGCTCCTCCCCCACACTGTTGTAGTCTCTGGCAACAAATGTTCAGTTTTGGGGGAGGGGTGCTGGTTGACTCACATCCGCCTGGTCCAGGGATTTAACTGCGAATGGGAGCCCTGTAAAGCCTCTTTCACTCTGTTCCAGCAGCCCCACCCTACCCTTCCTGAATTAGGAATGGGAGTCTGACCTGGAAAATGCTGTGTGTTTAGCTGATCACCCATTTCAGGTTCAGGAAGGATTTTTTTCTTCAGGGGCCAACTGGCAGTTGACTGGGGAGTTTTTCACCTTCCTTGCTGGACCTTCAAATAGAGTATGTTAAGCAGGAATGCACTTGGTACCTAATTGTGGTTCTTCGGTTGAGTTGTTGATTCATTGCAATTTGCAGCCAGATTCTAGTGTGATTTAAATGATAACATGAACCGTTTCCAGGGATAAAAGACCTGGGAATTTGCTGTTGGGCCTTGGGTTCCTGGGGGTTAGATAAGACTGTGTGGCCCTCACAGACCAAGGTCAGACCATGACACCATTCTGACTGAGGTCCCTATCCTGCTGCACCCTCTCTCCCCATCGGGCGGTAGGAGAATTCAGAGAGATCGGAGTCCTGCGGGATAGGCTTAGCAGATCTGAATCCAAGTTACAGATTATATGTTAGGAGCTCTCTAAACCCTGCGCTGGAATCTATTAAATGCCTAGTATCGGAGCGTATGGGTGATGGGAAAGTAGTGCCCCTCCCCTGGGTTTAATAAAAGTTGTGACCTGCCACATAAAATCTATCTATGTAGCTCTTCATTTTGCCGCTGTGTTCAGGTCAGCCATTCTTAGCAATGCAGGACCCAGTGGGGGCAGGCAAAGGAGACTCTGTGCCACCTTTAGACTCCTCTGCTCCAAGAACATCCTGAGATTGTTATTTTAACCTTATTATTATTGCAAATTTTGGAACACGCTGTTCTCAGTTGTGCAATAACTTCAAATGAGAAACTGCTCAAGAGCCATGGGCTCCAATCACAGCCTCTTTTTAACCACAGCCCTGACATGCCCATTACGCTGTAAGAGGAGAATGATCCACACCACCTCAGGATTCTCTCCTCTGCTTCATCCAGCTTTGCAGCATCTGCAGCTGGCATTCAGTTTTAGCTAAAGCACTGAAGTTTAACATTGAACAGAGGAACACACCAGGTAGTGCACTCCACAAATCAGCCTTAGTTCCCTGTGCTTTAATGCAGAGTCGAGCATCAATCACACAGGCTCTAGCTAGCCAAGCCAGATGGGCACTAGTGTGAGGGTTCCCGCTATACCAAAGAAGCAATTTAGAGCTCAGTTACCCAGATCGGCGGGATTTAGGTTCCACTCGACCCCGGATTCACTTTACCACTCTTCTGTTAGTTTTCACTCTTAGCTGTTATGCTTTTACATACAGAAAGAGCAGCCACATGCTTTCAGTCTGAATCACATTTTGTTTCCTATGGGAAATAAAACAAAATCAAAGGAGAAGAAACACAAAGTCTTTCTGAGAGTGTGCATGCTGTACAATCTCTGCCTCACAAAGTGGCAGCTGCGTTTTGCAGTCAGCAGACCCTTGGGAAACTGTAAAGGTGCAGGGCAGAGGACACAAAATGATAACACAGTCACAATAGCCACATACACTATGGTTCTAAAATTAAAAGAAAAAAAAATCCCTTCAAACATGTGAAAGGACACTAAAAGGTGAATCTAATGATGCCCTACACTGAAACTAATGGTCAAAGGGAATGCAGTGCAAAATTGTCCAGACTCAGCAAACGTCGCCAAGGGTGCTGAGACTATAACTAACTATTGTTGCTCTGCTTCTGGCTGAGTCAGGGCCACATGACCCTATGAGCTAAAACTGAGAGGGAAGATGAAACAGAGGTCGCTGAAGCTGCAGCACATTTAAAAGACATTTGGAAGATTGCAATGAAACATGTACAGTCAAGATGGAGATTGTAGTTTAGGAACAAAACTGCCATTGGAGCTGAAAATATATTGTGAGGGGTTTTGCCCATTTTTGTAAATGATTTCCAATCCATGGTGGAAAGGTTCTTGGAATAAACTTGGACTTCAATTCTCTAGTCCTCTAAGTCCAGATTATTTCCTGTTCTAGCAGTTGGCATCTTTCAGGCAGTGGAATTGGTGAATCTGGCTTTAACTTGCCAAAACAAAATACCCTGAAATAGGTTAATTAGCCTAAAGAAGGAAGCTGGCTCCTGTATAACTGCCCTCCCAAACCATCGTATAGGGCATGGGGGAGGGGGAGTGCTGGGAAAAAGCAGAATGTCCCTGTGCAACATCAATTCTCAACTGACACAATATGGTTCCACAGCAACCATAGCCAACCACTTTGATGGGCCAGGGTCACTGCAAAGGCTTCCCTGGTTTTCATGGTGTACAACTTGCTTCCCAATAACCCACCGCCCTCTTCCGAACTGAATGTATCTAAGTGTAGGAGAGGGTCTGAACTTTTACTTGTGATTGATAATTACATGCAGGACTGTCCCGAGTTGGGTGTGGGGCACGGGACGGAAGTGACAAGTCCGTCACTTCCAGAACCGACCTGTCACTTCCGGGATCAACTGCACCAGCCAATTGTACTAGCCCGTGGGGCCCACAAAGCGTGAAGCTCAGAGCGGTCACCCAATTTGCCATACCCAAGGGACAGTTCTGCTTACATGGATCCATCTTATTGTGCTTGCATTGTATCTTGCCTGTCATGACATTTCCAAAATTCATGTGTCTGGGAAAGATATCCATAGTCAATGTGCATAAACTAAATTATTATTAATTATAACTATACAAGTTCATTGTTACTGGTGACACTAGACAGACACAAAGCTCTTTGATTGTTCTCAAAGACAGAGACACCTATAATGCAATTAAGAAACACGGCATCGATCCTACGTACATCCAGATCAATTGCAGCTGACGGGACCCAAAAGTGTTCAGCAGCTTCAAAGATAAGGCCCGAAGTGAAAATAATGGAAAGATTTTTCCCAAAGTTCTAATCTGGAGTTTACTTTACCTTTGATATTGAAATCATTAAAGCATTTACAATGGCATCATTTTTATAATATAGTCCAATAGAATGCAGACATTTTAAAAAAGCTATTGACATATTTTTGTCAATATTGTGGATCTTTGTTGATGCTACATAGCTGAAAGGTTACCGTGTTATGTGAAATGGAGAAAAACTAACCCTTCATTTCAATGTGACACATGTACATGCCTTGAGCACTAACAAGGCATAGCTAATTACTGATATAGTTGCAGAAAAGGCGCTCTGACAGTCATGATATATGAACAAATTTGTCTTGCAAGTGACAAGTCAAACAGAGATTACTGAGGAGTTGTGGGCACTGCCAGCACTGTGGGTGGGTTACAGAAAATTTCTGAACTCTTTTTTTTCCCTGTAGGGGAAATATTCCACATTCAGAGAAGAAAACTGACATTTTTATTCATGCTCTTACTGTTTCCATTAATGGCACCAATATTTATAAATGTGTTGTGAAAATGATTTTAAATCCAACAGTCCTTAGTATTCTTAGTTTCCCTATGTTCTTCCAAGATTTTACATGATCTATCACACAATATGTAGTTTATCTGGATCAAATGCACTTACTTCATGTTGAACAGTTAAATCTCACACATCAGTAACTACCGTATTTTTCGTCCTATAGGACGTTCCGGCGTATAAGACGCCCCCAAGTTTTTAAATAAAAAATCCGGGGGAAAAAAAAAAAAAAAAAAAAACCACCACACAAAAAGCGCCGCTTTTTTCGCGCCGCTCTCCCGTCCCCGCCGCGCGGGCGGGCTGCCGGGAGCGTCCCGGTTCCCCCCTCCCCGCCGCGCGGGCGGGCTGCCGGGAGCGTCCCGGTTCCCCCGTCCCCGCCGCGCGGGCGGGCTGCTGGGAGCGTCCCGGTTCCCCCGTCCCCGCCGCGCGGGCGGGCTGCCGGGAGCGTCCCGGTTCCCCCCTCCCCGCCGCGGGCGGGCTGCCGGGAGCCGGGACGCTCCCGGCAGCCCGCCCGCGGTGGGGAGGGGGGAACCGGGACGCTCCCGGCAGCCCGCCCGCGGCGGGGAGGGGGGAACCGGGACGCTCCCGGCAGCCCGCCCGCGGCGGGGAGGGGGGAACCGGGGCGCACATTCGCCCTATAAGACGCACTAACTTTCCCCCCCCCCCGTTTTGGGGAAGAAAAAGTGCGTCTTAGAGGGCGAAAAATACGGTACACTATGCACTACAAATCTTTTAAATATAACTGTAGTTGTGAAGCATTATACATTTCACCATTTCATCATTTCAAACACCTTCCTTTTATTATTATTGTAACTTATGTTTCTGAGCATCTAAATACTAGTGCAAATAAATGGGCATGCATAAAATCAGATGAATCTAATTTATAACAAAAATGAATATTTGAAATCAAGTAAAAACACTCCATAGTTTTGCCAACAACTTTGTTTCCATCCAGAGTTCTCTTTTTAATAGTGTCTTACCACTGAGATAAAAGGGGTTCTCAAACCTCCTCTTCCCCACCTCCCCATGCCAAACCAGTTCAGATAAGTCTCAGTAAAAGTAACTGTTATTTATCAAGATGAAATATTTATTTCATATGATGAATGGACACAACTATAGATAATGCTGAATCAGTGCTCCCAGTGCTATAAGAAAGACATGATATGAAGACTGAAACATGTACAACATATTAAAATGCAGAAAAAAATGAATAGGCATTTATTTAGTTGGAGTAAATATATTACAATAAGTTATTCTGGAAGCAACAGAGAGTTACTGAGAAAGTTATCACAATGCCTCCAAGTACAGTAAGATAAAGACATTTTATTCTTATAAATGATATATATATATATATTATTTATATACAAAGGATTTATTTTAAATAATATCTCTGTTCTTTCATTTTTCATATCAGACGCTTTATAATTTTTTGTTTAACTGTGCTGCTAATGTAATCAATCTGCAGGAACACTTTCATGCACTCGTCATAAGTTATTAAATAATATTTCTTTTTCTTTTACACACTCACAACACAGTCTGTGACTTCATTATAATGTCAGAACCATTTAGGGCCTGATTGTATCCATTAGACAAAAGGCCCTAAGTAGGGGGTATAGGAAGCTGCACCACCCCAGTGCAACTAGAGGAGAGACTGTACATCTTTCCCTCAGCTCCCTTGGCACAGAGGAAGTGCATAGGTTGCCCCATAATACCTGCTCCCCATACCGGTCTGTGAGAGGCACAGTGCCACAGCCCACCATCTCCTCACCCTGGAAGTGCAAGACACCCCAAACAATACACAAATTGTCACTACAGTAGAACCTCAGAGTTACGAACACCTCGGAAACAGACACTAGTAACGCTGAAATGTTTCTAACTCTGAACAAAATGTCACAGTTGTTTTTCAGAAGTTTACAACTGAATATTGACTTACAACTTTGAAACTTCACCATGCAGAAGAAAAATGCTGCTTTTAATCATCTTAATTTAAATGAAACAAGCCCAGAAACAGTTTCCTTACCTTGCCAAATCTTATGTTTTTAACCTTTTCCTATTTAACACATTACTGTGCTGTATAGTGATTGCTTCCCCCTCCCCGGTCTCTGCTGCCTGATTGCGTACTTCTGATTCCAAATGAGGTGTGTGGCTGATAGGTCAGTTTATAACTCTGGTGTTCATAACTCTGAGGTTCTACTGTACTTTGTGATCCTCCCTCCTCCTGAGTATCTGAACAAAGGCAAGGGACAATCTAGCTCTTAGCAGCTAGCCATTCAACCGCAGTACCTAAACAGTTGCATCTTCTTCTTCTTCTTCTTTGAGTATGCACAACATGCCTCAGATGGTACATGACCAGGATTCATCAATTAATTTGGTACAATGTTTGGAGCATTAGCTTCCCCAGCGTGGGCTGAATACTGATGAAGAGTGCAACAGGAACACTGATCCATGCTCCCCACCTGTTGCATCATGCTGTCACACCAAAACAATGAACTAATTTAGATTTAGATTCATTAGTTTGTGTATTTGGGTATTTCTTCCAGAAAAAAACACAAGGACATGGCTTTTGTTCCCGACTCCATGCCTCCCAACATTCACAAAGCATCACCTACTGCCAATGTTCCTATTACCTGTCATGGTTTCAACTTTATTTTAGACTGGGGAAGTCCTGAAAGACATTACTGTTCTGGAAATCCCAGAGTGGAAGAAGGACCAAGTTTTCCAGGCTACTGGTGGAATTTCATCTAGCTTCAAGACAACAACATTTATACAACATTCAGGCTTCTGAATCACAAATGTAAGAGTGAAATATTAATGTGAGTAGAGAAATCTTGCTCACCCTCCACTGGGAGTAAACTTATTGAGTAATGCTGTGATCTGCAGTACAATTTGAAAACAAAAAATAATGGTTGAAATAGAATTTTGGAAGTATAATTCCACCAGTGCAAAGAGAGTGTAAAATGTTATCAGATCAGAAAAGCAGCCTTTTGCATTCACTCTGCATTGGCATAAATTACTACACAAGGTGGTAACGCAACAGAAACCAGAATGCTTTCCTACAGTATGGTTGGGGAAAACATGCAGGTCAGTGGAATTTGCTGAGGTTGTCTAGGTTCTGAGATCTAATGCTACCAAGCACAGCTGACCCATGAATGGAAACACTGTGGAAAAGACGCCCTGCACTCACCGCACTTAGCAAATTAAAACAGAACCATCTATGATTTGACCCTTAGCACTTTCCTAGATTTCCTTCTGAGTAATAGATACTTCTTAGAGATGGATGAATGGACTAGATGGACCGCAGGCCTGATTAAGTATAACAAACTATATGTTTCTATACACAGAATTATTTTACATTCTTAATACTAAGCCATATTTGATACATGTTATTGCTGACTGTTCTACTGATTCTTTTATTATGAGATAAAATATGCTCTGGATAAATTCTAAAGTTTTGAAAAGGGGCACATTGGACTTTTAAGTCACCATGTTACATCTCAGTGAGAGGTTAATAAAGGGATAGCTTCAGTATTGCTGTCAGCACAGCATCTGCTCACATGATCTGTTTAGTACTGATAATGATGCTTAATCTCAATATATCAAAGCAGATTAAGAAATTAGCACACAGAGCACCTTTTGAATATTCCCAATGAACTGCATGTGAGCAATCTGCATGCCAAGAATGTATTAACTGGAGAATTTTATGAACAATTTGGGGGAATAAATATATCTGAGAATTTTGCCATATGTTTGTGAACAATTGGTGAACAGAAAAAATGTTGGCAAAATTCACCCAGTACATTATTCATTACAAATTATGTTCCTGGCTCTGCTTTTAAACCAGAAGAGTTAACTGGCTTTGAGCTTCTTTTTACATGTGTCACTGCCACCCAGTTATTTCATTCATTCTCTGCTCCCCCATCACCTCTGGTTACCATCAAAGGCATCACACCTAGCCAGGAGAGGAAGAGAGCAATCCCTTCTGAATAAAATGCTAAATCAGGTTACATCTTATCTACGTCCCCATTTCAAAGGCTAAGGCCATCCCTTCAGTCTGAATGGGCAAGAGACTGAGATAGATCACAGGGATAAGATAATACAGTGGGTTGACTGGTACCTTCCATTGCCTCCTGCCCTCTGCTTTGTAGTAAGCCATTGTTGAGACATGGAAGAAAAATGACTAAAGCTGAAAAGTCAGTTGTAGTGAAAGTCAACGTCATCTCTCTTTTTTTCTCTGTCTCGGGTCAAAAGTTCAGCAGCATCGTTCCAGAATAACTAACCTCATTTCTGAAACAAATTTCTAAATTTAAAGTTATTATCTAAAGAGACAATCTGTAATCTTGTCTAATACCTTACAAGAGTGAAAGTTAGAACAAAAACAAAACAAAAAAGGAAGATATAAATAAATCTCCAGTCTAATGTTACTTAAACAGCGTAATTCATATATATAATGTTTTTGACTCCACTATGCTAAAACATTTAGTAGCATTCTTCCTAGAAAGGTTTACATTAATGATCTATTTTTTCTTAGACGAAAGTAACCTAGCTCGCATAAAAACAAAAGTGAACAAAAGTGAAAGCACAAAAAAGGAATGCTTGTTATATACACCAACCAGCCATGGAAAACACTATGAGATGTAGTAAATTATCCTAGAAGATAAAAGCCTTAATTTATGTTTAAAATGCCAGCACAGCAAAAGTAAAATGTGGTGATTCATTATGTTATGTACCACAGGAACATAACTAAAATAAACTATCACACCAGAAAAGTTTACTTAAGTACAAACCACCTTGAGTATTCATGCAACACTTTCTCATGTATTTACCTGAATGGGACTACTCACCAGCTAAAGACTTCAGGATCAGTCCTTTTTGTGGATGTCATGCCTGACCCTGATTTTAAATGTGTTTGATATTGTAGCAGCCCATGGAAATTGAACCAGGAAAAATATAGGATGAAACTTAGATAAATGTTTATCACTGAGCCATTGTTGCTCAGCTTACTCCTACAGGAAAAAAAATAATAATAATGGTGCACTTTAAGATTACCTGTTAAGATCCTGCACTGTGACAAGCTAAACACAAGGGAAGTCAGTTAAAGGGCTTATTTGTAATAACATTTGTTTCTGTATAATCTTCTCCATTAAATGATTGAGCTGCAGTTAGACTACAAAGTATTTATTTCAAGGTTTTCAATATACAAGTACAGAAAGTGTAGTTATTAATCTTTCATTTACACCTTGACCAGTTTCGCTTTGTTTTGAAGGGCCAGATCTTCAGCTGCTATAAAGCAGCTGAAGATCTGGCTCCAACTTCTGGTAACAAGAGTAGCCCAATGATGCTTAAAATCATCCTTACACAGTCATTGAATCATTCTAAACAGAGTAATTTTAAACAAAGGACCAGGGGAAAGCCAACAGGTGCAGAGGAGCACATGGTTTGGCAGAGACATCAGAGAAGGATCTATTAACTGGGATTCTCTATAGCCTAATAAAGCGGAGAGGATAGAATCTGATAATATACAGGTAAGAACTGAAAAGAAACACTCAAATAAAAAAGAGTCCCATTCAATTACATCACAGGAAGGAAGACAACTAAAAAGTAATAAATTTTTATAACTGCTTGTATACAAATGCTAGAATTTTAAATACTCAGATGGGTGAATTTGAGTGCCTAATATTAAATGAGACTATAATAGACACCACAGAAACTTGGTGGGATGATAAAAATGAATAGGCACAAAATATATGGGAATGTCAGAATAGATCATGCTAGTGGGGGAATTTCACCATATGTGAGTAACATTCTATACCTTGGGGGAGCGTACTGTAACCCCATATTCCTCATTTTCATATAATCATGATCTTACATATAAACCAAGCCTTGTAAGGTATCAGGGAAAAGAGTATGATCTACTGAAAGTCATTTCTCTATCCATATATGTGTATCATTAATGTTTATGAAGTTATGAGAATTGAGTTGTATGATGGTCACTAAAGCATGCTGTAAGTTGGAGAATCAGCCAGATATTAGGTCCCCAGAGGCAACAGCAAGGAAAGTAACCAATGCCCAGGTGGGGTATCAAACAACCCATCAGCAGACATTGTTCAGCAAGGGAGCTACAATGCAATGACTCAGCTGCATGAGGCCACACCAGAGGAATTGCTCAACCTTACCTGAAGAGACTCAACAATGCCCCCCAGACATGCCTGGACTTTTGATCCAAAAGCATATTGACTGAGAGTATAAAGCAAACAGAGTGCACACATGCAGGGCCCTTTTACTGCCCAGACCTATGCTGCAAACAACCAAGGCACCGAGAAGAAGACAAGACTCCAACACAGGATATTGGCCCAGGTTTAAGGAACAAACCTATATACTAAGGACTGCAATATTCAGTCCAGAGAAAACCTGCTTAACCTAGTTGCTGCCAGTCTAATAAGGTTAGAGTTTAGACTATGTGCTTATATTTTATTTTATTTTGGTAACTACTCTGACTTGTTATGCTTTGACTTATAATCTCTTAAAATCTATCTTCATAGATAATTAAACAGCCTCTTAGAATTGATATAGTAATTTCCAACTTTTTATGCTTTCTGTATATATATATATATATATATATATATATATATATATATATATATATATATATATACATATACATATACACACACACACACACACACACACACTATATATAGTGACAGACCGCTCTCTCACCCCCCCTCAGGAACACACAGGAAACCCTTTTTTTGCTCCAAACAGTGCCCTTTAATTTACAGTGCAGGACCCCACCACCAATATATACAGGTTAAAACAGTTCATTAACATCCAGCTCTAAGTAGCTCATTAATATACAGCTCTTAAACAGCTCATTAATACCCAGCTCTAAATAGCTCCACAGGTTCTGGCTCTACAAACTCTATATAGTTCAGCCCCTAATACAATAATACAAACACAGCTCTTGATAGCTCATATACACACACACACAGCTCTTGATAGCTCATATACACACACACACAGCTCTTGATAGCTCATATACACACACACAGCTCTTGATAGCTCATATACACACACACAGCTCTTGATAGCTCATATACACACACACAGCTCTTGATAGCTCATATACACACACACAGCTCTTGATAGCTCATATACACACACACAGCTCTTGATAGCTCATATACGCATACACAGCTCTTGATAGCTCATATACACACACACAGCTCTTGATAGCTCATGCCACCACCACCCCTGGGCTTCCTTCCTGGCAGCCGTATATCCCCCAGAGGAGGCTGCCAGGTGCAACCCATGCAGGCTGATTGGCCTGCACCTCAGGTGGCTAATTAGCCTTCCTGCCCGGGGGTTTGCAGAGGGCTTTTCTCCCTCTTAAAGGGGCAGCAGGCTGGGTCAAGCCCACCCTGCCACAATATATATATATGCGTCTTACTTCTGTGTGTTCCATACTAAAGGCAATAAAATAAAATAACATAACAATAATCCTAATGTTTAGCTGTTGTCATAATTATAGTATTTAGTTTTGGATGCAAAAGAACACTGTAGTGGGGTGACTGTTAAAACAGTCCTGCAAAGGGCTGTAGCTAGTAAAAGGCAGCCCAGCAGAGGGCTGCAATGGAAAGCAGCTAGGGCAGAGCAGCCACAGCTGTGGCTGGCCCAGCTGGCCCTGATAAAAAGGCCCAGAGTTTGGCACAGAGAGTGTCTCCTCTGTTTGTAGAGGCAGACAGGTCTGGCTGCTGGGGAGCTTGACAAGGTACCTAGAGTGAATCAGGGCTGGGGTAAGGCACAAGGAGCTGGGGAAGCTCTGGCCTGGAAACCCCAGGCTGCAGGGCCTAGGGGATGGCCCAACAAAGGGTACTGGGGTTGCAGGGGGCAGCCCAGGGCTACAGAGGCAGAAGCAGCAGGCCAACCCCCCTTGCCGGTGATGAGTGGCAATTATACTGCAGCCTGCCCCAGTCAATGGAGGCAAGTGATGACTGGCAGTTGCCTAGACTGAGGCAAGATGGGGATAGGGGGTGGGGGTTCCCCAGGAAGGGGAGACTCTGACACTGTGGGGGCTACTGTAGGGGGCAGCACCCTTGGGAAGAGGGCATCGGGGTTTAGGGAGGGACACGGGGCTAGTGTCAAGGTGGACATCAGCCTGCAGAGGGCACTCCAGAGGCTGGATGAGCTTAATCCCTGGACAACCAGCAGGAGGCACCACGGGGTGAGTCACTGCCCTGCTACAGACACATATTGACACATTATAGGCACTTAAACTGATACTATAAAATATGCACATTGGTTTATAAAAATATGCAATTGCACATACCATTTGCTGTGTAGATGTACATATTTTGTATAATTATTTTTTTTAAGTGGAAGATATTGCAGAATGAAGACTGATTTTTATTTAAAATAGGTTTTAGTTAATCTCCTGAAAACCTGATGAAGTAGAATATATCCTCTCCTTTCTGGATTTAGTTCTTGATCCTGTACCACTGACTTCAAAAAGGACTGGATCAGGCCTCAAGTTTTGACCATGTCCTAACACTGAATCTATTTATAATCCTTGTCTTCCAAGTGTGATATAAAGCCTGTTTGACTTTTAAAATTTAACTTTTTTTTTATTTTTGTCTTTTTCGTCCAAACCTAATCCCACATGATGTCTCATATTTGAAAATTATCCAGATTGAAATGCTTATCCTTTCTGATCCAGTGGATAATTACTTTAGTGCTTGAGAGTTGCTCGATCACTATTCGTGTCCAAAGGCATCTACATGTTTTGGGGACTTGAATATTTATTTCTTTTTCAGATCACCCAGAATATAATTATTACTAGTCTTGAAGATTGGGAGAATATGTCCATAATCAGAATAAATTTTTGTCTCTTTGCTGTTTCTCTTTCTCTTTGAAGTGATCAGTCCCACATGTTATGGAAATAAATTTTAACTCTGATCACCAGTAATGGAGGTCAGCCTTTGGCAGCTATATAAATCCAGTGAGGTTAACTAACCCATAAAAAATAAGTGCTGAAATGTTTGTTTCTCTGTGGGTTATCCCACTAGGTGACTTGCTTTTCCTGTTTTACCCATTTTATTACAAGTTTCTTCAGACAACAAGAAGAAATAAACAATAAAAATCAGTTGCAGTCTTTGAATAAATATATTTGTGTATACCATAATAGGCCAAATTGAGTTATAACATTTTTTCTCCAATGGAAAAGTCAAAAATAAACTGATTGGCATGCTACTAAATTTAGTGACATAATACAAAAAATGACAGCTAAGACTTATGCATTTGCCTAAAATTATATTTGTTATTTCAAGCGCAATAACTTATCAAAACTGTGTTTTGGAAAGTGTAACTTTAAATGGGAAACTGGAGTGAACTTGTTCATCGATATTCAAACTCTAAGTCTTTGGATGAATTTAAGTTAGAACTTGATTCTTTATAATTCCAGCACTTCAAAACGCATATCTTTTAGCGTCTCCTCATTTCCCAATATTGAAGTTACCTTCCCCAGCAACTGCACTTCACGCTGAATCATGCTGGGAAGTTTTCCCCGTGATGTGTTTCTACATAAGAACAACCTGTACTTATCCAATCTAAAACCTGAATTTGTGCCATCAGATCCTACCTCTGGAGAGTGAGGTATTTCAATCCTCATCCCTTCCTTCCTTTGCATGGGAATCCTTCCATTTTCCAAAATATGCAAAACGTTCAGTTCCAAAGTTATACCCTTGTAATATGTTTGGGAGAAAAGAGGAAGGAATTAGCTAAATTTTAGAATGAATTTAGTCTAATCTCCTTTCTGAACAAAAAAATGGATCCCATATCAACTATATGTTTTACTAGCATAAGTGCCCGGCGCTGCTCGGGTCAGTCGGAGGTGGGGAGGGGGCAGACAGCTGACACCCCGTGACCAACCCCAACACCCCCCGGCTCACCCCCCAACACCCCCCACCTGACCCCCCAAGCAAACCCGACACCCCCACCTCACCCCCCGACCGAACCCGACAACCCCACCTCACTGACTGTCCCACCAAACCCAACTCGGATCCATCGCAGGTGGGGGGGGCACAGAGCTGATGGAGTCCGGGGTTCCATTGGGAGGGGGGAGGGGCAGAGAACTGAGGGATCTCCGGGATTCCATTGGGAGGAGGGAGGGACAGAGAACTGAGGGATCTCCGGGGTTCCGTTGGGAGGGGGGAGGGGCAGAGAACTGAGGGATCTCCGGGGTTCCGTTGGGAGGGGGAGGGGTAGAGAACTGAGGGATCTCCGGGGTTCCGTTGGGAGGGGGAGGGGTAGAGAACTGAGGGATCTCCGGGGTTCCGTTGGAGGAGGGAGGGGTGAGCTGAGCGAGTGAGGTGTCTGTTGGAGGGGGGTATTATGACATCATCACCACCTAACTGCCCAGCTGATGTGATTGGCCCTGAAAGACTTTCACCCCTGGGGGGCGTCAGAGGTGAGATCCGAAAATTTTTCGACCCTTACCAGCATCTAGACCCCAAGACCCCTCACTGTACCAAAATTCAAGTCTCTGGCTCAAACGGTGCGGGAGAACTTCGCAGTCATACGTACATACATACATACATACGTACATACATACACCACTTGACTTTTATATATATAGATAAGGGAACAGCTGTGAAGGTGATGACCAGGGACCTGTTCCTGCAAAACCTGTTCCTGAATGTTCTAAACTTTTAAGCATGACTAGACTTGTTGAAGTCAATGGGATTATTCACATGCTTAATATTAAGACCATGTTTAAGAGCTTGTTGAATCAAATCTCTTACCCACAATTGCTACAAATTGGAATAGCTTTGCTGAAATCAATGCAACAGCTGAGGCTCTGGCCCAGTAACTTGCTTTTTCAAATTATGTGCTACATGTTTCTAATAATATCTCTCTGTCTTTAATTTGAGAGTTGAGTGATAATGAACTCAAAGGATGTTATGGAACTTACTATATTCTGTATGTGGCACTGAATTTAAATTATGAGGCGGGAATGCTAGGTTGTATTCCTAGTTCTGCTACTGCCTTGTTATGTGACTTGGACAACTCACTTGACCTTTCTATATTTCTCACTCCCTTCCACCTTTTATCAGTTTTGTCTATTCAAATGGTAAACTATTCCAGGACAGAGCCAGTCTCTTACTCTTGTGTGTGAACAATGCCAACCACAATGAGGTTGTGATCTCCTGGTGCTATCATAATACAAATAATAATAAGATTATCATCATCTTGAGCCACAGTCAGTCTCTGTAGAAACTTCTGTGTCTAGTCAAGGGGGATAGTTCTGTGTAAAACCAAATGGACCATCTGCAAAGGCATACAACACTTCCTTCATTTCACAAAGGGATATTAGGAGCATCAGTGGACACAAAATTAAACAAGAATACAAAGCATTTATCTATCCAAATAGGACATATTCTCAAACTGAAGCCATTGTGATAATCATTGTTAAATTTAAACTATTACTCTTCAGAGAATGCATAGATTTTTAAGTAGCATTCCCCACTGAAATCAATGGGGACAGCACCTTAAAAACTGATGGTGCAATTTGCCCATGTTATCAAGAGTTTTTATTGTTTCACTCTGCTGAGTTTTCAGCTGTCTGTCTTTTGGATTAGCCATGAAGATACTTGAAGTGTAGCTCATATTTGATCCTTGGTTTAATATTTTTCAAGCCTGGAGGAAGTAAAGTACTGCTCAAAGCGTGGCAGAGTCTGATCTTTTCCCACAACCCCCAAATGTATTTTCCTATTATTTGGTACCATATTTTGTATCCGTATACCAGGAATTATTTAACACCATAGTTATTTATCTGCAGTAGCACTAGAATTGCTTATTAAGGGCTAGATTTTTCACCCAAGTCTTGTTCATGAGCACATATTCACCTGGGTAGGTCAATCCAGGTCACAGCTGGATTGTGAGTCCAGGCACTAGGCTTGGGGAGACAGCAGGCACTGCACAACCAGTACTTTCACATATTAGCACATAAGCAAGGAACTGTCATGTGAGACTAGAATTGGTAGAGCCATGTCTCCACTTGCCTCCACCCATACCTCCAACACACATTAGTGTGGTTAGCCCAGTGAAACTCTCTGTTCAATATGCCGCAATAGACAAAAGGAAACAAAACATTAGGTTGCATAAGGAATGAGACTGATAATAATACAGAAAGTATTCTATTGTATGTCATGGCCTCACCTGGAATATTGTATTCAGTTCTGGTCATCACATCTCAAAACAGATATAGCAGAAACTCAGATAACTCAGACATAGCCATTGCAAATTATTAGAGACATGGAAAAGTTCTAATGAAGAGAGTTTATAAAGCTTGGGGTTCTTTACTTTAGAGACCAAACTAATAAGTGACATAATAGAAGTATATACAATAATAAACGGCATAGATAAGGTAGATTATTATAATACAAGAACAAGTGGACATTTAAACAAATCAAAATGTGCACATTCAAAACTGATAGACCCTTTTCCACATAGCTTGTGGAACTCATTTCCACAAGATGCTATTGAGGCCAATCAGTGAGGAGGATTTAACAAAACATTTGGAACTCTATATGGATAATGGGATATTCAGATTTATAATAAGGATTTTTTTAAAATAGAGTTTTTGGAAGGGATATAAAATTTCATGCTTCAGGACACAAGGCAGCCTAACTAATTATTTGTGAGCAAGTTATTCAATAACTATTTACTGGAGGTTTCTATTTTTGAAGCAGCTGGTATAGGCCACTTTTGGAGACTGGATGCTGTACTGCATGGACCACTGGTCTGATACAGTACAGACATGCCTAAGTTTCTATATTCCTCAGAGGGCTGGTAGGTTCTGTATCTAATAATGGGCTGGGGCAACATACCTCTCTCCTACTCCTTCCCTGTTTAGAAGATCAGTAACAGTAAATGTGACCCAGAAGGATGTATGTGATTCATTATTCCTTTCTGGAGCTCATTGTGGGATCATGCCCAACTTGAACAGGGCTGAAACCTTTTTTTAATTCTCTAGATTGGAAAGTATGGCAAGAAAGGAAACCTGCCTCTGGCATCTATTTGGGTACCCGAGGAGTGGGCGGGCCTAGGCCCGCCCAGAACTAAAGTCCCTCCCCCAGCCTGGCGGGAGGGACACTAGGCCCGGGGCCAACTAAATACGGGGGACAACTAATGACAAAAAGGCGGGGAGTGCGTGAGGGTCACAGGTTCAAAACCAGGGTATAGGACGGGGACACCGAGCAGAGAACCCCGCACAGCGCCCACTGCTCCGCGAAGCCATCGAGGGAGCCAGTGGACGCTGCCCAGTGGAACTCTGCCCGGATGCGTGCCTGGAGAAGTGACCGGAGGTAGGCCCCACAGTCGCAGCGGACCCCCTCGTCTAGCATCCTCCTCCTGGTGTTGTAGATGGAGGTCTTGGCAAGCGCCAGGAGGAGGTTGACGAGGAGGTCTCGCGACTTTGTGGGGCCACGGATAGGGTGCCCAAAAAGAAAAAGGTGGGGGGAAAAGTGCAGCCAGAACCTCAATAAGAGGTTCTGGAGGAGCCGGAATAGGGGCTGCAGCCTGGCGCACTCTAGGTAGGCGTGCGCCAGGTCCTCCCTCTCGCCGCAGAAAGGACAGGCGTCGGGCACGGGGAGGAACCGCGCCAGGTACACGCCCGTGCTCACGGCTCCGTGAAGGAGCCGCCAACTAATATCCCCGGCGGGCCGTGGGATCAAGGTGGAATAGAAGCTGGCCCACCGGGGCTCCTCACCCTCCTTCGGTATCAGGTAGTCCCGCCACTTGGTGTCGGGGCGGGACGCGAGGGTGAGGAGATGAATCGTGTGGAGCACGAGCGTGTAGAGCTGCTTCCTCGGCGCGGTTCGAAACGAGACCGGCTGCAAGGTGCGCAGCCGGCTCGGGGTGTGGGGATGGGGAGGCCGGGAGGGCTCACGAAACTGGGGCCCAAGTACTAATTCCGGAGGGCTCGGGGTGAGGGGTGGGCGGGGAGTACCCTCTCGCAGGACCCGCCGCAGGAAACCGAGAGAGGCGGGAGGCAGAGCGGTCCTCACCTCCCGGAGTACGCGCAGGGGGGTCACAGGGGTGGAGAGCCCCATACGCCTGGCGAGCGCACGGGGATCCGCCCAGTCCCCCCCGTCGTAGTCCAGGAGGTCTCCGACTTTGGTGATTTCCGCCAGGACCAATCTCCGGCGCACCGAGGGAGACTCCGCCACCTGCACACGGAGGGCCGAATTGTGAAGCAGGGGCTCCGCGAGGAGATCCTCTCCTTCGGTGGCCACAAAGGACCTGGTCACCCCGAAGAGCTTCCAGGTCCGGAGGAGGTCTTGGTAGAAGGCCGGCAGCTCCGAGAGGTCTCGCGGAAGGCCTCCCCGTTGGAGAAAAGAGAGCTGCCGGTCATATCGAAGCCCCCGGAGGCGGCGGAGGAAGGCGTGCGCCAACGGTCTCCATGCCGGACTACCAGCACCATAAAGGAGTCTCTGCAGGGCCTGGAGGCGGAAGACGTGGACCTGGCTGCGCAAGCAGACCAGGCCCTGCCCTCCGTCCGCCAGGGGAAGACTCAGGACCCCTGCAGAGACCCAGTGCAGTCCTGGCCAGAAAAACCCCAGGGCGAGCCTCTGGAGTCTGGCCAGGATCCCCGGGGCCGGGCTCAGGGTGTTGAGCCGGTGCCAGAGCATGGACAGGACCAGCTGATTTAACATCAGCGCCCTCCCGCGGAGGGAGAGGCAGTGCAGCAGTCCCGTCCACCTCCGCACCCGCTCACTCACCCTGCCCTCCAAATCTTGCCAGTTTTCCGGCGGGGAGGGGTGCGTGGCGGAGAGATAAACGCCCAGATAGAGCAGCGGACCCGCGCTCCACCGGATGGCCTGAAGCGCGGGTGGGAGGGAGCTGACCCGCCACCCGTCCCCGACCACCAGGCCAGAGCTCTTGACCCAGTTGACCCGGGCGGAGGAGGCCGCCGAGTACACGGCTTGGCAAGCCTCCACCCGCACCAGGTCGCCCGGGTCCTGGACCACGAGGAGTACATCGTCGGCGTACGCCGACAGGACCAGCCGCAGCTCCGGCTCTCGGAGCACCAACCCCGTCAACCGCCGCCGGAGGAGACAGAGGAAGGGCTCGATCGCCAGAGCGTACAGCTGACCCGAGAGGGGGCACCCCTGCCGTACTCCCCGCCCGAAGCTGACCGGCTCGGTCAGGGTCCAGTTGAGCCTGACCAAACACTCCGCCTCAGCGTACAGCACCCGGAGAAAACCCACAAACTGGGGACCGAAGCCGAACGCCCGCAGAGTGCCCAGGAGATACCCGTGGTCCATCCTGTCGAACGCCTTCTCCTGGTCCAGGGACAGGAGGGCGAACGACAGACCATCCCTACGGCCTAACTCTAGAAGGTCCCGGACCAAATATAAGTTGTCAAAGATGGTACGGCCCGGGACCGTGTAGGTCTGGTCGGGATGGACCACGTCCGCCAGCACGGACCCCAGCCGCAGCGAGATGGCTTTCGCTACGACCTTATAGTCCGTGCTGAGGAGCGAGACGGGACGCCAGTTCCGAAGGTCGCGGAGGTCCCCCTTCTTCGGCAATAAGGTCAGCACCGCTCGCCTGCACGAAAGAGGGAGGACCCCGCATTGCAAGGACTCGGCCCAGACGATGACGAGGTCCGGGCCGAGGACGTCCCAGAACACGCGGTAGAACTCCACGGTCAGCCCGTCCATGCCCGGAGACTTGTTGGTGGGCATGAGCCGGAGGGCGGCCGAGAACTCGGCCAGAGAGAGAGGCGACTCCAGCCGGTCTCGGTCGCCCGCGCTGACCGTCGGGAGCCCGGTCCAGAGCACCCTGCGGGCTTCGGCTTCGGTGGGATCCGGGGAGAAGAGGTCGGCGTAGAAGGCCCTGGCCCTTCCACGCAGCTCCTCCGGATCCGTGAGGGGGGTGCCATCCGCCGCCAAGAGGCAGGTGACATGCTTTTTGGCCCCCCTCCTTTTCTCCAAGGCGTAGAAGAAGCGGGAGCCGCGATCCATCTCCCGAAGGAGACGGATGCGGGATCGAACGAACGCGCCCCGGGCCCTGAGGTCCTCCAGAGCCCGGAGCTCCTCCCGCTTCTCCCTGTACACTGTGCGGAGGGGTGGATCCTCGGGGCCGGAGGCCAGGCGCCTCTCTAGCTGTAAAACCTCCCGCTCCAACTGCTCTATCACCGCACCCCGCCGCCGGCTGGCGCCCCGGGTGTAGTCCCGGCAGAAGAGCTTGGCGCGCACCTTCCCCACGTCCCACCACCGCCTCGCCGAAGGGAAGGAACGCCGCTGGTCCCGCCAGGCCAGCCAGAACTCCCGGAAGGCCGCCACGAAGCCCGCGTCCTCCAGCAGACTGTTGTTAAAGTGCCAATAGGCCGGCCCGGGCCTCTCCGAACTCAGAGAGGCCGTCACGGTCACCATGTGGTGATCCGAGAACGGGGCCGGCCGGACGCCGGAGGCGCGGGCTTCCGCCAGATAAATCCGGGACAGGTAGAGGCGGTCTATCCGGGAGAAAACGGGCTGCCCTTCCCCCACCCGGACATAGGTGAAGGTGACGTGGTCGTCCGGGTGGTGGGCTCGCCAGACGTCCACCAGGGAGTGCTGATCTACGATCTCCCTGAGGACGCCCGCGGCCATCTGGGATTTCTCGACCCCCGAGCGGTCCTGGTCTTCGAGGGTGGTGTTAAAGTCCCCGCCCAGGACCAGGCATTCATGAGGATCCAGAGTGCCGAGAAAGGCCGCCGCCTGCTGAAAAAAGCACACCCGGTCCGGGCGCGCGTTCGGGGCGTACACGTTCACTAGATTGAGCACGACGCCCTCCACGCGGGCCCGGACGTGCAGCAGGCGGCCCGGCACGACCTCGGCGACCCCCAGCACCTCGGGCCGTAGCCCGGCGGAGAACAGGGTAGCCACCCCAGCCAAACGGGTGCTGAGGTGGCTAAAATACACCCCGTTCCCCCACTCCAGCCGCCAGCTAGCCTCGACGGCTGGAGTCGTGTGGGTCTCCTGCAGGAAGATCACAGAGTACCCCCCCTCCCGAAGGAAGGAGAGCACCTGGCTCCTGCGGAGACCCACCCTACAGCCTCCGGTGTTTAAGGTGGCAATGGTGGTGTACTTCATGAGGAGGGCTGGGGTGGATCCTCATGGGCAGGGGAATGGTCGGGCCCCGGCGGGCCCCGCAGCAACCCATGCTCGGTCCCGAAGGCGAGCAGGGAGCTGCGGAAATTCCGGGCCCGCATGTAGGCCGCCATGCCCTGCCTGTCGGCCCCTTTCCCCTCCCCCAACAGGGCCTTTACGGCCCGGAAGATGAGGTGGAAGTCTCCCCAGCGCTGGAGGGCGAGCTGCACCTTATCCCTGGAGCCACGAGTGTCTCGCAGGAAATGGCGCAGCTCGGCCCCCAGCGCCGAGGGAGACGTGGCAGCCGAGCGGCTGCCGCCCTCCGGTAGGGCCCCTGAAGGAAGTTCGTGGCCCGCGGAGACGGGCGGGTGGGGAGGGCGACGTCGGCGCGATCGCGCCGAGCGACCCGTCTCCGTTCCCGGCCCGGAAGGGGGCGGCGGAGGGGGCAATGCAGCCCCTAGGACAATGGGAGTGGGAGACTCTAGAACCACCCCCCGAGAGTCGTCCGGGTGACTTGATGACGGGACGACCCCGGGGGTGGCAGGAACGATGGGAGTGGAAGGGGCGGGGAACAGGATCGAGACCAGAGTGGGGACTGGGGCTGGAGTCGGGGCAGGGACCGGGATCGGGGCGGGATCGGGGGTTTGGGCCGGGTCAGGGTCGGTGGGTGGGACTGGCACAGGGTGAGGAGTTGGGGTAGGGACAGGGGGCGTTTCTGGGTCCGGGGCTAGGGAGGTCGTGGGGGGAAGGATGGGATCGGGGTCCCCGGCAGCCGAGCTGCCGGGGTGCGGCTCCTCTCGACCTTTGGATGGGATCAAGGGACCGGAGACAGGAGGGGGGCCCTCCTCGACGCCGGGCATGGGCGACTCAACACTTGCGTCACCCACAGCCACGGCGTCGGGCATGTTGGAAACCTCAGACAGGCCCCCCTCTGAAAGGGAAGCCGACCGCACGGTCCCGTCGGCGCCCACTGGCCCGGGGCCCGGCCGCTCGTCGCTGGCCACCGCCCCGGAGGGCTCGGCGGCCTCGGCTGGTGCGCTCTCGGCAGCCGGGCAGATGGGCAGGGTCAGGGGCGCCCCGAGGACCAGAGAGGGGGCTTCCTCCGGGGGAAAAGGGCAGGAAAAGGGAGGGGGCGGCGGGAGCAGAGTGCCGCCCTGATCGAGGCCCGCTGGTAGAGGACCGTCCTCCCCCTGAGTGAACGGGGTCAGGTCCAGGGCCTCAATTTCATCATAAATGGAGGGGAGGGCGGGCCCTTCGGCCCCAGCGGCCTCCCCACCGGACCCCGGGGCAGCAAGCGCCGCGGCGTCGGTGGTGGCAGAGGTGGGGGGGTCCGATGGTGTGGGGGCCTGAGGGGCTCCTGCAGTGGCCCCCTCGCAAGGAGGGTGAATGGGAGGGACGGGGTCATCCCGCCCTGCTGCCGTGGCCTTGGTGGACGGCTCCTCCCGCTGGGCTCTATCCGGGGTCACGGCCAAGGGGGTCTTGGTCGTCGCCGCCCGCGGCAGCTTCCGGGGGGCTACCTCCCGCTCCCCATCGGAGGGAGGGGAGCGGGCCCGTGGCCTGCGGGCGGCACGCTTCCCCCGGACGAGCACCCAGCCCTCCAAGGTGGAGCTGGAGGTGAAGGGCCAGTCCGTTGGAGCGGGGCCAGGGGCTGAGGGAGTCGGAGTCTGGGGTGGGACAACGGGGGGAGGGGAAACCTCCCCCTGGGGCGGGCCCTCCCTCTCAGCTACAGAGGACCCCGTCACCCCCTCCCCTGTAGAGGGAGGGGCGGCAGGAGCGGCGGTGGCGGCCGGGCGACCCGGGGCACCGGCGTTGATGGGGCCGGACCCCTCTCGGGGCCCGGGGGTCCCGGGCTCCCCCTCAGTCCGGGCCAGGGGGCAGTCCCTCCGGACGTGCCCCGTCGCCCGGCAGAGGAAGCACCGGGCCTCCCCCGTCGAGTAATGAACCCGGTGATAAGCCCTCGGTGGGGCACTAGAAAGGAGCCCTCCAAGGGCGCTCCGCCACGTGCCACGGCCGGCGATACCTGGAGTTGTACCTGCCGACGGAAGGATAGTATATGGCGGAGGACGGGGTCCTTATAGCCCGAGGAGAGGGGGGTAATGGCGGAGATGGGCTTCCCCAGGGTGGAGAGGGCGGGAAGCAGGGCAGCGTTGGGGAGGCTGGGCTCGACAGAGGTGAGGACCACCCGTACGCCCAGGTCCTCTAGTGGCTCGAGGGGCACGAACACGCCTCCCACCGACATGCCCTTCTCCACTGCCTCTTGGGCGGCGGCCTCCGATGCTAGGAAGAACACCATCTTCCCATACATTTTGGAGGCCGCCACGATGTTCCGGGGGCCCACCACCCGCGCCAGCGCTCGCGCGTAGGTTTCCCCATTAGGCGAGGCTGGCACCAGGTGGCACCGGATCCCGTGCCTCCTGGTGAGGGAGTGGAAAGGGCCCGGCCCCCCAGAGATGGCAGCGGAGGCAGCGGGCGGGGCGGTCGGCGGGGCGGCGGCCACCTGGGCGTACGCCCTGTGGGCCGGAGGGCCCGCAGAGCTGGTGGAGGGGATGGCCGGGGAACGGGGGGCCGCGGCAGATGTCGACGCCGCGGCCGGGGGGGCGGCCCCGCCCACGGGAGGTGTCGATTTCCGGGCGGGGCCCTTTCCCTTCTTTTTCCCCTGGCCCTTCTTGCCAGGGGGAGGGGCGGCCACGGCAGCGGCAGGGACCGGGCAGGGGCCGGTCGAGAGGGTGGCCGCAGGAGTGGACAGGGGCGACGGCAAGGGAGGGGGAGGGATCGGGGGAGTGGGGGCTGAAGGAGGGGCAGGGGTAGGAACAGGGGCAGGGGTCCCCTCCATGATGGTATGGGGAGAGGAGGAGGCCCTATAGGGGTAAGGACAGGAAATGACCACTCCTCCCTGCTGAACTATGGACAGGAGAGGAGGGTCTGGCAGAGGGGGTAGGTATAGGAAGGGGCTAAACCCCTCCTCCCTGCTGAACTGTGGACAGGAGAGGAGGGTCTGGCGGAGGGGGTAGGGATAGGAAGGGACTAACCCCTCCTCCCTGCTGAACTGTGGACAGGAGAGGAGGGTCTGGCGGAGGGGGTAGGTATAGGAAAAGGGCTAACCCCTCCTCCCCGCTGGGCTGCGAGTGGGAGAGGAGGGTTCAATGCGGGGGAACAGGTAAGGGAAAGGGGCTAACCACTCCTCCCCGCGGGGCTGCGAGCGGGAGAGGAGGGCGCCCCAAGGCACGAGAAGGGGAAGTGGGGGCAACCGCTCCTCCCCGCTAGGCTGGAGGCGGGGGAGGAGGGTGCCGGCAGGGGTCAGGGGTGGACAGTGGGGACAAAGCAAAAGGTCCGGCTCCTCCGGCTGCACTAGGAGGAGAGGGGGCTACAAAATCATGGGGTGGGGGGTGAAAGTGCGACTGATGGGAGGGGGGGGCACAGGCACCTCAAGGGGGACCGTAGGTACACGCGATGGAGGGGGGGGGGAGAACTAGGGAGGACCGGGGAGTAAAGGGCCTGGATAGGAACACAAAATGGAGGCTAAGGGTAAAAGGCTGGGTGGGAACCAAACTGAGCTGCAAAGTTTGGGGCGGGGCCAGGGACAAAGGCTGAAGGGTTAGGGAAGGAAAGCTAACAGAAAGGAATCCTTGGGGAAAGTAGGTATGGGCGGGGCAGACCAGGGGGAGGGAGTAACTAAACTATAGAAGCAATTGGGGGGGGCAGGGAAAGGGTTGAGGGGGTGGGGACCCCCACCAGCCAAACGCAGCTGGGGGGTGGGGGGAGTGGGGGGGGGGTGGGGGGTAGGAAAAAAGTCCAAAGTGGGAGGCGTGCACCCACAGGTGCCTGTGTAGCACAGACCTCTCTGCTCAGTCCCCTCTGCTCAGTCCCAGATGGTAGAGGTAACAGGGAGGCCAACCCCACGTCGAGGGGTGAAGAGCAGGTCCGGAGGTGGATGGGTCGGTGGAGGGGGCAGCGGTGGGGGTGGTGGTGGTCGGGGGAGCAGATGGGCGGGGGGGGCCGTGCCTCTCCCCCGCACTCCCCCCAGCGACAGCGATTCCACCACCCCAAGAGCGCAGATGACAGAGTCACTCAGTCCAGTTGCAAAACCCCCTCCACAAAGTCCTTGGATGGACGACTCTTTTCCTCACCTCCTCGACGGCAGCGGTGGTTTCGGGGTGGCGGTGAGCAGCAGCAGGATTGTCGAGAGGCCCGGTGGTGGCGATGGTGGTGGTGGTGGTGAAGTTGTCTGGGCCTCTCCCCCCCCCCAGAAACAGTGGGGGGGGGGAAGGGGGGGTAGGCCAGCAGGCCTCCCCCCCACTCAGCAGCAGTCCTGGTTGGTGAAGTGGTGGGGGGAGCTCAACCCGGCTGGTAGTGAAGTGAGGCAGTCCAAGGGGGGAGCTCCCAAAGTGATGGCAGCCCCAGGGAAACAGTGGGGTGTGTGGGGGTGAGAGAGGCCTGGCAGCAGTGGCAGGCCCAGATGGAGGGGGAAGGCAGGGGCTTCAGGGGGCAAGAGTGGTGGTAGTAGCAGCAGCAGCAGCCCCTGCACCCCTAGGACCCCTGGTGGGGCCTTCCCCTAGGCCCTGCAGCCTGGGGGTTTCTAGGCTGGAACTCCCCTGGCTCCTTCTGCCTTGCCCTCAGAGAAGGTGTGGCATCTATTTGGGTACCCGAGGAGTGGGCGGGCCTAGGCCCGCCCAGAACTAAAGTCCCTCCCCCAGCCTGGCGGGAGGGACACTAGGCCCGGGGCCAACTAAATACGGGGGACAACTAATGACAAAAAGGCGGGGAGTGCGTGAGGGTCACAGGTTCAAAACCAGGGTATAGGACGGGGACACCGAGCAGAGAACCCCGCACAGCGCCCACTGCTCCGCGAAGCCATCGAGGGAGCCAGTGGACGCTGCCCAGTGGAACTCTGCCCGGATGCGTGCCTGGAGAAGTGACCGGAGGTAGGCCCCACAGTCGCAGCGGACCCCCTCGTCTAGCATCCCCCTCCTGGTGTTGTAGATGGAGGTTTTGGCAAGCGCCAGGAGGAGGTTGACGAGGAGGTCTCGCGACTTTGTGGGGCCACGGATAGGGTGCCCAAAAAGAAAAAGGTGGGGGGAAAAGTGCAGCCAGAACCTCAATAAGAGGTTCTGGAGGAGCCGGAATAGGGGCTGCAGCCTGGCGCACTCTAGGTAGGCGTGCGCCAGGTCCTCCCTCTCGCCGCAGAAAGGACAGGCGTCGGGCACGGGGAGGAACCGCGCCAGGTACACGCCCGTGCTCACGGCTCCGTGAAGGAGCCGCCAACTAATATCCCCGGCGGGCCGTGGGATCAAGGTGGAATAGAAGCTGGCCCACCGGGGCTCCTCACCCTCCTTCGGTATCAGGTAGTCCCGCCACTTGGTGTCGGGGCGGGACGCGAGGGTGAGGAGATGAATCGTGTGGAGCACGAGCGTGTAGAGCTGCTTCCTCGGCGCGGTTCGAAACGAGACCGGCTGCAAGGTGCGCAGCCGGCTCGGGGTGTGGGGATGGGGAGGCCGGGAGGGCTCACGAAACTGGGGCCCAAGTACTAATTCCGGAGGGCTCGGGGTGAGGGGTGGGCGGGGAGTACCCTCTCGCAGGACCCGCCGCAGGAAACCGAGAGAGGCGGGAGGCAGAGCGGTCCTCACCTCCCGGAGTACGCGCAGGGGGGTCACAGGGGTGGAGAGCCCCATACGCCTGGCGAGCGCACGGGGATCCGCCCAGTCCCCCCCGTCGTAGTCCAGGAGGTCTCCGACTTTGGTGATTTCCGCCAGGACCAATCTCCGGCGCACCGAGGGAGACTCCGCCACCTGCACACGGAGGGCCGAATTGTGAAGCAGGGGCTCCGCGAGGAGATCCTCTCCTTCGGTGGCCACAAAGGACCTGGTCACCCCGAAGAGCTTCCAGGTCCGGAGGAGGTCTTGGTAGAAGGCCGGCAGCTCCGAGAGGTCTCGCGGAAGGCCTCCCCGTTGGAGAAAAAAGAGCTGCCGGTCATATCGAAGCCCCCGGAGGCGGCGGAGGAAGGCGTGCGCCAACGGTCTCCATGCCGGACTACCAGCACCATAAAGGAGTCTCTGCAGGGCCTGGAGGCGGAAGACGTGGACCTGGCTGCGCAAGCAGACCAGGCCCTGCCCTCCGTCCGCCAGGGGAAGACTCAGGACCCCTGCAGAGACCCAGTGCAGTCCTGGCCAGAAAAACCCCAGGGCGAGCCTCTGGAGTCTGGCCAGGATCCCCGGGGCCGGGCTCAGGGTGTTGAGCCGGTGCCAGAGCATGGACAGGACCAGCTGATTTAACACCAGCGCCCTCCCGCGGAGGGAGAGGCAGTGCAGCAGTCCCGTCCACCTCCGCACCCGCTCACTCACCCTGCCCTCCAAATCTTGCCAGTTTTCCGGCGGGGAGGGGTGCGTGGCGGAGAGATAAACGCCCAGATAGAGCAGCGGACCCGCGCTCCACCGGATGGCCTGAAGCGCGGGTGGGAGGGAGCTGACCCGCCACCCGTCCCCGACCACCAGGCCAGAGCTCTTGACCCAGTTGACCCGGGCGGAGGAGGCCGCCGAGTACACGGCTTGGCAAGCCTCCACCCGCACCAGGTCGCCCGGGTCCTGGACCACGAGGAGTACATCGTCGGCGTACGCCGACAGGACCAGCCGCAGCTCCGGCTCTCGGAGCACCAACCCCGTCAACCTCCGCCGGAGGAGACAGAGGAAGGGCTCGATCGCCAGAGCGTACAGCTGACCCGAGAGGGGGCACCCCTGCCGTACTCCCCGCCCGAAGCTGACCGGCTCGGTCAGGGTCCAGTTGAGCCTGACCAAACACTCCGCCTCAGCGTACAGCACCCGGAGAAAACCCACAAACTGGGGACCGAAGCCGAACGCCCGCAGAGTGCCCAGGAGATACCCGTGGTCCATCCTGTCGAACGCCTTCTCCTGGTCCAGGGACAGGAGGGCGAACGACAGACCATCCCTACGGCCTAACTCTAGAAGGTCCCGGACCAAATATAAGTTGTCAAAGATGGTACGGCCCGGGACCGTGTAGGTCTGGTCAGGATGGACCACGTCCGCCAGCACGGACCCCAGCCGCAGCGAGATGGCTTTCGCTACGACCTTATAGTCCGTGCTGAGGAGCGAGACGGGACGCCAGTTCCGAAGGTCGCGGAGGTCCCCCTTCTTCGGCAATAAGGTCAGCACCGCTCGCCTGCACGAAAGAGGGAGGACCCCGCATTGCAAGGACTCGGCCCAGACGATGACGAGGTCCGGGCCGAGGACGTCCCAGAACCCGCGGTAGAACTCCACGGTCAGCCCGTCCATGCCCGGAGACTTGTTGGTGGGCATGAGCCGGAGGGCGGCCGAGAGCTCGGCCAGAGAGAGAGGCGACTCCAGCCGGTCTCGGTCGCCCGCGCTGACCGTCGGGAGCCCGGTCCAGAGCACCCTGCGGGCTTCGGCTTCGGTGGGATCCGGGGAGAAGAGGTCGGCGTAGAAGGCCCTGGCCCTTCCACGCAGCTCCTCCGGATCCGTGAGGGGGGTGCCATCCGCCGCCAAGAGGCAGGTGACATGCTTTTTGGCCCCCCTCCTTTTCTCCAAGGCGTAGAAGAAGCGGGAGCCGCGATCCATCTCCCGAAGGAGACGGATGCGGGATCGAACGAACGCGCCCCGGGCCCTGAGGTCCTCCAGAGCCCGGAGCTCCTCCCGCTTCTCCCTGTACACTGTGCGGAGGGGTGGATCCTCGGGGCCGGAGGCCAGGCGCCTCTCTAGCTGTAAAACCTCCCGCTCCAACTGCTCTATCACCGCACCCCGCCGCCGGCTGGCGCCCCGGGTGTAGTCCCGGCAGAAGAGCTTGGCGCGCACCTTCCCCACGTCCCACCACCGCCTCGCCGAAGGGAAGGAACGCCGCTGGTCCCGCCAGGCCAGCCAGAACTCCCGGAAGGCCGCCACGAAGCCCGCGTCCTCCAGCAGACTGTTGTTAAAGTGCCAATAGGCCGGCCCGGGCCTCTCCGAACTCAGAGAGGCCGTCACGGTCACCATGTGGTGATCCGAGAACGGGGCCGGCCGGACGCCGGAGGCGCGGGCTTCCGCCAGATAAATCCGGGACAGGTAGAGGCGGTCTATCCGGGAGAAAACGGGCTGCCCTTCCCCCACCCGGACATAGGTGAAGGTGACGTGGTCGTCCGGGTGGTGGGCTCGCCAGACGTCCACCAGGGAGTGCTGATCTACGATCTCCCTGAGGACGCCCGCGGCCATCTGGGATTTCTCGACCCCCGAGCGGTCCTGGTCTTCGAGGGTGGTGTTAAAGTCCCCGCCCAGGACCAGGCATTCATGAGGATCCAGAGTGCCGAGAAAGGCCGCCGCCTGCTGAAAAAAGCACACCCGGTCCGGGCGCGCGTTCGGGGCGTACACGTTCACTAGATTGAGCACGACGCCCTCCACGCGGGCCCGGACGTGCAGCAGGCGGCCCGGCACGACCTCGGCGACCCCCAGCACCTCGGGCCGTAGCCCGGCGGAGAACAGGGTAGCCACCCCAGCCAAACGGGTGCTGAGGTGGCTAAAATACACCCCGTTCCCCCACTCCAGCCGCCAGCTAGCCTCGACGGCTGGAGTCGTGTGGGTCTCCTGCAGGAAGATCACAGAGTACCCCCCCTCCCGAAGGAAGGAGAGCACCTGGCTCCTGCGGAGACCCACCCTACAGCCTCCGGTGTTTAAGGTGGCAATGGTGGTGTACTTCATGAGGAGGGCTGGGGTGGATCCTCATGGGCAGGGGAATGGTCGGGCCCCGGCGGGCCCCGCAGCAACCCATGCTCGGTCCCGAAGGCGAGCAGGGAGCTGCGGAAATTCCGGGCCCGCATGTAGGCCGCCATGCCCTGCCTGTCGGCCCCTTTCCCCTCCCCCAACAGGGCCTTTACGGCCCGGAAGATGAGGTGGAAGTCTCCCCAGCGCTGGAGGGCGAGCTGCACCTTATCCCTGGAGCCACGAGTGTCTCGCAGGAAATGGCGCAGCTCGGCCCCCAGCGCCGAGGGAGACGTGGCAGCCAAGCGGCTGCCGCCCTCCGGTAGGGCCCCTGAAGGAAGTTCGTGGCCCGCGGAGACGGGCGGGTGGAGAGGGCGACGTCGGCGCGATCGCGCCGAGCGACCCGTCTCCGTTCCCGGCCCGGAAGGGGGCGGCGGAGGGGGCAATGCAGCCCCTAGGACAATGGGAGTGGGAGACTCTAGAACCACCCCCCGAGAGTCGTCCGGGTGACTCGATGACGGGACGACCCCGGGGGTGGCAGGAACGATGGGAGTGGAAGGGGCGGGGAACAGGATCGAGACCAGAGTGGGGACTGGGGCTGGAGTCGGGGCAGGGACCGGGATCGGGGCGGGATCGGGGGGTTGGGCCGGGTCAGGGTCGGTGGGTGGGACTGGCACAGGGTGAGGAGTTGGGGTAGGGACAGGGGGCGTTTCTGGGTCCGGGGCCAGGGAGGTCGTGGGGGGAAGGATGGGATCGGGGTCCCCGGCAGCCGAGCTGCCGGGGTGCGGCTCCTCTCGACCTTTGGATGGGATCAAGGGACCGGAGACAGGAGGGGGGCCCTCCTCGACGCCGGGCATGGGCGACTCAACACTTGCGTCACCCACAGCCACGGCATCGGGCACGTTGGAGACCTTAGACGGGCCCCCCTCTGAAGGGGAAGCCGACCGCACGGTCCCGTCGGCGCCCACTGGCCCGGGGCCCGGCCGTTCGTCGCTGGCCGCCGCCCCGGAGGGCTCGGCGGCCTCGGCTGGTACGCTCTCGGCAGCCGGGCAGATGGGCAGGGTCAGGGGCGCCCCGAGGACCAGAGCGGGGGCTTCCTCCGGGGGAAAAGGGCAGGAAAAGGGAGGGGGCGGCGGGAGCAGAGTGCCGCCCTGATCGAGGCCCGCTGGTAGAGGACCGTCCTCCCCCTGAGTGAACGGGGTCAGGTCCAGGGCCTCAATTTCATCATAAATGGAGGGGAGGGCGGGCCCTTCGGCCCCAGCGGCCTCCCCACCGGACCCCGGGGCAGCAAGCGCCGCGGCGTCGGTGGTAGCAGAGGTGGGGGGGTCCAATGGTGTGGGGGCCTGAGGGGCTCCCGCAGTGGCCCCCTCGCAAGGAGGGTGAATGGGAGGGACGGGGTCATCCCGCCCTGCTGCCGTGGCCTTGGTGGACGGCTCCTCCCGCTGGGCTCTATCCGGGGTCACGGCCGAGGGGGTCTTGGTCGTCGCCGCCCGCGGCAGCTTCCGGGGGGCTACCTCCCGCTCCCCATCGGAGGGAGGGGAGCGGGCCCGTGGCCTGCGGGCGGCACGCTTCCCCCGGACGAGCACCCAGCCCTCCAAGGTGGAGGTGGAGGTGGAGGGCCGGTCCGTTGGAGCGGGGCCAGGGGCTGAGGGAGTTGGAGTCGGGACAACGGGGGGAGGGGAAACCTCCCCCTGGGGCGGGCCCTCCCTCTCGGCTACAGAGGACCCCGTCACCCCCTCCCCTGTAGAGGGAGGGGCGGCAGGAGCGGCGGTGGCGGCCGGGCGACCCGGGGCACCGGCGTTGATGGGGCCGGACCCCTCTCGGGGCCCGGGGGTCCCGGGCTCCCCCTCAGTCCGGGCCAGGGGGCAGTCCCTCCGGACGTGCCCCGTCGCCCGGCAGAGGAAGCACCGGGCCTCCCCCGTCGAGTAATGAACCCGGTGATAAGCCCCTCGGTGGGGCACTAGAAAGGAGCCCTCCAAGGGCGCTCCGCCACGTGCCACGGCCGGCGATACCTGGAGTTGTACCTGCCGACGGAAGGATAGTATATGGCGGAGGACGGGGTCCTTATAGCCCGAGGAGAGGGGGGTAATGGCGGAGATGGGCTTCCCCAGGGTGGAGAGGGCGGGAAGCAGGGCAGCGTTGGGGAGGCTGGGCTCGACAGAGGTGAGGACCACCCGTACGCCCAGGTCCTCTAGTGGCTCGAGGGGCACGAACACGCCTCCCACCGACATGCCCTTCTCCACTGCCTCTTGGGCGGCGGCCTCCGATGCTAGGAAGAACACCATCTTCCCATACATTTTGGAGGCCGCCACGATGTTCCGGGGGCCCACCACCCGCGCCAGCGCTCGCGCGTAGGTTTCCCCATTAGGCGAGGCTGGCACCAGGTGGCACCGGATCCCGTGCCTCCTGGTGAGGGAGTGGAAAGGGCCCGGCCCCCCAGAGATGGCAGCGGAGGCAGCGGGCGGGGCGGTCGGCGGGGCGGCGGCCACCTGGGCGTACGCCCTGTGGGCCGGAGGGCCCGCAGAGCTGGTGGAGGGGATGGCCGGGGAACGGGGGGCCGCGGCAGATGTCGACGCCGCGGCCGGGGGGGCGGCCCCGCCCACGGGAGGTGTCGATTTCCGGGCGGGGCCCTTTCCCTTCTTTTTCCCCTGGCCCTTCTTGCCAGGGGGAGGGGCGGCCACGGCAGCGGCAGGGACCGGGCAGGGGCCGGTCGAGAGGGTGGCCGCAGGAGTGGACAGGGGCGACGGCAAGGGAGGGGGAGGGATCGGGGGAGTGGGGGCTGAAGGAGGGGCAGGGGTAGGAACAGGGGCAGGGGTCCCCTCCATGATGGTATGGGGAGAGGAGGAGGCCCTATAGGGGTAAGGACAGGAAATGACCACTCCTCCCTGCTGAACTATGGACAGGAGAGGAGGGTCTGGCAGAGGGGGTAGGTATAGGAAGGGGCTAAACCCCTCCTCCCTGCTGAACTGTGGACAGGAGAGGAGGGTCTGGCGGAGGGGGTAGGGATAGGAAGGGACTAACCCCTCCTCCCTGCTGAACTGTGGACAGGAGAGGAGGGTCTGGCGGAGGGGGTAGGTATAGGAAAAGGGCTAACCCCTCCTCCCCGCTGGGCTGCGAGTGGGAGAGGAGGGTTCAATGCGGGGGAACAGGTAAGGGAAAGGGGCTAACCACTCCTCCCCGCGGGGCTGCGAGCGGGAGAGGAGGGCGCCCCAAGGCACGAGAAGGGGAAGTGGGGGCAACCGCTCCTCCCCGCTAGGCTGGAGGCGGGGGAGGAGGGTGCCGGCAGGGGTCAGGGGTGGACAGTGGGGACAAAGCAAAAGGTCCGGCTCCTCCGGCTGCACTAGGAGGAGAGGGGGCTACAAAATCATGGGGTGGGGGGTGAAAGTGCGACTGATGGGAGGGGGGGGGCACAGGCACCTCAAGGGGGACCGTAGGTACACGCGATGGAGGGGGGGGGGGAGAACTAGGGAGGACCAGGGAGTAAAGGGCCTGGATAGGAACACAAAATGGAGGCTAAGGGTAAAAGGCTGGGTGGGAACCAAACTGAGCTGCAAAGTTTGGGGCGGGGCCAGGGACAAAGGCTGAAGGGTTAGGGAAGGAAAGCTAACAGAAAGGAATCCTTGGGGAAGGTAGGTATGGGCGGGGCAGACCAGGGGGAGGGAGTAACTAAACTATAGAAGCAATTGGGGGGGGCAGGGAAAGGGTTGAGGGGGTGGGGACCCCCACCAGCCAAACGCAGCTGGGGGGTGGGGGGGGGGGGTAGGAAAAAAGTCCAAAGTGGGAGGCGTGCACCCACAGGTGCCTGTGTAGCACAGTCCTCTCTGCTCAGTCCCAGATGGTAGAGGTAACAGGGAGGCCAACCCCACGTCGAGGGGTGAAGAGCAGGTCCGGAGGTGGATGGGTCGGTGGAGGGGGCAGCGGTGGGGGTGGGGGTGGTCGGGGGAGCAGATGGGCGGGGGGGGCCGTGCCTCTCCCCCGCACTCCCCCCAGCGACAGCGATTCCACCACCCCAAGAGCGCAGATGACAGAGTCACTCAGTCCAGTTGCAAAACCCCCTCCACAAAGTCCTTGGATGGACGACTCTTTTCCTCACCTCCTCGACGGCAGCGGTGGTTTCGGGGTGGCGGTGAGCAGCAGCAGGATTGTCGAGAGGCCCGGTGGTGGCGATGGTGGTGGTGGTGGTGAAGTTGTCTGGGCCTCTCCCCCCCCCCAGAAACAGTGGGGGGGGGAAGGGGGGGTAGGCCAGCAGGCCTCCCCCCCACTCAGCAGCAGTCCTGGTTGGTGAAGTGGTGGGGGGAGCTCAACCCGGCTGGTAGTGAAGTGAGGCAGTCCAAGGGGGGAGCTCCCAAAGTGATGGCAGCCCCAGGGAAACAGTGGGGTGTGTGGGGGTGAGAGAGGCCTGGCAGCAGTGGCAGGCCCAGATGGAGGGGGAAGGCAGGGGCTTCAGGGGGCAAGAGTGGTGGTAGTAGCAGCAGCAGCAGCCCCTGCACCCCTAGGACCCCTGGTGGGGCCTTCCCCTAGGCCCTGCAGCCTGGGGGTTTCTAGGCTGGAACTCCCCTGGCTCCTTCTGCCTTGCCCTCAGAGAAGGTGTGGCATCTATTTGGGTACCCGAGGAGTGGGCGGGCCTAGGCCCGCCCAGAACTAAAGTCCCTCCCCCAGCCTGGCGGGAGGGACACTAGGCCCGGGGCCAACTAAATACGGGGGACAACTAATGACAAAAAGGCGGGGAGTGCGTGGGGGTCACAGGTTCAAAACCAGGGTATAGGACGGGGACACCGAGCAGAGAACCCCGCACAGCGCCCACTGCTCCGCGAAGCCATCGAGGGAGCCAGTGGACGCTGCCCAGTGGAACTCTGCCCGGATGCGTGCCTGGAGAAGTGACCGGAGGTAGGCCCCACAGTCGCAGCGGACCCCCTCGTCTAGCATCCTCCTCCTGGTGTTGTAGATGGAGGTCTTGGCAAGCGCCAGGAGGAGGTTGACGAGGAGGTCTCGCGACTTTGTGGGGCCACGGATAGGGTGCCCAAAAAGAAAAAGGTGGGGGGAAAAGTGCAGCCAGAACCTCAATAAGAGGTTCTGGAGGAGCCGGAATAGGGGCTGCAGCCTGGCGCACTCTAGGTAGGCGTGCGCCAGGTCCTCCCTCTCGCCGCAGAAAGGACAGGCGTCGGGCACGGGGAGGAACCGCGCCAGGTACACGCCCGTGCTCACGGCTCCGTGAAGGAGCCGCCAACTAATATCCCCGGCGGGCCGTGGGATCAAGGTGGAATAGAAGCTGGCCCACCGGGGCTCCTCACCCTCCTTCGGTATCAGGTAGTCCCGCCACTTGGTGTCGGGGCGGGACGCGAGGGTGAGGAGATGAATCGTGTGGAGCACGAGCGTGTAGAGCTGCTTCCTCGGCGCGGTTCGAAACGAGACCGGCTGCAAGGTGCGCAGCCGGCTCGGGGTGTGGGGATGGGGAGGCCGGGAGGGCTCACGAAACTGGGGCCCAAGTACTAAGTCCGGAGGGCTCGGGGTGAGGGGTGGGCGGGGAGTACCCTCTCGCAGGACCCGCCGCAGGAAACCGAGAGAGGCGGGAGGCAGAGCGGTCCTCACCTCCCGGAGTACGCGCAGGGGGGTCACAGGGGTGGAGAGCCCCATACGCCTGGCGAGCGCACGGGGATCCGCCCAGTCCCCCCCGTCGTAGTCCAGGAGGTCTCCGACTTTGGTGATTTCCGCCAGGACCAATCTCCGGCGCACCGAGGGAGACTCCGCCACCTGCACACGGAGGGCCGAATTGTGAAGCAGGGGCTCCGCGAGGAGATCCTCTCCTTCGGTGGCCACAAAGGACCTGGTCACCCCGAAGAGCTTCCAGGTCCGGAGGAGGTCTTGGTAGAAGGCCGGCAGCTCCGAGAGGTCTCGCGGAAGGCCTCCCCGTTGGAGAAAAAAGAGCTGCCGGTCATATCGAAGCCCCCGGAGGCGGCGGAGGAAGGCGTGCGCCAACGGTCTCCATGCCGGACTACCAGCACCATAAAGGAGTCTCTGCAGGGCCTGGAGGCGGAAGACGTGGACCTGGCTGCGCAAGCAGACCAGGCCCTGCCCTCCGTCCGCCAGGGGAAGACTCAGGACCCCTGCAGAGACCCAGTGCAGTCCCGGCCAGAAAAACCCCAGGGCGAGCCTCTGGAGTCTGGCCAGGATCCCCGGGGCCGGGCTCAGGGTGTTGAGCCGGTGCCAGAGCATGGACAGGACCAGCTGATTTAACACCAGCGCCCTCCCGCGGAGGGAGAGGCAGTGCAGCAGTCCCGTCCACCTCCGCACCCGCTCACTCACCCTGCCCTCCAAATCTTGCCAGTTTTCCGGCGGGGAGGGGTGCGTGGCGGAGAGATAAACGCCCAGATAGAGCAGCGGACCCGCGCTCCACCGGATGGCCTGAAGCGCGGGTGGGAGGGAGCTGACCCGCCACCCGTCCCCGACCACCAGGCCAGAGCTCTTGACCCAGTTGACCCGGGCGGAGGAGGCCGCCGAGTACACGGCTTGGCAAGCCTCCACCCGCACCAGGTCGCCCGGGTCCTGGACCACGAGGAGTACATCGTCGGCGTACGCCGACAGGACCAGCCGCAGCTCCGGCTCTCGGAGCACCAACCCCGTCAACCTCCGCCGGAGGAGACAGAGGAAGGGCTCGATCGCCAGAGCGTACAGCTGACCCGAGAGGGGGCACCCCTGCCGTACTCCCCGCCCGAAGCTGACCGGCTCGGTCAGGGTCCAGTTGAGCCTGACCAAACACTCCGCCTCAGCGTACAGCACCCGGAGAAAACCCACAAACTGGGGACCGAAGCCGAACGCCCGCAGAGTGCCCAGGAGATACCCGTGGTCCATCCTGTCGAACGCCTTCTCCTGGTCCAGGGACAGGAGGGCGAACGACAGACCATCCCTACGCCCTAACTCTAGAAGGTCCCGGACCAAATATAAGTTGTCAAAGATGGTACGGCCCGGGACCGTGTAGGTCTGGTCGGGATGGACCACGTCCGCCAGCACGGACCCCAGCCGCAGCGAGATGGCTTTCGCTACGACCTTATAGTCCGTGCTGAGGAGCGAGACGGGACGCCAGTTCCGAAGGTCGCGGAGGTCCCCCTTCTTCGGCAATAAGGTCAGCACCGCTCGCCTGCACGAAAGAGGGAGGACCCCGCATTGCAAGGACTCGGCCCAGACGATGACGAGGTCCGGGCCGAGGACGTCCCAGAACACGCGGTAGAACTCCACGGTCAGCCCGTCCATGCCCGGAGACTTGTTGGTGGGCATGAGCCGGAGGGCGGCCGAGAGCTCGGCCAGAGAGAGAGGCGACTCCAGCCGGTCTCGGTCGCCCGCGCTGACCGTCGGGAGCCCGGTCCAGAGCACCCTGCGGGCTTCGGCTTCGGTGGGATCCGGGGAGAAGAGGTCGGCGTAGAAGGCCCTGGCCCTTCCACGCAGCTCCTCCGGATCCGTGAGGGGGGTGCCATCCGCCGCCAAGAGGCAGGTGACATGCTTTTTGGCCCCCCTCCTTTTCTCCAAGGCGTAGAAGAAGCGGGAGCCGCGATCCATCTCCCGAAGGAGACGGATGCGGGATCGAACGAACGCGCCCCGGGCCCTGAGGTCCTCCAGAGCCCGGAGCTCCTCCCGCTTCTCCCTGTACACTGTGCGGAGGGGTGGATCCTCGGGGCCGGAGGCCAGGCGCCTCTCTAGCTGTAAAACCTCCCGCTCCAACTGCTCTATCACCGCACCCCGCCGCCGGCTGGCGCCCCGGGTGTAGTCCCGGCAGAAGAGCTTGGCGCGCACCTTCCCCACGTCCCACCACCGCCTCGCCGAAGGGAAGGAACGCCGCTGGTCCCGCCAGGCCAGCCAGAACTCCCGGAAGGCCGCCACGAAGCCCGCGTCCTCCAGCAGACTGTTGTTAAAGTGCCAATAGGCCGGCCCGGGCCTCTCCGAACTCAGAGAGGCCGTCACGGTCACCATGTGGTGATCCGAGAACGGGGCCGGCCGGACGCCGGAGGCGCGGGCTTCCGCCAGATAAATCCGGGACAGGTAGAGGCGGTCTATCCGGGAGAAAACGGGCTGCCCTTCCCCCACCCGGACATAGGTGAAGGTGACGTGGTCGTCCGGGTGGTGGGCTCGCCAGACGTCCACCAGGGAGTGCTGATCTACGATCTCCCTGAGGACGCCCGCGGCCGTCTGGGATTTCTCGACCCCCGAGCGGTCCTGGTCTTCGAGGGTGGTGTTAAAGTCCCCGCCCAGGACCAGGCATTCATGAGGATCCAGAGTGCCGAGAAAGGCCGCCGCCTGCTGAAAAAAGCACACCCGGTCCGGGCGCGCGTTCGGGGCGTACACGTTCACTAGATTGAGCACGACGCCCTCCACGCGGGCCCGGACGTGCAGCAGGCGGCCCGGCACGACCTCGGCGACCCCCAGCACCTCGGGCCGTAGCCCGGCGGAGAACAGGGTAGCCACCCCAGCCAAACGGGTGCTGAGGTGGCTAAAATACACCCCGTTCCCCCACTCCAGCCGCCAGCTAGCCTCGACGGCTGGAGTCGTGTGGGTCTCCTGCAGGAAGATCACAGAGTACCCCCCCTCCCGAAGGAAGGAGAGCACCTGGCTCCTGCGGAGACCCACCCTACAGCCTCCGGTATTTAAGGTGGCAATGGTGGTGTACTTCATGAGGAGGGCTGGGGTGGATCCTCATGGGCAGGGGAATGGTCGGGCCCCGGCGGGCCCCGCAGCAACCCATGCTCGGTCCCGAAGGCGAGCAGGGAGCTGCGGAAATTCCGGGCCCGCATGTAGGCCGCCATGCCCTGCCTGTCGGCCCCTTTCCCCTCCCCCAACAGGGCCTTTACGGCCCGGAAGATGAGGTGGAAGTCTCCCCAGCGCTGGAGGGCGAGCTGCACCTTATCCCTGGAGCCACGAGTGTCTCGCAGGAAATGGCGCAGCTCGGCCCCCAGCGCCGAGGGAGACGTGGCAGCCGAGCGGCTGCCGCCCTCCGGTAGGGCCCCTGAAGGAAGTTCGTGGCCCGCGGAGACGGGCGGGTGGGGAGGGCGACGTCGGCGCGATCGCGCCGAGCGACCCGTCTCGTTCCCGGCCCGGAAGGGGGCGGCGGAGGGGGCAATGCAGCCCCTAGGACAATGGGAGTGGGAGACTCTAGAACCACCCCCCGAGAGTCGTCCGGGTGACTTGATGACGGGACGACCCCGGGGGTGGCAGGAACGATGGGAGTGGAAGGGGCGGGGAACAGGATCGAGACCAGAGTGGGGACTGGGGCTGGAGTCGGGGCAGGGACCGGGATCGGGGCGGGATCGGGGGTTTGGGCCGGGTCAGGGTCGGTGGGTGGGACTGGCACAGGGTGAGGAGTTGGGGTAGGGACAGGGGGCGTTTCTGGGTCCGGGGCCAGGGAGGTCGTGGGGGGAAGGATGGGATCGGGGTCCCCGGCAGCCGAGCTGCCGGGGTGCGGCTCCTCTCGACCTTTGGATGGGATCAAGGGACCGGAGACAGGAGGGGGGCCCTCCTCGACGCCGGGCATGGGCGACTCAACACTTGCGTCACCCACAGCCACGGCATCGGGCACGTTGGAGACCTTAGACGGGCCCCCCTCTGAAGGGGAAGCCGACCGCACGGTCCCGTCGGCGCCCACTGGCCCGGGGCCCGGCCGCTCGTCGCTGGCCGCCGCCCCGGAGGGCTCGGCGGCCTCGGCTGGTGCGCTCTCGGCAGCCGGGCAGATGGGCAGGGTCAGGGGCGCCCCGAGGACCAGAGCGGGGGCTTCCTCCGGGGGAAAAGGGCAGGAAAAGGGAGGGGGCGGCGGGAGCAGAGTGCCGCCCTGATCGAGGCCCGCTGGTAGAGGACCGTCCTCCCCCTGAGTGAACGGGGTCAGGTCCAGGGCCTCAATTTCATCATAAATGGAGGGGAGGGCGGGCCCTTCGGCCCCAGCGGCCTCCCCACCGGACCCCGGGGCAGCAAGCGCCGCGGCGTCGGTGGTAGCAGAGGTGGGGGGGTCCAATGGTGTGGGGGCCTGAGGGGCTCCTGCAGTGGCCCCCTCGCAAGGAGGGTGAATGGGAGGGACGGGGTCATCCCGCCCTGCTGCCGTGGCCTTGGTGGACGGCTCCTCCCGCTGGGCTCTATCCGGGGTCACGGCCGAGGGGGTCTTGGTCGTCGCCGCCCGCGGCAGCTTCCGGGGGGCTACCTCCCGCTCCCCATCGGAGGGAGGGGAGCGGGCCCGTGGCCTGCGGGCGGCACGCTTCCCCCGGACGAGCACCCAGCCCTCCAAGGTGGAGGTGGAGGTGGAGGGCCGGTCCGTTGGAGCGGGGCCAGGGGCTGAGGGAGTCGGAGTCGGGACAACGGGGGGAGGGGAAACCTCCCCCTGGGGCGGGCCCTCCCTCTCGGCTACAGAGGACCCCGTCACCCCCTCCCCTGTAGAGGGAGGGGCGGCAGGAGCGGCGGTGGCGGCCGGGCGACCCGGGGCACCGGCGTTGATGGGGCCGGACCCCTCTCGGGTCCCGGGGGTCCCGGGCTCCCCCTCAGTCCGGGCCAGGGGGCAGTCCCTCCGGACGTGCCCCGTCGCCCGGCAGAGGAAGCACCGGGCCTCCCCCGTCGAGTAATGAACCCGGTGATAAGCCCCTCGGTGGGGCACTAGAAAGGAGCCCTCCAAGGGCGCTCCGCCACGTGCCACGGCCGGCGATACCTGGAGTTGTACCTGCCGACGGAAGGATAGTATATGGCGGAGGACGGGGTCCTTATAGCCCGAGGAGAGGGGGGTAATGGCGGAGATGGGCTTCCCCAGGGTGGAGAGGGCGGGAAGCAGGGCAGCGTTGGGGAGGCTGGGCTCGACAGAGGTGAGGACCACCCGTACGCCCAGGTCCTCTAGTGGCTCGAGGGGCACGAACACGCCTCCCACCGACATGCCCTTCTCCACTGCCTCTTGGGCGGCGGCCTCCGATGCTAGGAAGAACACCATCTTCCCATACATTTTGGAGGCCGCCACGATGTTCCGGGGGCCCACCACCCGCGCCAGCGCTCGCGCGTAGGTTTCCCCATTAGGCGAGGCTGGCACCAGGTGGCACCGGATCCCGTGCCTCCTGGTGAGGGAGTGGAAAGGGCCCGGCCCCCCAGAGATGGCAGCGGAGGCAGCGGGCGGGGCGGTCGGCGGGGCGGCGGCCACCTGGGCGTACGCCCTGCGGGCCGGAGGGCCCGCAGAGCTGGTGGAGGGGATGGCCGGGGAACGGGGGGCCGCGGCAGATGTCGACGCCGCGGCCGGGGGGGCGGCCCCGCCCACGGGAGGTGTCGATTTCCGGGCGGGGCCCTTTCCCTTCTTTTTCCCCTGGCCCTTCTTGCCAGGGGGAGGGGCGGCCACGGCAGCGGCAGGGACCGGGCAGGGGCCGGTCGAGAGGGTGGCCGCAGGAGTGGACAGGGGCGACGGCAAGGGAGGGGGAGGGATCGGGGGAGTGGGGGCTGAAGGAGGGGCAGGGGTAGGAACAGGGGCAGGGGTCCCCTCCATGATGGTATGGGGAGAGGAGGAGGCCCTATAGGGGTAAGGACAGGGGGGGGGACCACTCCTCCCTGCTGAACTGTGGACAGGAGAGGAGGGTCTGGCAGAGGGGGTAGGTATAGGAAGGGGCTAAACCCCCCCTCCCTGCTGAACTGTGGACAGGAGAGGAGGGTCTGGCGGAGGGGAGGGGTATAGGAAGGGGCTAACCCCTCCTCTCTTCCAAGCTGCAAACAGGAGAGGAGGGTCTGGCAGAGGGGGTAGGTGTAGGAAAGGGCTAACTCCTCCTCTCCGCTGGGCTGCAAGTGGGAGAGGAGGGTTCAATGCGGGGAAACAGGTAAGGGAAGGGGGCTAACCACTCCTCCCCGCGGGGCTGCGAGCGGGAGAGGAGGGCACCCCAAGGCACGAGAAGGGGAAGTGGGGGCAACCACTCCTCCCCGCTAGGCTGGAGGCGGGGAAGGAGGGTGCCGGCAGGGGTCAGGGGTGAACACTGGGGACAAAGCAAAAGGTCCGGCTCCTCCGGCTGCACTAGGAGGAGAGGGGGCTACAAAATCATGGGGTGGGGGGTGAAAGTGCGACTGATGGGAGGGGGGGGGCACAGGCACCTCAAGGGGAACCGTAGGTACACGCGATGGGGGTGGGGGCGAGAACTAGGGAGGACCGGGGAGTAAAGGGCCTGGGTAGGAACACAGAATGGAGGCTAAGGGTAAAAGGTTGGGTGGGAACCAAACTGAGCTGCAAAGTTTGGGGCGGGGCCAGGGACAGAGGCTGAAGGGTTAGGGAAGGAAAGCTAACAGAAAGGAATCCTTGGGGAAAGTAGGTAGTGGGCAGGGCAGACTAGGGGGAGGGAGTAACCAAACTATAGAAGCAATTAGGGGGGGCAGGGAAAGGGTTGCAAGGGGTGGGGACCCCCACCAGCCAAACGCAGCTGGGGGTGGGGGGGTGGGGGGTAGGAAAAAGTCCAAAGTGGGAGGCGTGCACCCACAGGTGCCTGTGTAGCACAGTCCTCTCTGCTCAGTCCCAGATGGTAGGGGTAGCAGGGAGGCCAACCCCACGTCGAGGGGTGAAGAGCAGGTCCGGAGGTGGATGGGTCGGTGGAGGGGGCAGCGGTGGGGGTGGTGGTCGGGGGAGCAGATGGGCAGGGGGGGGGCCGTGCCTCTCCCCCGCACTCCCCCCGGCAACAGCGGTTCCACCACCCCAAGAGCGCAGATGACAGAGTCACTCAGTCCAGTTGCAAAAACCCCCTCCACAAAGTCCTTGGATGGACGACTCTTTTCCTCACCTCCTCGACGGCAGCGGTGGTTTCGGGGTGGCGGTGAGCAGCAGCAGGATTGTCGAGAGGCCCGGTGGTGGCGATGGTGGTGGTGGTGGTGAAGTTGTCTGGGCCTCTCCCCCCCCCCAGAAACAGTGGGGGGGGGGAGGGGGGGTAGGCCAGCAGGCCTCCCCCCCACTCAGCAGCAGTCCTGGTTGGTGAAGTGGTGGGGGGAGCTCAACCCGGCTGGTAGTGAAGTGAGGCAGTCCAAGGGGGGAGCTCCCAAAGTGATGGCAGCCCCAGGGAAACAGTGGGGTGTGTGGGGGTGAGAGAGGCCTGGCAGCAGTGGCAGGCCCAGATGGAGGGGGAAGGCAGGGGCTTCAGGGGGCAAGAGTGGTGGTAGTAGCAGCAGCAGCAGCCCCTGCACCCCTAGGACCCCTGGTGGGGCCTTCCCCTAGGCCCTGCAGCCTGGGGGTTTCTAGGCTGGAACTCCCCTGGCTCCTTCTGCCTTGCCCTCAGAGAAGGTGTGGCAGGGCAAGGGTAAAACCCCCGTGAATGCCCTGCCCCTGCAGGCTAAACCCTGCTTGTGGATAGCAGGGCCAGGGGCTGATGCAGGGAGCAGCCTGCAAGAAGCCCAGCTGGAACCCTTAATGAAGGCTAGCTCACAGCCCCTGGCTGGAGAGATTGACCACAGCTGTGGCAGGGAGCAGAAAGGGCTAGAAAAGCCCTGACTCAGGGGTAGTCAGGGAGGCTAGCCAGCAGGGGGGACAGGGGATACCTCTCTCTCTGCTAGGGGATACAAGCCTCGAGGGGCCAAAGGACCTGCGGAGAGGTCTGTGAGGGGCCTGACGTTGGAGACGTGGGGACTTTGAAGGCACTGTAAATAAAAGAGCATGGGTGAAGCACCAGAGGAGTGTCCGCAAACCTTTCTTTGTCCAGCCTAAGCACGGGGCACAGGGACTAGGGGAAGGAAGCCTGTGCCGCCCCGTGACACTGCCCAACAAGATGCTTAAAAAAGGAAAGAGCAGCATATCAAGTACATTTTGCAGACCGTAAGCTACTCGTTCATGTGGTAAGGAAAAATATGCTTATGCCTGTATATCTGCAAAGCAGCAGAATTTGTCCCACTTACTTTTTAAAGTCTCAATTGAATTAATAAGAAACTCTAGGTTTCCAGCAGAGGAATTCAGTGCCACTGTTTACACTGCAACTCACTCTCAATCAAACATACTGGTGTAACCGTATCTACAGTCATTTTGAAAAAAGGATTTCCTGCTACTCTCCTGTGCCTTTATTTCTCTAGCATTTTTGAATATCTCATAGACTGATTCTTAGATGCTTTAGGGCAAGTGAAGTGCTTATTACATCAGGAGATCGTATTAATGGGTTATAAGTTCAATGGCATTTTGAAAGAAATAAAATAAGAGAGCAAGTACATTTTATACCCTCTCTAAGACCCCTTTGTCCTACTTGTCAACTTACTGTCAGTCTCTCACCCTCACCAAAAATATCCTCTAATGCTGTGTGTTAAGTCTGATTTGTAAAAGGCGGGGTGAAGAGTTCAGATAGGAATCTAAACACGCCCCAAACAAAATAGCTCCTATTCCTGTACAGTCCATGAACAAATAAGAGATGCATCCCCTCAGACTTTGACAGAACTGTCATTGTCTACCATTAGGACTGTCATATTCGTATGCTTTGTCATTCTATACGGCAGGGCATTGGTTGGAACACTGCCAAATTGCCGATTTGCAGAAGAACTGCCTTGTGTCTTTGACTCTCTGTGGATATTGCAGGCAGCATAATTCCTGATGAAAGTGTGCTCTCTAGTGTTGCAGTGCTACAAAAGCCAGTGAGCTTCAGTTAGAAAACTATAAAGCAAAAGAGATCTGGAACAGTTATTTCAGCAGATTCAGCTGCTCGGTTTGTACAAGAGTTATTCTGGATGAATGTCTCTGCTTGTACTTTGAACTACCATATGTATTTCATTCAAAAGGGAGGATTAAAACTATTTCCATATTTTTTTCCAGAGAGGTGAAAAATATACTTCTTTGATGATGTAGGACCAGGTTTCAGCTTGGCCAAAGCAAATAATATTACATGGACATCTGAGCACATTAGTGGCCTAATTCTCAGTGGTTCTGAGCACCAGCAGTTCCCACTCATTTCAGCTGGAGTTGTGATCAGCACTTTTGAAAATAAAGTCCAGCTAACTTATACATCATGGAGACAGTTATTGTGCCTGCAATTATTTTGTATCCGTTATGATTTGTGGGGTTCAAAAATGGTGCACATTTATAAAATCTCATTCAAAAACATTCCCTGACACTTTATAGAGAATTCTGAAATGTGTAGTGTCTCATTCTCCATTGTCTTGCCCCTTACCCTAGTCATTTACCCTTAATAAAGTGAGTATATTTTGGAAGTTAAAAAACACCATTTTTATTTTCTATTGGTTTGCACCCACTTTGCACTCATGTTTCCATAGATTTAAATGGTTGCACACAGGACATGACTCTGGCGAATCAGGCCCATTATATTTTTTGATGCAAGGCAATGTCTGAAATCCATTCAACCAATGTAAATCCAAATTAACATCACTGAGCCCAGTCTCAAAGTTGTTAGCTTGGTTCGCACCATTGTAAAATAGATCAAAATTTGACTCATTTAATACATGTTTGGATATCATAGAGCTGATCTTACATCCCATATGCTCCTCAAGGAATTTGATCTGATGACATCACAATCATTTATCCAGCAATTGACCACTATGTAGCCCACACCCCCAAAATATATATATTTCAAGTAGGAAATTGTCAGCAGAAGAACGTTTGAAAGCAAAGATTTTTTCTGCAGAGTTCTTAGTAATATAATTTTAGAAACAGAAAATATAGGGCTAAATCCTGCATCCCTTCACTTGCTGTCAGTAGGAGTTTGAAATGCACAAGAGATGCAAGATGTGGTGCAACATACATAAACAAACAGGTGCTAATTGGTGCTGGCTAGGAAGTGTTTTACCCAACCCAGAAAAGTGTATTTGAATTTGTAACTTTTTTTCTGTCCCAAATTGCGATAAAAGGTTGAAATCTCCAACATTTTTGTGAAACATAAATATGAAATTAATTTAATTTCAGTTCAACCAAAACATTTCATTGCAATAATTTTAAAATGTTTTAATTTGATTTGGGCCTTTTTAATTTGTAAACATACTATACAGTAACTTACATTTTGAAATGAAAATTGAAAATTTTTGTTTAGAAAATGTCAAAATGGGATATTTAAAACAATTTTGAAGCTATTTTCATTTTCCCCCCCAAAACAGGAAGTCTACACTGATCCTTTCCCATCAAAAGTTTCAATTTTGATTAATTGTCATTTTTCAACAGAAAAATGTTTAATTGAACATCCCCATCCAGCTCTCATGCTTATTCTTTCAAATACGATTAATATCTGATGGACATAGAAGAACCTGTACAGTAAACCCTCGATTTAATGGACCTCGATTTAACGGACTTTGGATGCAACGGACAAAATTTCTGAGCAAGCTGATGCAGTCCTGATCGATTTCTGGCGGGCTGGCTGCCAGCTCCCGGCTGCCGCCCAGGTCCAGGCAGCGAGCGGGCTGGATGCCAGGTCCAGGCAGCGGGCGGGCGGGCTGCCGGCTCCCGCCCAAGTCCCGCCAGCAGGTGGGCTGGCTGACGGTTCCCGACTGCCGCCCGGGTCCCAGCAACCAGGACCCGGGCGGGCTGGCTGACGGCTCCCGGCTGCTGTCCGGGTCCAGGCAGTGGGCGGGCTGTGGAGCTGCCGCCCCGACCCTGTGGCGGGCGGGCTGCTGCTCAGACAGCTCTTTTTTTTAAAAAAAATTAAATAACGGACTTTTTGATTTAACGGACACCCCCTCGCCCGAATTAGTCAGTTAAATGGAGGTTTTACTGTATTACAAGCACAATCGGTTATTTAGTCATTCAAGTGAAATGCAAAAACAGAGTCTTGGATGAGGCAGAGATTAAAATCTTTACCCTAAATTTTCAAAATGCAATATAACAGGCCAAATGTTAATATCCCAGCTCATGTTGAGTTGTATTTTACTCTTCAAGTAGTCCTACTGGATACAATGGAACTTCTCGCAGAGTAAGGTACTAATCAGTGCAAGATTATCACAGTCTGGCCCTGATATATGAATGGATGCACATCAGATACAGGATCAGGCCCTATATTTTTTGTATTACTTTTTACATAAAGTTACATTACTAAGGACTTTGGGTCAAAAATATCTTTGTATTAAGAGTTCTTCTTCTGACTATTTCCTCCTGGAAATACTCTGGTTTTTTTCCCCTGACATCACAATCAGTTGCTGGAGAAATGATTACAATGTCACAAGTAAGAGCATAGTAACAAGTTCAGTAGGTCTGCCAAGCCCCTATGGGGCAGTGGAGAGCTACTGACTCACTGAAAGGCCTTGGCCACTCCTTTCTGGCACTAGGGAGTTGGCATAGGAAGGGTGGAGCCAGCTTGGTCTGGCCCCGCCCACTCAGGCTGAGAGAGTGACTCTTTACCCTCTGGTTCAGAGAAATGGCACCCTGGCTCCCTACAAGTACATTATTTCATGTAGGAAATATGCAATAGAACCAGATGAAAATTTAAAATGTGGCTTTGTATAAAAAAAGGGCAGCAAGCAACATCGTCTGAAAATATATTCCATATAACTGACAAACTGCTCTCTATCTTAAAGTTTTCTATTAGCTTCTCGTTCTATAATAAATAGACTGTTGGAACTTTGAATATACAGCCTTTTGACTTCAGTCCTGCCTAACGAGGCAAAAACTAAAAGTTCTTTAACGTATCTGAATGGATTTCAACCATTCCATAGTAGACACGAAAAAATTATTTAGATTTAGATTATAAAAAAACCAATGTATTCATCCTAACTTCCCTATGTCCCTTCAGAAAATACTCTTTTTTTTAGATTGGAAGCTCCTTGAGATAGGGACTACTTTCATTTTGTGTCCTGCCATAGCACTGATGCTATTGTCATCATTTAGCTAATAATGAACAATATTCTCTTAGAAAAAAACTACTATTTAGGCCCCAGATCCTGCACTGTGATCCACATACAAGACCCTTATGTCTTCATATCATCCTGTTCAATCAGTGGGCCTCCACACAGCCACAGGCTACTAGAGACACAGATTAGAGCGAAGGATTACATCTCAGGTCCATTTCAGTTTCTTTTTGTCAGGTTCAGAGGAGCTGTTCCTTAAAAATGTGGCGTACTTATTAAATCAGGAAAATATACTGGTCCTGAAGCCTGCCCCCAGTGGAGTAAATGAGAGCTCTGTCATTGACTTCAATTGGATAATGAATGGGAATGAGACGCAGACTGTTTCCTGACACCACCCAAAGCAAGTGTGCATTTTCTTCTGTGAGCAGGAGGAGGGCTCTCAACTAGCAGTCAGAGTCTGTGGCAGCAACCCCAACCTCTTTGTCAGAGTCTATGGTGACAGCCCTACCTAGTAGTCAAAGTCTGTGGCAGTGGACTTGCCTAGAGATGAAAGTCAATGGCCACAGCCCCGCGTAATGGATAAGAGTATAGGAGAACCCAGGCCCTCTCATCCCACTGGGTTCCAACCACGAGGCCTTCTTAAGCTCTCTAAGGAAGGTGTCTGCTACCTGCAGTCTGGTTAACACCCTCCACTGGGTCCCTTCCTACCATTCTGCACCTCCTTGTATTCATTGTGGCTTTTGGTTGTTCCTTGCAATCTGGCCCACAAGCCTTAGCAAGCTGGGATCACAGATTCATGCAGCAGTCCTCCTGCTAGGAATACTCTCCTGGTTGAATCTTCTTTAGCAATGAATGCAGGCCTGTCTCTCTCTTTCCACTCATCACATTGCTGAACTGAAGAGACTCCTCCTACATGTCCAGCAGTCCTGTCAAGGTGGGGCTTCCTGGGACTAGAATTGCTCCTTCCTCCCCACCGCACCTTCACAAATAAAAATGACTGGAAAGTTGGAAGTTATCTATTTTCATGACATGTCCACAGGACAGTAATACAAGAAAACTCCTAATCCCCTTCTACAAAAGATCATTGAAGTATGGCATTTCAAACATCATTGTGTTATTCAGTTTATCAAAAAGCAAGAAGATATTTTAAATTTGATTTACTATCTCACTGGTAAAAATTCCCTGCATCGTGATGGAACTATGTACAATTCAATATAATCTGACTTTCTTTCGAATAATCATTAGAGATTTTGAAATAATCAATTTTTACCTTTTTAATTTTTGATTCAGAACAAAGTTATCTAATGGATAGCTAACTATTTTGGGATAGCTGAGAGAGAGAAAATATAATCAAACAGTGATATAAAGCTTTTCAGCTCCAGAATTTCTTGAAAACTAGGTATTCCAGATGTGCCTGGTTTTGATTTGTTTACTGATTATTTTGCACACATTCTACATATTCTTCAAGACAAGAGGTTGTGCTTTAGTTAACTATTATAGCTTATGGCTTTATTTTGCTCTTCCTGAGAGACTTGCACTTGTCTCAGCATTTTTTTTCATGCTCTGTCTGTGTCGTTTACCAAGTGCAGTCTTTGCCGAGATTGCTGCCCTGTTTGGTTTTAAAATGTGTTATCGTAGATCAGCTAATAGGAAGATTTTTGTGACCCTCAAATTTTACAACTAACTGCACCATTAAAATAATGAAAAGACTTTTGTCATGGTTTCTTTGTAGAAGTCTGAAAGCGTATATTATTCTACCACACGTGAAGGTCTGAATTCTACAGGGTATTGCAGATGGACACATGGTTCAAACCAAATAGAGTTCAGTTCAGAATAAGATCTTAAAGTCAATCCCTTTCTGTCATTCCATTGACAATCTAGTCCAGTGCTATAGAGCCTCTGCAACTCTTTACATTTTAAAAATTAAAAATATTGAAAGGGTTGTGGGGTTTTTTTTTAAATAATAATTGTGAGCATAGCATATGTAAGATAATTTGGCATAAGATATATGGTATATATTTTGTTTGAAAAATATATTACTTTTATTCGTTGGTTTCAATGGGAAACTGAAATATATTGTACATGGTATGTAACTTTAAAAAAGTCAGCTGACAATCATTGTGAATAGACTGCTGTAGTTGAAGGTATACTTGGTGTTCACGATAAATGGCATGATGATTGTATTATATATAATTATAGTAATTTTGAAGCAATTTATATGTGTTAAGTTTATCATATTAATGCTTTGGATACATGCTTTAGATGTAATTTCTATGATTTTCAAATAATTTATGCTCTGCATTAGAGAATGAGACATAACTTCTTCATTATTCCAAAGAAAGGTTCATGTAATTTTGTCATCATTTTTTCCCACCAATTACACCCTCTCCTCTTATCCCATGCATTAGGTAGCAAGTGCACAATAATTTTTAGACCAAGCAACAAGGTTTCAGACCAGAGAACTGCCTCCATGAGAGAGCCACCTCAAAGGCAGGGGAAGTCAGGAATGTGTCAAGAATGTGGAGAGGAGGAAGCTTCTGAAGTAGGGAGGATCCTTTTGAAGTAGTGCGTAGCAGGAGAGGATGTGGGGCCAAGCCTAAAGCTCATGCTCTGTTCTTGGGTTAAATTCATTTGCTCTGCATCGAGGAGGATGACCTGCAGCAATGCTGTGTAGAGGAGCGAGGGGAACAGCAACTGTCTCACTCTTCAGTGCCCGCCTCTGCTTTGTGTAAGGATGGGAGAGTTTCACTGCGTGGTCATAGTCTATGTGCTCTATACTCCATCCAGTCATTTCTAATATGTCTTAGAGACATCCTAGATTTGGTTTACATGGTAACAATTTATTTGGACCTTCCTGCCCTGGGCTTCTCCTCCAGCCTCATCACTAGAGTAGCTTCTGCATCCCTTGCATCTGTGACATGTAGAGAAGAAAGACTGGTGGATGTACCTCCTGTCCCCACATCCCTACTTCACAGTGATGCATAGGATTCTATAGGAAGCACTGATGAAGCCAAGTACAGTGAAACCTCGATATAACGGACTAATTCGGGCGAGGGGGTGTCCGTTAAAACCGAAAGTCCGCCCGAATTAGTCCGTTATATAGAGCCAGCCCACCCCACCCCCTCCCCCCCGCCCGGCTCCCCGCTGCGGGGAGCCGGGCGGGGGGGTTGACAGCTCCCGCCTGGCTTCCCGCTGCGGGGAGCCGAGCGGGGGCTCTCAAACCCCCCCCCCGTCCGTCTCCCCGCTGCGAGGAGCCGGGCGGGGGGGTTGACAGCTCCCGCTCGGCTCCCCCCAGCGGGAAGCCCGGCGGGAGCTGTCAAACCCCCCGCCCGGCTTCCCGCTGCGGGGAGCCGGGCGGGAGCTCTCAACCCCCCCCCCCCCCCCCGCGCCCGGCTCCCCATTGCGGGGAGCCGGGCGGGGGGGTTGACAGCTCCTGCCCGGCTCCCCGCAGCGGGAAGCCCGGCGGGAGCTGTTAAACCCCCCGCCCGGCTTCCCGCTGCGGGGAGCCGGGCGGGAGCTGTCAACCCAGCCGGCTCCCTGCGGCGGGAGCCGGCAGCCCCCAATAACGGATTTCGGATGCATCGGAAATTTTGTCCATTGCATCTGAAGTCCGTTAAATCGGGGTCCGTTAAATCGAGGGTTTACTGTACAGCCTTTTTTCAGGAACCCCAAATTATGATCCATTCTCTGCATGGGCCCTTTGAATCAGAATTGGTAGATTTTGCTCCTAAAAACATGTGTGAACTGGTTCCATTAATCTCAATAGGTGTTAATATTGCTAATATTAACATCTCTTTGTTTGTATCAGTCTTACCATTTGGAAGAGCAATATGGATGAAATTACCATGCAACATCAATTGTCCCCCCGCATCCTATCCCAAACAATCTATCCACTCACCTGAAGTACTGATGACAAGTAGGTTCTAGAGTACATCAGGATGTTTTCATCATATGAGACATATGAAAAGCTTATTGGACTTCTTGATATAAAAACATATATGAATAGGTGTTGTGCTTCTTCAAACTTCAGCACCTTAAAATTTCAGTAGACAATATAATTTTATCTCATGAGGGACTTTAGATATTATTCATTAATAAGAAGGTCTTATAACAAGAAAAAATGCCTCTCAATTGTGAATGGACAATGGTTACCTGAAAGATTTATTAACCAGGGGAGTGTATTATAAACAAGAATAAACTACCAGATGAAGTACAGTAAAACCTCCATTTAATGGACTAATTCGGGCGAGGAGGTGTCCATTAAATCAAAAAGTCCGTTATTTAATAATTTTAAAAAAGAGCTGTTGGAGCAGCAGCCCGTCTGCCACAGGGTTGGGGCGGCAGCTCCGCAGCCTGCCCGTTGCCGGGACCCGGGAGGCTGCCGGGAGCCGTCAGCCAGCCCGCCTGCTGCCTGGACCCGGGCAGCAGCCGGCAGCCAGCCTGCCCGCTGCTATGACCCGGGCGGCAGCCGGGAGCCGGCAGCCAGCCCGCCAGAAATGAATCAGGAATGCATCAGACTTGCTCAGAAATTTTGTCCGTTGCATCCGAAGTCCGTTAAATCGAGGGTTTACTGTATTTTAAATTAAAGTATTATACATTTGATTTTACACACACAGAATGTGATACTACACATTTTACTCATACCAAAACTGCCCAAACTCTCAGGGTCAAGCTAATACCCAGGGGAGAAATTTCCATCAGTGTTTTCCCCACATTGATGTGGTTCCAAGGTTTTCCACCCTTCAGCCAGAGGTTAGGCTTCAAAGGCCCCGGGATCCCAAAGAGACAAGTGTCTTTGTGTGGTAACTTTGTGCCCATGGGCCACCTCTGGGACATCATGGCAGGATCCCACAGAACAAGTGAGATGCCATAGTAAATTAGTTCTGTCGCAGCCCCATCTCCTACCCACACATGAGCCATGACCCCACTGAGAGCTGCATGCAGGGTCCAAGGAAAGAAAAGAGGAGTCTTTGACCTCTCCTGTCTCCCTTCTTCCCTCCTCTCCCAGTGTAAATGACAACGCAATCTGCACAGAAGCAGAATATCAGGGCCAAACATGTATTTGCTTTGAAAACTTTTACTGCCCCCTCCCCCCAATTTTCAGTTTGCCATCTTGAAATACATGTGAATGCAACATTAAAAACAGTTTAATTCAATCACTGTTGGGTTTGGCTTGAAGAAATTAGACACAGATACAGCTTTTCCACTTTCTGGTTAATGTAATTTGCATCTCTCAGCCACACATGGTGTTGAATAACTATTTGCAGTCAGGCCCATTACTTTATTTGTTTTTATCCCTTGACAGGATATTTACCAGGAGTGCAAGAAAGTGTTTTTGCATGTTATTGTTCCCTTCCATGTTTGCAAGAAAGTGCTTTTCCATGTTGCTTGTTCATCAGTGTTCTCAAAGTTCTTAAAATATTAGTTTTCAGCCATTTCAATTTACATAAAAGTTGGTTCAGCTGGCCCTGAAATCCATTTTCTCTGTGATAAGCAGGAATGTTCCTAAAGGATCAAGGCAAAGATGGGCAACATGTCACTGCGACAAACCTGGGTTTCTGCTCTAGAAGGGATTGCACAGAGTCAAAATTAGACTTGAAGAGACGCAGGCACTAACGATGCTGAAATTGTGTCCTTAGGGCAAAAGTGACCCAAACACACAGTGCAAGAGCATTCACTGCCTATTAGCCAAAGCATAGTTCTGGCATGAGTTACAAAGGCTTGTCTGTCTACTGACCTGAGCAAAAAAAGGCACTACAAGTCAGGACAAATAAGACTTGAACTGGGTGGTAGAGGAATCCTTAAGGGAAACATTGTATGTGTGTGGCAGAGAGAGGGAAGCGGGAAGGAATAACATTCATTTGGAAGGTATTACTGAAAAATTGGGCTGGACATATTGTCAGTGTCACAGACACAATTGTCTGTACACTTCCCACAATTTCTGCCCATAACTGAGGTTTGCCGATTTATGCATATTGTCCCTTCAAAGCTGCCTGCAATACATCAAAATATTCAACACGAACAAAACAGAGCCTAGACTAGATGCTTGTGAGAAGGGGAGGCTGTAGGAAAGTAGGTAAAATTGCTTTGGAAAAAAACCAAACATTTCTCCAGAGGGTCATTGGGGAGTTTCAGAATCATCCTTGGGGTTATTAAAATAATTCAAACCAGCCACACAGGATGTCTCCATTTGCAACTGCCTGTTATTGATCTAAGCTGCTGACTTTATTTTAAATCTTTCCCTTTTGCAGTTTGGAGGACAGGAAATAAACTCTCGGATGCTTTCAGAGCACAATGGCTGAGAACGTTAAAAAACCCACCCCTATAATACAATACGAGGGTAATTACAAAGCCTGACAGGGAGATAAAAATTGTCTCTTTAAAACGGCATATATTGTAAAATCAAAGCCAGAAAGAAATGTGATGTGGAAGAGCCATTAAGGAGCTAATTCTTAATTGCTTCATGGGATTAGTTTGTTACATTTTTTATTTCCAGGGATGTTCTAATTAGCACAAAGGGGCAATTTGAGCAGTGCAGCTTTTAGCAGCCTATTGTTATGCTCAGGTAACTTCAATCATTTTGTTCAGCAATTATCAACATCAGGATTTTATATGCCTCTAACAAGAATATTGGCAAGAGTCTGTTACTACCAGGTAATAGTCCTGTTAAGTAAATTAAACCTTTGCAGCTTTTAGGAGAGAAAACATCAGCAGTTATAAATGTGAAGGGCATCAAGGAATCTTTTTTACTTCACTCCTGATGGTAAGAGAAGAGTCTGACTTGGGAGTGTGGAGTGTGGTAGGAACCAGGAACTAATCCAATGAAGATAGCAGCTACAAAGGAAAAACATCTCTCTGATCATAGAGACTTGAGAGGGATTCTAATGTTGATTTTTTTATTTTATTTTAAGAGGGAATAGGGGCAAATCTCTGCTGGCAGGTTTCAGGAGAGTTATGGCAGTGGAGAAAGTGGCCTTTTGCTAAGTTTTCATTTTTCTAATGACCTCTCGTGATTATTTTTTTTGTACAGAACAGAGGTTGTCTTGCTCCAACCTACCCCATCATTTTATATAGCATTTCCTATTAAATTTTATATAGTTATTGAAGAATACTGAAAGGATTTCTCTCTTTTTCTCGATTTTTGAAAAGACTCCCATTACTAACGGATAAATTGTCCTCAAAGAATAAGTGTCTAGACCAATGTTTAGATACGTTGCTTAATTTTCCTGTTTGTAGTCCTGGAGGAATCTTCAGTTTCAGCTTCCCTTAGGCAAAAATAATCATTTTGTGCAAATGGACAGGATAATGTCTGTCAGACAACCACAGCTGAGTGCACCAGTGATATTTGTTTTGTTTTTTTTTTAATTTGAAAACATTTCCAGATAGACAATAAAATTAGAGAGAGAATTCTATTGTCTTGGGGAAAACGTCATATTGTCTTGTCTTAAGTCTTGAGTGAACCTATGTAGTTTTGAAAGAATTCACTCCTGTTCTTTAACTCCTTTTAAAAAATATGCTGAAGGGAGTTTTGTTCTTCCTTTTGCACATCTGGTATAAGACTTTCCAACACAATTTTGTCTCATCTTAGTGCTGGAAATGATTTTCATTTGCTGATTGCTTAGGCAAAATTGAAGACAGACTCTTTAACAGCAAATCCTCCACATTGTTCCTGAGTGGCAATTAGAAATGAATAATTTCAGTTTGCAAGATAGACTATCTTCCCATCAAATCAGGGTGTGTGCTTCTGATGCAGCAAGTCTTTTATCAGCTTGGAGTCCAAAAATGTATACAACTTCCAGCTTAGCTGGTGTTAGATACAATTGGCAATAACCTCAGAAATAACAGATGATGATAATGAAGACAAATAAAATGGTAAAATTACATGTAAATTCCAATTGTCAGGATCAGTACTTCAGCCCAGACAAGTCACATGATCTTTGTAGATGTCTTGGCCACACTTATCCATGCACATCCTGGCAAACCAACAACTATAGATTAAAATTGGGAGCATGTGCTCTTTAGTGATTATAGTGACAAGCCAGCTGGCACCGAGTTACAATTCCCATTGCTATCCGTGACTTATTGGGTGACCTTGGGTGTGTCATCTAACCACTGTCTCAATTTCCATATCTGCAAAATGGAGGTTTACTTATCTTCCTCACAGGATTTTCGCAAGTGTTAAATATGCTTGTAGCTCACTTCGTAGATGTCCAGAATTAATAGGATATATTCTTATAGAACATAAGAACATCCATGCTGGGTCAGACCAAAAGTCCACCTAGCCCAGTATCCTGTCTTCCGACAGTGGCCAATGCCAGGTGCCACAGAGGGAATGAACAAACAGGTAACCATCAAGTGATCCATCCCTCTGTTGCCCATTCCCAGCTTCTGACAAACAGGCTAGGGACACCATCCCTGCCCAGCTGGCTAATAGCCATTGATGGAATGATCCTCTATGAACTTACCTAGTCCTTTTTTAAACCCTGTTATAATCTTGGACTTCACAACATTCTCTGGCAAAGAGTTCTACAGACTGAATATGTGTTGTATGACAACAAAATACTTCCTTTTGTTTTAAAACTGATGCCTCTTAATTTCATTTGGTGACCCCCCCCTAGCTCTTGTGTTATGAGAAGGAGTAAATAACACTTCCTTATTTACTTTCTCCACACCAGTCATGACTATATAGACCTCAGTCATATCCCTCCTTAGCCATCTCTTTTCCAAGCTGAAAGGTTCCAGTCTTATTAATATCTCCTCATATTATACCCCTAACAGTGTTCCCTCTAATTTTTCCCACGCGTGTGCAGAATGAATTTTGTTATGTGCACCAATTTGGAGGTGAGGTGTGACACATGACTTTCATATTGTTGCACATAACAAAATTAATGTGGTGTGGGAGGGGGCTCAGGTAGAGGGTGGGGTACAGGAGAGGGTGAGGGCTCTGCCTGGGATGCGGGCTCTGGGGATGAGGAGTTTGGGATACAGGAGAGTGCTCTGGGGCTACAGCAGGGACAGAAGACTCACTCCGGCAGCTCTGAGGCTGGGGCCATGGGATAGGTGCCCCTCCCACTCCCCCATCCATGTCAGGTTAGGGTTGGGGTAGAGGAGGGGCAAGTCTGGGGCTGAGTTAGGGCCGAGGGAGGGTTAGGGTTAGGACAAGCTGGAGCACTGACAGAGAGAAATTAGTGGGTGATGCTCAGCAGCACCCACTGGCAGCCAAGTTCCCCCCACCCTGTATCACCTTGCCAGTGGTCCCACTGACCAACTCTTCCCCCTCCCTCTCAGTGCCTCCCACCCACCGCAAACAGCTGTTTTGTGGCATGTAGGAAGCTTCGGGCAGGAAGGGAAAGAGCAGGGATGGGCCACGCACTCCTCCCCTGGCCGTGGCAGGTTGGGGCCGGGCTAGGTTGGGGCTGGGGGAGGGGCATCCCTCCCCTGGCAAAGGCAGGTTGTCTTGACAGGTTCCCTGAGTGCCTGTGCGGCAATCCATAGGTTTCTGCATGGCTGCACAGCTTACATGGAACTAAGACCCTAATCATTTTGTTGCCCTTTTCTGAACCTTTTCCAATTCCAATATATCTTTAATGAGATGTGGTGACCACATCAGCACACAGGATTCAAGATGTGGGTGTATCATGGACTTATAGAGAGGCAAAATGAAATTTTCTGTCTTAGCTATCTACCCTTCTTAATGATGCCCAACATTCTCTTCACTTTTTTTGATTGCTGCTGCAGAGTTTAAAGAATTATCCACAATGACTGCAATAGCTCTTTCTTGAGTGGTAACAGATAATACAGACCCCATCATTTTATACGTATAGTTGAGATTATGTTTTCCAGTGTGCATTACTTTGCATTTACCAACATTGAATTTTATCTTTTGTCATCCAGTTTTGCGAAATCCTTTTGTAGCTCTTCACAGTTTGCCTGGGACTTAACTATCTTGAATAGTTTTGTATCATCTGCAAATGTTGTCACCTCACTATTTACCCAATCATTTAAGAATATGCTGAATAGGACTGGTTCCAGTACAGACCCTGGATTACCTCTCTCAAGTATTACCTCTCTCAAGTCTGAAAACTGACCATTTATTCCTATCCTTTGTTTCCTATCTTTTAATCAGTTACTGATCCATGACAAGACTGATCCATGACAAGACTTTCCCTCTTAAAGGACAGCTTACTTTTCTTTGAACCAAATTCTGGTTTCAGCTTCACCCATGTGAATATGGAGTATAAGCAGGAGCACTCAGTGGAGATATTTCAGATTCACATGGGTATAACTAAAATCCAAATTTGGCCCTTAGTGGCAAACTTTACACTAAGTTTATTAAAAATCATAACTAATATGTTTTTCATAGCTCTGAATGTAGGAATCTGTTGAAGGTGTGTCATCTCATGAAGAATAACTGTAAGTGGCATTAATTCATTATTTGCTATGTTTATTGTTTTGGACCTTTGGGGAGAGAGTCGTTTGTTTTGTTTTAAGGAAAAGCTGTCGGAGAAGGTATGACTTCAGCAAGTCCATTAGAAGTTACCCTCAGACCTTTCCATTTCTTCAAACCAAAACTTGCAAGCAAACTTTTGGAATCACTTCAGAATTGTAGTATTTGCAAGAGACCTGCCATGTAAGACCTGTTATAAATTTTCTTTTTGTGAATGTGGATTTTTGTGAATCAAAAATATCAGAGGCTCTCAAGACAATACTTGCACAGACGGATATTTGTAACTTAAGGTGGGAATCAGAAAACCTGCCACCGAGCTGACCTCTCAAAGTTCAGAATAAGCATCTGGTAAGTATGTACAAGATATTAAACAGGCTGTGCAGTTTTGAGGGAAAGCTACTGTGCTCTCATACCCTCTTTGTGGTAAAAGCATATGGATGTAAGCAGGGGGCCTCAAGTGGGGACAGTGAAAACTGAAAGTAAATTAAAAACAGAACTTGAATAGACTTCTGATGAATTAACAACTGCCAACAATGTCTGATGTCTAAAGCTGATAACGGATTTGTATTTCCTTTATTCTTCTGAAAACTTTATCACTACTTTCCCTGCAAAATACCAGGGTTACATTTTGTATAGTGGAACTTTTATATCACATATCCTTGCAAATTACTAAAGGAGCTGCAAACAGAAAAAAATATAGCAATTATTTTTAGAATGTAATGTCTAACTTCCTTCTAAAATACCCTATCTCCACAGGTGCACAAACCCTGCCAGCACACATTTTATGCATAATGCTGTATTAGGTAATTTTACTGTATTTAATAATATAATCCAATATTTGATTTGAGAATTGTAGTTTATCAAAGACATGAAAAAGTGATCATTCCTACTAACCAAATTGGGTTGCTTTAAGTTTACCAACATTTCTGTGCTTAAAGGGTTAAATAACTTTAAAGTAAATTCTCTGTCCTCTTTTTATTTATTTATTTTTTGCCTAGTATTCTAACCTATGAGCACTGTAAGTGAAAGAAATTAGAGAAAATATATATATTTCTCTGCTTCTGGTTTGTTGACTTTCTCCATTTGATTGTATTTTGGTTAGTCGGTTTCCTAGTTTCCCACTTCCAGGCAAACTGTCAGCACCTGGTGTGGGAAAAACATTACAAAACATAGGAAAATGGGGCTGTAAAATCAGGACAATTATTAGGAGAACATAGTCAGTGTCACTCTGCAGTCCAGGAACTGAACCCACATCTACTGAGTCCCTTTAAACTACCTTTAAATGTCCTAGATTCTAGGATAATCTTAAACTGATCCTCTCTGCCCTCAATTGATTCTACAATTCCCACAACCACTGATCACAGAATCATGGAATTCTATGGTAGTGCTCAGTTAATTCTGGTGCAGTAATTGAGCTTTGATAAGCAAAGGGATTAACATGAGCTTGCTACTGTAAAACACTAAATAGTTAAACATGGGTTGGGGTTTCAAATACAAAGATCCTCAGCTGCTTGGTATATGGAAAATATACTAGAAAAATGATACCAAACTTTGCAAATGTATTGATTAAAATAAACAAGAGAAAACTAACCAAAAATGAAGCAAAGCATTTCCGACTTAAAATGGAGTAGTTATGCAAAAACCAAACAAACAAAAAAAAACCCAATCAAAACTAATCAAAGTCCTTTGGGATATCAGTTAGAATCTCTTATTCTGTTGTCCAGTCTTTCCTAGTGGGGAAGCAAGGCTTAGCTCTGCTGCTGAATTTTGAGTTTTCCCGCCTTTGACAAAACAGACTGAAGGAAGAAGAAGAGATAGGAAAGTAAAAGTGGGAAAATATGTTTTTGTGTTGATATTCTCAGACTACAAGGTGGTCAGCCAGGGATGGATGCTCTTGGCTGGCAATTCAGCCAGAAAAGCTATTGTTCTGGACCTTGGCTCACTTCCCCCAGTCTGGGACATCATCTGGCTGGTATTGTTAGGTCTTTCTCCTTTACTGGTCTTTCCAAGGATGAGCAGAGCAGGGTGAGCTCTCTCATCTCATCAAGCTGGTGCTATGCAGTGTGGTTGATCTCAGGCAGTGGAACTGGAACACTTTTAGTAGTGGGGGTGCTGAAAGCTACTGATCCCCAAACTTTATACTTTGCACTCCCCTTACCTCTATCCCTGCCCCCTCTCCCCAGAGCTGGTGCCAGCACCGGGCCCTGGCTCCTGGAGGAGGGAGTGACTCTGACAGAAGTAAAGGAGCTGAGGGTGGGACTACAGCTGGGGCTGGCAGCAGAGCCACAGGCATGGGTCCTGCAGCCAGGACCCCAGGTGTAGGACCAGGAGCAGAGTCCTAGGTGCAGAGTGGGGACAGCAGCACTGGGACCATGGGTGTGGGGTCAGCACAAAACCTGAGGTTGCTGCAGCACCCCCCGCATGTATAGTTCCCATTCTTATGATCTCAGGATTCAGTGAAAAGCCAACAGAGAAAAGATATAGGACTGGAGGAGTCGAGGGGGGCAGTAAGGAACACACAAAGGAAGGGAAGACAGAGAAGACTCTGACCTATATTAGCCTGGGGTCCTCACTTATCCAAGGGTGATGGTCTCTCCAGTGTGCTAGTATAGCAATGATCAAGGCTCACCCATGAAGGAAAGACCCTGTGAGGTGAGGGAAAAGTGATGCTCAAACAGACATTTAAAGCAGAAATACTTGGGCTAAGACCACATTTCTTTCTCGTTTCTCCTAAAAAGGTGCACAGATACAAATACAGTTTCCAGAATGAGTCCAAGGGCTGGTCTTCACTACCCGCCGGATCGGCAGGTAGCAATCGATGTTTTGGCGATCGATTTCTCGCATCTTGTGAAGACATGAGAAATCAATCGCCCGCAGCACCCCTGTCGACTCTGGAAGTCCAGCTTGCTGGGAGGTGTAAGCTGGAGTCGACGGGGAAGCGCGCCACCGACTGCCGCCACTGTGAGGATGGACGTTAAGTCGGCTGCAGATACACAAACTTCAGCTACGTGATTCACATAGCTGAAGTTGCGTATCTGCAGTTGATCCCCTCCCCTCCCCCCATAGTGGGGACCAGCCCAAGGATACAGAGATCAACTGCTGAAACTACCTTTTTGATTCACTAGATCTTTTGGCTCATGGGCTTGAGGCAGTTTTAAAATTTCCCAGTAGCTCAACATTGGACCAGTGGCAGTAAAATTGCTTATTATAAGGGGCAGGGTAGCAGCAGTACAGCCCTCTAGCAGATATCTCACTGTTCTTTATTTCATTCATCCACCCATGGAGGTTATTTATAAAAAAATGCAAATAGGCTCATAGGGATAAAACTGCGCATCAGAATTTGATCCAGTGTCCTATATTTTTGACCTGTATATCTCACTGCACCTGCAGAAGCAGTACAAAGAACTGATATGGCATGTCTGAGGATACCCTGCAGTTCTTTCCTTGTTTCACCCCCAGCAAGAATTAATTCAGAGATTCTTACATTGCATTAATGGTAATAGAATCATCAGATGGACAAATTCTGTTTAACTGAGTGGTTACCAGCAGCCTATTTGACTTGATTATTGGGGTTGAAAGGGGAAAAAAGGAGACTATAGTATAGTAAATAACAGGAATGGAAGAATGAAAACAAATTTACAATATTTAGGGACATAAAATATCAGTTTATGAAATACAGCAAGTGTGCATTGAGCCTGACACGTCTGTCTCAACAGAGACTTAAGGCATGAATCCAAGTACCACCGAAAACTGAATACAATATCTGGATTTAGGTTTAAACTTTACAAAAACAATGAGTTTGACATTTTACTAGGAATGAAGAAATAACTTGGGGGGAAGACAGACAGACAAACAGATAACTACTATACACATTAAATGCTGCACACACACAAACCCAGTAGCAGCAAGGTACTTGAGCTTGTGCCAGACTTTAAGCATGTCAAGTACTCCCTTTCAAGTCAGAACTTATATCTGAGAATTGTGCACCTTGAAGTGATTTGCCAAAAGTCACATAGCAAGTCACTGAATGATAGGAAACTTGAATTTTCACTCATTCTTTGATTCTATGTAAGACATCCAAAATTATAGAGGTTCACATAATTTCAAGTGGTTGATAGATGTGATGTGTATGCATATCTGAGGGGAGAATTATTCCATATATTTGTCCCATACCTAGTTTGGGCTAAAGTAGTATTACAAAGAATATGCACAAGGGAAATCTGCCTGGGCTGAAACCAGGAGGTACTGGTTGATTTTTTTTGGGGGTGCTGCGGTCAATCTCTCACTGGTTGGGGCTAGGGAATAACCCATAGGAAGGTTATTATGTAGATGTCTATTGTAGGGGGTTTCCCATCTTCTCTGAAGCAACTGCTCATAGGCATGGTCAGATTCTGGACTAGACCAACCAGTAGTTTGTTCTTGTTTAGCAATTCCTGCATTTTTATGACGTTCCACATAAACAGCTATTCCAAAGAAGCAGAGAGAGGGGAAGATGTTGTGTTGAGGATTGTGATTACATCATAGCAGTTAACAATATGACAATGTAGGCAGTCTGAAAAGAGCCAGGCAACCCCCCTCATCTGATTATTCTGTTGTTATCATGTAACAATGCCCAAAGCAAGCTACGTGACTCATAAATGCACATAGGAAGACACAGCAACTCTCCAAAGTGCTAACAATCCAATTAGAAATGTCACCAAGCAGACGCTAACAAACCCACACAGTGGGTTAGAAGGAGGCTGGAGAACAGTGTTTGTAAAGGGATGAGAAGCAGTTTGAGTTTCGGACACCCAGGCTCCTATTTCTCTTCCAATTTTAAAAGATTAGCCCAAATCAGGCTTATATAATAATAAAAGCTATTATAAACCATAGCTACAGTTCAGTTCATAATAAAAAAGAGGACATTCCACCTAGGCAACCTCTGTCTTCATCCACCATGCAAGTCATCATTTTTAAAATAATGAAGGTTACTTAATTGGTATTCGTTTAATCCATCATTTCAAGAAGAGCTATATCACAGTTGGTACTACAGACAAGAGCTTGTTGGAAAACCAAAACTTTGCCCAGGGGAAAAAAATCAGGAAATATGCCAGTTCTGAAATGTTTCAGTTGAAGAAGTTTAGTTTCCCACCAGAAATTTCAAAATGAAACAAATAAATTGTTTCTTTTCATTACAAAACATTTCAAAAAGAAAATGTGCTGATTGTTTTTGAAATGTGGAAATAAAAAATTTCCATTTCATTTTGACTTATAGTTTGTAGGCTATCACTTCATTATCTATAGGAAAATAGGAAAAACCATGAAAAGCCAAAAAAACTAATGTGGAAAACCTTTTTTTTTCAGTTTAAAAATAATTTTATACAGATTTTGGAAAGTCAAAATGAAACAAAATCTTTTGTTTCATTTCAAAATGTCACTTTGAAATTAATTTTTTGGTTTTATTTTCTTTTAAGTCAAGTCATATTGTGTCATGCAATGCCACGGGCTAGTTTTTGGTGGTACTGTGATGCTAGAGGAGACATCTTTCTGGTGAGATTTAAAACACGGGTCCTTGAGGTCATTTAAGATCCAACTTCACTTTTAGCAAGAGAAGAGGTGTTATTGTCACTGCCTTAGCCACATTGACTCCAATTTGAGTCATTAATTACATTCTATCTTCCAAAATTTCCTCTAAATAACTACCTAGAAACACTTCTCAAATACACATTATAGGGCAGCCCTAGTACACTTGTACCTACAGACTTAGATAATTATAGCCTATGCTGAAACTAGAAGAATATCATTTAAATATATTTGTTCCACAAAAGCTAATCTATATATATAAAAGTCAAATGGTGTATGTATGTATGTTTGTATGTATGTATGTAAGCTTACTCCTTCCACACCGTTTGAGCTAGAGACTTGAAATTTGAGTAAGAGGTCGTGGGGTCCTAATGACCGTAAGGGTCGAAAATTTTTCAAATCTCACCTCTGACGCCCCCCAGGGGTGAAATTCTTTAAAGGCCAATCACATCAGCTGAGCAGCTGCTGTTCTCTGTGACATAGTTCTGATGTCATAATACCCCCTCCAACAGACACCGTACTCGCTCAGCTCTCTGCCCCTCCCCCCTCCAACGGAACCCCGGAATCCCTCAGCTCTGTGCCCCCTGTCCACCTCCGACGGAACCCCGGAATCCCTCAGCTCTCTGCCCCCTGCCCACCTCCGATGGACCCGAGTTGGGTTTGGTCGGAGGGTAAGTGAGGTAGGGGTGTCGGGTTTGGTCGGGGGGGTGAGGTGGGAGTGTCGGGTTTGGTCGGGGGGTAAGTGAGCCGGGGGTGTTGGGTTTGGTCCGGGGGGGTGGGAAAGAGTCTGGGTGGGTGAGGGGTGAGGTGTGGGGGTTGGGGTTGGTCAGGGGGTGTTGGGTTTGGTGGGGGGGGTAAGGTGGGGCTGTTGGGTTTGGTTGGGGGTTGAGGAGGGGGGTCGGGGTTGGTCAAGGGGTAAGTGAGGTGTGGGTGTTGGGTTTGTTTGTGGTGGTAGGTAGGGGTGTCGGGTTTGGTTGGAGGGGGGGAAGTGAGGTGGGTGTGTCAGGTTTGGTCTACAGGGGGGTGAGGTGTGGGTGTTGGTCAGGGGGTGTTGGTAGGGGGTGACATGGAGGTGTTGGGTTTGGGTTGGGGGTGAGGTGGTGGTGTCAGGTTTGCTCTCTGCCCTCTCCCCCCTCCAACGGACCCCTCACTCGCTCAGCTCTCTGCCCCCTCCCCACCTCCGACGGACCCGAGCAACGCCGGGTATTTTCGCTAGTTATATTATAATATAATATATATTGTTGATGTCATTCCTATGACATTTTTGGTTGTGTGAGGGGGAGAGTCAAAAGAAAAACACAAACAAACAAAAATGCATCTACAGAAACCTCTAAACCAGGAACTAAGAATACTTCATTTTAATTGGTTCGGAATTAGTGCCACCATTAATGCGTTGATGTCAGCCATTTTCCTGTGTGCCCAAAAAGGACTAGAAAAATGGGTCTACAACTGAAACTAATATATAGGTAAGGTTTCTGACCTTGGAAAATACTTACTACTGACATTGCTGTCTACCATTTGTCATCTGATCTGAGGTTGTTAGCAAACAGATGTCTCCTTTAGCCTAAGGCATACTCCTAGTTACTAGGGCAGCTGTTGCTATGATATTTGATAAAGGTACGGAAAGTGATGATAATGTGTTTATAGGCCTATCTGCATTAAGTGTATAAGACTGAGATGTGACTGATGTATTCCCTGCTAATTTGTTAATGCCTGTTTTTTTTAAAAAAAAAATGGTTTTAGTTCAATGTAATTTCCTGTGCCAAACACCGTTTTTTCTTTCAAGTGCTTTCTAAGATAAATTACAAAAGGATAATCTTTGCCTAGTAAATTTTCTCTTTTTGTACATCTGAACTCCAAATGTTATCTCACATGAGATTGTAATATACCTTTCTCCCATCCTAGTCTCTTAAAAGGAAATATATCCTAATTAGCAGCCCTGGAACATGTGGCAGCCTTAAGACAGTCTCATCTTTCATGCATCTGAGAAGAGGTGTAGCTAGGCTGCTAATACAAGCACTGTATTCTCATTTTGCTGAAGTGCAGTAAATGTATTTAATACCAGATTCTAGAATAGCATAGCTGAAAGGCTGGTGCTTATTATAGACAAAGAGAAAAACCTTTAACGAGAAGTAAAGGTGCCTTATACATAATGTACACAACAGTACAATATTCACTATATTTGATCATAATAGATAGAAAGAAGTATATGTAACGTAAAGAAAGTGCTCAAGTATTGTACCTCAAATTTTAGAGAGGGAATAGCCTGGGAAATTTACATTGGCAGAAATATTAGAGTTTAAAAACCTGCCACGTTTTCTAATTGGTAATCTATATATATAAAGGTCAAGTGGTGTATGTATGTATGTATGACAGCAACCTCCTCCCGCACCGTTTGAACCAGAGACTTGAAATTTGGTACAGTGAGGGGTCTTGGGGTCTAGATGCTGGTAAGGGTCGAAAAATTTTCGGATCTCACCTCTGACGCCCCCCAGGGGTGAAAGTCTTTCAGGGCCAATCACATCGGCTGGGTGGTTAGGTGGTGATGATGTCATAATACCCCCTCCAACAGACACCGCACTCGCTCAGCTCGCCCCTCCCTCCTCCAACGGAACCACAGAGATCCCTCAGTTCTCTGTCCCTCCCCCCTCCCAACGGAACCCCGGAGATCCCTCAGTTCTCTGCCCCTCCCACCTCCCAACGGAACCCCGGACTCCATCAGCTCTGTGCCACCCCCCACCTGCGAAGGTCCCCGGAATCCCTCGGCTCTGGGCCCCCTCCCCACCTGTGACGGATCCCAGTTGGGTTTGGTGGGATGGTAAGTGAGGTGGGGGTATCGGGTTCGGTCGGGGAGTGAGGTGGGGGTGTCGGGTTTGCTTGGGGGAGTCAGGTGGGGGTGTCGGGTTTGGTCAGGGCGTAAGTGAGCCAGGGGGTGTCGGGGTTGGTCTGGGGGGGTGGGAAGGTGTCAGGGTGGGTGAGGGGTGAGGGGTGGGTGTTGGGTTTGGTCTGGGGGGGGAAGGTGTCGGGTTGGGTGCCCAGACCAAACCCGACACCCCCCCCCCGGCTCACTTACCCCCCGACCAAACCTGACACCGCCACCTCACCCCCCACCAACCGCAACACCCCCTGACCAACCCCAACACCCACACCTCACCCTTCACCCACCCCGACATCTTCCCACCCCCCAGACCAAACCCGACACCCCCTGCCTCACTTACCCCCCGACCGAACCCAACACCCCCACTTCACCCCCCCCACCAATCGCAACACCCCCAGACCAAACCCGACACCCCCCGGCTCACTTACCCCCCCGACCAAACCCGACACCCCCACCTCACAGCCCCAAGCCAACCCGACACCCCCACCTCACACCCCCACCAACCGCAACACCCCCTGACCAATCCCAACACCCACACCTCACCCACCCTGACAACTTCCCACCCCCCCAGACCAAACCCGACACCCCCCGGCTCACTTACCCCCCCGACCAAACCCGACACCCACACCTCACAGCCCCAAGCCAACCCGACACCCCCACCTCACACCCCCACCAACCGCAACACCCCCTGACCAACCCCAACACTCACACCTCACCCACCCTGACAACTTCCCACCCCCCCAGACCAAACCCGACACCCCCCTGGCTCACTTACCCCCCGACTAAACCCGACACCCCCACCTCACCCCCCCACCAATCGCAACACCCCCAGACCGAACCCGACACCCCCCGGCTCACTTACCCCCTGACCAAACCCGACACCCCCACCTCACCACCCCCAAGCAAACCCGACACCCCCACCTCACCCCCCACCAACCGCAACACCCCCTGACCAACCCCAACACCCCCACCTCACCCCTCACCCACCCCGACACCTTCCCACCCCCCAGACCAAACCCGACACCCCCTGCCTCACTTACCCCCTGACCGAACCCAACACCCCCACCTCACCCCCCCACCAACCGCAAAACCCCCTGACCAACCCCAACACCCACACCTCACCCCTCACCCACCCAGATAACTTCCCACCCCCCCAGACCAAACCCGACACCCCTCCGGCTCACGGTGCACTGTGTAGCACACAGATTATTAAATACACTGTTCGGTCGGGGGGTGAGGTGGGGGTGTCGGGTTCGGTCGGGGGGGTCAGGTGGGGTTGTCGGGTTTGGTCGGGGGGTAAGTGAGCTGGGGGGTGTTGGGGTTGGTCGGGGGGGTGGGAAGGTGTCGGGGTGGGTGAGGGCTGAGGTGTGGGTGTTGGGGTTGGTCAGGGGGTGTCAACTGTCTGCCCCCTCCCCACCTCCGACTGACCCAAGCAACGCCGAGCACTTATGCTAGTATTTTATATTTCTGAAAGTTTGAGATGATGCTTAGATATGAAATTTTGTTTAAAAAATGTAGATATTGATAAACGAATGTAGTCAGAAGCCTTCATATGGTCTGACTTTGCTAGCATTTAGGTAAATGTGAGTTTTGCAATGGACTTTAATTGGAGCAAGAACAAACCCATAGTAAAATTTTCCTCTTGCACAACAGCTGAGGTAAGCATGGGTTTATTAGAACTAGAGATACAGTTTGCACATTATGATTTGCTGAAGTAATCCAGGGAGTCTTGCACCTGAACTGCAAATGAAGTTCACTTATAACAGGTTCCATTTTAACAAGTAGTCTACCAAAAATAAAAAAATTGAATTCAAAAACTCTTATCTGTGGTGGATGGCTTGTGACAAGGGATTGTTCAACCCCTCTTGTGGCAAAGCTCACAAGAGAGCTATCACATTTTCAGGCTAACTGCACTTTGCAGTAAGCCGACAGTCATTTAAAGGTTTCTAGCTCTCAGTCATCACCTCCCATAAGTAGAAACCCATGTCTAACTCCCTTCTGACTGAGGGTTTTAAGGATGCTATTCAAATGTTATAAAGTTTATAAGAGGTTCCCCATCAGTCTTCTAGGGCCCTAGTGGGTCAAATCCTTCCAACTCTTCTGCAAGGATTGCTCCTTCTTCACTCCTCTCCAGATCCTCTCTGTTTTCTGGATCAGAAAGAAGGCCCTGAATCAGTTTAACTTCCGGCTGTTTATCCAAACATCCTTTTTTTGTCTGTTGGTCTTTGGAGAATCCACTTTCAACAAGTATATGTGAGGCTTGTCAGAAGTTGACATCTCTCTGGGGGAGGATAGAGGGGAAGGAGAGTTACCGTCTTGTTGATTTTAGTTTAGTTCCCAGAAGAGCTGTGCTGGCCCTCCCCCAGGAGTAGAGCACAATGGTACATCAACTGTTCATTTAAAATAATGCACCCCGAAGATACTGCATGGGCTTGCAATATTGTCACATCTCCCCTTTAGGGAGGTGACATTCAATCCTAGCCCACAATGATACATATACTGAATACAAGAAGATCTTTAAAGTCTATTGCAGGAAATTGATGTATCTCTCTCACACTGCCCTCACACCCCAAGGATCCCAGGGAATCAGTAGGAGGACAAAGCCAGACTGTGCTTCTACAGTAGCTCTGGTTCTTGATACCCTTCTCCCTGACCCCTGATAGTGCAGTTCTGCTGTAGCCACACTACCAGGGATTTCCCCCAGCCCATGCTGCCTTGAGGATGCTCCAAAGGAGAAACCCCTCATAAAGATGGGTCTGTAGTAAAAATAATGCAGGCCTGGGCTGTATTATCATTTCTGTGGCAGCTCAGAGGAGCCAGTTAGAAGGATGATGTGCATCTCCTTAGTTCTGCCTCTAAGCAGCTCAGTCCTCAGCCCTGCCTGTGGTACAGATCCCCACACTTATGGAGAGGTCTCAGCAGGGTGCAGGGAGAAAGGAGATCATGTCATGCAAAAATAATTGCATTTCTTCTGTATAGAACAAGGGGAAACCCACACTTTGATCATCACCTCCATGCATCAATCTCCAAGGTGCAATATTGTCCAAATTCAGTATTTCACAATGTGTCTCCCTTTCAATAGTGTGAAATAGTGCTATACATATAGTGGCAAGATGCTCAGTAATAATCCAATGTAATTGTACAAAATAAAAAATAATTATTTACTTACATTTTCAACTCAATTTTGGGGCTCTTTTAAAAATTCATCTTCTAACCCACATTCTGAAGTGCATGTACACTGAGATGAAAAACCAATAAAATTGCAGAATAAGACAAACAAGAAAAAACAACAACCGGTGACTAATAAAATACATTGTATACACTTGAAGAGATCAAATTTGATGACAACATTTTCTAAAGTGAGACAGCTCGTTTTCACTGCAGATGGCTGTTTTATAACCATTATATACCGTGCATACTCCAGGAAGAATTTAGGAAGGATCGCTGCTGGTTCTATGGGACTGCTAAGAAGAGCTATAAACAAGATGCGGGTGGCAGTACTTCTGCATTCTGGCAAAAAGGGCAGTTTCAAATTGTCAGATTTATGGATGATGGAGTGGGCATGCAAATGCATACTGATACCCACTGTTTCTCTTGAATATCCTGCCAATCCCATTAGGTAATCTCATTAGATTCAAATTGACTACATATTCTATTACCAATATTTGTAAGACTCTGTGGCCTGGTGAATAAGGGAATGGAGAAAGGAGGTTAATGAAAATTATGTTCAGCTGGAAGAAGATAGTTTATTTTAAGGGTGATATAAACACTTTTAGGGGAAAAAAATGTATCAGAGAGCTTATACAAGCCCATCCCAAAAGGAAATATGGCACTGAGTGTTTCACATTGATTTAATGTCTGATACAATTGTACACAACCGATTCCAAAGCACATTCATCCTGTTTAGCGAAATAGATACTACATGACCCTTGATGTAACAACCATAGAGAAAATGATGATGAACACCATAGAAAGGGCTTAATGGGATAACATCAAGAAAACACAGATTAAATGAAATGAAAGGAAATGCTTTCTATCATTTCTTGTTATTGGGAAGTAATGATGGAGCTACAAAAAAAAATCCTTAGCAGATGGCAAGTCATCTTAATCAAGCAAATTAACGGATCATACATTTAAAAAATAAAGTAGTGGGTTATTTGACACGCACTGTAATTACATTGGACATATTGCTTTCAATAAACGTTAAAGGACAAATTAACATTACAGTCGTGCCAACTATGTTTCTAAATCTGCTTTTCAAGCTTATAATTAAAATCCTAAATTATTACTGCAGCAAATTAAGAGTTTTAATGTGATTCAAACATTGTGATCATTAGCATTTAGTTTTCTTTCTTCTTTTTTTTTCAAATAGACTTTTTAAAATGCAAATCTAAACAATATCCATCTCTGTAACTGCTAAACAGTAGATAGGATAGAATCACGTAGTGTAAATACACATATTCCAGGCCTGTATTCTGTGAAAAGCATTATGGCACTGAGGTTAAACCAGGGGTGGGCAAACTACGGCCTGTGGGCTGCATCCAGCCCCTGGGCTAATTCTGTCCAGTCCCTTGAGCTCCCAGCTGGGGAGGCTAGCACCTCCCCGCTCCCCTGCTGTTCACCACTGCTGCGAGAACAGTGCTCTGTGGGGGGGGGGGCGCTCTGGGGGGGGGGGCGGGGCGAGAACAGTGCTCTGGGGGGGTGGGGCTGTGCGCTCTGGTGGATCAGTGGGGCACCGTATCTGGCTCTGAGCGCTGTTCTTAGTGGTGTGGTAAGGGGGCCGGGGTGGGAGGGTATATAAGGGCCAGAGGGTCTCAGGGGCGATCAGGGAATGGGGGAGGGTGTTGGATAGAGCCTGGGGGTCCCAGGGGGCCTGTCAGGGGGTGGGGGGTGGCTAGGGGGCAGGGCAGTCAGGGGACAGGATCGGGGGATTGGATAAGGGGTAGGGTCCTAGGGGGGCGATTAGGGCAGGGGGGTCTCTGGAGGGTGTGGTCAGGGGACAAGGAGCGGGAGGGGTGTTGACTGGGTCAGAGGTTCTGAGGGGGCAGTCAAGGGGTGGAAAGTAGGAGCGGGCATATAGGGATTGGGGCCAGCCTTCCCTACCTTGCTCTCCATACAATTTTGAACCCCGATGTGGTCTTCAGGCCAAAAAGTTTGTCCACCCCAGGTTAAACTGTATATTTTAAAGCAAAGTACCATCCAACACTATGGATACTTGTGAGGCAGTCTGCTTTAGTAGCTTTTAAGCTTCAAAAGGGGATTATAACTTATTAACCACTGTGAGCAACTAGAATAGGCATCTCTTCTACAGTAAATTGTTTGTATATGTCTTATGCCATCAAGGTCTGATTCAAAAGTCCCCTAAAATCAGAGAGTCTTTCCACTGACTTTAAGGAGCACTGGATCAGGCCCTTATTCCCTATCATTTCCTCTTCACCATGCTCTGTTCTGTCTGCCTTATCTGCGCTTCAACCTTCCCCATGACTGCTTCTGTCTCCTCTCCTCACCTGATCTTTCTTGGTCCTTTCACTCCTTCACCACCCCTTTGTTATCTACTTTCCTCCTTTCGTTGCAAAGGGTAAATGTAATTGCAGGTGCAATTAAAATGTTCAGCTGAAAACAAAAGCAAACATTTTCAAAACAACAAATTTTCCCAGTGCTCTTTTCCCAGCTGCTTTTCAAATCCAGCTCAGCAGCACTTCAAGTTCTTTAAGTCAACACTAATTTGTGTTATAATCACTCAAGCCTAAAATACATATTTTTTAAATAAACAACTACTGTAGCTTCTGAGCCAGTCAGCCATCTTTTTGTTCTATTCCACTTGGATGCCCCCTTTTAAAAATGCAGATTTAAAATGGAAGAAAACCCATTCCCAACCATTCTTTTCCCCTTCTTTGGTCTTCTCCACAGCTTCTCAATCTCACCTTGATCCCTATCAAACATTTAAACACACGCACACATAAAAAACCTTACATAATGAATCTTTTTTTCCAGAAATTATCCTGCTACTACCCCGTCTCCCCTACAGCAACTTAGTTTTTTTCCAACATAGTGTCATGTTTTGCTTGTAAATTTCATTGGGTATAAAGTAACCCCATTGTGAAAAGATCTGGCTGCTCTGTTGTTATCTGGAGCTTCCATTTACAGTAATTCTTGCAATGTAATATTAGAGACTAGCATAAGTGCCCGGCATTGTTCGGGTCAGTCGGAGGTGGGGAGGGGGCAGACAGTTGACACCCCCTGACCAACCCCAACACCCACACCTCACCCCTCACCCACTCCGACACCTTCCCACCCCCCCGACCAACCCCTGGGGGGGTGAGGTGGAGGTGTCGGGTTTGGTCGGGGGGTAAGTGAGCCAGGGGGTGTCAGGTTTGGTCTGGGGGGGTGGGAAGGTGTCGGGGGGGTGAGGGGGTGAGGTGTGGGTGTTGGGGTTGGTCAGGGGGTGTTGCGGTTGGTGGGGGTGTGAGGTGGGGGTGTCGGGTTGGCTTGGGGGTGTGAGGTGGGGGTGTCGGGTTCCGTCGGGGGGTAAGTGAGCCGAGGGGTGCCGGGTTTGGTGTGGGGGTGTTGCGATTGGTGGAGGGGGTGAGGTGGGGGTGTCGAGTTCAGCAGGGGGGTAAGTGAGGCAGGGGGTGTCGGGTTTTGTCTGGGGGGTGGGAAGGTGTCGGGGTGGGTGAAGGGTGAGGTGTGGGTGTTGGGGTTGGTCAGGGGGTGTTGCGGTTGGTGGGGGGGTGAGGTGGCGGTGTCGGGTTTGGTCGGGGGGTAAGTGAGCCGGGGGGGTGTCGGGTTTGGTCTGGGCACCCACCCCGACACCTTCCCCCCCCAGACCAAACCCAATACCCACACCTCACCCCTCACCTACCCTGACACCTTCCCACCCCCCCAGACCAACCCCGACACCCCCCGGCTCACTTACCCCCAGACCAAACCCGACACCCCCACCTGACTCCCCCAAGCAAACCCGACACCCCCACCTCACCCCCCGACCGAACCAGATATCCCCACCTCACTTACCATCCCACCAAACCCAACTGGGATCCGTCGCAGGTGGGGAAGGGGCCCAGAGCCGAGGGATTCCGGGGACCTTCGCAGGTGGGGGGGGGCACAGACCTGATGGAGTCCGGGGTTCCGTTGGGAGGTGGGAGGGGCAGAGAACTGAGGGATCTCCGGGGTTCCGTTGGGAGGGGGGAGGGGCAGAGAACTGAGGGATCTCCGGGGTTCCATTGGAGGAGGGAGGGGCGAGCTGAGCGAATGCGGTGTCTGTTGGAGGGGGTATTATGACATCATCACCACCTAACCGCCCAGCTGACGTGATTGGCCCTGAAAGACTTTCACCCCTGGGGGGCGTCAGAGGTGATATCCGAAAATGTTTCAACCCTTACCAGCATCTAGACCCCAAGACCCCTCACTGTACCAAATTTCAAGTCTCTGGCTCAAACGGTGCGGGAGGAGTTCGCTGTCATATGTACATACATACATACATACATACATACATACATACATACACCACTTGACTTTTATATATATAGATATCTGGTTCTGTACAAAGACGACGACTGCAAGTCACTGTAATAAAAGTTTAATTAACATGATATTTTTTGAAGAGTGGCTTCAAATTACCGCAAGTATAATTCTGTGCCCAAAATTAAATGAGAGAAATAATCATGGCACATAGGGGCAATATGCTGGCTAGCCAGTGTGAAGGTGCACAGAGAAATGGTGCAAGGAACCATAGTGGGGGCAGCTGTGATCCCTCTGTGTGAAGGAATGCCCTCTTAAAGTACCCTCGGGGCATCCTCTCATAAAAAGAAAGTGGAACCACAGTGATGCCTCCCTCCATAATGACCTATGGAGGAAGCGTGACATACCAAGAGGTTAAGCTGCTCTGTTTCTTTGGCTTGGTATGAGGGGGGTGTCAAGTTGTACCCTCACTGACCTACTCTCATGCAATATGGCTTGACACAATCCCCTATTCAGAATTGTCCCTTAAAGAACAATATAGCCATAAGTAGTTAAAAAACATTGCACTCACAAGGAAGGGTAATTAGATCTCTAAGTAATAGCATTCATGTCCTTAATTTGTTGTAGTCTTACAAGTGCAAGTATTGGTGGGCCACAAAAGTGGAGGCAGTGATGAGATTTATTTTCAAAAATAGGCAGAAAGGCCAGATTTTGTAAGACATGTAGGTGCCTAAAGGTACAGAGAGATCAAAATCAATGAGAGCTAAGTGCTTAGTGTTTTTAAAATCCCACTAGACACCTAGCTGGATCTTTAGATGCTTAAATGCCCTTGAAAATCCAGCCCAAAAGTACCTTAAATATGATATAGTATACTGCAGCACATACGTAAACTGACACACACAAATAGCTTCACTGAAGTTAGTGGGAGTATTCCCAGACATAAAGTCATGTATGTACTTAAGTCTTTTGCAGAGTCGGGATGTTAATTTGTTCTTTATCTAATATTAACTAATGCATCACTTATGAATACAATATAAAATGTGCCATTACACTGTATAATCAAGCATGCCAAGTATAATTCTTTATGAGGGCAACTGTCTCATTTAAAATTAGTTTTAAGTGGAGCTGGGTGAAGTTTTTCAGGAGTATAGTTTATTCCACAAAAATGCAATTTCATATAGACTGAAACTATTCCCAAATTTGACATGTTTGCCAGATAATTTGGGCCAAAAATTGTTTTGAGACAAATTCCAAGGGAATTTAGCTGCCAATAACAGAGAAGGAGTTGGTAGATACAGTACCTCCCTTTACATTTAGCCCCATGGTTAAAGTATTTACTAGGATCATGTGGGAGATTCAGCTTTAACTTCCCCTGCTACCATCCTCAGAGTAGGGTCTTTAACCCAGGTCTCCCTCCTCCCAGATGAGTGTCCTAACCACTGAGCTCTAGGGTAGTCTGGGATATGTCTCTCTCAAGCTTTCCTGTTGAAGATGTTCCACTTTATATAACTAATGAGAACAAACCAAAAACTGTTGGGTCAGTCCAAGTTGAAAAATATTTTTCTTTTGTTTGGTTTGGCCAGACAACCAAAACATCAATGTGGATAGTTTTAGTGTTAAGGGATGTTCTAAAGTCTCTCACACTTGGGAGGAAGGATTTTACTATGGCAACATTATATAAATAATTTGTTCTATCTGCCGTCATAGGATAGAAGACTCTTCCAGTTTTATAGTTCAAAATATTGCATCGTCATATGCCAATTATTATACTCCTACTACACTTAAATAATCATTTCCCCCAATTAGAATAATTACAACACCATCAAAAAAAGATACTGTACAGCTTTTAATATATATAACCTGTATTCTTTTAGCATACTATTATAGGTATTTTTATGACATTCTTAATGATATAGTGTAACCGATTATCATAGTTAATTCACAATAATAGTTTATTTCATGAATATTAATGTGACCTCTTTAATTCCTAGGAGTAGACCTTTGATTTTAATATATTCATTCAACAATTTTAGTCACTGGTACTATGACACTGTTATTTCAATTTCAATTTCTAATTATCTAAAGCTTGAAATATTGAACAATGAGTTATACAGTTATCTAGAGCCAGTGATGGATGTTTAATCCTCTCTGAAAGTGTCTCATAGCAACCAATTATTTGGGATAAATTGCATAAACCTTCTATAATTAAGTCAAGAATTACAGGGACACCTAGGGTGAAATCCTTGTCCCATTAAAGTCAATGGAAGTTTTGTCATTGACTTCATTTTGAAAAGGATTTCACATCTTAAAAAAAAAATAGCTGTGGAAAGATGCCTCAATAGTTTCTTCTTTCTACTTTATTATTCTTTGTTTCTACTCATCATCATATTATATATATATATATAATATAATACAATACAAATAATAATAAAATACAAATAATAATTTGTATTATTGTAACAGTCAATGTGTCTTCAGTGATATTGAAACATATTTTGAGTGCTTCCAGAATATTAATACCTGCTTTATTTACCTTGAATAGAAGGAATACACAGTATTGTAACTTTAGTCTTGCACCCATTTTCCATTTTTTTTTATTTTTTTCTTAGTGCTAATTTCAGATCAGGAGGAGCCAGGTCCCTAATTTACTTGTAACTGTTTCAAATCCTCATAATTGAAACTGTCTACAGTATACTGTCATAACTAGCCTTAGATCTCAACGTCATCTTTAGCTAAAATTCTCTCCAAGGAAATTAAATGGAATATATATTGCATAAGCCACTCCATCCTCCTTCCCACAAAAGAAAACTTTGGCACACGTCTGGAGTGTCTCACAACTGAGTGCCTGCCTCAGGACAGACTGTCAAAAAAAAAAAAAGGGGCAGACACCCCAAACTGGTGGCATGTTCTATAATTAGATTTCACCAATGCAGGAACAAATATGAACTCCTGGATCACTGTAATAGTCTTACCATGAAGTTGCAGATAATCCCCTTTGGCCTCCAATCTATCCTGCCACCCAGCCAATCTGGATTTAGTGATAAATCATTACTTACACCAAAAATCACAAAATATTCTGAGACCAAAAAGCCAGTCACTTGCCCCAGATCAATTTGTATCTTAGATCTCACACCAAAGACGATGCTTGAAGACAATCCTGTAATAAACTAGCAAAGGGTTTATTAATTAGGAAAAATAAATGAGAGAGTTATTTGCAGGTTAAATCAAGTAAGCATATACACATAAATGAGATCAGATTTCCACTACAAACAGATATAGACAATGCTATGTTGAAGGGAGTGTTTCTCCCATTGTCACAGCTACTGCCCCTGACATAGGTGGATTAACTTTGCCAACAGGACCTGTCAGCATAGTAGCATCTTCACTAAAGCATCAGTACAGCTGTAGTTTTCTTAGTGTAGACCTGCCCTGAGTTACCATGTATGGCTCTTAAAGAAGACAGAGACGTAGTAACCTGATAATTCAAAATGTCTTTCTGGGTGGACCCATGGGTGACCCTTGGAAAGCAATGCCTCAGTTTAGTGTCTCTGGCTCTGTAATAGTTCAAGCAGCAAAGAGATGTACATTTTTCTTATGACCCTGTTTTTCTTTTACATTTAGCCTTTCAGTCCATGAGATGAGCTCCCTTGCACATAGCATTTCCGAGGTGTGACAGAGCCATTCACCAATCCTTTGTATCATGATACTTCCCCTTAGTGGCCTGCTTAATCTTGACAGGCATCCTGAACCAGTGGGGTGGGAGGAGGGGGACAATTCCCATGCCTGGCTTCACAAGTTCAGAGCAAACATTTTCAAAGTTATAAAGCAAAACACGTGTATTTCCTTATAGCATGGAATACAGACATTACAAGTGAGATTAATGCATGCAGGAATTTACAATAATTTCATAGTGTTTAAACACCAAATACATTTTGATAAGACTAATGTGTATTTGGAACAATGCTAACATACAGGTGAGCTGGTTTGGTTTTCTGCTATGAGTTTGTCAGTGCTCAGCTAATGCTTATGGACTTGGCCAGAGTTAACACATGGTTTACCAGCTTCACGAACACTAATAAATCTTTGATGTTTAAGATGTAGGGTGAAATTTTAAAAAGCACCTGAGCACTGTTGACTTGCAAGGGGCCTTTGGCTCCTAAGACCCTATGGTGGTTGTTGGGTTGTTTTTTGTTTTTGTTTTTTTTAAATGGGACTTAGAACCATAAGTCATTGAAATCTTTTGAAAATATGATCAGTGATCACATGCTATTTCAACAGACTAGCTTCAATGCAGTTGAATCAGAAAAGTTAGGTAAAGACTGAATAGATTTTACAAAGCTTGTCAAAGCTAGTGTCATGAAAAGTGTTGCCTAACAGGAGCATGAGATAAGATTCTGATACTGAAAGAAAATAGATTGCAAATATTCAAAAAGTAATAAAATAGCTGTTGTAAAATTAATCTGTTCTCCAATACTCTATCTGAGGAAATACAGAACACAACAGTCTCTAGAGGAATTTGGACAGAAGATTTCAACTTGATGCCAGATCCTTTACCCCAGGGATTGACAACCTTTTGCACACGGCCCATTAGAAAAATCCGCTGGCAGGCTGCGACAGATTGTTTACCTGCAGCATTGCAGGGTTGGCCGATCGCAGCTCCCATTAGCCGTGGTTCGCCGTTTCAGGCCGATGGGGCTGCAGGAAGCAGCAGCCAGCATATCCCTTGGCCCATGCCGCTTCCCACATTATAATTATACAAGAAAATATATAGTGAAGCTGTAACAAAACATAATCTTTTTTTGTATATGTTGTGGTCATTGCTTCACTGAGGGAGGACTTCCTCAACAACTCATGCTTGATATCAAACCCTAAAACTGATGCAACAGAATTTAGGGCTTGATCCAATTCTGAATGGCAGGAAAAAAAAACATTTTATTAACTCGAATAGAGCTAGATCAGGCCATAAATTAGTTATCTTAGAATGGGTGCAAATGGCTCCATAAAGACCTCACAGCAACTAAGAAAAATATTTCTAAAACCATAGTAAAGCGAGATGAGATCCAACTGTAGACACTGAGTCAATGGACCCATAGCTTGACTTACTGGCTTTTGCTCACATGCGCAGGGTTTAAATGATTCTCATTTGAGGGCTGGGAGGAAGTTTCCCCCCACATCAGATTGGCAGTGACATTCGGGGGGTTTCACCTTCCTCTGAAGCATGCGGATGTGGATTACTTGTCAGGACTGTCTGGGTGTCTCTCACTTACTCACTTTCCTGACAGTGCACTGGTGCACTTCTGTCCCATCTATTCATTGCTGGGAGCACATAATAGTCTAGAACAGGGATAGGCAACCTTTGGCCTGCAACCCACAAGGTAAGCTCCCTGGTGGGTCAGGCCAGTTTGTTTACCTTAGACTTCAGGCCAACGGGGGCTGCGGGAAGTGGTGCGGGCTGAGGTACATGTTGACTCTCTCTTCCTGCAGCCCCCATTGGCCTGGAGCAGCGAACCAGGGCCAGTGGGAGCAGCAATCAATCGAATCTGCTAACACAGCAGGTTAAAAAAACAACCCAGTTCGCCGGGGGGCTTACCCTGGTGGGCTTAGTGCCAAAGGTTGCCAATCCTTGGTCTAGTATCCTATGAGCTGTAATACTTTGGTCTTAATTCAGTTGCTGGGGTTAGTATGTGGATGATCTGAGAGTCCCTTCTGGTGTTAAACTCTATGACATTAGATGGCCAAATATGAACAGTTAAAAAGAAAAATTAGAGCCTTCAGTGAAATATGCTTCACTCTCCCTTCGTCTCGATATCCGCCTGTAGGGGAAAGAAAATAATAATATCTCAAACAGCTCAGCATGATCAAATATCTTAATTATGATTGTCCCAATACCTCCTCAGACTACTATAGCTACCATTACCACAGACAGAACAAATACATCTATTTCTTCATCTATTGGACAGTGGAGTTAATTAACTCTGCTAAATCTTATCCAAACCTCCTTGACCTTCTCCTTCCGTAGCTGGGATATCGTAAATATATTTCTTTCTCTCTCACTTTAAAAAAAATCCATTACCGCATTAACTGGGACCCAAGTCTGGTAACAATACCTGAAAATAGACTTATCTCCAAAAGACCGCCTTGAATCAAATGCTATTATCTTTAAAGAAAATATGGATTAGATAGCATTGCATTTCATTGGATATATAATTTCTATACTAAACAGATGTTTACATTTTATACTTTTATATCAGACTGCACTAAAATATCTGTGTAGAAACCTGGTTATTTATTGCTGGTCATGTGCTGCTGTTTTGTAGAGAAATCAGTTCAAGCCCCATTTTGCTCAGCTTCCCCTCCCACAAGAACAAAATTAAACCAACACATTTAACTCAACATATTTTATTTTAGAAATTATTTTTATCAATATTATTTCTTTGAACAAGCTGTTGTAAAAACATTGATTTTTCAAGAAAAAAAAACCTTTCAGTTCTGAAATTTTCACTGGTTTTTTTTAGCTCTTAATATGTCCAACATAGCCTGGACAGTTATTTTGTCTTTCCTCAAGAAACATGTCTGAATGTATTTTTAAGAGGCTGCTAGTGAAATTTAATAGATACAAATAGTCCTTTGAAAAATACATATTTATGCCAGCAACAGAAAAGTAAGGGTAGATTACACCTATTTCTGCATAGAGAAAGGTAAGGAATCCAGTCACTGTCTTGGCTTTATGAATGTACCAAACCCCTCAACCTAAACTTTCCCAGGACATCTATCAACTAAGTGTTCCTTCCTCCCTAGAACTTCCAAGGCCCAGACTAACATTCCCAATCTTCCCCTCCCTTGCTCCCATAAAGCCATGGTGGACCCAACCCCCTCATGTTTTACCTCTTCTAATTATAAGAACATAAGAAAGGCCATACTGGGTCAGACCAAAGGTCCATCCAGGCCAATGTCCTGTCTTCAGACAGTGGCCAATGCCTGGTGTCCCAGAGAGAATGAACAGAATAGGTAATCATCAGGTGATCCATTCCCTGTCACCTGTTGGGAGTGCTAATGCCAATGTAGGATCCAGGCCTGTATTTTCACTTGAGATAGTATTTTGAGGTTTTGCTTGCCTGTTTGATTTTTTTTCATACACATTCATTCTTATTAGGATGTGGGAACAAAGGGATCCTTATTAATCTGTGTAAACAAAGGACAAAGAGACTGTGTATGTTGCTTTTGCCTAAGCCAGGTGAGTGTGTTAGTATAATGGGAGCAGATAAGAGCAGTTAAAGTGTTACTGGGCATGGTGGGAGTAATATATGTGTGCACACTTGAAAAATTCCTCATCTCCTATCTCAGGCCAAGGCCAAGCAACAAATTGGGAAAGGCAAGGGAAATTGTGGGGGGAGGTAAAACACTAAAATGCCACCAGAGAAATGCCTGCCCCTGACCATAGCACAACCTCACTCCTTATCCCTCCCTGAGGTACAAAAAGGGTGGACTGAAGCCCCCAGACTCATGACCCCCCAAAATGGAACATGATCATAAGTTGTAAGGTGTGGGACTATAGGTGTGCATTGCAGATATAAGTATACTTGCTGAGGAGGGGGGAGTCGGGGCATTGGGAAACAAGTCTCTGCAGTGTCAGAGTTATTGAACACCTGTTTGCAGGAAATTAACCCCAATAAATATTGTATTACCTGCACTTCAGACTTTGGGTCTTCTGATTTCTGTCTTCATGACAAGAACCATGGGAGAGGGTGAAGGGAAAGCCCTCTAAAATCACCCATTCCCAGCTTCTGGCAAACAGAAACTAGGGACACCATTCCTGCCCATCCTGACTAATAGCCATTGATGAACCTAACCTCTATGAATTTATCTAGGGTTTTTTTAACCTTGTTATAGTTTTGGCCTTCACAACATCCCCTGGCAAAGAGTTCCATGGATTGATTGTGCATTGTGTGAAGTAATACTGGGAAATATTAGAAGATTTCTTCCCCTTCTGCACATCTTTTATGTTCATGAGGCTGTCAAGGGTGCTGCTGTCCAGCAATCCACTGGGGCAGGCTCAGTAATCTACAGGTGAAGGGTCATTGACCTTCTTCCACTCCACAAGTCCAGAGCCTGTCTGTCAAACTGAACTGACTGGACTCTTGCTCTACCTCCTATTATATCCAAAAAAAGAGAAGGACTGTTTCATGATTTAGGCAGCTGAATATCTCCATGAAGAATTGGATTCTGTCTCTGCCTCTGGCACAGAGTGTTACTGGACAAGTCACGTAAGCCAAACTTTTACAGGTGGCCATTGTGTGTTCCTCATTTTCTGGGTACCCCACTTGAGACATCTGAGATCTGATTTTCAAAAGTGCTGAGTGTTCACAAATGCCATTGGTTCAAATAGATGTCTTCTCTGAAAATGTAAAGTGCTATAAAATCGCTCTGGAAAATCCAGCCCTATTGGATATAATATTGGGCACTCAAAACTAATTATGAGAATTATATGATGTAATCCACATAACCAAATGTGGTCTACTGAATAGAAGACACAATTTCATAGCACTTATTCATAAATTCCTCTGCCAGCTACAATTAATCAATATATTGTAGATGATTTTCTTCTTATTCTTAAAGCACTAGATTTTTTATAAATACAATTGTTGAGTTCCTATTGTATTTACCGTCAGAAGTCATCTGTATCAGGAGGGATGAGTGCTTTTATCTTAAAATTACCTTTTGCATTCCTGTTTTTCCACCACTGATGACTGCCACCTTCTCCTGCAACATCACATACACTACTGAACCTGCAGGTTTGCTCAGGCATACTGCCTTGATGTGAATTGCTAGTTACCCTGCAGCTCTGACCCAGGTTTGGATACAACCAACAGATCAAATTCGGTGGTGAATCCTGGTCATTCCATTTGAGACACCATAGGCCTCCGCTAAGATTGGTCAGTTTTTGCATATGGGCCCACATGATATATGTGGCATTGTGCATAGTCACATCTGCAAAATGAGATAGGCAATCAGGTAAACTTTGATCATTTGTTTAAATCCACTAAGGATATATCACAGACTAATTAGGAGGGTGAGCCATTATGTTAAATGGATTTGCTAAAACACGTCAAAGTTCTCTAAAATAAACTTAATTAAATATTCTTCTACAGTAATTTACATTAGCTAGAAAACTATTAGCTGGAGCTGCTCAACTATCATTAGTAGTTACCAAATGATACATGCCTGATCTGCACAGTAATTTCTTTCACTGATACTCAGACTGCTAATGAATTCACAAAGTCTGAGAAACTGTCCAAATTTATGCCACTGGTGCAGAGCAAAAATCAGGCAGTTACTGCCAAAGATAGGCTCTTGATATTATCAAACCACTTTAAATAAGATCCAGTCCATGCTAAAGAGGAGTAAAAGCATGCTTTAGAATAGGGATGGCAACCTTCCGCACATGGCCTATCAAGGTAATCTGCTGGCGGGCCGCAAGACACTTTGTTTATGTTCAGAGTCTTAAGGCACAGCCCCCCACAGCTTCCAGTGGCTGTGGTTCACTGTTCCTGGTCAATGGGAGCTGAGGGAAGAAGGTTGGTTACTGTCTTACCTTCATATTTCTGGTGGGTTTTTTTTTAACTTGGTCACTTGTGATTTTTATTTATTTACTTATTAAAGTTGAGATTTTGAAAAGATGTATGTGCAATGGGCTCATTTGTGAAAGAGCAATATTACTGTCCTCCTATTCAAATAGGAAAGATGTGGGGTTTATTTAAACAGTAAAATGAAGTGCAATATACTAGCAGGATTGAGTATCTAAGCACTTTATTTCATTTATTTATTGCCTCCATTTTGTTTTTCATCCACCCAACAGAAATGGGTATATCTAACTGAGTTCTGTACAAATTCAACCATTTAGAATTCGCTCTGTACAAACATTCCAGCAGTTAAATGCAATTTTGCAATACTTGTTGTCACGAAGACCCCAGACCTGCATTGCCAGGGCATGTAAAACTATGTGGCAGGGCGGGCCTGAGCCAGCCCTGCTGGCCCTTTACAGGAGAAAAGCCTCGGCTAGCAGCTTCCCTCAGCTAGGGAAGCTGATTAGCTAGCAGAGTGCAGCCCTGGCTAATTAGGGCCAAAGGCATTACACCTGGTAGCCCCCGCAGGGGATATAAAAGCCTGGCAGGAAGGAAGCCCAGGGTGGAGTGTGGTGGAGGAGTAGAGAGAAGGAGATAGAGAGAGAAGGAGGCTAGGGAAGCAGGAGGGAGGAGTAATATAGACTCTAGATCCCTGTGAGCCAGGAAGAAGGGAGTTGTCTTCCTGAGCTGTAGCCTGTTCTCCCTGAGCTGTAAAGTACTAAGCTAGCATTCTTAGAGCTGTACATAGCAGGTGGTGGGGCTTGCACTGTGTGAATAAAGAGCACCGGGGAGTCACAGAAGAATCTCCTGCCTGTTTTTGAAGTGGGGCAAGAAGCAGATCTCCTACAACTATCATTAACTTTACAAGGAATGAAGAGTTAGGCCCTATTCTATGTTCCTTATTTTCAAAATACACCTGTAGAGTCAGAATTAATAGACCGTCAACAACATCTATTAAATGGATTAAAACCACAAGGCAGCTCCAGGCATCTTATAGTTAAGCCTGCGGATGTCATTATGTCTATTTTCTATAAATCCAGTGTGCTTTCTTTGGGACTGAAATTGGATCAAAATAAGATTTAGAGTGGATGTGGATATCTGAGTCAGACAAGCACACAGAAGTTTGCATGTTCATTCAAATCCTCTCCAAACATCTCATATCTGCAAAATTGGGTTGAAAGAGAACAAAGCTTTTTACAAAATTTAAAATACTTTTGTTATCCCCCAAGAACAGCTTTTCTCATATGTTCTGGCAGCTATACTTCTGGTCCTCGCCAGAATAAAGAAGAGTACCTCTAATCACTTTATTCCATCATATTCACTCATCCATAAATAGAATATCCCAAGTCCTAACACTCTTACCCACTTTTTAGAGGTTTGGCTCTCAAAGAATTGACTGTGAGATAGAAACACAGCTAAGGCCTTGTTCCTTCCTCAGTAATCATACACTCTCTCACTCTTCCTCCAGTAATGTTGACTGGGACTGTTAACATCCAAGAAGAGAAGATACAAAGAAATTGGGTTACTTGTTAGCTAAATTTGAGTAGACTCAGAAGCACAAATTTGAATTTCTTCAATCCCGCAAAGAATAACCTTTCCAAAATACAATGTAACAGAATTATGTGAACTCTCAGAGCTGTTGAGGTAAGAAACATTTTGATAACCTGGAAACCTAAACTTAAAATAAATGAGTTCAATAATTTTCTATATAACAATATTAGTAGTGCACCTAAGGCATTCTGCGGTGACAAGTTTTGACACCAAATACAGAATGGGAAAGTGATTTCGGAATGCAGCTCTCCAAGACACTTTTCGATCAATTTTATTGACCAGGTTTTATATCAACTTAATACGATTTTATTTACTGTATATATCATCAGATTGGCAAAGATAGATATGTGGCAGAGATAGAATAAGTTTTCTCTAGGACAGTCTCATAGGTGAGACATAAGCAATAATTCTCTTAGCCTAATTTTCCTTTTTTTGGTGTTCTGGTTCTAAAACTTGCTCATCTCACTAAGATGTTCTGTCAGGCTTTGTTAATTAAGACAATATAGACAAAAAGTATTACAAACAAATAATGTTATAGAGTTCATACAACGTTTTGGTTGGAGCTGTCTTCTTCATTCATATTCAAATGTGTTTTGGATGGGCAAAAGTATTTAACACAGACATAACAAAAACGGCATGAGACCAATCCTAGACTCATTTAAATTCTTGGCAAAACACACATTGACTACAAGGGGAAAACATTGTGTCCTAAAAGTTTAAAATACTAGGTCAACTTGTTCTATTGCTCTGCATTCCAGATTTTAGGCAGTCAGGTCTCTATCTTATTAATATAAAATTAAATACATTATTTCCTCTTTCAAGAATAGTTGCAACTGTTTTGCCCTACAATATCTTATATAGTACTTTTGAATCAAATAAAATAAGCTGTTTCTAGATCGTTAGAAAGATTTTAAAACACGGGCCCCAAATTAATAAACCTTGAGCTGTTCATTTTCCATTGCCTACACAATATTTTAATAAGTGAAGAAATGTGTTAGTGGTGCCTTACTGCAATCTGGTATTATGAGGTTATTCAGAGTTCACACCAGGGTAGGTCTTTTGTCAAATTTCAAATAAACAGAAAATAAGAAAAAACTATTGTTTCTTCTTTTTCAAGAAATTTTGTTCATGTATCCCAGAGGCTAAATATAGTATCTGCATAATACTTCTCTGAGAGATTGAAGGTAACATTTTAGATAATGTGAAGTATATAGTAAATTCAGGTGAATTGATTCAAATATAATTATGTGAATTATACTTTTCAAAATCTCCAGTCTTTCTGCATGCTTGGATGCTTTCTTTTTTATAAAATGCCAGCCTTAGTTTTGTCTCTACTATACCCATGGAAACGTCTCTTGTGAGTCACATGAAATACAATGCAAGTCTAAACACAGATGTTAATATAAACTCTAATCCTACAAACATAAATTAAATTAAATCAGGCATATGAATAAATAATATATTTTGATTTTGCATTACATATCATATTCTTTTAAAAACAAATTATGTTCCTCTGCAAACAATGTCATTTTTTATATAAAAAGAGTACATTATCATTGGAGCTATTTGAAGAAGTGATGCTGCAACAAAGAGACAAAGAGAAATTTACTGAGGGCTTGATGCTGCATGTAAACCTACCTATATACTTGATGGGCACCGTGGAGTGGAAGGAATGCAGGATTAGGTCCGAAATTACTAATTTAGGCCCTTCTCTCTGTGAGTTGGCTCATATAACCATACAGAACCATTTGACTTCCGTGCAGTTCTGTGCACATGCAAGCATCAACCCACATGCAATAACTAGGGCCTTAATGAAATGTATCCCACAATCACAGCTGTGACTACTTATAAGTAAAAAATAACAGCCAAAGTCATCAAGTACTGTATGCACACATTCCATTATTTTTACATAGAGACAGAGCATTTAAGATAGCCCTATAGTTACCTGGATGCATTTCTTTTGATTTTAAAAATGTGATCTTTATTTCTTCCTTAATAAGTAGCAAAAATGTCTCCTTTGCCAGTAAAAAATGACATTGAAATTTTAATATTCCTACAACATAACATGTAAAATGTCACTACTTCAGCACAATTACCTTCCGTTTTTATCCTTTCTTCACTATTTCTTCCCCAATATTCAGACACTGATTGCTTTCATCTTTTCAAGTCTCAAGGAACCTGGTTGGAATAAAAAATTCAGGGCCTGGGCCATAGGAAATTCCTATTGACACTGTGCATCTTCCAAATGCTCTGTCTTACTGCTATAATATGCTTCCCTTGGGTCTCATACCGTACATGATTATCCTCTAACGTGCTGAAAGAACTACCCTTAGAACTCTCTTAATGCTTTACATGATCATCCAGCAGCAAGTATTGTTCAATGATAAGAGCCTCTGACTTCCCAATAGACCTATCAGCATCATCCCAACTATGGGCAACATGGAGAAACTGACAAGGCCAAATTCAATGTTTATGCAAAGTCCCTATATTACGTAATAGAAAATAAATTCTATAAGATGGTGTAAAAGGTTAATAGAAAATTGTATCATGTTACAAATTCTACTGAATGGGACAAAGAACCTACAGAAATTATATTGTTTGGTATTCATCAGGGGTGCAGCCAATATTTTCCAGGTTATCAAGGCCCAGGTTACCAGCCAAGTAGCAGAGGTCACATTCCGAAACGCGCATTTCTCTCCTGTTTCACTGATGAGTGGCACATGTATGCCCTAGCCGAGTTGCCACCTATCCTTCCAAGGAGGGCCCAAATGTGGAAGAGTTGGAGGAGGCAGCATGAGGATATAGCTGCCAGCATCTGGGGTAGTATTTGGTGGGTGGGGAGGGGAAAGTCCCAGTTTCTGTCACCCAGTCCTTGGAGACAGGGAAGAAGCTGTGACTGATTAGGGGCAGCAGTTCCTTCTGGGGCTCTGGCCTCTGGGACTTCCCACACCTGACTACCTCCTTCCCAGGACTCCAGGCCAGCATATCCTCATGTTGTGTCTTCCATCTTTTCCATTTCCAGGCCACTCTGGGAGGAGAGTTGGCAGCTCAGTGAGGACATTCACATGAATTTGCTATTCAGAGGAATCTCTATAGCATTCCCTTAGTTCAGCCTTTGTTTGATTCCTCCATGGGGGTCTGTTGCAGAGGGCAAAGGGCAAAAAAGTCATACAAAATGGTGGGACAGGGAAAAGTGGCTATGATGAATGTTCTCATATTCTCCATTTCTATAGTTACCTTTTTCTACCCTCTAAAAAAATCTGTTTGCCTCATCAGGTGGTCAGATAAAGATAGATAGCCGAAGCAGGTGGATGAAGCTGGAAAATGGCTATTTCCCTGTATAAGCCGGTGACCACTAGGCATGAGTATGTGAAACCACTCTGAAAATAGTATTCTCACATGTAATTTACAGCAGCAGGTAAAGATAACATGGCCAAACTCAGATGAAATTATGCACAATCTCCTACCCATACTGAAAAGCATTGATGTGTGCAGCATGTTATCCCCTCAACCACAGATTAAAATTCATAACATGGATAAATGAAAGCTAAATTAACTAATGCATGAATTAGTGAATGCAGTTCACACTACCTCTTCCACTGAGGTAGATGCAGTCAACTCGCTGTCCAAGAGCTGTCTATTTTAACATGTCAGGCCTCCTACAATCACCATAATATCTGAACACTGGGGGCCTGTGCACACCAGAGCTTACTTCGGTATAACATAAGTCACTAAAGGGTGTGGAAAAGACCCAGCCCCTGAGCGACATAAGTAACATCGACCTGCGTGCCAGTGTGGGCAGAGCTATGCTGGCAGGAGACACTCCCCGATCACCAGAGCTGCTTCCACTTAGGGAGGTGGAGCATCTGCACTAGCAACACTACAGTGGCGCTGCTACATCAGAACAGCAATTCTAGTGTAGACTGTCCTTGAGTATCTGTGCTGAGAAGGGCCTGAGAAGCATGAGAGAGGGTGGAAAAGGGCCCATGGGTGTATGACAAACAAACAAACAAACACTGCTCCTTTTCATGGTCCTGCCCTGCAGCACTTCATTCCTGAGCAGTCCTGCATAGCTGTGGTGACCCAACAGTTGCATTTCAAAACTTGTGTGGTTTTGGAGATATCTTGCTCCCTTCTGATTTTTAACCCAGAGACGAAAACAAAGCCAAGTGTGCTTTAAATATGGTCCTAATGCATTAATATTATATCTGGATAATATCAATCTAGTATGAGGTTCAACTGTTATGAACTTAGACTTTTAAATAATATTGGTAGGTTGAGACCTGACTAAAAAGACATTAGAAAAAAACATATCAAAGCCAATAAAGAGAATGCTGAGTTTAGAGAATTGTTCCAGATGTCAAATTGTATTCCTTGGGGTTTTAGTAACAAGAAATGGATGCTCTCACCTCTAGTTCATTTGTCTGAGACCAACATGAGTCTAAGCAGTAAATTCAAATAATTGGTTCAGACACTGTTTTAAAGCAAAAGTCTTCATTAAAATCAATTGGAGAAATCCTAGCTGTATTGAAGTCCATTGGAGTTTTGCCATTGACTTCAAAGGCACTTGGATTTTATCCTTGAAGCTTTGACTAAAACTCAACAACACACTATAGCCTATTATCATTATTTAGAGCTCTCTTTCACATTAGTTACTCAGGAAAAATGTCTTCCATTGGAATAATAAGTAAAGGATACTTAATAGGGACCTAACACCTGAAAAATAAAAAGATGGGCTATTTTGTTAAAAATCTTTCATAACAATTATCTAATAGCAATACAAGCTTCTCACAAGGGACTATGAATTAGACTTGGGAAAGAAGAAAGCACTCTCTCTTACATGTCTCCCTGTCTGTTCCTCTAGAGATCACAGAGTAAAACCACTCATCTTAAAAAAATCTATAAAAAAACATCTTTCTGGAAAGTTACCTGCTAAAATATTGGATCCCAGTAAAATGTTTTTTTTAATTAAAAAATCGTATCCCATCATTGATTTAAACCTACATATGCTTGCTCCTGATATTCTGTAACTCACAAGACAAATGCTGGGGACCATACTGATATGATAGTCAGATCCTCATCTCTGTGCACCTTGACCTGATGAACTAAAGCTGACAGCTAGTCGATTATGAGCATTCAGCTGTGCTCCAGCCTAAAATACAGAAGTGTGACCATTAAGTCCAGTGACAGGCTGCTCTAACTTGGCTGTCATTTGGCCCATTATCTACTACAAACTATCAACATAATCCATTCCAAAGAGCTTTAAAGGGAGTGCCTAATGCTTTTCTATTTTCCCCTCCATGCACAGTAGAGAATTCAGGACAGATTATTTTAATTTGATAATCTGAATAGTGATCTAATAGGGGACAGCTGTGGCATGAATGAATCCCAAACATACTCCTGTCAGTCTGCATTTGACCTGTTCTTAGACAGTTTAGACAACGTTACATGTAGAAAAGAAAATATGAATGTATGGCAAGTACCAATGAATTGAATCCAAATGCTATGAATACAAAGAAACCTCAAAATGAATTAGGTAAAGGGCTAAGCTAATGAACCTTTGTAATGTGAAACCAAATGCTATTAAAGCATCATTTGATAATAAAAGGAACCCAGAGGGAGACAACAGAAATACAAGCTGTCAGATTTAAGCCATGTGTTACAGTTACCACTAGACTAACTACAAATACATCATCCTTCAAAAAACCAAATCCCTCTGGTGTTTTATAAACAGTCTCTAAACCTTCCAAGATGTAAAGTGTCTTCAACTCTGTAAGGAGAAAAATGGGGGATTTGCAACAAAAGCATTAGCCACTGTTAACCCTGCATGCACCAAATTGGAGTTCAGTGTGTAAACAAGCACAGCAAGTGCCATTACAGTGTCGGCATTTGCCCACCATTACCAGATAGTGGTATCTGATACCAGTTATTTCCTATTCTTAGACTACAGGGGATCTGTTGTAACTGTACGGGAACAGCTGGGAAAGGCTTCCTTTTTAATATACTCCTGTAATGTCAAGAGGGGTTTTGTTTGCAGGGTTTATTATTAATTATTTATTATTAATTATTATTATTATTATTATTATTTTATTATTATTATTATTAGCAAGTGGCAAATCTAAAAGGTTTTTATGTGTCTTAAGCAGTGCTTACTTTGTGCCATGGCTTGCCAAGGCTGAGTCCCAGCAGCTCTAAGTTTGGCCGTTCATAGCCCCCACTTCTCTGGGTTTGTCACAATAGTTATGAAAGTTAAAAAAAAAATTGCTTGTGCCCCAGAACCTCTTTCATTACAAATTAAGCACTGGTCTTAAGTATATCTGTAGTGCCAAAGGTCTTATCTCTATCCATTACCTTCTGGACAAAACCAATCAGATAAACTCAGAAGGACATCAAGCCAGAATCCTCCAAGCCAATGTCTCTGCCATGATATCTTAACAATCTTGCTGAAGGGTGGCTTGTCTTAAGACATTCTTTCATTTTGTGCTCGTTTCCCACCATTGTCACCAGTTAACCTCGACCTATGTATCCATACAGTAAATAACCTCCTAACCAGGTCACCATACCATATTCATAACTTACTACAGAACAGTCATCACACATTTAACCAGCAACCAGAAGGATGCAAGTGCTAGAAAATAAAGCTCTCTTTGCCATTACTTTTTACTATGCAGTATTGCTGTAGCTGTGTTGGTCCCAGGATATTAAAGATACAAGGCGGGAAGGATGATTCTCTTTTCTTGAGCCAACTTCCATTTGAGAGAAAGACAAAAGCTTTCTGAGCAGGCTTCAAGGTGTGTGCTTCCAATTCTCTGCCATCCTCTTCATGACTAGAGAGGAAGAAAACCAGGGCACTCAGCCTCTCTGACCCAAGAATTGGAAGGATGCAGGGAGGCTGAGCGGCTGGGCTTTCTGCTTCTTTGGCAGCTGGGCTGGAAGACTCTTGTCAATTTCTGCAGAAATTTCTATGGGAGCTGCCAAGGATGAGTGCCCTGGCATCTCCATCTGGTCGCTGGAGAGGAGGCTGGGCTGCTAAGCTGACCACACAGGCGCTCTCTGTTTCTGACGACTAAACCCAAAGGCTCTTGTTCATTTTACCTAATTCAAATGCTCCCCAAATTTTTCTGGAACATTTCACATTTGGGCCATTTTGTCCTGGTTCAGAACATTTTTTATTTAAAAATGCCAAAGTTTTCACCGGGAAGAATATCCATTGTCCAGCCAGCTTTAATCCAGAAGCCTTGCTGTGTGACTGGCTGCCATTAGTGACTCTCTCCAAGCTACCTATTGACAAACAGGTACCAATCATTTCCCTCTTTATATTTCCATGGAATAGCCTTAATTTAATTGTGCTGAAACTTTCTCTCCTGCCCTCCCATTCTAAATGAATTTTTAAATAATACCAGTGATTATGGCCTGTAATTTTAAAAAATCCATACAAAAAACCTGACAACATAAACTTTCTCCAAGATGTTCTCCAACCTCTTATTTGTGTATACTCATTAAGAGAGATCTTTCTACAGACCATCACCCCTTCATCTCCAATTCTCCTACTGATGGTTCTGAAAATATTGTATTATGGCGCTCATCAGGAAGTTTTAGAGCCAGTAGGGAAAATTAATAAGATTCAAATCCCCAAAGAAATATATGCTATTCTCTTCTCTCCAAATGTGCAGAGCTATGGGAAGTCTGCCAGGGAACTGAAATAAAAGAGCAGGAATAGAATTCACTAACCCTGAAATCTGTTCCTGTTTTTATTTATTTTGTTCTTTTCCCATTTCTATACATGTCTTTTCTCTTTTGATACTTCCATCTACTATGCTTTCCCCATTTCCATTTTCCAGCTGTTTCCTCCCGTCCTTAGATTTTCCCTCTTCTTTCTCTTTCTTGGGATAAAAGAAGAAACTACTGTTCCCTCACTTCCATTTTTTCCATCAAGTCTCCTTCTCTCTACCTGCATTTTCATCTTTCCTACTCCTCTCTTGTCTTGAATATATGATCCCAATCTCTTTTCCTCCCAAGGACCTGCTCCCACTTTTCCTTCTTATGGCTGCCTATCCAAGAGGCAAATAACTATGGTGTACCAAAACCAGACACCCATAGACTGCATCTCATGAAACCACACATTCTGGATTGGACCAAGACTGATTAGGTGAAGGAAAGGAGACAAATTGCTGGAGTGAATCTATCCAAGCCAGAGGGATAAATCAGATAGTGGATTGTACTCAGGAGAATGTGTGTCAAAATTAGTAGGGAGCTATTTCCTCATTTGACAGAATTATAGCATGTCTAACTAGGTATTATTTGTAAAGTGAAATAAGTCCAAATATTATTAAGACCTCTGGGATCCCAGCCATGTGCTTATTCCTAGACCATTTCACTTTTGGAAAATATCCTACCCACCACAATTACACATGTGAATTTGTAGCTAAAAGTTCCTTTGCATTCTTTACAGTCATCCTAAAAGCAAAAAAAAAAAAAGTTGTGCAGTGAATTTTGTTGCATGATCCAAAAACAGCATAAAAAAGGCCCCAAACACTTCAATATTTCTCAAACCAGAAAGTTTCTATGAAAATAAATGTTATGAAAATATCACCAGTGCTAGAGGATATGGGAATTGAAGCAAAAGCAGGGGAGCTTGAAGAATTACCAGCTTAGGAAAAACCAACCAACCAAACTGATCTGTCCCTTCAAAAAGGGATGGGACTTGATTCTGGTCTCAGACATGTGTTACTACTACTCATTTTAATTACTTTCGTTTTAAAATGGTGTATGTGGATTTAGAATCTGGCCCTAGTTTAATCTGAGATTCGGCTGAAGTTACATTTTTATTTTAAACTGCCTCACCCATTCCCCATTTCTGGAGAGCAGAATTTCTGTAATGCTTACTCTATACATTTCAGGCATATGCTATACCACAAGTTATATCACTTGTGAGAATGATCAGCAGCATGGCTTACATAAGTGATAACATTCAAAGCTGTTTCCAGTCATACTTTAAATTCAGTCCAAAATGTTTCATCTTGTAACCCCTCACTCAACGCAAGAAATGTAATTGGTGCAGGTGCACACAATTACACTACTTGTACTTCTGCCAAACCACCATCTAAAATATGATCTGAACATTACATCCACCGCTACCAAAATTTTGCTCCTTTTTTTATTCTTTTTTTTTTAGCCAATATTCTTTTAGTGATATGAACTCTTCACCTACCACAAAGTTCTTAAAAAGGCAGGGAAGGGGAGGGAGAGTGCAACTGCCCTACAATCTGACTGATTTATTGGAGGTAAATCATGGTCCTTCATAAAGAATATCTCAGCCTGGTATGACAGTTCTGAAGGAAATCTTTTGGCAGGAATTTGGTCAGGGCACAGTGGTTAATACTTCTCTTTCATCTGTAAAACAGAGTGGCGCTGTAGACAGTCCAGTTAATACACTATTCTGAGTGCTTGGGAGATGCTTGGGAGATTACGGAACCATTTGGTTCTCAAGTATGTTTTGTATTAAAACTGCAGCAGCATTACACTGAAACTGTTTCACAGCAAGCCTGAACCACAGCTGAAGGATGGATTCATTTTTGTGCTCTCCAAGATAGTGCATCAGTTTGCTTCTATGCTATGCTCTGCTTCGGAAGTCACCAGGTTCCCAGGTGTAAATCTGTCATCATACATAATCCTCAGTGGTCTGTTAGGTGTCTAGCTAGACTAGAAGCTCTCAGCACAGGGCCCATGTCTTCTTACATACCTGTAAAGTGCCAGGTCCATCAATGGGCCTATAGAAATAATTTCTAAATAATTATTTTATTCAATAATCTGCAGTAGGGACCAATGTTGCACTGCCGGGGTCAGTAAGAGATTAGCCACTGAGGGTCTATCAGCACAGTAACATAAACCCATGCTTGAGCCCAGGGTTAAGCCTAACGCCCCTTGCATCTACCCTACAATTATGATAACCCAAGGCTTGGGCCAAGGTTCCCAGGTCATTGCAGGGCTGGAGAGTTTGAGCTCAAGTTAAGCCAGGAGCCAGGGTCTGAGCCCCCTTGCTTTGTAGTGTAGACACAACTCCTCTTGTGACTCAGATCCTGAAAATCATCCCGACGTATCCAGTAATTCAAGGAACAACTTCCTGAGTCCTCTCTAGCCCAACAATCTGCAATCTACTTAACTGAAAACAGAAACCAAGCCCCGTTTGTGAGTGGCAGCAGCCCAGGTCAGCATTAACCCATTCTGGTCTCATCACTGATCTGCAAGAACACTGTCAGGGAGTTTACAATGGAAAGCAAATTGACCAGGCCTTTTGCAAAGTGAGCTGCTTCAAACATGCAAGGCGGGCACTGAAGTTTTTCCACGGTGCACCTCTGCCCTAGGGCTAGAGCAGCCACATCTGGAGAGGTGGGTACCAGACACTGTGGGATAGGGTTAGTTTGACCCAGGATTGTGCCCTGGATTCAAGCATAGTTTAGAAAACCCCTAACCTAGGGTTAAAATACAATGTAGATGTTCAAGATCAGGGTTCCTTAACATAGGTCAACTGAGATGAGTCCCACTAACCCTGGGCTTACACTGCAGTATAGACATCTCCTCAAAGGGAGCAGGGTTAGGACTCCTTCTCCCCAACAGCATGCCTTGATACCTTTGTCAGTCTTGTGTACCATCACACTCATTTTATTTTCACTTATTGATATTTTTATAAAGTATCATTTGAAGTAAAGCATCCCTCCCTTCCCATCCACCCTCTCCTGTGATGTAGGATCAAACTCAACTTAATTTCTGGGAGCAGCCCATGAACTAGCGGTGAATATTACTAAGAGTATGTCTACACTGCGACTAAAAGCCTGTGGCTGGCCTGTGCCAGATGACTCAGGCTCAAGGGGCTTTGGATAAGGGGCTGTTTAATTGCAGTGTAGATGTGCTGCCTTGGGCTGCAGCCTGAGCGCTGGGACCCTCTCACCTCACATGGTCCTAGAACCCAGGCTTGATAATTAAACTGCACCTTAGCCTGAGCACCACGAGCCTTAGCCAACCATGGGTGTCTAATTGCAGTGTGGACATAGCCTTAGTGTCTAGATGAGGTATTGTCATCCTTATCCCATTCTTCTCCTCTGCCTCCCACAGCCTGTAAATGTCTTGCTGCTCATGAAGCTATTGCATATAGCACCAAATATCAAAGGCATATTGGATCTGTTACAAATCACAAATACGTGCTTTGTAATGGAACCTTTGAGACTGTTGTAATTCAAGCTGGTAGTTCTGCTGCACATAAACTGCTCCTAATGTACTGTGGCTGTTTACGATGTCAGCAGAACCCCTAGACTGAATTACGGTATTTTGCTGAAGTGTCGACTCCATTTTATTACAGGTCTGGGCTCCCATGTTACACTTTGGGGATTTTCTGGAAGAAAAAAAATATACAAGTACTAAATAAAGATAGCCAAGTGCACTGATCTTAATAAATGGGAAAAATTTTGGTTTTGGCATGATATGTTAGTGCTGTTAGAAAGTCACTTTATGAACAGAAAGCTGCATGTGTAAAGTAAAACTATGGAGTTAACATTTGCTCACTTTTCTTAATTGCATTGCCACAAACCACTTTCCTGAACTGGGCAAGCATTCTGTAATAGGCTTTTGAATCCATCCTATTGCTCTCTATTTATTTTCCCTCCCACTAGGAACAGCACAACTGGACCATTGTCAAGTGACACACTTAGAAAAAAAGAGTTTGATATATATCCTTGGGCTCCATTTATCGAACAGTTTATATAACATTTACATTAAAATTTTACACATTTAGTTGAGAAAAGTTCAGAATGCACTATTCTGAGTTAATTACAGTAGATCTCTTAACTAAATATTGATTTGATTCCTTTCCATAGAAGTGGCCAACATGTTATTTGAGCCTGCTTCAAGAGCCTACAATTAAACCTTGAGGGCACCACGTCCTTAATTCAGTGGTGTGCTTCCCAGTATTGCAGTGTAGAAATACAGGTAAAAACAAGCCCAAAAAAATCTCTCAATTTGAAAATAAAGATGTATGCTTTTCCCAGTCCCAAAAATTTACAGAGTACCGTTATCTGACAATGGTCCCATTAAAAAAAAATGGCTCTAACGAACAGTTACTATAATCTATATATATAAAAGTCAAATGGCGTATGCGTGTATGTATGCGTGCGTGTGTGTATGTATGCTGCCTTACTCCTTCCACACCGTTTGAGCTAGAGACTTGAAATTTGGTACAGTTAGAGGTCTTAGGGTCCTAATTAGGGTAAGAGTTGAAATTTTTTCAAATCTCACCTCTGACGCCCCCCAGGGGTGAAATTCTTTAAAGCCCATTCACATCAGCTGGGCAGCTGCTGTTCTCTGTGACATAGTTATGATGGCATAATACCCCCTCCATCGGACCCCGCACTCGCTCAGCTCTCTGCCCCCTCCCCCCTCCTATGGACCCCACACTCGCTCAGCTCTCTGCCCCCTCCCCACCTCCGATTGACCCGAGTTGGGTTTGGTCGGAGGGTAAGTGAGGTGGGGGTGTCGGGTTTGGTCGGGGGGTGAGGTGGCGGTGTCGGGTTTGGTCGGGGGGGTGAGGTGGGGGTGTATTGTGTGGTCAGACACATTGTAAACATTCATTTGACTGGCTGCCACAAAATGCCAATATTTTAAAGTTACCTACTTCAACCAAATCATGTTGCTTCAAGATACTAAAGTTCGTATTGTTTTCCCCTACTTTTATTTTTAATTTAGTTACCTATTTTAGTGGGAAGGGTGACAGGGAGTGGATCATTTGATGATTTCCTAGTCTTTTCATTCTCTCTGAAGCACATGGCATTGGCCACTATCAGAAGACAGGATACTGGGCTAGATGGACCATCGGTCCGTCCCAGTATGGCTGTTCTTGTGTTCTAATTTTAAAAGCTAAAGGTAACAAGGTAAAGAATCTGATCAATGAGCAATGGGAAAGAGAACTGAGACATCTAAGAATTATAGACTATTCTTTGGCAAGTCTCAGTGCCCCGTCTATAGAAGCATCTACAGCTTGACTGTTCCCAGCCAATGGGAGCTGTGGGAAGCAGTGCGGGCCACAGGGATGTGCTGGCTGCCACTCACAGCAGCTCCCAATGACCGGGAACGGTGAACCATGGCCACTGGGAGCTGCAGGCAGTCAATGTAAACAAAACATCTCATGGTCTGCCAGTGGATTACCTGAAGGTTGCAGACCCCTGACCTAGAGTATGAGTACCTTGAGTACTCGAATTCACCAATGGCAAGTCATGCCTGACAAACCTAATTGCCTTCTATGATGAGATAACTGGTTCTGTGGACGAGGGGAAAGGAGTGGATGTGTTATTCCTTGACTTTAGCAAAGCTTTTGATATGGTCTCCCATAGTATTCTTGACAGCAAGTTAAAGAAGTATGGGCTGGATGAATGGACCATAAGGTGGCTAGAAAGCTGTCTGGATCGTCGGGCTCAATGGGTAGTAATCAATGGCTCCATGTCTAGTTGGCAGCCGGTATCAAGCGGAGTGCCCTAAGGGTTGGTCCTGGGGCCAGTTTTGTTCAATATCTTCATCAATGACCTGGAGGATGGTGTGGACTGCACCCTCAGCAAGTTTGCAGATGACACTAAACTGGGAGGAGTGGTAGATATGCTGGAGGGTAGGCTGAGGATACAGAGGGACCTAGATAAATTAGAGGATTGAGCCAAAAGAAATTTGATGAGGTTCAACAAGGAGAAGTGCAGAGTCCTGCACTTAGAACGAAAGAATCCCATGCACTGCTAGGGACTAGGGACCAAATGGCCTAGGCAGCAGTTCTGCAGAAAAGGACCTGGGGATTACAGTGGACAAGAAGCTGGACATGAGTCAACAGCGTGCCCTTATTGCAAAGAAGGCTAACGGCATTTGGAGCTGTATAAGTAGGGGCATTGCCAGTAGATCAAGGGACGTGATCGTTCCCTCTATTCAACATTGGTGAGGCCTTATCTGGAGAACTCTGTCCAGTTTTAGGGCCCACATTATAAGAAAGCCGTGGAAAAATTGGAAAGAGTCCAGAGGAGGGCAACAATAATGATTAGGAGGCTGGAGCACATGATTTATGAGGCGAGGCTGAGGGAACTGGGATTGTTTAGTCTACAGAAGAGAAGACTGAGGGGGATTTGACAACTGCTTTCAACTACCTGAAAGGGGGTTCCAAAGAGAATGGATCTAGACTGTTCTCAGTGGTTCCAGATGACAGAACAGGGAGTAATGGTCTCAAGTTGCAGTGTGGGAGGTTTAGGTTGGATATGAGGGGGGAAAATGTCACTAAGAGGGTGGTGAAGCACTGGAATGGGTTACCTACGGAGGTGATGGAATCTCCTTCCTTAGAGGTTTTTATGGTCAGGCTTTACAAAGCCCTGGCTGGGATGATTTAGTTGGGATTGGTCCTGCTTTGAGCAAGGGGTTGGACTAGATGACCTCCTGAGGTCTCTTCCAACCCTAATATTCTATGATTCTACCTTGTTTAACCCCACCCACTTGCTAGCCAAATATAAAAGAATTAAAATTTAATCTCTTTTCTTTTTGAATAAGGTCCTACTATTTAAACTCAGCAACTTGTAAGAACTACTGCACTACCCTGAACCCACACAGGGAGATTAATAATAATTTTAAAAAAGCAATAAGGCCACCTAATTTTTGCTATATTTTATAACCCTACTGCCATAAATTTTTGTGCTTTCCCCCCCGGTATTATTTTTCCTACTATTTATTTTCCTGAACTAATACATTTGCTGTTTAAATCAACAGTATTCTTATTATATTTGATGTAATAATAATTCAAAACCTACATATTCTCTCCATTTCCAAAAAGTTCACTCTTTTATGTTAAGATAATTAATGATAGAGTTTGGTGGCGGCTACCTACTAATTATAGATCTTGGTTGCTATTACATACTTTGTGGCCTAAATTTCCAAAAGTAGTTAGTAAGCTGAAGGGCCACCTTAAAGCCATATGATTGGTGAATCATTGGAATGGGTTACCTAGGGAGGTGGTAGAATCACCTTCCTTAGAGGTTTTTAAGGTCAGGCTTGATAATGCCCTGGCTGGAATGATTTAGTTGGGGATTGGTCCTGCTTTGAGCAGGAGGTTTGACTAGATGACCTCCAGAGGTCCCTTCCAACCCTAATATTCTATGATTCTATGATATTCAAAAAATTATGAGCACTCACTCCGTGAAAATCAGGCCCCTTTAACATGTGTCAAGTTAAATATTAAAGACATGATACGGAACTTTAGAAGAGGTCAAACTTTCCTTAAGAGGCACTCCCAAAAGTAACTCCTATGAGCTTCAATGCCTGTGTGGGCATTAAGGGATAAATAGAACCGTCAGAATGGAATATAAGAGAGACAAGGTGGGTGAAGTAATATCTTTTATTTGACCAATTTCTGTTGGTGAAAGAGATAAGCTTTAGATCTACACAGAGCTCCTCTTCAGGTGACCTGAAGTTGGTCTAATAAAAGATATTACCTTGCCCACCTTCTCTCTCAGATATCTTGAGACCAATGTGGCTAAAACACTGCAAACTAGAATGGATTATAGGCATATTTATAAAGATAAAGCTATGAGAAAGCAAAAACAAAACAAAGTGAAAGTTACCTCAAAACTCATCTGGATTTGAGTTTCATTACATATTCAAAAGTCAATACAGACTCAATCAAATAATCATTAATTTCTTGAAAACTTTTGCGTCATCCTGGGCAGTTTGAGAGAACCTGGGACAGTTTAATATCTCACAAAGGTAACAGAACAATCATGTAGTTTCAGGTGGTTTTGGTGAAAAACTAAGTGAAACTCATCTGCTGAGCTTCTAGATATGAAATTCAAAATGAAACATGAGAGATTACACCACATACTATACGGGGAGATTTTGGCAAACCAGTAAATTGCCTGAAACCACTATTGCTTATTGCTAAAAGCAGCCAAGTCAGCAGACTATAAATTGGCCAAGTCACGGCCTCAGCTTGACCAGGGCAGGAGGGGAGGGAGTTTTGTGTGCCACAGAAAGGGCAGCTTGACCCTGCGTCCTTCCTGATAAGAATTGTGTTGAAGTTGCTGATACATGCATTTTAGAAGAGTAGGATGTACTCTCAGGAATGTGTGTATTGGGGCCTCAAGGCTGCAAACTCTGGGAAAATCCACACCTGGTTAATCAATAATCAGAAGGAAACCTCTTAATAACTTTTCTTTAAGTGACATGTCACTAGGGTGCTACAAGACTCTTTGTAGCTTTTACAGATCCAGTAACATGGGTACCTCTCTAATACATGTCATTGTATGTAATCTATATATATAGAAGTCAAATGGTGTATGCGTGTGTGTGTGTATGCGTGTGTGTGTGTATGTATGCTGCCTTACTCCTTCCACACCGTTTGAGCTAGAGACTTGAAATTTGGTAGTTATAGGCTTTAGGGTCCTAATCAGGGTAAGGGTTGAAATTTTTTCAAATCTCACCTCTGACGCCCCCCAGGGGTGAAATACTTTAAACCCCATTCACATCAGCTGGGCAGCAGGTTAACACCTGCTGTTCTCTATGACATAATTATGATGTCATAATACCCCCCTCCAATGGCCCCCACACTCGCTCAGCTCTCTCCCCCATCCCCACTCCAATGGCTCCCACACTTGTTCAGCTCTCTCCCCCCTCAGGTAAGAATCGACATTTTTTAAAATCTCACCCCCCTCCCCTCCTCCAATGGCCCCCCCACTCACTCAGCTCTCTCTCCCCTCCCCCCTCCAACGGCCCCCCACTGGCTCAGCTCTCTCCCCCTTCCCCCCCTTGAATGGACCCCACACTCACTCAGCTCTCTCCTCCCTTCCCCCCTCGAATGGACCCGCACTCACTCAGCTCTCTCCCCCCTCAGGTAAAAATCGAAAATTTTAAAAATCTCACCGCCCTCCCCCCCTCCAACGGCCCTCCCACTCGCTCAGCTCTCTCCCTCCTACCCCCCTCCAACGGCCCCCGCACTCGCTCAGCTCTCTCCCCCCTCAGGTAAGAATTGACATTTTAAAAAATCTCCCCCCACACTCCAACGTCCCCCCATTTACTCAGCTCTCTCCTCCCTCCCCTCCTCCAATGGCCCCCGCACTCGCTCAGCTGTCTCCCCGTCAGGTAAGAATCAATTTTTTAAAAAATCTCACTCCCCTCCCCTCACTCCAAAGGCCCCCCCACTCACTCAGCTCTCTCCCCCCTCCAACGCCCCCCCCACTCGCTCAGCTCTCTCCCCTCTTCCCCCCCTCCAATGGACACGAGCAACGCCAGGTATTTTTGCTAGTATATAAATAAAGGGAAAAGGTTTGAGATAGTGGGACGCTCCCTCTGGGTGCATCTTGTGTTCTCCACTGGCAGAGGGGATGTCGCTGTGCTACTTGAGAGCCACACTCACCTTCAGTAACTATCAAGGGTTGGGGGGTGTTTTACTAACCTGTTGTGGATATGTGTAAGTGTTTGAGATTAAGTAAAGTTTAACTTTAAGTGAAAGCACTCTTATGTTGCCCTGTTTGTGCCAGCCATCTATTGGTCAGAAGGCCGTGTCTCCCCTGATTTATTTCATGACACCACCTCACACAGAGTAAATGTTACCAAGAGCTTTGGGTTGAAAGAACCCCGGGTAACAATGTAGGTCAATGCAATAGAAAAATGTTGACACAAACCCCTGAACAGCAAGACCTGAATTTCAAACAACTCTAGACTGGCTTCTTTATTCTTTATCTGTCTATGCATCTCTAATATGCTCTTCACTGTAGCATGTAAGCACCACCATAACATCTACCCATCACAAATATAGCACCTTTATTGCCAGTTATTTTAAAAACTAATCAACTGTCTCCAAACACATGCACTCTCTCTCATGTTGTTACTTAACTACCTAAGAGGATAGTAAGCAATTGTGGGGAACAATCTAATGTCTGTGTCCTAATCCCTTTGCTCTTTCACAAGACATTTGGGTGGAAATGTTGAGGAAATTGTTACTTTTTTCTAACCTTCATCCAATGGACCTTTATATTAAAGCAGCCCAAGGTCAAAACGAAAGCGGGTTTCAGTTTGCTGTTGGAAATAAATAATACCCAAGGGAACAAGTTCAAGATAATCACCATGTGTAACCATCACAAATGCAGTATTTGATAAAATCACCCAAATAGCACACATTCCTTCTCCCTCAATTAGCCTTTAGCCTGAGGTGCAAGGAAGATAATTGCATCACAATTACTACCCTACCCCAAATTTGAGAAGTCTTGGAATTAATCATAGAATATCAGGGTTCGAAAGGACCTCAAGAGGTCATCTAGTCCAAGCCCCTGACCAAAGCAGGACCAATTCCCAACTAAATCATTCCACCCCAGGCTCTGTCAAGCCTGACCTTAAAAACCTGTAAGGGAGGAGATTCCACCACCTCCCTAGGTAACCCATTCCAGTGCTTCACCACCCTCCTACTGAAAGAAGTTTTTTTTCCCAATATCCAACCTAAACCTCCCCCCTCTGCAATTTGAGACCATTACTCTTTGCATGCTTGCTTATAAGTCTTTTGAGAGGATGCAAAGCTTTATTAGAAAAAGGCAATTGTCTAAGACAGCCTGGGCAAACTTTTTGGCCTATGGCCACATATGGGACTAGAAATTGTGTGGCAGACCATGAATGCTCACAAAATTGGGGTTGGAGTGCAGGAGGGGGTGAGGGCTCTGTTTGGGGTAGGCAGGCTGAAGGCTTCGGCTGGGGGGGCAGGCTCTGGGGTGGGGCTGGGATGAGGAGTAGGGGTGTAGGAGGGTGCTCTTGGCTGGAACGAAGGGGTTCCAAGGGTGGGAGGAGTATCAGGGATGGGGCAGAGGGTTGGGGTGTGGGAAGGCATGCAAGTTCTGGCTGGGGGTGTGGGCTCTGGGGTGAGGCTGGGGAGTTTGGGGGGAAGGAGGATTCTCTGAGCTGGAATCAAGGGGTTCATAAGGTGGGAGGGAAGTCAGGGCTGGGGCAGGAGGTTGGGGCATGGGGAGAGGCTCTGGGGTGCAGACTCTGGGCGGCGCTTACCTCAGGTGGCTCCCGGAAATTGCAGCATGTCCCTTCTCTAGTTTCTACAGGAGTTGTGTCCAGGGGAATCTGCCTCATCCAAAGGCACTGCCCCTGCAGCTCTCATTGGAGCACCAGAGGGAGCCATTGGTGCGGGGCCATTGGAACACATAGGAGCCAGAGGGGGGCCATGCCGCAGCTTCTGGGAGCCACGTGGAGCAGCCCTCAACCCTTCGCCTTGGATGGAGCGCCAGCGTAGGGCCATGCTGAGGCTTCCATGAGCTGTGTGGAGCGTCCCTCGACCCTGCACCCCGGCTGGAGCACTGGAGTAGGGCAAGCTCTAGATCCCACTCCCCAGTGAAAGCTCAAGGGTCACTTTAAGACAGCTGTTGGGCCGGATGCGGCCCACAGGCCGCAGTTTACCCACTCATGGTCTAAGAGCTGAATTCTGGTTTTAAAAATATAGCCAAATGGTAATATCTTAGATCAAAGCAAGCTGGTTGATAAAAACAGAGCAAAACAAAGACCTGCCCCATAGCTTGCCAAAGACCTGTGTGTTCCCATTTCTTATACCAGACTCTAATATGTCCATGTAATAATCAAACAAAACAATTGAGCTTCACAAAGCAATTGAAATGTTACCAAATTATGTTAATAAAATAGTTGATTGACCTTGTACAATATGACATAAACAATACCAAAATGTTTAATGTTTAATGAAACGGCTTCACTATATTTGCTATTTGCTACTGAATGTTGAACACTTCCCACCGTGTAGGTTCATGTTCACTGCACATGTAGTATATAGCCGTCAATTTTGGGGGCACAAATTTAAAACTCATTATGAGTCTAAGGTCTCAGAATTATCTGACAGGAATATTTCCTCAATAAGCTAAATCAACAAGATGAAATGGATAAATCTCCAAAAATCAATTTTAGCACTGATCCCTTCTGAGACCACTATGTAGACATAAAGCCCAAACCAATCACATGCTACATAGTGTAAAACCATTTCTGGCACAAAAAAGAAAATCAGGACACACAGAGAGTAACAAGGTTATTTTCCATATGTGGCACTGCCAAAACTAGAACTTTCGCACTGCTTCCGGACCCCACATGCTGCAACTGTATATTGTAAAAGGGACAGAGTTTCTTAGAGAGGCCGTAAAACCTGCAATCAGAGAGGAATGAATGTAGATCTTAGTATTTTAGAAGTCTATCAAGCCATAGCAGTAGAGATCTTTTGAAATGCTTGAGCCCGTTTTTAATAGAAATGGAGAGGGCTGGTGGCAGGTGAGGTATTCTTGCCTCTGGAACATGCTTAGCTCTTTGGTCCTCTTATGGTCCAGATATGGTAACCAACAGTATGTTCCACAACAGCAGACTGTGTACCCAGCCTTTTCCAAGGGTAAAGGGGAATGACTGATTGGGGAGGTTGTCTAAGATCCTGAAGTCTTTGTGTGAAATCCTGGTCCTAGTGAAGTCAATGACATAATTCCCAATGATTTCATTAGGGTGGGCTTTTCCCCTGTACCTTGAAGATCCTTGGATGGACAGAGTGTAACTATTTTATTACAGTGGTAATGTTATATGTAAATTCATAATGCACCTCGATAGGTGCATTAATAAATATGTCTTAAAATATGTCTTAGGATGACATGCTAGCTCCCCACTCTTTCCATTGTGCATGGATTTCTCCCAGTGTGAGTACAGTAAACCCTCAATTTAACGGACCCCGATTTAACGGACTTCGGATGCAACGGACAAAATTTCCGATGCATCCGAAATCCGTTATTCGGGGGCTGCCGGCTCCCGCCTGGGTCCCACCTGCTTCGTGGAGCCGGGCGGGGGGGGGGGGTTGACAGCTCCCGCCCGGCTCCCCGCTGCGGGGAGCCGGGCGGGTGAGTTGACAGCTCCCGCATGGGTCACAGCAGCGGGGAGTCGGGCGGCCGGGTTGACAGCTCCCGCCCGGGTCCCAGCAGCGGGGAGCCGGGCGGGCGGGTTGACGGCCCCCGCCCGGGTCTCAGCAGCCAGGGTCTCGGGCGGGCGGGCTGCTGGCTGCCGCTGGGCGGGCTGACTCACGGCTCCCGGCCGTGATCAGTAAAACCTCTATATAACGGACCAATTCGGGTGAGGGGGGTGTCCGTTAAAGCCAAAAGTCCTGTTATTTAATGATTTTTAAAAAATATTAAATAATGGACTTTCGGCTTTAACGGACACCCCCTCGCCCGAATTAGTCCGTTATATCGAGGTTTCACTGTAGCAAACTTTTGCCAAAAAAAAAATGACCACAATCAGTTCCTCTTTAGTCTATTTCTCTTGAGACATTTGTGATCATTTATCCTAATTTCATCACCTAGAGTCAGAGCCACAAAGAGATTTAGGTACCTAAGCTCCAGGTTTAAACACCTGAGTCCTGTTTTAGGCACCACTGAGGTCCACCAAACCTCTGCACAGCAGGCACCTAACTTTGTAAGCACCTACATTTCTGCTGTAAAAGTTCCGTAGGCACCTACCTCCTGCCTATGCCTCAGCACAATCCACAAATTGGGGAAGGTAGATGTTGCCCCACCTCTCTTGCCTACAGTGCCCTATCTGGCAGACATGCTGAGAGCATGCCTACCTACTCAAAAAACTGCCAGAGGGAGTATGAGGACCTTGCTTGCAACTTTATCCCAATAGTTAGGGCATTCATCTTAGTTCATTTGTGAATTGCAAGCAGAGATAGGCACTAAACTTTGTGAGATGGGTGGGGTTTAGGATACATCCTGCTTGTTAGCATCTCCCATTGGCTAGCTTAGGCAGCTCTCTGATTAGAATACTGACTTTTGTATGTTGCATTCCTATCTCTCCCCATGCACTGTATAGGGAGCCTAGACTTCAAAACAGGTTTTGTAGATCCCATTATTGTTCCAATGATTTTTTAGGTGCCTACGTCCCTTTGTGGATCCAGGCACTACTGTTATACACAGCCCTCGTGTGGGGAGAAGTTTGGATGGGTTGGAGGTTCTGAGGGGGGCGGAAAGTGGGTGGGGGTCAGATAAGGGGAGGGCCAAGCTGTTTTGGGAGGCACAACCTTCGCTACCCGGCCCTCCACCCGATTATGAACCTCAATGTGGCCATCAGGCCAAAAAGTTTGCCCACTCCTGGTCTGGGGGATACTGTGACACAGCCCTGATAGCACATCACTGAGGCATTCTATGGTGCAACCATTTTATAACAATCAGAATTCATAAGTTGCACATAAATAGATTCCTCAAATCATCATATCTCCAAATACCATTGTATAATATGTGGGCTTTAGCCTGCAGTAGCTCTGCATGCAGAACTCCCATTGACTGTAATGTTAGTTCTTTTTTCATAGAATCTACAAGATCAGGTACTCTGTATGTAGTAGGTTTGAAATCAACAGAAACAAAATCCAGCCTTGAATGGGAGGGAAATGGAAAGAAATGTATATCTTCCTGATACAGTACCTAAACCATGCATGTATATTTGAAAAAAAAATTGTTAAATGATATAATGTGCAGTGTACATTGCAAAACATACAATATTATTAGTGGTATGCATTTATTGGATTTTTCTAACCCATGGAAAACAAATATAAATGATGCTATTTTCACAACATTAATGAAGATTTGAGATCTTTAGCTTTCTGGGGAGTTGACTTTTCTTGATTCTCTGTCTCATAAATCTTGCCTAGGAAGATGTAGTTACTTCAATAGATTGTTGATTTTTATACTGTCTTTTGGGCTCAGGATAATGAGTTACAAAAATGATATTGATCTCATACTAGCTAGGTAATCTTCCATGACCTTGTCTTTTCTCTGTGCAATTATTTTTCTTTTGTTTTATTAGTTTTTGTAATACGTCCTCGCATAATTCCCTTTTTGTATACAAAATAATTTAACCAAGGGGGAAAAAAAGTGTACTCATGTGTTTTATTTCCCAGTAAAAACACTCTGACTTCAAGTAGTGTTGGTTATTCAGCTGTGCAATTCTCCTCCTGCCGATGTTGACATTCCCTCACCCCATATCTTCTTTCCTTCCTAAATGGGTTTTAAGAGATATTCGAACAACAATGAAAAGGGGCACGCTGATGCTATCTTGCATAATAATCATGCTTTGCACTTCCATCATGACAGATAAACAATTAATTCGCCTCTGAGAGAGTGTGCAAGATTATTATTCCTATTGAGAATGTTTGGGACTCCACAGTGACCCAAGGAGCTGAGTCACCCATCACAGATCCAACTGCAGGATCTAGGGTTCAAGCCAGTGACAGAACCAGAAACAGAATAAAGATTTCCTATACTGCCGCTAACCTGGGAATATTATCCATAACACTGTGTGTCATGTAATTTGCCTCTCTACCTATTCTTTACACAAAGCCCATTGCTTTCCATAGCCCTCAAATATTCCCCAGTTCCCTTTCAACACTGAAAAATAAGGCAATCCTTAAACTTGCGTGATGTGCACTGTACTGTATTTCTCAAGTCACCCCTACCCTTATTCAGCATAACCCCCCCCCCCCCCCAATCAATCTTGTTTGCATGTGATCTCCCTGAGATTTCAGTGAGTAACATTATCCTGTGGGACCCTCTAATGGGATGTGTGGGGGCGGATGGGGGTTGAGTCAGGGGTAGGCACATCACTGGGTGAGCTATGCTGTTATGAAGAACAAAAGGCAATGACCTTGTCCATTTCCTTCCTTCCCAAACCTCAGTAGGTCCTTTTCTTTTTTTTTTCCAGCCTAGCACTGTGAGATACCTAGGAGTCTCATGCTTCTATTACCTCTACAGAGTCCACACAACTTTCTTTCTTCACAGGGATGATGATTAACCATCCACACATTTCATTTTAAAGAGTTTGCTGATACTACCACAGGCTTTTCCCAGAAAGGATATGATTTGACCCTTTCACACTATACATAACCATAGACACAACTATTGAAATGAGCCAAGTAATACTCAAAATAAACAGAATATGTTCTCATGCAACAGTCCTTTACATTTCTCCTTCTAAAAGCACAGAAGCAAAGACCTTGATCAAGATCAAGATCGAGCTCTCTTTTCGATACTGTGTGCAAATTAACAGCTACAGATATAATGTAGGCAGAGGTAAAATAATTGTGTGTTTTCCTTTGGTTACATTTTAGTTTCTTCCATCTTTATAAGTCCCAGTTTTATCCTTCTAGACAAGGTTAGGAAATAATGGAACATTCACTTGAATTTTCTTTTTTCTTGTGTTAGTCAAGCAATAAATGTTTGAGCCTTGGGCAATGACATGAGAGTAAAAGATTCTTCTAATGCTTACACTACACAAACTCATCCAGAGCAAAGAACACCCTGAGAGCAATCATCATTTGCAGAAACAAAGTGATTAGCACATTTAAGCAGCTTTATTGGAACAATTGTATGCCATTTTAATAGATCAACCATTAACAATAATCAGAAGTACTGCTACTAAAAGGAAACTCCATCTGCACAAGTGACAAATCTTATTTGCTAAAAGAGGTGGCTTTATTTAAAAAAAATATATAAAATAGCCAGAGAGTTTTACAATTAATGGATGCTAGCAAGGACACTTTCAAACCCTTGACTCTATGAAACAAGATGTGGAGCTTGCAGTAAATCTACAAAATGAAAAGAGAGACAAGACCTGTGACAGCTTCCCAAGTATAACACCAATGGGGAAACTGCAATACTTTAAAATGGCCAATCAGATCCTTCTGTCTAGGGACTAAATTGTGCCTTCAGATTGATGCTCATGTTGGTCTCGTTGACTGACTCACTGTTTTATTGGCTAGAATTACACAAGTAAAAATTGATATGGTGTGAATGATCATAGCCTTCATTTGCACAGTTAGCTAAGTTTGTCTGTTAACCCGCTTTTTTTTTTAGCTGACACAAATATTTTATGATCACAAAATCCATTCATGTGTTTTTCATTGGATGCATTAGCTATCCGGTTGAGGCCTGGTTCTGCAGTCAGAACCATGCAGAATTCCACTTATTTCAGTGGGGCCCACATGAGTGCCAGGGCCCACCTGACCAGAGCTAACTGTATGATCAGGAGCAAAAAACTTTGTTCTTTGTTTTACACTTGGAGTCGTTTGATGATTTTTTCTTGTTGATGATAAGACATTAAAAGAAAAAAATCAAAATTTAAGATATTTGTACATCCTCAATCTTGTTTGATATACATGTTTCTTACAGCCTTATGTACACAGGTTGATATCTGTTATTGTATAGTTTTTTACTTAAACTATTGGCAGTTTTAAATGTCGGTTCTTTCATCTGTACACGATCCTGCAATTTGCAAGGTCAGGTAGATTTCCTGAGGCTCTGTAGCTCACAGCAACCACTGAGGGAAAGGTGCAGCAAATCAACTGCATGTTGTAAATTGCAGAACTGGGGCCTTTGGGTTGTAAGTCTTTTTTCACTTTGATTTAAAAAATACAAATATTTTTATAAAGAAGTATGATTATTCTAACTTTGAGTAGAGCTGAGCTGAAACTAACAACTTTATCAAGTGCTATGCAGTACTTCTACAATATAAAATGAACTCCATTTTCCCAGTCCACTCTTTTAAAAAAAAGATTCTCTCTCTCGAGGGTAAAGCATTTTGATTACTGTATAAAACTTCACAGTAGTTATTTTATAAACTCTATTATAAATCACAATCTAGTAAAGTAGTTTAATGTTGAGTAAAACTGTAGCTATATTTTGGAGTTGCTATAGTAAATACATTCAGAATTTCCACATGAAGGTTTTAAATTTACCACCACCTTCTTTGTTCTCATTCAGACTTTTAAGCTGTTCACTGTTATTTTGACACTACCCAAAACCAATATTCCTTAACAAGAGATCAAGCATAATTAGAAATGAAATACACCAGGGATCTGCAACCTTGAGCAGCATGTCCCTGTATTCTATGCCGCTTCCTGCAGCTCCCATTGGCCGTGAACAGTGAACTGTGGCCAGTAGGAGCTGGGGGGGAAGTGGGGCTATGCCTGTGGACAGCCAGCATCAGCAAAATGTCTCGTGACACAACAGTGGACTACCCTGCTGGGCTGTGTGCTGAAGATTGCTGACCCCTGTAATACACCATATGTTCAAAGTAGATTCAATGAGCTCTTTTCTGGTTTTATAACAACTCTAGGCCAAGTCCTGAGGTTCTTACTCAAGGCCTGTTCCTATAGCATTGAGTAATATGTAGTTACATGAGCTGTCATAATGAAGCCAACAGATAGGTGCTGAAGAATCGTCCATTAGATGTTAACAATGAGAATTCTCCCTGAATAAAAACTAATAAAAATGGAGTAAGCGCTATAATTTTAAGGTAACAGACTTGATTGAATTTTGTTTCAGACAGCTGATCATTAAATCCCAGTTTGCTGTATAAACCAAATTGCCTAGTATTGAAAGTGCATAATATTTCTTGGTATTGGGAAGAGAAGAAACAGTTTCTCCTTAAGTAAACAGTACTAGTCACTTAGCTGGCATAGACAAAGGTAAGAGCCTCTGCCCAGGGTCGGCTCTACCATTTTTGCTGCCTCAAGCAAAAAAAAATAAAACATACCACTTGGACTGCTGCTGTCCAAGCAAGAAGAGAGAAAAAAAAAGGTCAGACTGCTGCTTCCCGGACTGATCCACTGATGCCTGGAGCCGGCCCTACCTCTGCCAGGTCTTCAGATTAGCTCTCAGTTCTACAAAGGGTGTCCGAAAAATTGACATATAAAATCGGGACATCTGGTCACCCTAGTTCTACGGCAACAACACACTGATCTCAGGAAAACAAATTCTCTTTTAAAACCTGTCATTAGCATGCAAGCATTTTGTGCAAATAAATAAAATTAATGTAATATTAAATTGGAAAACTTAAGCACTTGAACAAAGCTGAATATTAGCTCTGTTAGCTTGTGCTTTAAAGTATGTTAATCATTTAGATTATAATTGTATTAATCTATTACCTAATATAAACTAGACTTTTATTTAACCTTGTGTAGAGAAGGACTTGACTTGATTTTTAAGTCTCAGTGAAGTCTATAGAAAATCAAATAGTAGGAAATTGTAAAATCTGGTTTCCTTGTCAAGGTTTTTCTTTCCAAAACATTGTGAGTTACATACTGATTTTTTAAAAAGCATTACACAGTCTACTTTCTCAGTACTACCAGTAAATCTAGCAATCAGCAAGGTCTGTATTTCCTGTTGTGAGAATTAGTATATTGCATATCCCTAAAGGTAGCCACAAGGCGCTCTCATATAATAATGCACCCTGGGACTACTTTAGTCTTGAAATATTAAATTATTAATTATTAATATATTATTTCTTCCATGTAAATCCAGCAATGTTATTTCAGAACTTGACTTCAACAGGGGTTTAGTTTAGCTCATATGAGGAGGTTTATCTTACATGGAGTTATAGTTCATGAAATAAAAACCTGCCTTGAGTGAAATAACAGCATCCCTAAACTGTTCCCTTCCAGCCTTTCACACTTTTAGGGCTTTGGGCTGTTTCTGCAATAGAAGATTTAGCATATGGAAGTTAAAAAATATGTTTGGGTCAGGTAGATTCCACTTACATATTCTTTCAATCTTAATTATTTCCCCAGTAGCTGGTTTATTAATTTAATCTGACATCTATATATAGCTTTCAGGTATAAAAATAAAGAACTAGAATAAGTTATTATATTTAAAGTTAAAGGCTTATTTCTGTGAAGACATAAGCTTGTGAGTAACTTCATTCACATAAGTAGTGGCATACACATTTTTTCACTGATTCTTTTTATCTAAAGATTGTCTTAAAGAAGATGATATGAGCTGCAGTTAGCTGACTACAATTATTAAGCAAATAATATATCTAGTGAATAATTTATTAAGTGGAAAGAGTGTCTTGTGATTAAGACATGGGACTGGATTCATGAGATCTGTGTTCCTCGGTCTGTCACAGTCTTGCTGTATTATGTTACGCAAATCATTTAGGCACAGATTTTAAACACACACACATACGAGTAGTGCAAGGATAAATTCTTTAATATTTTAGAGGCACTCAGATACTACATTAACTGGAACTATAAGTGTAGGAAGAAAGACTATACAACCGGCTCTAGTATGAGCAATAGAATTCTGTATCATAACCCAAATTCAGAAAGAAATAATCTACTGTATTCATCTGACTCCAAAATTTAATATGCTTCTCCCATTTCTCTCTTCTATACACCTGCTTGTAGCTGGATGCTTGGCCAAAGATGTATAAAACTAACATGCTCAATATGGTTTGAAACAGTGACCAAGCTGTATGAGCAAAACAGTTTTTAAACAGAATTTTTGGCTAACTACTTTTATTTTCAGTTCACTCCAGTTAAGATTTACTATTTTCAAAGATGATCTTACAAATATTTATTCATCCTTTTGCATAAGGTCTGAACAATGGCCTAAGTCATATTTTCTAAGTGAAATATGGTGTAAACATACTTAGAACTGGAACAGCACTATTTATCCAAGGATTTTAGTGTTCCACAAATCAATTGATTAAAACCCTTATGAATGTAGTAGCATTATACTGATTATTGCAGAAGCTACAGGGTGTCCTCATTTTTTTTTTGAGCCAAACAAGTTTTCACTCGAGCAAACAAATGTATTTTAGAGAATGACTGATCTAAAGATCTTGAACATTTTTTATCCTGTTGTTGACAAAATGTTTCAGGAATATAGTTCCCTCACTAGCAAACTGAAGCAGAAACTTGCCACTACCAGACCATTAGAAACAGAGTGACGATGAGCATTATCTTCCCAGACAAGTATCAGACAAATGACCGTGAAATAACAAGTCAGAACAGGTGAGGTTGAACAAAAAAACAAAAAACAAACCAACAAAAATCCACAAGAAGCATTTAAAAGGAGACAAGTCTGCGGGATGAGCTGCAGGTGGACAAATATAGTCTCAGTAAAGATGTCAACCTCTGAAAAGTACAAGAAAGGAAGAAACAATATAGTGCCTATCAAAAAAATTACAGAGTTGAAATCCAAAGAGCAAATCCTGCCCACAGTTACATCTAGGTAACTACAGATCGATACCATTGTAATGGAAGGCAGAATTCCGCTTGATGCTTTCAAATGCAGATTATGAACATTGGCCTTATCAGTCTATTACTTTATGAAGGTCTCCAAAGTCATTCTCTGTATTTCTGCTGCTCTGTTCCTTCCCCCTCTGGCAGTCTCTCCACATTAATTTTCATCCCCCCAATTCAATTTTGTAATTACTTCGTAAGCACTATATTGTGTCTTTCTTTATTGCACTTTTCAGTGGTTGGCAGATTTTCTGAGAGTGTATTTGTCCACCTGTTGTCTGTTTCCCTGCTGACATGTCTTGGCTGTGTATTTCTCTTGATCTGCACAGTGTCAGCTGTTGATTTAGATTTGTTATTTCATAGCAATTTATTTGATTTCTTGTCTGCTAAGATTTATTTTATTCTAGTGGGGCTGCACTGGTGTAAGTGAATTTGTGATTTCCTACAAAATGAATTGTTCTACATCACAGAGATTACAGTTTAGAAATTCAAAATAAAAGGCAAAATCTGTAAACAGCCCCACAGTCTGCAAAGCTGGCTTCTTGGAGGTTGAGGCCTCAAGGAAAAAGAAAAAAAATATATAGTGTTTCAGGGTTCAAGCTATCATATATGCCTAGATTCCATTTCAGCAGGTCCTGTAGCCATTTTCAGTTCTGAGTTTCTATTACTAAAGCTAAAAAGGTGAGCCAATTAACATTTACAAAAAGCAAATGAGAGTTCCAAGTGATCATATGTACACAGACCACTGATGAAAAGACACTTGTGTTTACGAGGGAGAGAAGGAAGAAGGGGATCATGTAATCCAAACCCCTAACTATACAGAACACATATGTATATATTAAAATATAAATTGTATTTTGGGGGGGTACTTTTTATTAATGTAAAATGATAATAAAACATTAACATACTACATTACTTATTACTTATTCAGGATCTGGTTAATGTTCAAAGTACCTGGCAAAAAATTCTGACTTGCTAGCTGGGGACCCTCCTTCGCTGACTATGCTAAAAAGAGTGATCACATTTCTAAATATCTATCCTCTTTTTGGAGATTCTCTTGTTGCATACATACTTAGTATGGAAGCTTTTCCATTACAATGACAGTCCATATTTTACTATACCACAATTTCATAGGAGGAGTTACATTTTTCCAAGAACGTGCAGTGCAATGTTCAGCCACTAATAATAAAAAAGAAATTAATTTTTAATTCTGTTTAAAGTGTAGATCCTTTACTGCAGCATTAAGCAAGGTCAGGAGATCTCTAGGAAGTGGCATTTTATCACAAGATAAATCTCTTTAATAATTTGGTCCCAAAGCAATCTAATTCCTGGACGCAACCACCACATGTGCACCACATGTGCAAGTATGTTCCCTTTTCCCACAATCCCTCCAACAGAGCAGCTCCCAAGTAGTAAAAATAAGATGGATCTTAACTTGAGTCAAATGCCATCTATACAGTAATTTATTTTAAAAAAATCCTTTATGAGCTATAAAAACTGGAAGATATATATCCCCTTTCCCATATAGAGATCCGCTCATTCAAATCTATTTCCTTCTCCAAGCCCTCTTCCATTTTATCATCGGGATTGCTTTCTTAACATCTTTTTCAATCAAAGTCACAGAAAATAAACCTTTTGCTCCAGTTTGCTCCTGGGACAACACCTCAAATACAGTAAAAAATCACAATAGAGCTAGATTGTGTCTAGATTTCACAATAAAATGTTTGAAAATATTGAAAAAACAAGATTACATGCAACTCAGTAGGATTTCAAATCATGACCCAGGAATAGCTGACTGAATTGAGTAATCTTAGCTCTTACTCACGAGGAAGAGTTATGTTGATGAAAGTAACTCGAGGCCGGGGAAGACTTGGTAACGGGATTTTTTTAAAAAATGTCTAAAGTTGTTAAAGCAGTCCGGACAAATGGGTGATTCATTTCAACTACTGTGCACGCGCATCCTAACCAAGCACTGCTACCAAAAATCTCCAATCTCTAATGTATGGGAGCAGGGATAGCTCGGTGGTTTGAGCATTGGCCTGCTAAGCCCAAGGTTATGAGTCCCGTCCCCCCCTCCCCCCCCCCCCCGAGGGGTCTGTTTAGGGAGATGGGGCAAAGATAGGGATTGGTCCTGCTTTGAGAAGGGGGTTAGACTAGATGATCTCCTGAGGTCCCTTCCAACTCTGAGATTCTATGAATCAATGGTGCTGGGATGTACCAACACCTACAGCCGCACTCATCTTGAAGAACCTCAGTTACTGCACAAAGTGAGTAACACTCTCATTTGTTCCATTCCTCCAAGGCTTTTATTATTTTGTTCCACATTGCAAAGTAATCTGTTTTACAAAAATATGTATGTTTCTCCACAATATTTATTCCTACCTATTTTAAATTTATGTAGATGACAGTTTGTTTTAACCCTTTTGAGAATATTAATTCCTAAAATTTCAATTTTATTGTAGTTTATTTTGAAGCCTGATATCTGCGCCAAAGTTCAGTTGTTCTATAATTTTTAACAAGGCTTCTGGATCCTGAAAATACAAGAAGACATTCTCAACATACAATGCTATTTTGTGTTCTAATCCAGAAGGTGATTTCCTTTATCAAGCAGCTGCTCTCAAATTCATTGCTAAAGAAAACAGAGGGAACAGTGGGAAACACTGGCACTCACCCCTAGACAAATTAAACATAAGAACATACATACTGGGTAAGACCAAAGGTCCATGTAGCAAACCCAGTATCCTGTCTTCTGACAGAGGCCAATGCCAGGTGCCCCAGAGCGAATGAACAGAACAGGTAATCGTCAGGTGATCCATCCCCTGTCGCTCATTCCCTGCCCATCCTGGCTAACACTCATTGATGGACCTATCCTCCTTGAATTTATGTAGTTCTTTTTTTTAACCTTTTTATATAATCTTGGCCTTCACAACATTCTCTGGCAAAGAGTTCCACGGGTTGACTGTGTGTTGTGTGAAAAAATACTCCCTCAATCTGGGTGAGTTCCTCAGATTTGTCACCTAAGAATGGCGGCTCAGGTTTGGAACCTCCCTCATATCCTCAGCCATGAAGATCAAAGCAAATATTTTATCTAGTTTCTCCACAATGGCCTTAATGACCTAAAGGAGGGAACTGATGACCATTAACCAAAGCATAAACTTGAAGATGGGTATCTAGGGCCAATATGCCTCTATAAAACTGATTTCCAAAACCAAACTGGTAAACCCAGAACAGGCAGCTACCAAAGGGGGTGGTGGTAAGAGAGGTAACTATAGGTTAATTGGGTTCAGCTGAGCAAGGTTGCCAGAGACCCAGGCAAAATCAACTGATGCCAATTAAAGGGCTGTCAGAGACCTTTTTAAGTTTCCCTAGCTAGGAAGCTGGAGGAGAGAGATAGAGAGTGAGGCTGCTAGCAGGTTGGGGACAGCAGGAAAGGGAGCCTCTCCAAGGAGGAAGACAGCATTCCCTGGACAGAGGGGAAAGACCCAACAAAAAGGAGTGATTAGGGGAAGGGAAAGCCTGCCCTTGGGCTTTCTAGGCGCTCTGCCTTGCCAACACTTGTATCTCCAGAGCATAAAGGACCTGGTGAGTCAGAGAAGTCACTTTGTCACACAAACCTTACCAAAATCTGTCTGTGGTACCCCGACTGCAGACAGTCAAAGGTTTTCATAGGGCTGGTCTTCACTACCCGCCAGATCGGTGGGTAGCGATCGATCTGTTAGCGATCGATTTCTTGCATCTGGTGAAGACGCAAGAAATCGATCACTCGCGGTGCACCCGTAGACTCCAGAACTCCAGCTTGCCGGAAGGCGCAAGCTGGAGTCGACGGAGGAGCGCGCCATCGACTGCCACTGCCAGGAGGACAGCAGGTAAGTCTGCTGCAGATATGCAAACTTCAGCTACGTGATTCACGTAGCTGAAGTTGCGTATCTGCAGTCGATCCCCCTCCCCCCCCCCCCCCGTAGTGAAGACCAGCCCTTAGTGTCAAAGAAAGCACTGAGAAGGAAGAATTTCTAGAATTAACTTATCAAATTTATGAGTATTTCTAATATTATCAGATAGATGCCTACCAGCAATGAACTCAAAGTGATCAAGTAAACATATATCGGGAAGAGTACACTCAATCTGTTTTTTATCAAATTAGCATAAATGTTAGCATCCACATTAAAGAAATAGGTTGGTATTGGTAACTAATCCAAGGATTCCATTCTATGCATCCGATGAAGTGGGGTATAGCCCACGAAAGCTTATGCTGAAATAAACTGGTTAGTCTCTAAGGTGCTACAAAGTCTTCCTCATCTTATTTATGGATACAGACTAACACGGCTGCTAATCTTAAACCAGAGATAAGGGGGTCATCTTATTTTTTCCATGTGTCCTCTTACACTTGTAAAATAAACTAGAGATGAACCCAAGTTAAACTCCAGGTCTGAACTCATGCAATCTTTGAAAAAATCTAGACTGAATACTAATTATGAAGTTCATGTCTAGCAAATCCTTTGACAGGCAAGTAGTACTTATTCATGTGACTTTTCCCACTGGGGCAATGAATGGGTTATGACTACTCCACAGACTAAAGCTTTTGTTGGACAGAGCCCCTCTTTACCATAGGGAAAGCTCTCTCAAACTATAGTGTCTGAAACTCTAGTTTTAGTTTTTATTTAGTCTCAAAAATAAGCCAAATCACTGCAGGGAGTTCTCTCTTCATTATCTTGGCTGCTTGTTTCAATACCAACTAAAGTCTCTCATGCATCTGGGAAAGCTACTGGGATTGAGCAGAATTTCCCTGGGAATGGATTTCCCCAGCTGCAGCCCTCTGAATGTGGAGGCTGTACCTCCCTCTTCTGCTTTCCGTGTGCCTCCTGCTGTTGCCCAGCCAGCCAGTATGGACCTGCCCATGGAAGGAGTGAGCATAAAGGAAGCATCTCCTGGCTGACCTTAGGACCTTATCAGCAGGAAGGTAAGACTAAGAGGGACAGGATCAGGGAACAGGGGGTCAAGGGGAACAGGCTGGAGCAGAAGAGGAGCAACAGGATGATCAGGCTGGAAGGAATGATGGACTCTAAGGGAGTTGAGGGAAGCATGGGCAAGGCAACTCCATGATCCCCCATCAAAGAATTCCTGAGTCCCGAGCCTCCCACCATCCTCCTTGCAACTCAGCCCAAAGTTTGGGTTCCACCCACATATTTTCCACCCCTCCGTACACACACACAAGTCTGCAAGCCCAATCTCCAGCCACAGCTGCAGTGTCTACATAGCTATTTGCAGTACACTAGCACGACCCTGCTAACACGAGTCTGTTGACCCAGGCTGGGACACTTGCTCCCAGTTCCAGTGTAGGCATACCTGTAGGCTCTCCCTTTATTCCCAATACCCTCCAATGAAATGTGTCAAGATAAGACTATTCTCATTGTTATACACTTCAGGATTCCAGTGCTTGATTAATAGCATGTGTGTGCATGTTCCGACTATTGTCTCTAACATCTGAAGGTGGAACCTGAACTAATTTGCTTTCCTAAAAGTTGTGCATGATGAGGAAAAGCATGAGAAGGACTGTGACTATAACCAAAATGTTTATTTTTCCTAATTAAATTTAAATGTTAGATTTATAGAAATTTTATTGGTACAGTATTATATGTATAAACAGAGACAGAATGGGCTCCACCCTGACATCTGGTGGTGAGTGGTGGAAAAGGACTTTGGGGCTAATCTCATTTGCATGGGCTCACCCACCCCACCTAGTATGATGGGACTGTTTGCCCAAATGGTCGCTTTGGCTGCTGTGGGATCCTCAGTCTCTTTGTTACTGGGGCAGGAAGAATAAAGTGTTATTATCCTGCTTATGTGAATCAAAGACATATGTACTGGCATTTTATGATGGAGGTACTTGCCCCCAACTAAGTAGCACTCGCTAGGCAAGGGACATGGGTTCCAAACCCCAGTGTTTTGAGAGAGGCCCAGGATAAGTATTTGCATGTGCTAGTGTGGGACCTGGCTGAGATCCCTAAATACCATTTTGATCTCTTCACTGTGTTATAACAGAGCTAATTTTGCTTCTATTAGGAGTCAGATTACATGCTGCAGAGCTGCAATCACTGATACGTGGGTCTAAGCATTAGACCTGTTTAGGTTAGTAATAGCACTGAGGCTCCCCTAGTACCAGCTGAAATTACTGAGAGCTGTGTGAAGTGTTGGGGGGGGAGGCTGAAGATATATTGGTGAGTGGCTGATGGAAAAGGGTGGCTTGCAGTGAAGGTTGCAGTAGAACCCCACAGAGAGGTGTAGTAATCGGCAATCGACACCAACAGCGGATCATGTAAGGTACCCTCATACCTTCCCCACCCCCCATTTCTGCCCAGGCTGGGAGGAAAACTCTATGGATGAGCTTTTGACTCTGGGAGGGCTGTGCTGACCAAGAACAGAAACTGTGGGAAGGGTGACTTTGGGTTGCTGGACTCAAGAACCAAAGAGAAAGGACATAGCCCAATCTGCTTGGGGGTCGGTATTTTAATTAATGGTTTTTATTTATGATCCTAACTGTGGTGTTTTCACAATTTAATGCTGAGTTGTTTACCTCATGTTATTAAAGATTTTTTCTACACCGAGACTGTGTGCTTGCGAGAGGGAAACGATTGCCTCTTTGAGGCACCCAGGGGTGTGTATATAATTTTCCCAGGTCACTGGGTGGGGTCTCAAGCTGGTTTTGCATTGTATTGTTGAGAGGGAACTGCTATGTACTGAATCCGGCCCTTTCTGCTGTCAGCTCAGCCTGGCAGAAGGGTTACATATGGTAATAACAATGGAATATATTAAAGCATGGATTGCTTGTCCACTTTATGCACACATCAGGTGGCTCAGTGTACCAGGCCATTGGACATAGGAAATCTGTGTACAAGCGCACCAATAACAATGATTCTCTTGCACATCTTGGCTACCATCTTAAATTAATATCCTTTAAGTTGACTAGTGCTTGCCTAAAGCATCTCCCCACTAATGTGTGTTGTTCACCACTTTCAGGAATGAAACCTGTGCCCATGCTATTTGAAAAAAGGATGGTTTAAACAGAGTAGTGGCTGCTCACTTAGGAAGAAGATTATGAAAGCAACTGATCTTATATTAAAATATTTGACTGAACTAGTAGCTTGGAAAAAGGAAGTTCTCTATTTATTTTGTTTTGGAATGCTAACAAAATGAGTGGGCTTGGAGGAACACTTAACCTTTAAAAAAAGTAAATTGAAATTCTGTACCATATGCTGCAGAAAGTTAATGCTGAAATTCCCTGTGCTAATTCACTTAATAATGTTATGGAGGATACTTGTCATAACCTCCAGAGTTAATTTGCTAAAACACAGACTAACTTATTTAAATGATGTGCACTCAGTTTATTTATGAAAAAGAAACGAACATTGTAGCGCAAAATATTGGGGAAGGATGAACTGTTTCTCTTCCAAACACCAGCTGCAGTCCACAAAGAGAAATGTTTGGTGAACAGTGTGGTTAATTTGTCATCTTTGTTTTTTGTTTCAACGGGAATGCATGTGGGTAGATCATTTAATTAGCCACATTTGTTTTAATTAGATAATGTTTGTACTGTGCTTTGAAAATGGAAAGCATTGTGTAAGTGCTCATTATTATTGGGCCAAATCCTGAAGTTATTACTTAGTCCTTAATAGGCAAAATTCCCAACAGATTCAATTATTTGCTTCCTGATTTAATCTATCCTCTTACATAAGAGAGAAGGTCTTCTAAATTATATGGCATTACTGTGGCTCTGGCCTACCAAGACTAAGCACCAAAGACTGAACTTTATTTTTAAAAGAATGGGAAATTGAAAGAGGAACTGAAGGTTCTAAATGAATTTTACATTGTGATTAAGAGCCTTCCTCATCTAGGAAAACTCAACCCAGATCACTAGTGACTGAGTATCATTACCATTTAAAACTGTTTGTTTCCCTATGTGAAAATATGGTGATGGTCTCAAATCAATTCCTAATGAAAAGGTGCCTACATATCAAAACCATCCCATCATACTAGGAATTACTTGGCCCAATCTCAGAACCTGAATTCAACTCTCCCTCAAACTGTAGCAAAGTTTTCCATTGAACTTTGTAACTCAGGCCATTTTTAACTGGTACCCCTGTGGAGAGTATTAGAAACCAAAGAGTGAATAGACAATAAAGAATAAATTACTAATAGCTGTGGGAAGAGAAATTATGAATATTAGAACTTGGTTTCTAAAATGAACACAAATGGCTTCAGCTTGCCAATGTAACTGGACACAACTGTATTGATATCATCTGAATCACACCCACTTACAATCATGAAGAATTTGCCATTGTATACTGCAATCAAGAAAAGAGGGGAAAGTGAAAGAAAATTGTTCCTGATGAAGAGACTAAAATAGCAGATTAGACTGTTATGATGGGGGATTTAACACAACATATAGTGTTCCATTTTCTTACAGTTTCACATTGTTCGGCTATACCAGAAAAGGGACAGGAGAAATTGGATACAGTTTAATTAAATTGCAACTAAGCTATCTGTACCCAGCAGATAAAGTGTAGAGCACAGATAACTCAATAATTATTTTAATATCTACCAGGGGGTTCCATCAGCACCCCCTTTTCCATACTGGTCCCTCGCAAACCTGCTGCTGGGATTTTACCACCCCTTGTATGTGGGTTAAGGTGTGCTATGAAGGGGTAGAGGAGTTGGCTCTCTGATATGCCAGTCATAGCAGCTCCAAACACACCCTGTTTCTGTTCCTTTAACTAAGACCTCCTTTAAATCCTTTATGAAACCATTTATCTGATCACTGTATCCCTTCCCTACAGAGTTCCTGTGCTGGACATCTGTCACAAGCAGGTGCCAGAAATTAGGTTGGCTGCCTCCACCCCACACCTACCTGGATTTCCAGACATCTTCTGATGCCCCTTTTAATATCAGCCTGCTTAATCACTGAGCCGCAGCTATGAACCCTCAGCCAACCTGGATACCCACCTATGCATCCATCAAACAATATTATGCCTTCAGATTCATACTACCATCTGTGTGGCCCATCTTCCCATGTATGTAGTGAAACCACAATGAAAAATTAATACTGACTCAATATCTGGGGTCTGACATATGTTCTGTCTGCTTCCAAATGTCAGCGCCCAATTGCCTGAATTGCCCTAGCTCCCATATCCAGTTATGCTGCTGCTGTTGCAGTTCCCAGTCCTGAAGGAGTGGGAACCAAATTCCTGGGTTGGGAGCCCCAATCTCCTCAGTCCTTATCTCATCATCATAACAAACTAGCATGTTGTGAGGGAACTCCCATCAACGTGCATTAAGAGGGACCATGCCTTCTTGGTCTTATCACCATGTATGTTCTCAAAGCCTCCACTGTACAAACCTCGGGCTTGCCACCCACTTGTAGGATAATGGATTCACCCCAGCCTCCTTAATCCATCTTTGATGTTAGCAAGTATAATATAACTGCATGCCATTCCCAGTGTATATCCCACAGCTCCAAAGCCCTTCTAGTAGAATCCCTATGAGATCCAAGTACTAGCTTGCTGATTCTAAAAGCTCCACACACAAAAATGCCATCCTGAACAAGGCCACCTCCTGTCCACCCAACTCTTCCAGTTCCATGGGGGATCAGTCAGTGTTGGCATGCTGACCCACTCTGCATTTGCAGCAACATCCATATCTCTCGCTCCCTGTCCCCCCCACAAGCCCCATGGTTAAAGTGATATATTCCTTCCTCTGGCAAACCAGACAACTCCTCCTCTCCACCTCTCCACTTAAAGTGCAGTGCAGTCATTGCATATCTTCTTCCTTGCATTAATCCCATTAACTGGGTCCAACTCTATAAGTCCTCTCCCTCCAAAATGCTCTTTTCAATTCCATATCCTCTAATGCACCACATGCTAACATATTCCTTTTGACATCTCACCATTTCTTCTTGGGACAGACTCTGTCTTTTCCTTTCAGTCTTGATCTGTTGAACTCTCTTATCCACACAGTTGTCAAGACTATGTTTTACAAGTGACATGACCATCTGAGGCGGCATTCCCTTGTTTTTTGTTTTTTTCATTTTCATGGGTGTTACTCTGAGCATGTCTCTAACATACACATTCCCCAGGTAGTCTTCCTTGCTTACGGCACTGATCCATCTCAACATGCACATCTGTGTGGCACAGATTATCTGTGCATGTCCCTTTTTTGTTTTCCAACACTCAGCATTGTATATTAAAACAGGATGGACCACTGTTTTGTAGACTTTCATTTTTAATCGGACTGGTCTGTCCTGTCACATACTACACTACCTATGTCTCTCCATTTAATCAAGGCTTCTATTATTCTAGCTCTGTTTTTGTCCATTTCCCCCCAAATTCTGGGATATTTGAAACTTTGTTTTCAGTATTGTCTGCCCACCTCGTTTCCAGGATAATCCTTCAGTGTTCATACTTGTGAAATTGAATAACCATATTATCTGTTTTTCCTCTGCTTATTTTGAGCCCGTGTCTTTCCAACATCTCTCCATTTATCAAGATCCTCTTCCAGATGATATTTCTCTTCACTGCATAGAAGATCATCTGTAAACAAAAGGTACCAAGGTGCCTCCTTTTGTATATTCTTTGTGAGGGTATCCAGGACGAGGTTAAACAGGAAAGGGCTCAGTGCACCCCCACCTTTACTGATAGTTGGTGCATCTCACCACTAGAAGCTCTGGCTATTGACATTGCACCTTGACCAAGCCACACATGAAGTATTCACATTGTACATACTTTATACAAATGAACTGTTCAGTGACCTAAATGTAGGGGTTCTTCTTTTAGTGGTGGTAAGCCTAGGGAACTAGATTCTGAATGACCACCTTTAAGGTTATTTGGCATCTAACATGGCCCAATTAAACCAATACCAGATGGACTATTTTGGTGGAACAGTCATTACAAGGAGGCAAAGAAAGAAAAGGCAGTTGAAAAGTATCCAATGTAGCAACTCTTTCTCACACTGCCCTGTGAACTTTGTTTTGAGAAGCCTGCAAAACTGTATGACTGTGACTAAGAATCTTCATTAACTCAAGGTGCATAATAGAAAAGCAGGAGGATAACAAATGGAGTAAGGAACTGATGGCCTTGGTACAAGGTGGGAGCACAGAATAGCATAAAACTCAAGAGGAGAGGTGGGAAAAAAGGGATCCTGGTTTAGCCTAGATAAGAGTTTCAGGGAGGAATGGTTGTATTTGCCCAGCTTACCAGAAATAGAGCTTTTCTTGATTAAAATATATGTTAAGCCTTTGCAGCTTTACTTCAAAATAAATTTTCATTCCAATCATGGGACTGGGCCGATGAAAGATAAACTTGAAATGTTAGATAATTTGTTACCATGCGCCAAAGCATAAAGTACAAATTAAATTTAGTTGGAGTGAGTAAACGATGCAGAGGAAGAGCTTAGTTCAGCAATGCCATGCCATGGAAAAAAGAATATGAAAGCTCACTATCTCCGCAAGTACGTGTTCTCAACTACCACTTGACTTCTCCTGGGATCTGCTTTTTCTCTCTGTCTCTCCAGTACATGAACAGATATCACAGGGTAAGAAAAAAATGAATATAAACTGTTCTCACTTCAGTGTCAAGCAGGGTGATGATCTATCACCCTTCACACCACTCCTACAACTTCATATCAATCTAATCTTGCTTCTCCCCATCTGTCATACTCCAGCTATCTGCAGAGAGGCCAGTCTTCAAATTGCACTTGGTGGCTGTGCTTCAATGGTTTTAAAAACTGTTACTTTCATTTGTTGCCATTTCACATGCTCAGTGCCCAATGGGAGATTATTTTAACCTCCATTACCTTCAAACTGAACTTAGACTGAAGCACTGCTATTATGAAACCCTACTCAAAGCCACAGATGTTCCTATCTTTTTAAAGTATTGAACACTACATTCCCACCTCTGGGCCTCCTAGTTTATATAACCTGTAGACTCTTACAATCTATAATGACATTGCAGTTAAAATAAAAAAGCATTTAAAAAAAATTGGATTCAATTGAACTACTTTGGCAAAGGATAATGGTATGACCTAACAATTTCAGCTTGATTTTAGAGTTATTTTATAAAGTAAGTTTATCTGATTAAAATTGCTTAAAGCCATCAGAATTTGAGCTGATAGCCTAACAATTTAACAAATCAAAAGATGCTCTGTATTCTTCAGTGACATGCAGGATGATGTCATCTTTTTCTAAAGAAGGCTCTCTTGACAGTGAACTAAGAAAAGCATGCAATGTGCAAGAAAATGCTGTGTTTTAGAGGGTTTAACTACCAAGAAGCTCACTAGCAGCCCCCTGATGTTATACTGAGAAGACTGCAAAATCCAAATATCCATAGCTTCTGGGAGTTTAAATAGACAAACAAGAGCAGAATAGAAGATATTTCATCTTCTTCCTCCTTGATATGAAGTACATTAAAACAAGGACAGAAGGATCTAAAGAGACCTACTTTCCTCCTATCAGGAGTCTATTTCGCACCGTTTGTCTTTCTATATTGCTAAATAGGATGGAAGCCCAGATAGAGCTCAGCTAGAAGGGAGGGAGGGCCTGGGGTGATCCCACTGTGGAAAGGGAGGGCAGAGTAACAGTGTGAGAAAGGTTTCGAATTACTGCCTCGTAACACACCCATTTTCACCAAGGAAGTTCTCGATCTCTAGATCACACATGGGATCAATTCAGTTAATACACACAAATAATGGTAAGCTCCCTCTTTTTTTGTAATTGTTAGAGAGACAGGTCCAATGTATTGGGCAAATGGCTCATTTGTTGGGAAAACATAATTTCTGTCAACAAAAAACTACTCACAAATTTGACCCAATTTGTTTTGGACATCACAGGATGACCAGAGGAGAAGTAGATGGTAGTGGAACCCCCTCTGAACTGGAAAAAAAAAAACACAGTCATTTGCCCAACTCTAGTCTCTATATACCATTAAAGTCCTCCCCAAGGCCAACCTTTTCACTCTACCCACCATCCTCCACAGCCCAGTACTTTATATGCCATCCCATCACAACTCCTCCCCCAAGTCAGCTGGGAAAGCTGAAGCTAGTGAATGCTTGTAAGCTGAACAGGCTTCTCCTCAGGGTCCCTCTGCCTTCCCAGTTCCCCTCATTGATGTTTCCTCTGACTGGTTGCTGCTCTAAACAGCTTCCCACACACATACGTGGCCTGGGTCAAACCCTTATAGATACATTGGTTAATGTGAATTTTCTCTGGATTCAAAAATGTAGATATTGGCCTATATATGTACAGCACCCAGCCATAAATCCTTGTCATGCACTCTTTTCCTATTCTAGACGACTGAAGGACATTGTACTATACCCTTGGAATGACCTCATTCTATCTTGCAGCAAAACAGAGACCAGAAGTGAATCCAAAAAAAGAATGTATAACCTTGTATTCAGTGTAGATTCTTTTTAAAATAAAAATTAAATGCAAATTAACAAGAAAACTGCATTTCTTGTTCATTAATTCTGACCATACTTTCTCTGTACATTATATTCATGTAGCTCATTTTGCTAGTTCCAATTAGATCAAATTAAGTCAGGATACCTTGGTGCAATGATTGATGGAAGGGTCCAGTTTAGGTCTTCAAAACTCATTCAGTTCAACCTAAGCTTTATAAAGCAAAATTAAGACTATGTCTAGAAAAGAGACTCCTCTTTTAAATGAGGTAAAGTGACTGATAACAAGCTGTTAATTTCAGTTCAATAGGATTTTTTACTAAAGAAAAAAGTAAAAAATGCTAATATATCTTTGAGTAGGGATGACAAGTGTAGAGAATTAAAACAGAATTGAGGGGTTAAGAAAGCTAAAGGGGGTATTCTGAAAACATGGGGGTAAACTTTATCAAAGAGGAAGATTAAATTTCTTTTCTGTTTCAATGTTATTTCACTTAAAATGTATTTTGTAATAGTTTATATTAAAAGTTTTTAGATGCACAAGACTGAAACTAGGATGAACAGATGTTCCGATTTTATAGGGACAGTCCTGATATTTGGGGCTTTGTCTTATACAGACTCATGCCCCTGCATCCAGCACAGCTGGTAGGATCAGAGCCTTTGCAGAAGTTGCAAGGACTGAGTTACAAGGAAAGAGGTGTAACTCTTAAAAATCCTACACTGAGGATTATGAATTTGTTAGCATAATAAGAGGGGAATAAATGAATAATGCAATGAAATTAAGAAGAGGCTATGGAAATATTTCCCAAAGAAATAATGGGATAATCTTTGCTCTGCACTATGCACTTTTAATTAAGACTGGGGAAGACATTAATACATTCACAATACAGACCAATTCTGCACTGGCTGTTAGAGTGACTGACTGCATGACATGATAGTTTTCCCCCCATTTCCAAATGCCATAATTCTCTTCATATTTCTTCTCCCTGCCACTTTTGACAAGTAAACTTTAAAGAAAAGCAACAAATCCTATAGGGGAGGGGGAGGCTAATGCTTCACATGTTAGGGAGGGAAAACGTCGAATATCATTTGAGAGGCTCCACGTGTTGAATGACAAACACACACACGCTGACCGGCCCACTTCCAGGTATTTAGTTAGGAAAAAACCGAGTGGCATTTTTTTCAGCAAATCAATGACCAAATCCCCAGCATTTTGTAGCATTTTTGTACCTAATGTCCCTTGGCCTCAGCTCTCACGTGTGAAATTGACATAAAGTAGCATAAAGCTGAGTGCTGACAGCAAAAGAGTGTCGGTTCAGGAGTAGCATAAAAATGTTGGTCTGTCTTTTAGTTCAACTAAATATTCGCAATAAATCCTTAATTGCAGTGAACTTCTGCCAAGACATCTCAGCTGAAACTAAAGACTTGAAATCTTAATTTTAATATGGTGTTATACAAAGCGATCTGACACAATTTAATACAGCTATACTGGTTACTATTAAACAATGCCCCAGCAGCTGGCACACCATGACATCTGCAATCGCACCGCTTCCTCCTGTACTCAATGGGAAATAATTGTGGTATCTATGACATCGTAGTGTGTCAATGGTTGACTTTTTTTAAATAGAATTTACTGTAACTGAATAATCTACAAGGTGAAAGTATCACCGGCTCAGAAAGCTAAACTGGGACAGGGCCAGAATGCAAAGCCATTTCATGAGTGTAGTCCCAGAACAGTGTAAGCAAAGGAGATTTTCACCTGTATTATGTATTTCTTAGTTGTGTCACCACCCATCAGATACAGGTTGTCCACCTCCTGAGAATCCCCTGTTCTTTACAGTCACCTGATTCAATCCAGGTGTGGCTCATTCAGTAATAAGGGTTAGCAAGTCACAAACTCCCCTCTCCCCCTTTAGAATCTTGCCTACTCCAGGGCAAGTTCTTTCTTTCTTTCTTTCTTTCTTTCTTTCTTTCTTTCTTTCTTTCTTTCTTTCTTTCTTTCTTTCTTTCTTTCTTTCTTTCTTTCTTTCTTTCTTTCTTTCTTTCCAGAGCTTTTTCCAAAGTAGCAACCTCCACTCAGTACTTCTCCACTAGATAGGCCTGGTTTTCTATAGCTGGCCCTCGTAATGGTATATTGCACATTTTGGCAGCTGTAAAGGGTGCTAGCATGACCGCAACATCCACTTTCACTGCACTGGGGGCTCCTTCATTCTGGTCATGTTTCCCAGCAGCCACCTGACTTTACCCCCTGCCCCCTCCGCTCGATTCCAGTAGGGGATGCTGTGACTGTCACTGCCCCCACTTGATTCTCTCACCTCAGGCACCCAAGTCTGACATGACATACAGACTTCTCTGCCCTTTGACTCTCCCTGAGTCTCTCTCCATTTGCAGCGCTTTTTCCTTCCCACAGGTCCCATTATTCAAGAGGAAGACCCTTCTAGCCACACCTAAAATATTTGGAAGGACGCTTACTCTGGGGACCTGCTTTCCCATGTTTCTGTTTCTTCTTACTTATCCCCCTGCAGTACTCAGCCTGCTTCCTGAGGCACTCAGATCTGCCCTGCCCCATCCTCTCAAGTAAATAAATTCTTCCTCTGCAGGAAGGAGTGCTCTCCCTACCAGCATGGTTGGTACCAAACCCAGCTGTCTCTACTTTCCTCTGTGTGGCCCACCACACCTTCTAATGCTGCCACTGCTAATCCCCTAATCAATCCCAGGTGGACTCATTCAGAAGCCAGGGTTGGCCAACCCCAGATGAGTCACCTTATTACAAGAGTACTGTAGAAGGCCGCAATGATTTCTGAATATAAGAATATAAGAATGGCTGTACTGGGTCAGACCAAAGGTCCATCCAGCCCAGTATCTTGTCTACCGACAATGGCCAATCCCAAGTGCCCCAGAGTGATTGAAGCTAACAGGTAATAATCAAGTGATCTCTCTCCTGCCATCCATCACCCCCCCTCTGACAAACAGAGGCTAGGGACACCATTCCTTACCCATCCTGGCTAATAGCCATTAATTGACTTAATCTCTATGAATTCATCTAGTTCACTTTTAAACCCTCTTATATTCCTAGCCTTCACAACCTCCTCAGGCAAGGAGTTCCACAGGTTGACTGTGCACTGTGTGAAGAACTTCCTTTTATTTGTTTTAAACCTGCTGCCCTTAATTTCATTTGGTGGCCCCTAGTTCTTGTACTATGGGAACAAGTAAATAACTTTTCCTATTCACTTCCTCCACACCACTCATGATTTTATATACCTCTATCATATCCCCCCTTAGTCTCCTCTTTTCCAAGCTGAAAAGTCCTGAAAATATGCTGGGGGGGAAAAAGTTGAGTAGAACTCTTTGCTCTTTGTCAGTGCTGGTTGATGAACCCTTCAAGTTCAAGAGTGATGGTGTCCAGAGAAAATGCACATTTTGATGCTTTGCATGAACCCACAAGCACAGCACTCATTTTATAATCTTCTGCTTTCACATCTTATTTGATATGATCCAGTCAGCACTGCTTTTCAGTCACTCTGTTGACCTTGTGTCTTTGCTATATAAATCTATCACAAAGCTTGGAATCAGCTGTTTCTCTTCCTCATACAGGAAAGCTGCATTACATGTCTGTTGTATTAATCTAACAACATTCCTCAGCTCAAACCTTTTGTAATTTCTTTAAGAGAGAAATATAAGTCAGGAATGAGCGATTGTCAGGACATCACCATGCCTTGAGTGTAAGATCAAGTACCACAGCCACTCAAAAAGCATTGTCCAATGTGACAACACCCTAAAGTGATGTATTGCAGTCATATATTGGCCCTCTTCAATTTATTACTAGGAGTTAAATAATTTCCACTACAAGTCAACGCAATTTAGTAAGGCCAAGATTTTGTAAAAAAGTTCCTGGAGGAAAACAAGGTGGAATTTGAAGTGCTGCCATTGGACCTGCAACACAAGGCGTTGTTTGATCTCCAGTCTTTGACTCGAGGTTGACTCTCACTCTGATTCCTGCCTCTCAATTCAACGAGGTGCTGCCTCTGATCTCCAGCCTCTGACTCCCGCCTGACTCTGACTCTTGCCTCTGGATTCCAGCGTGAAACTATTTTTGATCTCCAGTCTCTGATCCTAGCCTGATCCTGACCCAGACTCTGGCTTACGGAACCTAGATCTTATGATTCCTCCAAGTCCTGCCCAATGATTACTCTCCTTGGGCAGTCCTCAGCCCAGCGGTGACCACTAGGACAGACAGCCTATGCTCCAGTCCCTTACATATAGCTGGTCACTGGTTATACTGCCATTGGATGCGAGACCCCTTCTGGGACTCCTCAATGCTCTATGAACCCTACTTGAGTAGGTTTAAGATTAGTAGCTGTGTTAGTCTGTATCCGTAAATAAGACGAGGAACACTTTGTAGCACCTTAGAGACTAACCAGTTTATTTCAGCATAAGCTTACGTGGCCTATAGCTCACTTCATGGGATGCATAGAATGGAACAGAAGTAAGATGCGTTTATACACACAGAAAGAAAAAAAAAAGTACATTAGCATACCAATTCTAAGAGGCTGTTTAATTTGGATGGGCTATTATCAGCAGGAGAAAAAAAAAACCTTTTGAAATGGATTTCTGTGTCTGCACTAGATAGCAAGTGTTGAAGATAAATTAACTCGGGAAATGCAATCAATTAGTGTAACGAGAGAACCATTCGCAAGTTCTATTTAGCCCTTGGTTTATTGTGTCCAATTTGAAAATTAATTCCAGTTCCTCGGTTTCTCATTGGAGTCTGTTTTGGAAGTTTTTCTGTTTCAAAATTGACACCATCAAGTCTTTAATGCAATGGCCAGGAAGATTGAAGTGTTCTCCCACTGGTTTTTGAATGTTATGATTCGTGATGTCAGATTGTGTCCATTTATTCTTTTGTGTAGTGACTGGCTGGTTTGGCCAATGTACATAGCAGAGGGGCATTGCTGGCACATGATGGTATATATCACATTGGTTGATGTGCAAGTTAATGAGCCTCTGATCGTGTAGCTGATATGATTAGGTCCTATGATGGTGTTGGTTGAATGGAGCACTTAATCATATTAAGAGCAGGATTAACTAATCTTTTGTTTCACATATATTAGGGGTATAAAGGAAGAGCTGGACCGGGGAGTACGGTGTCAGTTTCCTGCATCTGGATACTCCCTTTTTCTTCTACTCATTGGGAAATAGAGACTACATAGATTTATAACCTCCTACTATTTTCCTCCTTTGCAAGGTCCCCTTCTGGTGTTCCCACATTTGCTCCCATGTGCCCCAACAGCAGGGCTGTGCAGAAGAAGGGGCTATGGACACTTAAATTTACCCCGATAGTAATCTTGTTTCAGAAAACTAAGATCAAATTAGCAATGTGTTCTCAGTACCTGTCCTTGTCATAACCAAATCCATCTAAATAGCATGCCTAGGACAGTCTTGATAGTCAGTTCATGTATATTAAGGACTGTATGTGAGGATTTATTTTATACTCTCATTGTTCCATCCATACAGGATAATGATAGTGCAGGGATCTTTGGTATGTGACCTGCCAGGATAAGACCCCTGGCAGGCCGGGCTGGTTTGTTTACCTGCTGCGTCCGCAGGTTTGGCCGATTGCAGCTCCCACTGACCGTGGTTCTCTGCTCCGGGGCTGCGGGAAGCAGTGTGGGCCGAGGGATGTGCTTGCTACCATTTCCTACAGCCCCCATTGGCCTGGAGCGGCAAATGGTGGCCAGTGGGAGCTGCAATTGGCCGAACCTGCGGACGCAGCAGGAAAACAAACAGGCCCAACAGGGGGCTTAACCTGGCAGTCCATGTGCCAAAAGTTGCTGATCCCTGTGATAGTGTATGCTTGCACTCACTATACAATTTACCTATTTGTTTATAAAAGCCCAATATATAATGTCAATACATGAAAACAAAGTTCTAAAATAAATTAATTAACTGTACATAGTCAGGAGAAAATACCATGACTAAGTTCAAATTCAGACAGACAACAGAAATAAAACATTAAATCTGTTAAGTCTGGAAAGATGCTGAACATGTAAAACTCTAGTGTAAATAAGAATGCCAGGTGTTCAGCATGCCTGAGGATTGTATTAATTATAATAATTAGAATGATAGTGTCAGAGGACCCCTATCAGTGATTGAGCCTCATTGTGCTAGGCATTTTACAAACCTTTATTAAACAGCAATCCCTCCTTGTTACAGAATCCCCCATGGTTCTTCCCTCAGATGACGGAGAACCTGAGCACACTCAGTTATCTATATTGGTTGGCTTCAGCACAGACCTCATACTTTTGTGGGCCATCTAAGTCTCTGCAGAGGGAGAAATCAAAAGGAAAGCTACAGATTCCAACATATTCAAGGGTACCCCCTTTCTCAGGACCCCTCCAAGTGATGGAAGAATCCACAGCACTGCCAATGCTATATCACCCATGTTGCTGGGCTTGGAAAACTTCTCTGACTGTGCTTCTGAATCAAGCTTAGTCTGTGTTCAAAAATCGTGAGTCAGGCCCCAAAATGTTTCAATTTGGGGTTCTTTTACTTGCCTTCAGGTTACATTTGGGCCAATTTTTCAAGCTTTCAAAATGTAAGAGTGAAAGCTGAGATTTGGACATAATCAAGTGACTCCAGGAGCTGGGGCTTTGTGAAATGCCAAATATTGCAAGACTCACAATATAAATCACAAGAATTGGCTAAAGGAACTGATGCATGTAGCTGTTTGTTGACAAGGGATCTTACAGAGTAATACTCCACTGAAGTGGAATTACACAAGTATAAAACTGGCACAAGAGGAGAATCTGACTAGAACTGTGCAAATAATTGGTTTTTCGGTTCACTTGTAGTGCATCTGACCTGGACAAAAATGTCTCTTCGTATCTTTTCTGGGCATTTTTAACAGTAAAAGCAAATTATATTTGGATTCACAAAACCAAGGCAGTGGTGTCCTTGTGCTCTACAGCCCAGTGATCAGGACATTCCCCTGAGATGTGGAAGAACCAGTTTTGAATCCCTGCTCTGGAGCATGGACATGAATCCAGGATTTTCTCCAATCTTATCACTCTTAATCCATTCTTAGGTATTTTGGAGTGGGTTTCTCCATCTTTCCTGCTGAAGCCATTCAACTTTGTATGAAATATTTAAACATTCATTGGGCTGGGAAGACAGTATACATGACAGAATAACTCTAGTGGTTAAACTACTCACCTGGGAAGGGGGACACACAGGTTCCAGTCCCTACTCCAATAATTATGAATGTTCCTACCCCCCCCAAAAAAAGGTTTTGGCCGAAAAATTTCACCCAGCTCAAAATTGAACCTTGATGAGCATTTGGAATCACTTGGGATGAAAAGTGCTATCTATGAATTTTAGTCAGTACAGTTTTCAGTCACGCTATTTAAGTCAACATATCACAAGAAAGTTAGCACTTCATTATAACTGTAATTCTGACCAAATATGCAGTCCTCAGCATTTATCACAAAAATTTATACCTTTCATGCAAGAGCTATTTTTATGTATGTTTCAGGCTGAAAGAGGCTGCTAGACAGCTTTCTAACTCCACATTCTACAGGCCATTATCCTCTGATCCCACTGAGAATTACCAAAAGAAACTACACCATCTGCTCAAGAAACTCCCTGAAAAAGCACAAGAACAGATCTATACAGACACATGCCTAGAACCCCGACCAGGGACTTTCTATTTACTACCCAAGATCCACAAACCTGGAAATCCTGGATGCCCCATCGTCTCATGCATTGGCACCCTAACAGCAGGACTGTCTGGCTATGTGGACTCTCTCCTCAGGCCCTATGCTACCAGCACTCCCAGCTATCTTCGAGACACCACTGATTTCCTGAGGAAACTACAATCTATCAGTGATCTTCCAGAAAACACCATCCTGACCACTATGGATATAGAAGCCCTCTACACCAACATTCCACACAAAGATGGACTACAAGCTATCAAGAACAGTATCTCTTACACTGTCGCGGCAAACCTGGTGGCTGAACTTTGTGACTTTGTCCTGACCCACAATTATTTCACATTTGGAGACAATATATACCTTCAAGTCAGCGGAACTGCTATGGGTATCCGCATGGCCCCACAGTATGGCAACATTTTTATGGCAGACTTAGAACAACGCTTCCTTAACTCTCGTCCCCTAATGCCCCTATTCTACTTGCGGTATATTGATGATATCTTCATCATCTGGACCCATGGAAAAGAAGCCCTTGAGGAATTCCACCATGATTTCAACAATTTCCATCCCATCATCTCCCTCAGCCTGGACCAATTCACACAATCGGTCCATTTCCTAGACACAATAAATGATAATGCTAATAAATGATGGGCACATACGCACCACCCTATACCGGAAACCTACTGACCACTTCACTTACTTGCATACCTCCAGCTTCCATCCAGGACACACAACTCGATCCATTGTGTACAGCCAAGCTCTAAGATACAACCAAATTTGCTCCAATTGCTCAGACAGAGACAAACACCTACAAGATCTTTACCAAAAATTCTTAAAATTACAATACCCACCTGGGGAAGTGAAAAAACAGATTGAGAGAGCCAGAAGAGTACCCAGAAGCCACCTACTACAGGACAGGCCCAACAAAGACAGAAACAGAACACCACTAGCCGTCATCTTCAGCCCCCAACTTAAGCCTCTCCAACGCATCATCAAAGACCTACAACCTATCCTGAAAGATGATCCCTTACTCTCACAAATCTTGGGAGACAGACCAGTCCTCGCTTACATACAGTCCCCCAACCTGAAACAAATACTCACCAGCAACCGCACACCACACAACAGAAACACTAATCCAGGTACCTATCCTTGTAACAAAACCCAATGCCAACTCTGTCCTCATATCCATTCAACTGACACTATTATAGGACCTAATTACATCAGCCACACCATCAGAGGCTTATTCACTTGCACATCGACCAATGTGATATATGCCATCATGTGCCAGCAATGCCCCTCTGCTATGTACATTGGCCAAACCGGACAGTCTCTACGTAAAAGAATAAATGGACACAAATCTGACATCAGGAATCATAACATTCAAAAACCAGTAGGAGAACACTTCAATCTTCCTGACCATTTCATTAAAGACTTGATGGTATCAGTTTTGAAACAGAAAAACTTCCAAAACAGACTCCAACGAGAAACCGAGGAACTGGAATTAATTTTCAAATTGGACACAATAAACCAAGGGCTAAACAGAACTTGTGAATGGTTTTCTCATTACACTAATTGATTGCATTTCCCTAGTTAATTTACCTTCAATAGGTGTTATCTCCTGCCAGACACAGAAATCCATTTCAAAAGGTATTTTTTTCTCCGGCTGATAATGTCCCATCCATGTTAAACAGCCTCTTAGAATTGGTAGGCTAATGTACAACCTTTTTTTTTTTCTTTCTGTGTGTATAAATGCATCTTACTTCTGTTCCATTCTATGCATCCGATGAAGTGGGCTATAGCCCACAAAAGCTTATGCTGAAATAAACTGGTTAGTGTCTAAGGTGCTACAAAGTCTTCCTCGTCTTATTTATAGGCTGAAAGCAGGGTACTTAGGTTTCGAATCTTACAAAAAGAGAACTTCAATTTATATATATTTGCACAACAAGTATATCTTAAGGAACATTAGAGCTACTCAATTATTCACTGAACTCTTACATTTTCCTTCAAATACCTTAATAACAAATGCATCGCTGATATTCTACTGGCCCTAACAGATATAACACGAATGGGATGAAATAAGGAAACACAAGCTCCCTGCATCAACAAGGACTCAGAATACCACCCTCCACACAGGAAGTAAAGTGGTGTTTCTTCCTTCAGATATGTTAGATTAATAAACCAATCCAGTGAATGCCATTTCAAAAGAGGTTGTGTGATATGTTCTTACCACATGTAATGCTGAACAGCTAACAGGTAAGAAACTCCCCACTTTAGGGGATTCAGTTATTGCAAGTACTGCATCAGCTCTGCATTTTTACAATAATTATTCACTAGGTTTTTCAGCATGACTGGATAATGTAAGAGATTAGCAGGTCATTTGTAACCATGGAAATGGAGTTGTCTGCATATGTAGTAGGCTAATTTACACTTGAAGCAAGGCGGCAGTTTTTTGTTTGTTTATATCTTTGTTAAATGTTATATTCAGCTGCCTTGGTTTTCTCAAGTGAATTGTCACTCAAATTCTGGAATAAAAATCAAGCCATGTCTTAACTGTCCTCACACAGCCACAATAAGAAATAAGCTCTGTTTGCCTCTTTTGCACACTTTCTCATGCCCAGTCTTCTTCCACTTCCACACATGCAGATCTCCCTTCCTGACTGGACTCATAAGGTCACTCATAAGGTCACTGCACTCTTCTTCAAATCACGGCTCCTGACATAAAACTCCCAAAACCCCTATAACAATTAGCTAGTGATGATGGTGTAACACAGGAGCCCATTTGTAGTTCATTGCTCTTGGTCAGCAACTCATGTCAGGCCAGGCATACCCACAACATCTCACACTCGGGTGTCATGATATATATTTAAAAGGTTAAATATAACAGATCATTTGAAATCTTACGTGCTGGTCATTAATATCACCGGGAAATGTTTGTAACTCTATTGGGTGAAATTATAGACACACTGATATTATGCCCCAGAGACGGTAGACAGACAAGAATAAGAAAACAGGTTTCTTCTTTGTAAAGGAAAAACAAATATGGTGACAGACACTTTACCCAGGAAAAAGGGCTTTTACCTGTTACCTCTGGGTCAATCATTAGCTAATGTTCCTCCTGCATCTTTGTAAGGGGGAAGGTATGACCCTAAGAGCATCCCAATCCAGAAAGAAAGGGGTTCACTGATATCAGGAAATGAGTTTCAGATGGCCTGTACATTTCAGTATACCCCAGCCCACTATGGCTATAATCTGTACCTAAAACGATTCATCTAACATGTCATCAGAGAACTCACTGATCATTAACACTCTTGCATGATGTATGTACACGGTGTGTATTAAGAGTTATGGATATGTGCCAGGATGATTACTAAAATGCGTTTAAACCAGGCTTGTCAGGTGAACTGACAAACAGATCTGACCAGCCGCTTATCTGACCAGCCAGGCTGTCAGGCAGAGAAAATGAAGGTGCATTTACATATGAAGTAAATAAAGCTATAAGCTTACTAGTAGGGGAGGAGACAGCTTCTAGCAGGGACAATAATTTTATCTGGGCTGTAAAGAAAGGAGTGTGAACTTCAAGTGCTAAGTAACTGAATCAATTGATTGTATACAATACTAGCACAAATACCCGGCATTGCTCGGGTCTGTTGGAGAGGGGGCGGGGGGAGAGAGCTGAGAGAGTGTGGGGTCCATTGGAGGGGGGAGGGGAGAGAGAGCTGAGTGAGTGGGGGGGCGTTTGAGGGGGAGGGGGAGAGAGCTGAGCGAGTGCGGGGTCCGTTGGAGGGGGGAAGGGGGGAGAGAGCTGAGCGAGTGGGGGGAGGGGGAGGAGATTTTAAAAATTTTCGATTCTTACCTGAGGGGGGAGAGAGCTGAGCAAGTGCGGGTGGCCATTGAAGGGAGGGAGGGGGGAGAGAGCTGAGCAACTGGGGGGGCCGTTGGAGGGGGGAGGAGGGAGAGAGCTGAGTGAATGCGGGGGCCGTTTGAGGGGGAGGGGGGAGAGAGCTGAGCGAGTGCGGGGGCCGTTGGAGGGGGGAGGGGGGAGAGAGCTGAGCGAGTGCGGGGTCCATTGGAGGGGGAGAGGGAGGAGAGAGCTGAGCGAGTGGGGGGGCGTTGGAGGGGAAAGGGGGGAGAGAGCTGAGCGAGTGTGTGGGCCATTGGAGGGGGGAGGGGGCAGAGAGCTGAGCGAGTGCGGGGTCCGTTGGAGGGGGGTATTATTACATCATAACTGTGTCACAGAGAACAGCAGGTGTTAACCTGCTGCCCAGCTGATGTGAATGGGCTTTAAAGAATTTCACCCCTAGGGGGCGTCAGAGGTGAGATTTGAAAAATTTTCGATTCTTACCCTGATTAGGATCCTAAAGCCTATAACTGTACCAAATTTCAAGTCTCTAGCTCAAACAGTGTGGAAGGAGTAAGGGAACGTACATACACGCACACATACACCATTTGACTTTTATATATAGAGATTACTGTATTATTAGAGTTTATAGGTGAAATGTTTGATGAAATACTGCTGATTAATATTGTAAAATGTATGTATAAGCACTATTTAAGGAATTATGAGTACTCATTGATAGTAGGTTTTACAATCTCTCTCCAAACAAATTGAGAAACAGATCTCCCCTAGACAGGATGGAATGTGACAGCTACTTACCTATCTCCTACATAAATTAAACATGGTAGAATCAAAACAGTGGAAGCCCCATTTACATACAGGGGGATAAGAAGCCCACAAGAAGAGAAGAAAAGCATGAGGTCATCCTGTCTGTTAAAACAAGGTAACTGAATTTTGAAAGATATAAGTGTTGCACAAATGGCTCGTTTCCTTTGGAGGTGTCCCAATTTACCTTCAAAGAACAGGCAGGCCTTGGAGAAAGCTTGAATACAAAAGTTTATTCGCTAGCGAAGTGAAGCCACAGAGATAGCTCTCAAATTATGGCTTCCCCTCATACATCATTACAAGACTTTTTATATGGTTCTTTACATGGAGGAGGAGGCAAGAAGGGCCTCATGCAAATTAACAGGTGAAAAACATGACGTTGTTTCCTATCTATTTACTTATTTATCTGGAAAGAACAAGACATACAAACACAAAGTTCCTATCATGAAATGGTACATATGGGGTAAGAATACATGCAGATATGAGCTAAAACATACATGGTAAGACAAACGTATGAAATATACAGGACAAGATAGGAGTGAGGCCCAGTGGTACCTCCAGGAATGCATAACACAAGATAAAAACTCAAAGCAGCTCAGAGCTAGTTACACAGCTTCAGTAAGACATTTTCCTATATTTTAACCTTTTCTTACATAAGCAAGGACTTAGAATCATAGAATATTAGGGAGGTCATCTAGTCCAACCCCCTTCTCAAAGCAGGACCAGCACCAACTAAATCATCCCAACCAGGGCTTTGTCAAGCCGGGCATTAAAAACCTCTAAGGATGGAGTTTCTATCACCTCCCTAGGTAATCCATTCCAGAGCATCACCACCCTTCTAGTGAAATACAGTGAAACCTCGATTTAACGGACTAATTGGGGCGAGGGGGTGTCCGTTAAATCAGAAAGTCCGTTATTTAAGAAAGTAGGTTTTCCGAATGCATATGTTAAAAAATTGACTTTTGTGTAATTAAAATTAAGTACTGTATGTATGAAAAGTTTAATTTCACAGAAAAGTGTTCTGTATGTATTATTGCTTATGTACTCACCATAGTTTTGAGACTGTAATAAACAAGTATGCGATCTAAATCGAAATAAATAAACATTTTTCTGAAAACACACTTTACTGTACTTATATTTAACTAAACAAATAAACAATGTTCTTAAAAACGAAGCAAAATTTAAATTTTATAAAAAAACATTTTTTTCCTATTTATTCGTCTTCGGATGATGATATATCCAGACACTCCCGTTGTGGCATGACGTTAATGTTTGATGTCGAGGTACTTGCTTTAGGTAATCCTGCTTTGAAAAAACTATCAACTTTTGTTTGAACTTTTGAAGTCTGCTGTTTTTTTTATAATTAACTCCCTAAAATTACGAAAATGGGTGTAATAAGGCTGAATTTCATTATCTGATGAATTGTCAATAAATGTTATTAGATCGTCGAGATGTGATCTAATCACTGATAACTTTATTTTTGGGTGTGTTGTTTCTTCTTCCTCATTATCTTCACTCCCATCCTCATCTTCCAAGGTCATTACCTCAGATGCTATTTCACTTTCACTCATGATGTGATACCCAGGGTCACCTTCATCTTCTTCTAACCACTGTAAAACATCTTCCTCAGCTACTTCTTCTCCACCAATATTCTGTATTGTCCTACAGTAATCAGTAACCTCTAGCCCTTCTAAATCCAAGTCTGCATCTTCGTTGTCAAGCAAATTCTTCCAACCATTTTCCAATGTTTGCACTTTCACTTCTTTCCATGCTGCAGTAAGGTACGCTGTCCTCTTGTATCTTCTTCATTATCATCATCCTGCAATACAACCATTACTTCCTCTAAAAACTTTTTGCGGTATATTCGTTTGGTTGCCAGAATTATCCCCTGGTCCATGGGCTGGATAAGTGATGTTGTATTTTTTGGCAAAAACATACATCTAAATTTGCCATCTTCTGAACATAAAATATTTTCGGATGGATGAGCAGGAGAGTTGTCTAAAAGCAATAAACATTTCACATCTTCCGGTGGTATTCCAAGCTCTTCGCCTTGAAATTTCCTGACTACAGGTACAAAGTGTTTGAAAAACCAATCTTGGAAAATCTTTGAGGTGAACCAGGCCTTTGTAGAGTTATAGTATAAAACGGGCAGATGATCCATTATATTTTTTAAAACTCTAGGTTTACGAGATTTGCCAACAATTACAGGTGTCAGTTTATGCGATCCATCGGCGTTGGCACAAAGCAGCGCCGAGATCCTGTCTTTGCTGATTTTTCTTCCAGATGTCGATTTTTCATATTTGAAGGCTTGTGTGTTTTCAGGCAGAGAACGCCAGAACAAACCAGTTTCGTCAGCATTGTAAATCTGAGACCTTAATAGCATTTCGTTAGTTATACGTTCTATTAATTTTTGCCTAAACGGTTCAATATCTTCTGTTGGAGCACTTGAAGCTTCGCCGTAAATTCGTTTGTTCATAAGTCCGTGCCTTTTGCGAAAGTGCCAAAGCCATCCATCACTTGCTTAGAATGGTGTGTTCATATGATTTGCTAATTTAATTTCTGCAGATTTCAATTCAACTGCCTGAACTGGAACCCCACAAGAACGTTGTTGTACGTACCACTTCAACAATGCTTCTTCAACTGAAGTTTCACGTGCCAATTTCATATGTTTTCTGGGATTGGTGTTTTCACCAACATCACATAGTAACGTAATTTTTTTTATTTTGTCTGGTTTTTTTTAATGTCCGATACAGTTTGCTTTTTTATGCCATATTGCTCACATATACGAGACACAGCCACTCCCGATTCCAACTTTTGTATGACTTCTAATTTTTGATTTAGCGTTAAATTAACTCTTTTCCGTTTCTCCATATTTTAAGGTTAGGGTAACACACAAATTTAAATTTATAGGGAATAGGTCCAGTACCTTTAGTAAAAAACGCACAGGGCTGGGGCCTGGCTTACCGCAGGTCAGAACATCTACCAGCACGTGTTAAAAGTGCTGCAGAAAGTCATGCCACAAAACTCGCGGTGTGATCACATGCTCATCCAGCGTTTTTTCAAACTGGGGGACCTGAGCTCCTGCCGCAAAAAAAAAAAAAAAAGAAAGAAAGAAAGAAAGAAAGGAAAAAAACCCCAAACCGAGCTGTGGGAGCAGCAGCCCCACCGCCACCACAGAGAGGGGGCCGCAACCCGCAGCCGGCAACCAGCCCGCCCGCGGCTGCAATCCCGGCGGCCGCAGAGAGCGGACAGTCAGTGCGCACGGGTCCCGGCTCCCGGGACCCGCCAGCAAGCCCAGCTGGTGCGGAGAGGCGGGCAGCAGCCCCCCCCTCTCCCGCCCCTGCAGCTTCAGCCTCGGGCGTCAGCAAGCCCAGCTGCTGCGGAGAGCCGGGCAGCAGCCCCCCCTCCCCCCTCCTGCAGCTTCAGCCCAAGCCCAGCTGCTGCGGAGAGCCGGGTGGCAGGCCCCCCCCCCCCAGCTTCAGCCTCGGGCGGCAGCAAGCCCAGCTGCTGGGGGGAGCCGGGCGGCAGCCCGCCCGCAGCTTCAGCTTCTGGGGGCAGCAGGGAGCCCACAGCCAGCCCTCCACAAACGGATTTCGGATGCATCAGACTCTAAAAAATGTTGTCCGTTGCATCCGAAGTCCATTAAATGGAGGTCCGTTAAATCGAGGTTTCACTGTAGTGTTTCCTAATATCCAACCTAGACCTCCCGCACTGCAACTTGAAACCGTTGCTTCTTTTCTTGTCATCTGCCACCAATGAGAACAGCCTAGCTCCATCTTCTTTGGAACCCGCCTTCAGGTAGTTGAAGGCTGCTATCAAATCCCCCCCCCCCCCCCCACACACACACTTCCCTTATGCAGACTAAATAACCCCAGTTCCATCCTCGTGTCCTTGTAAGTCATGTGCTCCAGCCCTCTCATCATTTTTGTTGCCCTCTGCTGGACTTTCTCCAGTTTGTCCACATCCCTACTATAGTGGGGGGGATCAAAATGGGACACAATACTCCAGGTGTGGCCTCACTGCTCATCTAAAATTCTGGTAACATGGCCAGCTCATCTCATCTGCAATTTCATCAATAGAGTATAGATGCTTGAAATGCCTGCATGTATGAGAACCTCAGTATCTGGAACTTTGCCTTGTCATCTTATCCTCATCAGTTTCCTCAGACAGCCCATATGAAACGGATTCAGCTTTATAGCATAGCATCTGTATATTGTGACGTTCCCTTCTGGTGTAATCTGGACCAGTGATCTGCTAGGCCTCTCCAATCCATCCATCTTGCAGTATCCAGTTATGTCCGCTGGATGCTGCAAGCTTATTTGAGTTTGTCAATTTAACAAATATATTGATAAGTACCAGGCTTTTTGTCCCAAGGGGAGTCTCTGACACTCTTCAAATCAAACCAAACACACTGCTTCAGGTAGAATAAGCATATAGACTTATTAACTATAAAGATAGATTCTAAGTGATTATAACCTATTACATTACTATAACATCACTATAACAATTACTATAACAACCATGTTCAGTGTATCATGAGCCTTCTGAAGACACCCAACATGACAAACCTTGCATTGGATACCACACAATCATTTTATAAAGATGAACATGGGGGCATAGGGTGTTCCCCGAGGTTACAGCTTCATATATACCATTCAGGTTTTGCATGCATACATCAGAGTTGGCAACATGATAGCTTTGTAGACCTTCAGTTTTGTCTGTTGACTGATGTCTCTACTCTCCGGCACATTTTCACTTAGTCTGCCAAAGGCCACACTTGCTTTGTCACTTCTGGCATTGGTTTCATCATCGATGTGAACTGCATGTGACAGTATACTGTTTGCTGAGTTACATGAACTTGTCCACTACCTGGAGGGTTTGGACATTTACTGTGATACTAGGCTCTATGTAAAGCTTTCCTAGTGCTGGGTGGTATATCACTTCTGTCTTCTTGGTGTTGATTGTTAGACCAAAGTTGCCACAAGCTGAAGAGAAATAGTCCATACTCCACTGCATGTCAGACTCAAATTTGGCATTCAGAAAACAGTCATCAGCAAACAAAAGATTATGAACAGTCACTTCCTGAAAACTTGTTGAAAACTGGAGTGACACAAATGGGGTAACAAACTAAGAAATTGTTGTCCCTAAGTAAAGGAATCATACAGGATTAAAAATCCCTGAAACAAACAAAGATCAATCTCTAGAATCATGCCCATGCCACGACTCAGTGAACATGTTCTTTTGTTTCATCTGTAATTTGTTATAAAAGGTCTTTTGTCACTTCTAAACAAATAAGGCAACAATAGTAAAATTCACTGTTTCCAACAAATATCTAGATATAAAAACATGTCCACTTTTAGAATAAAGGGGGAGTGGAAGATGACTTATTTACTCAATATGTCAGAAAAATGGAATAATGCTAAAGAGTAGGAATAGTGTTCAGTCGATGAATTATGATTGCTCTGATGGTAGATGATCATTACCTTTCTTTCCAGGGGAAGATTGCTACCTACACAGTGTTGCATAATGCGTATGAGTTGTCTCACCAGTATTAGATAACTATCCTACACTTTGTGCCAGCTCAGCTGTGCTGGCTGGTGCATTGTGGAAGTGGGGAAAAGCTATAACCTACTCCTCATGCCTTCCCACTCTTGGCTCCTTCTTGTGTGGATGCAGCCTTATGACCTTGAACAACACAGGCCACCATGTAACCCTTAATCTTTGAATAACTGTAAGTAGCATGAGCTACTGGGAGCTCAACGACTATCCCTTCAACTCATATTCCAGCATTTCAATCTCAAGGAACTGGTTTCACTGTATTTCAATGCCAAGACAAAAATCTTCACATGCTGTTCAAATCAGTATTACAATGGAACTTCAGAGTTACGAAGACCAGAGTTACAAACTGACCAGTCAACCACTCACCTCACTTGAAACCGGAAATATGTAATCAGGCAGCAGCCAAAGGGGGAAAACAATCAAATACAGTACAATACTGTGTTTAACATAAACTACTAAAAAAAATAAAGGGAAAGTTTAAATAAAAAGATTTGACAAAGTAAGGAAACTGTTTCTATTCTTGTTTCATTTAAATTGAAGATCTTTGAAAACAGCATTTTTCTTCTGCATAGTGAAGTTTCAAAGCTGTATTAAGTCAATGTTCAGTTGTAAACTTTTGAAAGACCAACCATAATGTTTTGTTCAGCATTACAAACATTTAAGTTATGAACAACCTCCATTCTCAAGGTGTTCCTAACTCTGAGGTTCTATAGTAAGTCAATAAAGTTGCTACAACTGTCCCAAATTGTTAGTAGAAGGTGAATATTGTAAGCCTTCAAGATAAGCACTTTCATTAAATGGTTTAACTCAGGGATCGGCAACCACGCCAGTACCATGCCGCTTCCCACAGCCCCCATTGGACCGGAATGGTGAACCGTAGTCAGTGGGAGTCGCGATCAGCGAACCAGCAAGTAAACAAACTGGCGGGGCCCGCTAAGTGTGCTTACCCTGCAGTGCTGCGTTCCAAGGTTGCTGATCCTTGGTTTAACTCCTGTTACATCTATTCCAGTAAAACTCTTTCTAAATCCCTAAGGGCTACCAGACAACACAGATGATAAATAATGAGCCTGGTCTCACTAAATACAGGCCTATACCATAAATGGCTTATGATTAGCTAAAAAGTTGTTTCCCTCTGAAAAGGGACCATTTGTCTTCCCCCATCTGAATACTAGGAAGAGCAGATTATCCTATATAATAAAAGGCCAGAGGAAGTTTGTCCGAAGCCGTCATGCGCAGTAGAGACGGCCCGGACGAACAGCATGCTGGAAGTGGTAGTTCGGTGGCACAAAATGGCCACCGCGCATGCGCCGCCGCGAGCTGCAGAGACGGCCCGGACAAACAGCGGTAAGCACTTTGGCCCGTCCCCAGTGAGATAACAGGGCATAGTGCTGAGGGGCAGTGGTAGAGAAGGAGGGGGACCCCAGTGAGGTAACAGGGCACGGTGCAGCGGGACTGAGGAGCAGTGGTAGAGAAGGAGGGAGACCCCAATGAAGAAACGGCACGGTGCAGGGGGACTGAGGGCAAATACCATTAAGCACTTTGGCCCGTGTACACAGGCTTTTACACTAGTTCTCAATAAATGAGTCTCTCAAACTACAAACAAAAGACTTCGTTGCTCATGTTGCCTCTGCGAAGACTAAAATTCCGGTGGGTAGATTGTCTTATATAGAGATTGAGAGGTAGATATCCATCTTATTGTCTCAAGAAAAATAGAAATTAAAATGTTCTTTAATAAGTACAAGTTTTCTTGCTTTTGTAGTGCTACCTTCCATGCTCAGACCCACCCTGCATAAAAGATAGTCACTTACACTAGATCTCCACACTGATTTGAGATGTCAGAGAGTTTAAAAAAAGGCCTATTCTCAATAGACATTGAGAGAATGAAACAGAGACATCAGATAACTGAAAACAGATGCTTTTAAAATGTCAAATAAAACAGATGCTGTGTAGATATAGACAGGCTTGAAAAGGTTAGACTTTGATCCAATTTAGGTTATGAGAATTAAATTTATCAAACTGAAGCCGTACAGTTTGGAGCAGATTGTGGTACCCTTTCTCCAGTACCTCACTCCATATTGATTTCAATAAGAGTAGCTATGGAGTAAGATGCTAATCAGTGTGTGAATAAAAGTGCACAATTTGTCCCACTGTTTGTATTTCTGTTGCCCTCCATTAAAAAAAAATCTTCAAAGACTCACTTTCAGCTTCACGTATGCCAGATCCTGCTGACATCAGTAGAAGCCCTGCTTATTCAACAGCAAGTAGAGTTTTGTCCTAGGTACTTCTTTTTACATATAAACATAAGGATTACATTGTGCCTTCAGGCATAACCCTGAGCAAGAGGTAGTGAGTAAGCTCTACCACTCCAGTAAGAACAGGAGTTGATGTATCAGACACTCACTTTCGGGGCCCCAATTCCCACTCTGCTCCTCCCTTTCTCTAGTAGGGTAATAACCTACCAGAGAGGTTTTTAAGGCCAGATGGTAATGCGCTTATCTCATACTGAGTAGTGCCTTACTCTGCAAGCACTCTCATTGTCTACACTCATCATGAGTAAAAGTAACCCAACCTGGTCCTCTGAGTGCACTAAGCACCTTCCCCCTGTCACTGAAAGCTAGCTGGAGTCACTAGACTCACTCCAGAGTAAGTTGGTGTATAAATTAATGTTGAGGAATTGGAAAAGCCTGGGAGGGAGAAATCCTCCTCTGCTCTCCTCTTGTTTGGGGGAGGAAATATGTTTTTCATCCTTTTCAGAGGGCAACTTGCTCTCTACCACATGGGATGGGACCAGAGCCATGGCTCAGCCAATTCCCTGCTCCCTCCATTCATTTGCTCATGGTGGAGAGTAGATCATTTGGACTGCTCCCATGCTCTTCCTATACCCAGAGCCAGCATTTGGACAAGGCTAACCCTAGTCTGTACGGAGGAGTAAGGGTGGGCCTCTCTCTCAACTTTGACTACTAAGTCTGAGCCACAATTGAGAAACAAGTTAGTAAGAGCAAAATGTATTTCATCAGCATTCATACTTTGTTACTGAAAAAAAATATATGCTGTTAGTTAATTAGCATGTCCATTGGTATTTACCCATTCTTGGACATCAAATATGCCCTTGGCCTAGAAAACTAAGGGTACTAAGGCCCAATCTTGCTCCTACTGAAATCAGTGGAAGCTTTGCCATTGATTTTAATGGATAGGTATAATATCAAGGCCTTGATTTGTAATAAAACATATTTACTTTTTGGGGTTTCTCTATTTTACAGTAACCAATATAGAGCCCCTCCGTATTAGTAACTTCTGGTACTGTTTTCTTTTCTGACTACAATAAAGACATGGGGGGGGAAAGTGTGATAATCCTATTTTGTATGATCCCCTATTACTATTGTTCAATAACACCATTTTTCAGATAAAAGCCCTATGCAACAGCTGAGCAATGGAGTGACTTTCTTGTGTCAGTGTGACACTTTACCACTTCAGTTTTCCGTGACCCATTGCTTAATATAGCTCTAACCTTTAAAAGAATTGCCGATAACAGCTTTTTCTTTTGCAGGGATAATAGCCTCCAAGAGTTGTGCTCTCAGTTCAACTTAAAGATTCCTCTTGCTTTTAAGGGCTTTATAGGTTTAATACAATGGTTTTGTTTTATTACTCCGTTCAGAATCTGCTCATCTGTCCTGCTCAACTTACTTGGCTTCCACTTGGGTTGTATGTCAAAGTTGTTCTACTATTTTTGCACTGACTTGGGTAATTTGTCATCCATTTGTACTGGCTAGGTTGGCTAGCCACTGAATTAGGAATTGATAGCCATACCTCTTTGTGATGGGCTGTCATTAACCTGTAAAATTAAAAGCAATCTCCACTGTAATAATTTGTACCTGGCATATTTGATAGTATTGTAAAAATTGTATTAAATAAGCACTTTTAATTTTTTTTAATTAATAGTTTGTTGAACACATTTGTGTCTCTTTTACAGCTTTATCATGCATGTCTATGAATGGGCCCACCAACTAGCAGTGAAATGAGTGCAATAAATGCCCTTTTCCCAGATAAGAATAACCTACCATTGAAAATGTAATTCAGACATCCAGGTAAACTACAATAAAGTTTTCATTCTATTCATTGTAATGGACAAAAACATAGTATTTTAGGTTCAATATTATTCTTCCGGGGCCCTTCTAGTAAAATGATACAGAATACTACAACCAACCAACCAAACAGAAAAAGTTACATAAAACTACAAGTGCAAGAAAATATAACAACCAAAATGCTTCAATAAGAGCATCTCTTTAAAAGCTAGCTATTTGCAATTTCCCTGATGTCCTAAGGGCAAGCTTTGGGCGGGGGTGCTGGAACTGGAAGTGCAGCTGCACCCCTTGGCTTGTAGTGGTTTCCATCTTATACAGGATCTATCATTTTATTCAATGCATTCAGCACCCCTGCGATACAAATTGTTACAATGCCACTGCTTTGAAGCAACATGGAGTCATTCATTGTCCATGGTCACCAGCAAATTTTATTTAACTACCCCATACTCCTTCCAAATAGGCTCAAGAATGATATGAGGTATCAGGGCAGCCAAGTGTGGTTGAGTATGGGGCCAGTCCATTCACTTCCAAAGCCCACTAGTTGATTCACTATATTGGAAACGACTGGGTCAAACTATTGGCAGCAAAGCAGTCTGACCCCATTTTAAGGGGATGAACAAAACTTTGAAGCAAAACCAAATTCAGTGTACTATATTATTTCAACTTTGCAATGGCAAATGCCTAAACAAAGCTAAAATACAGATGATCATCATTGTTTAATTTGTGAAAAAATCCAGTGTGCAATATGTAGGCTGACCATATTTCCTTGAGACAAAAACGGGACATTGGGATGGCAAAAACGGGACGGGGTTGGGGGGGTCTCACCAGATGAAATCGGTGCAGTGGCTGCAGAACCTGGGCTGAGGGGCACTGGGGGGTGGTTGGGGGCTCTGGGGGGGCTCTAGGGGGACTCTGGGCAGTCTGGGGGGGCTCTAGGTCCCAGGGGGGTCTCACCTGATGAAGTCGGTGCAGTGGCTGCAGAACGTGGGCTGAGGGGCGCTGGGGGGGCTCTAGGGGGGTCTCACCGGATGAGGTCGGTGCAGTGGCTGCAGAACGTGGGCTGCTTGCACAAGCGTGCGGTGACTTTGTGGCTCTTGACCACGTGGATCACCTTCTGGCGCAGCGCCCCCTTGCGGCAGAACAGCAGCTTGGCCAGGCACTCCAGCTCGGTGGGCGAGGTGACCAGAGCCATGGCCCTACCTGGGCCCCCCCAGCGCCGGGCGGGGGTGAGGCAGAGGGGGGACTGGAGCGGGATGGATGGAGGAATAAGCAGAACAGGGATGGGGGATGAAGAGGATGGAGGGAGAGAGAGAAGGGTGGATGAGGGATGAAGAGGATGGAGGGGACGGAGGGAGAGAGAGAAGGGAGGAAGGGAGGATGGAGAAGGGAGATAGAGAGAAGGAAGAGGGGGATGGAGGGATAGAGAGCAGGGAGGAAGGGAGGGATTGAGAAGGGGGATGGAGAAGGGGGATGGAGAGAAGGGAGGGACGGAGAGAAGGAGGGAAGAAGGAGGAATAGTGAGAAGCGGAGGCAGCGGGCGGCGGGCTGAAGCCAACGGCGGAGCGGAGCTGTCCGGAGCCGCAGCCGGGGGCCGAGCACGCCGACGGGGGGGCTGCCGGCCGGGTTTTATGAGACATGTGTTTATGTCTCATAAAACCCGTCTGGCAGCCCCCCTGCCGGCGCGCTCGGCCCCCGGCTGCGGCTCCGGACAGCTCCGCTCCACCGTCGGCTTCAGCCCGCCGCCCGCTGCCTCCTCTTCTCACTATTCCTCCTTCTTCCCTCCTTCTCTCCATCCCTCCCTTCTCTCCATCCCCCTTCTCCATCCCTCCCTTCTCTCCATCCCCCTTCTCCATCCCTCCGTCTGCTGCCTCCTCTCCCTACCTAAGGACTAGTATCAGATGTCAAAATCTCCGATGAGCGCAGTTTGCTCATCGGAGATTTTGACATCTGATACTTGTCCTTAGGTAGCAAGATTCTTCACCTGAGCTCTTGCGAGTCCTGCAAAGAAAGAACCTCCCCGTAGAAAGCAGCTTGGGACCTGCCCAAAAACGGGACAAAATTGATATTTTTGTCAAAAAGACGGGACGGTCCAAAAATATGTAAAAAACAGGACTGTCCCGTTCAAAACGGGACGTATGGTCAGCCTAGCAATATGTCAAGTCAAACAGTCATTGACTCAGATTATATGGAAATAAAAATTCCAACTGACTTTCATCCTTCAAAGTAGTGAAATGCAGCAATATTCCACCCAAAGATATGTGTACCTAAACAATATCATAAGGGCCAAGACTAGAAATCCTAATTATACTACATTTCCTCATACAATATATAGATTATTACAAAATAAGTGTTTGAGACTTCTGTGGACAAATAATAATTTCTGGGGGAACTAGACTATTTCTGGGGGAACTACACTATTTTCAGGCTGCATTAGAGATTTGGTATTACAAGTTCTTTCTTTGAACAGGAGATTAAATGGGAACACACACTGAGAAAAATGAAAACAGAGCCTAGTGTGCTTAGTTTTGATACATCCTATATCTGGAGGTATTAGGGTGTACTTTACTGACAGAAGTTGGCTAAGCTCCCTTAACTGATCCAGCATCACACATGTTTGGATAGTCCACTGTATTCCATCTGAAAGACTTTCCTATCTTCTTCCTCCTGGAGCACAAAGCTAGGAGAGAGTCACAGCTAAGCACAGGCTTCAGGAACTCACTAGATCTCCTGGGAAGAGCCTTGGGATGACTGTCTTTAATTGTAGTTCATTATGCTGCATGTATGAAGTAATCAAAGAGCATCTGAAAATCAAGGAGGAACATTTAAAGTAAAACTGCTGACACAACAAAACTTCCTGTGTCTACCCACATAGCAGGAGGACCCAACATCCCACTTCACCTATCTGAATAGCAGTGGTGATAAACAATCTCAACCCATGTGAATGGACCCTGGTGAGGCCCTGTATTCCATATGCAAGGGTAATAGGGAGAAGCACATAAACCAGATTTCCCTGGTAATGGAAGAAACAGTGAAGGACCAATGCTTTGGCCTACCTCCACCTTTAACTGCCTATTATGGTCAGAGCAGAACATAATGGTGTTCAAGGAAGCCTTCCACTCCTCTCTCCCCCCACCCAGACCTTTTTGGACTAGACAGGATTCTAAAAGGCAACAGAGCAGAAGGAGATCTAAGTTATAAGAAAAGATGAAGTAGAATTGTTTGCGGAAGTTGAGAAGAGATTAAAAGTAATGGAGGTCTCCCTGTTTTCCCAGAAAATTCCGGACATATAGACCTTCAAAAAGCTCACAGGTAAGACACAGAATCATCAATCATACTAGGTCACGACATAAAACTGAGACAGTTGAAGGTAGAATCTAGGATTGACCCATTCAGATTATTACAGAAACCCCACTTATCTTAGAGGATTGTCTCCTGAGAAAATCTGGACCAATGAGTGAAAAAGAGGTCAGATACCAAAACATTTTGGACTTTCCCTAAGATCCCATGTGTTTAAAAAAGAAAATAAAAAGCTGTGCTTACATATAGCAGAGATGTTTTCAATTTATAGTGCATGCAAGCTAAACAAAATCCTTTTATTATAGAAGGATTCCTCCAGACTTCAATGGCACAGAGACCCTCCACAGAACTGATTGCAAGATTAGGACAATAAACTTCCAGTTTGAAATCAAGACTCTATTTAAATGGATGGAAACTTACTATTTACTTAATTAGGGTCCAAATTCCACCCAGAACGTTATACGGGTTTTAAAGGTTGTCTTTTCAAAAATTCTGACAAGGTCAGAAGTTCAATTTGTGAATAGTTCTGTTGTCCCCTTTGCAATGACATTCTTCCAAATAGAAAGTAACTAGGAAGAATTAAAGATGGTAAAGATGGTAGGCAGCTCACCTAGGAGAAAAACTCTGATTTCCAACTAAGGCTATCATTGTTGAAAACTGATCTGTAAAGCTCAGACAATAGATATGTTCCTGTGAATTGATGGCCATGTCTAATGTAAAACAATTAGTGTGTTCCCTGCAAGCAATGTACAACAGCTTTTGCCTGACTGTTGTAACTGCTCACTGGCTGCTAAAGTTAAGGAAGCAAATGTGTAATCAGAATAAACTAAAATATGTACTTTGAATGTAGGAACACTGACTGGAAGAAGCTTGGAACTATGTGAGGTCTTAAAGAGGAGAAAAGAAAATGTGGAAGGTTTACAAGAGACTAAAGAGAAAGATTGTAAAGCTAAGATGCTGGTGAAGGGCTACAAAATCTACAATTCAGGGAGTTCAACCTTCCAAAATGGAGTTGGAGTTATTTTAGCTGAAACCATTCAGAAGGATGTGATAGAAGATTCCAGAAAGTTGAACTGACTTACTGTCAAACTGTTGGGAATAGGTACCGTATTTTTCACCATATAAGACGCTCCGGCATATAAGACGCACCTAATTTTAAAGGAGGAAAATCTAGAAAAAAAAGATTCTGAACCAAATACTGTAGTAAAATATTTTATATTTATATATATATATATATATATATATATATATATATATATATTTATCTGGTGACGGGGGAGCTCAGGTTCTGAAGAAGGAAAACGAGGAGTAGGGGGTCTGGAGCAGAGGGAGGGAGCCGGAGGGCGGGACCTGGCGAGGTGAAGCCCGGGGGAGGGAGATTTGCTGAGTGGGAGCAGAGGGGGGAGGACCGGGGGGGGGGACCAGAGAGCCGGTGAGGGGAGACGAGGGGAGCGGTGCTGACGGGGGGGGGCACACAGCGGGGTCTGGTGACAGGGAAGCGAGGGGAGCCGGTGAAAGGCAGCGCGGGGAAGCCGCAGCCCCAGGGACATTTGGTGACGAGGGGCGCCGGGGCGGCCGGGTGAGGGGGGACGGGGGGAGCGGTGCTGACGGGGGGGGCACACAGCGGGGTCTGGTGACAGGGAAGCGAGGGGAGCCGGTGAAAGGCAGCGCGGGGGAGCCGCAGCCCCAGGGACATTTGGTGACGAGGGGCGCCGGGGCGGCCGGGTGAGGGGGGACGGGGGGAGCGGTGCTGACGGGGGGGGGCACACAGCGGGGTCTGGTGACAGGGAAGCGAGGGGAGCCGGTGAAAGGCAGCGCGGGGGAGCCGCAGCCCCAGGGACATTTGGTGACGAGGGGCGCCGGGGCGGCTGGGTGAGGGGGGACGGGGGGAGCGGTGCTGACGGGGGGGGCACACAGCGGGGTCTGGTGACAGGGAAGCGAGGGGAGCCGGTGAAAGGCAGCGCAGGGGAGCCGCGGGCCAAGGGACATTGGGTGACGAGGGGAGCCGGGGCGGCCGGGTGAGGGGGGCGCCGCGGGGGCAGTTACCGGACTCACGAGGCTCAAAAAATTGGCACAGCCGCGTGGGTCGCTGCGCCGCGCCCCGCCCCGGCCGGGCTGCGGGCGCCTCACGTACAGCCGGGACTAGCCAGGCGCTCCCTTCTGTGTCCCTGGTGTCATTCGCCTCGCCCCACCCCCACCCCCGCGCTGAGTCCTATAAGACTACACTCGGCGTATAAGACGACCCCCGAATTTTGAGAAGATTTTCCGGGGTTAAAAAGTCATCTTATACGCCGGAAAATACGGTAACTATCCATATAGTAAATGGGTATGCACCACAGTTAGGAGATACCCATTTACTATATGGATAGTTAGTCGTGCAGAACGCAATGCTATCCACAGCCTCAGAAACAACCCTGACATAATCAAAGAGGCTGATAAAGGAGGTGCTGTTGTCATCTTGGACAGGTCAGACTACCAAAAGGAGTCTACCAGACAACTCTCCAATACCAATTTCTACAGGCCACTCCCCTCTGACCCCACTGAGGAATATACTAGGAAACTGCAGCATCTACTCAGGACACTCCCTGCACAAACACAGGAACAAATTAACATACCCTTAGAGCCCCGACAGGGGTTATTCTATCTACTACCCAAGATCCACAAACCTGGAAATCCTGGACGCCCCATCATCTCAAGCATTGGCACTCTTACTGAAGGACTGTCTGGATATGTGGACTCTCTACTCAGACCCTATGCCACCAGCAGCCCCAGCTATCTCTGTGATACCACCAACTTCCTGAGAAAACTACAATGCATTGGTGACCTTCCAGAAAACACCATCCTAGCCACCATGGATGTAGAGGCTCTCTACACAAATATCCCACACAAAGATGGAATACAAGCTGTCCGGAATAGTATCCCCGATGATGCCACAGCACAAGTGGTTGCTAAGCTCTGTGACTTTATCCTCACACACAATTATTTCAGATTTGGTGACAATATATACCTCCAGACCAGTGGCACTGCTATGGGCATCCGCATGGCCCCACAGTATGCCAACATCTTTATGGCTGACCTGGAACAATGCTTCCTCAACTCTCATCCACTCACACCCCTTCTCTATCTACGCTACATTGATGACATCTTCATCATCTGGACCCAGGGGAAAGAAACTCTGGAAGAATTCCACCATGATTTCAACAGCTTCCACCCCACCATCCACCTCAGTCTAGACCAGTCTACACAGGAAGTCCACTTCCTAGATACCACGGTGCAAATTAATGACGGCCACATCGACACCACCCTATACCGAAAACCTACCGACAGCTATGCCTACCTTCATGCCATCAGCTTCCATCCCGGACATACCACACAATCCATTGTCTACAGCCAAGCACTGAGGTACAATTGTATTTGCTCCAACCCCTCAGACAGAGACCAACACCTACAAGATCTTCACCAGGCTTTCTCAAAACTACAATACCTGCACAAGGAAATAAGGACACAGATCAACAGAGCCAGACATGTACCCAGAAGCCTGCTGCTGCAAGACAAGCCCAAGAAAGAAAACAATAGAACACCACTGGCCATCACCTACAGTCCTGAGTTAAAACCTCTGCAACGCATCATCAGTGATCTACAACCCATCCTGGATAATAATCCCTCACTTTCACAGGCCTTGGGAGGAAGGCCAGTCCTGGCACACAGACAACCCGCCAACCTTAAGCAGATTCTCACCAGCAACAGCACACCGCGCCATAATAACTCCAACTCAGGAACCAATCCATGCAACAAACCTCGATGCCAACTCTGCCCACATATCTACACCAGCAACACCATCACAGGACCTAACCAGATCAGGCACACCATCACTGGTTCATTCACCTGCACATCTACCAATGTCATATATGCCATTATATGCCACCAATGTCCCTCTGCTATGTATCCCTCTGCTATGTACATTGGCCAAACTGGATAGTCCCTACAAAAAAGGATAAATGGACACAAATCAGATATAAGGAATGGCAATATACAAAAACCTGTAGGAGAACACTTCAATCTGCCTGGACACACAATTACAGATTTAAAAGTCACCATATTGCAGCAAAAAAACTTCAAGACCAGACTGCAAAGAGAAACTGCGGAGCTGCAATTCATTTGCAAATTTGACACAATCAGTCTGGGATCTTGAATGGCTTGCTAATTACAAAAACAGCTTCTCCTCTCTCCGAGTTCACACCTCCAATTCAGCTGCTAGAACAAGGGTGTCAAACTCAATTGCACAGGGGGCCAAAACTCAAAACTCGCGGGCCGAACAGTATAACCATTTATTTAACAGACTAAATATTTATGTTTTTTAACCATTAATATGAACCAAAATACAGGATATCATTCCAAAATAAATACATTTCAACTTAAAATATTTTGCTCTTCATAAAAAAATATCCTGTCAATACAATACATTCAAAATCTGTGGTGTTGGGGAGCGGTGTGGGGGAGAGATCGGGCTGGGTGGGTCAGGTGGGGGGGGGAAGGAGAGCGCGGCGGCAGCGGCGGCGTCGGGGGGGTAAAGGAGAGCGCGGCGGCAGCGGTGGCGGGGGGGGGACGGAGAGCGCGGCGGCAGCGGTGGCGGGGGGGAACGGAGAGCGCGGCGGTGGCGGGGGGGAACGGAGAGCGCGGCGGCAGCGGGGGAACGGAGAGCGTGGCGGCAGCGGCGGCGGCGGGGGGGTAAAGGAGAGCGCGGCGGAAGCGGTGGCGGGGGGGAAAGGAGAGCGCGGCGGTGGCAGGGGGGAACGGAGAGCGCGGCGGCAGCGGTGGCGGGGGGGAAAGGAGAGCGCGGCGGTGGCAGCGGGGAACGGAGAGCGCGGCGGCAGCGGTGGCGGGGGGGGACAGAGAGCGCGGCGGCAGCGGTGGCGGGGGAGGAACGGAGAGCGCGGCGGCAGCGGTGGCGGGGGGGAACGGAGAGCGCGGCGGTGGCGGGGGGGAACGGAGAGCGCGGCGGCAGCGGCGGCGGCGGGGGGGTAAAGGAGAGCGCGGCGGCAGCGGTGGCGGGGGGGGAAAGGAGAGCGCGGCGGCAGCGGTGGCGGGGGGGTAAAGGAGAGCGCGGCGGTGGCGGGGGGGGAACGGAGAGCGCGGCGTCAGCGGCGGCGTCGGGGGGGTAAAGGAGAGCGCGGCGGCAGCGGTGGCAGGGGGGGAAAGGAGAGCGCGGCGGCAGCGGTGGCGGGGGGGGACAGAGAGCGCGGCGGCAGCGGTGGCGGGGGAGGAACGGAGAGCGCGGCGGCAGCGGTGGCGGGGGGGAACGGAGAGCGCGGCGGTGGCGGGGGGGAACGGAGAGCGCGGCGGCAGCGGCGGCGGCGGGGGGGTAAAGGAGAGCGCGGCGGCAGCGGTGGCGGGGGGGGAAAGGAGAGCGCGGCGGCAGCGGTGGCGGGGGGGTAAAGGAGAGCGCGGCGGTGGCGGGGGGGGAACGGAGAGCGCGGCGTCAGCGGCGGCGTCGGGGGGGTAAAGGAGAGCGCGGCGGCAGCGGTGGCAGGGGGGGAAAGGAGAGCGCGGCGGCAGCGGTGGTGGGGGGGTAAAGGAGAGCGCGGCGGAAGCGGTGGCGGGGGGTAAAGGAGAGCGCGGCGGAAGCGGTGGCGGGGGGGAAAGGAGAGCGCGGCAGAAGCGGTGGCGGGGGGGAAAGGAGAGCGCGGCGGCAGCGGCGGCGTCGGGGGGGTAAAGGAGAGCGCGGCGGCAGCGGTGACGGGGGGTAAAGGAGAGAGCGGCGGAAGCGGTGGCGGGGGGGAACGGAGAGCGCGGCGGCAGCGGCGGCGTCGGGGGGGTAAAGGAGAGCGCGGCGGCAGCGGTGGCGGGGGGGGAAAGGAGAGCGCGGCGGCAGCGGCGGCGTCGGGGGGGTAAAGGAGAGCGCGGCGGCAGCGGTGACGGGGGGTAAAGGAGAGCGCGGCGGAAGCGGTGGCGGGGGGGAACGGAGAGCGCGGCGGCAGCGGCGGGGGGGAGAGGAGAGCGCGGCGGCAGCGGGGGGGGGAGAGGAGAGCGCGGCGGCGGAGGGTTGAGGAGAGCGCGGCGGCGGCGGGGGGGACCTATTATATGGCTCTCTGAGCCAAAAAGGTTCCCGACCCCTGTCACAGGGCCATTAAAAACAGATATATAAAACGATTTCGCGGGCCGGATATAATTGTATGGCGGGCCGGATGTGGCCCGCGGGCCTTGAGTTTGACACATGTGTGCTAGAAGAATACCTCACCCTCCCTGATTTGAGATAACAAGCTGGTTCAGGCTGATTGGACTAACCTTGTTAACTCCTACCTGGTTCTTGCCTACTTATCTATACCTGCCCCTGGACACTTCCACTGCTTGCATCTGACGAAGTGGGTATTAGCCCACAAAAGCTTATGCTTCAATACTTTATAGTTAGTCTTTAAGGTGTCACAGGACTCTTTGTTACCTCTGCTATTCCAGACTAACACGGCTACCTCTCTGATTCTTGACAGTTAGGAGAGACTCAAAAGGTTTTAAAAAGGAGGTTTCTTGAGCTGCTGTGCCTTCTTGGAAAGATATCACCCAAAGAGAAGATAATGATCGGAGAAAATTGAAATGCAGAGGCTGGAACTGTGAAGGCTGGATATTAAACTGTTTGTGGAGGGCACAGTACTGGAACTAGAAACTGATGGAGATACAGCTCTTCTGACTTGTCTGGCACTGAACATGGTGACTGTGAACACATATTTTCCAAAGAGGGAAAGCCACCTCATACTTATGCTAGTAAAGGACACAGGTCCCAAACTGATTGATTTTTTAACAAGAAGTGACCGATCATGAATAATTAGTTGTAATGTAATACCTAATGAGTGCATCATGAGACGCCACAGCCTTCTTACAGACTTCAAAATATAATCCTCAGAAACATCTGAACCTCTTGGCACCAGAAAGGCCTAAGAGGTGGAAATTTAAAGATGGGACTGCAAACATCTTTAAAGAAGAAGTAATGCATAGCTTTCCTGACTACACACAGGGATGTGTGTGGGATAACTGGTATAAACTAAAGTTAATGTTGCTGGAAACTGTACATGTAGTCTTAGGAGTGATGAAACCAGTGCCAAAAAAGATAAGAAGGGAGAATTGTTTGTGGAATCCTCAAGTTAAAGAGTCTGTTAAGAAAAAAAAAAAAGGTAACTTAAAAAAACATGGTAAGCCAGTGCCTTGAGCAGTGATAATATGACTTGTAAAGAGGCAAAAAAGGAGTTCAGAAGCTTTGCAACAGCTAAAACTTTGGTCTGTGTTGAGCTATATAACCTACTAGGAGGACAGGTGTGAGAAAAGTCTCTCTACAAGTTCATTAGGTCAAGAAAGAAAATAACAAAGGGTGTGAATGAATTTGCTTATATTAGAAAGGAACATGGTATATTGCAATTGGATAGTGACTCAATCAGTAAAGTCTGAAGTGATTAGTTTGAAAGAAGGATGAATGAGGAAAAGCAAAGGGGGAAAACTAAGAACATATAGCCAAACCAGATCATGATAGATAGTATGCAGGAGGCAAAGGGTGTAAAGACACTTAGAAAAATAAAAAGGGATAAAACACCTGAGCTAGATGAGGTACTGATGGATGTGCTAAAGCCATTGGGAAGGGAAGAGGTCAAGTATTATGCAAGTCTTTCCAAAGATAAAGAGAAAATGTGGGATAAATGGTGTTAAAACTTTGTGGTGCCAATTTTTAAAGATAAAGGAGATTACACGGTGTGGTAATTATCAACCATGGAAACTGACTGTGACCCTAATTGCCAGAGGGCAAGGAGATGCCTTGTATCTATCAGAGAACCTGTGTCATAATCTGCATCTAAAAGGTGTCATGTAAGGTCTAATATAGCTGGGAAAACACTGATCATAATGTTAATTGTGTGGTGTATGTAGGTGTGATATATAAAGGTATCTACTATATGCTTGAAAGATATGTTTGGCAGGAAGGAAGGATATAAGTAACCTTGCCTTAGTGAAAGGAATGTGATCCCAGCTGCTTAAATGTGTCTCCAATGTAAATTGAGAAAAGAGACAATAGAAGTATGTTTACATAAAAGGTAAACAGAGCCATCAAACTAGGGAATGGAGGGATAGTTAAATGGCTAACACAAAGGAGGTGGAAACTGCACAAGAACTAATGTGGTGTCCCTAGCCTCTGTTTTCCAAAAACTGGGAATGGGTGGATCACTTCAGGATTACCTGTTCTGTTCATTCCCTTAGGGGTCCCTGGAGTTGGCCACTGTCAGAAGACAAGATACTGGGCTAGATTGACCCAGTATGGCTGTTCTTATGTTCTTAACTTGGTGTCAGCTCCCTGGTGGACACAGCTAGCTGAGTCCCCAGGACGGCTTCCTGTCTTTGGAAACAAAGATAAAACTTTGAGTATATAAGCAGCAAGAAAAAGGAATTCTGGAGAGACAAAGAAACCAAGCACTTTGATCTCTGTGTTGGATCATGACTGAAGACATGTTCTGAAAGGCTATGTCCATCTTATCCTAGCTATGTATGATACAGTGACTATGATACAGTGACTACAACAGCAAATGGGGCTACAGCAGGAAATTTCCAGTACAAATTGGCCTGTAACAGGGGTCAGTGTTAAGCCCCTTTTTGTTTGTGGTTGTCTTGGGTATGATAAGTGAGACAATACAAAGGGAGCTGCCTTGGAACATGCTCTTTGCTGCTGATGAAGTAATGTGTGGAAGATTGGGAGACTCTGCAAACCAACTTTGAACACTGGCAACACAGTTTTGAGCAGGCAGGACTTAAAGTGAATGTTGGTAAGGCACAGACTATGATAACTGAGAGAAGAAGACCCACCATACAAGATATTAAAGGAAAAGAGTTTAGAAGAGTGAAATAATTTAAATATCTAGGATCAATGATTGTTGATAATGGCGCCTTCCTCAATGATGCCCTGCCTCATACCAAATCTGCTTGGTGCAAATGGTAGGAGGTAGTCCCAGTTCTTTGATAAAAAGATGCCAATAAAGTTAAAAGGTAGAAGGTATAAAACTGCCATTCGATTCATGTTATGTATGGAACAGAAGCACAAAAAATAAATGAAATGAAGCTGTTGAGATGGACAAATTATTGGACACTCAGTAATAGGAAATGTAATGAGGTTGTGAGGGGCCTAATGTGGGTTGCCCCAGTTGAAGACAATTTGTGGGAAACTAGGCAACTTTGGTATGGACATGTCCAATGGAGACCTGATAGTTGTAGTGGTAGGGTAGCCCTTGCAATGACTCTGTATGTAGACCAGATATCAGCAGGCCTTACAGAAACGAACTTGCACAAACACACGTACAATCAGGAGTTTTGGAAGAAGTCCATAAAAGTTGCTGACCCCGAATAGGGAAGTGGCAAAAAAGAGAAGACATTTCATTTAATTCTTTCTTGTAAATCTACAAGAGGAAATTAATGTTTCTTTTATCTGTAACCTTTCCATGCCTCACAAAGATTGTTCCCCCTCAGTACATCCCTCAATAAATTAGAAAAAAATCCTAGTGTTATTATGATTGTAGTCTCATTTAGGTTCTCTTTTTCTCTGGTTTCATAACAACAGATCCCTCTGTCAACAGTCCTGCACAAATGCGGGATGTATGGTCTTTAAAAGTGTACATTAAACATCAATCAATAATCAAATGTTTTCCAAAAAACTATCCTTTATAGCCTTTTCATAGGTTCAAAATGATCCTACTTTTTATTTCTATTGGAATATTACTCAATATAATAAATTTGTTTTTAAAAAATTGCCAGCTTTAGACTGCTTTACAATTATTCTTATTTTTAATTTAGAGTTTTTCTTAACGAAGGGTTTACTCCGAATAAAAAGTCCATTACAATCATAAGCCAATACACAGTAGAAGAGGTTAAATTTCTTCTTCCTAAAAAGAAATCTAAGCGAAGCTAAATTTCAGCTCAGCGGGACTTCCATATATAATGGTCATTTATGTCAAATCTTGGCCTATTTGTTTATTATTGCTGGCTCATCACAGGCTCCATCATATCCCCAAAATAATTGAGAAAGAAAACAAACTTATGTATGTCTTTTGTTTTCCCCGCTTATGTGTCAGACTGCTAAAATGCTCTCTTTGAAAATAAACCAGAGTTGACATATAATTGGTGTCTTCACCTTCACTGTTACTGACATTACAATCTGAACCTTCCTTGGAGACTTAAAACCAATTTCGATGTCATGCTCTAATAAGTCATCTCTAGTACTTTATGAATAGTTCAAGGTCACAGGGATCTTGACCTACACCAAGACAGATAAACCTCAGTTGGGTGTTATGTTTTACAGAAAAATCACTTGTTTTAATTGATTTTCCAAATTGCAGCTATTAAGGTAACATCTAACAAAGCAGCAGCTACACAAACAAACAAAAAACCCACCACCAACCCTAAACTACACATGTAATGACTTTTTCTAGAGTAATCATGCATAAAGGGAATTGGGTGAGGGTGACAAGGAAAAGGAAAGGAATGAGAAATTCTTCACATATTAGTGTTTTAAAGTTTACAAATCTGGGTACAATAAATGGATATATATGTGTGTGACAGATAATTTGAATGAAAGACAAGACTTACAACCGGGTGTTTCTTCCAGTAAACATTTATTGTATACCACAATGTCTAAAGAAGGGCAAAAATTACCTCTAGGTTCACATTGCTTGTTAAGTCTGCTAAGAAATAGTCATCTGACAAACTATTTCTGTCTGCAATGTTGTTGTGGCTGTGTTGGTCCCAGAATGTTACAGAACTTACACAGAGATTCAGACCTGAAGAAAAGCTATGTGTAAGCTCAAAAGCTTGTCTTTCACCAACAGAAGTTGGTCCAATAAAATATATTATCTCACCCACATTGTCCCTCTCAAATCTTTCAGAGCTATTGTATGTGTAAATGTTAAACTTCTTTTCAAACAATTAAAGCAAGTTTTTCACAAAGTTAACTTCAAGAATTATTGTGCTTTCCCAAGATGAGCACAGACTCTGGATGGCCAATATGAAAACCATTATAAGGATTTTTCCTATGCTTTCCTCCTCTAAGGACCACCTTTCTCTCACTCACTGTCCATTTTGATTATTTCAGACACTTGGAGTGGAGTAACTGCCCTCTCAAACTATCTCCTTTGGCTTTGAAGGGCCAGTACCCCTTTACAAGCTGTATTGAACAGTACTGGTTGGATATCTGAAAAGTAAACTTCTGAGTACCATGGAACATGTATGCATAAATTGTAACTACAATTACTTGAAAATGGAGGCTTTTTTGTAAAAAAAAAAAAAAAAAAAAAAAAAACTAGCCTAGTTTTTGTTCCAACAGGTTTTCCAAAGGAATATTATTTATTTATTTATTTATTCCTTTATTAAAATGGTTTTGCCTAAATTTGTTGCCCCCATTTTTTCTCTTTTTTTGCTACTGAAAATCATGGAGTAAAGGGGCAGGAAAGTAAAAATGTAAACAGATCTGAGAATTTTCATTTTAATGTTTTGTCAACAAAATTCAAAAAAGGAAACCTTTTTACACACAAAAAAATCTATTAAAAATAATGCCCCACTGTTTTTTTAAAAAAACCTTGACCAAAACTGTAAGAATCACAAAATGTTCTGCACATCTAACAAAGTTTTATATTATTTTAAGTTACTAGTTACAGATTTACAACTTTAATTATCATGCCACAGCTTACTACTTCCTGTGGTGATTTTGGCCCCAAAAGGTCTTTTATTTACAGATTTTAAAGTGTTTTACAAACAGTAGAATTAAGCCTCAAAACCCTTCATATTAGTGAAGAAGGGTATTTGTTTTATATTTTAACATTTTCCTATTTTTAATTTGTTTTTCTACAAATTCAAACACAGAATTCAAGTGTTACATCACCAACTGTATACATCTGCACATAAATGTTTATTTAATCCCATGATATAAGTATAAAGAGTATTTAAAAATATTATCCCTTTCCTTTCCCCTACAGAAAACAAAAACCAACAAAATCATTTGTTGCATAGTTGTTTGTCTCCATTCTACTTTCTCCTCTCTGCTTTTGAGTACCTATAATTTTGCTGGTAGTCTTATCAATGGAGGAAAGGGCCTCTGTCTTTCAAGTACTTATGAATGTGCTGTAATGTATTATTCCTGCAAATGTATTCAATATAAAGGAATTTATTGATCATCAAAATTAGCTACCATAATTTTAGGCCTTAAATGTATGTAATTTTTTCATATACTTATGTATTATGCTAGTTTTATGATGAATAAACCAAAGAATAGATGGAATAAGTGATTTGTTCAAAGATACTAAATGAGTCTGATAAAGTCTAGAAAAGTACCAGAAGTCTTAGACTTTCACGCAAAACTCGAATTAATACACCACAATATATTACCCACATAATATACACATTTGAGCACCAATGTGTTATTCTATGTGATGGAGGAATGTAGATTACTGGTAAGAAGTGATAGAATATTAGCTCTAAAGTGGATTCCTATCCATCTTTTAGATGATTTTATGCTAAAGCAAAGCATTCCATACACTGTGAGACCCTCTCACATGTGTTTACTTTCTTTAAAGGCTCAATTAATGAAAAAAGCATCAAACCCTAATTAATTAAGCTGCATATCATCGACTAGCATGGGCGGATGCCATTCATTTTCATCTTCTACTAAAGAGACTACAGTTCATATCATGCAGGAAAATGAATGTCTGTATATAAATTAGACAAATTCCCTTGGGTTCAGAAGCAAGATTTACTTGAACTGTTATGTGTGTAGCACAGTGAATTTAGCTAATATGGCAGGTCTATGCTTTTTCATTTCTTCCCACCAAAAATCCCTATTCTACTTCTTGTACTTGACATTTTAAGACGTACATTTAGTTGAGTTATAACAATGAATCTCTATGGTAACTGCAAGGCTGTCCAATCAGAAGATTATGTGCCCTGTTCCTCCCTGCCTGTTCTTTCAGCAGAAGCTGAGAACAAGGAGAAGGAAGCATGGGTTCTTTCTTTTGCAATAAAAGTTTGTTATAAAGTAGGAAGAAATTGATTTTGTTTTTCAAAGACAGGCTAGAAATCATTAGACTGTGTTGAGGGAGAATTAGTAAGGAAGCAAGGAGTAGTTTGACAAGAGATTTTTCTTTTTTACTATTTGGATTAACTACGTGGTTGGTCTTTGAAGCAATTAAATGAGCTCATGTATGGGTGGAAACAGTGTATGGAAGAACGAAGAGTACTTGTGGCACTCTAACACATTTATTTGGACGTAAGCTTTTGTGGGCTAGAACCCACTTCATCAGATGCATAGACTGGAACATACAGTAGAAAGATATATATAGAAAAGATGGGGGTTGCCATACCCATTCTAAGAGATTGATCAATTAAGGTGAGCTATTATCAGCAGGATAAAAAAAAATCTTTTGTAGTGATAATCAGGATGGCCCATTTCAAACAGTCGACATGAAGGTATGAGTAACAGTAGGGGAAAACTTAGCATGGGGAAGTAGATTTCAGTTTGTGTAATGATCTAACCACTCCCAGTCATTATTCAAGCCTAATTTGATGGTATCCAGTTTGCAAATTAATTCCAGTTCAGCAGTTTCTGGTTGGAGTCTGTTCTGAGCTAGCATGCTAAAAATAGCTGTGTAGATGTTGTGGCTCCAACAGAGATTTGCATTAGCCACACAAACTCAGAACCAGGGGGTTGGCTTGTCTTGAGAGGTAAAGCTGATGCCCAAACTGCTACAACCACACTGTTATTTTTACTGTGTTAGCTCAAGATGAGCTGTGTACCCAGGCTAGGAGTTTTGCTCCCAGCCGCAGTGTAGACGTATCCATAGTATCTATCCAATACTAGTTCAGTGAGAGTTAAGATAACTAATGTTCCACTATTAACCATTTTATTTTATTATTAAACTGGAAAATTTTTGTTCTAATTTTTAAACCAATACTGAATCAGGCTAGAAACCAATATAGTCTCTCACTTACAGTTACCATACTTTAAGTTTAAGAATCAATATCCCTTTATTAGCAAGGCAGTCCGTATTATCAGTCTATTCAGATATGTCAATGGTAAATAAAAACACTGTTAATAAATATGCTGTGACCAATCAAGAATGGAGATTTTCAGATAATTTACACATGATAGGCCATATTGTTGGTATGTAAATATGTGGAGTTCCCATTGAAACCAATGGAATTAGCACACAAACACATCTTGAGGTAGAGTATGGCTCTACTGTATAATCATGTATATTAGATGGGCAGGTCATGTTATCAGGATGAATGTTGACAGACTTCTCCAAAATGTTTTCAATAGTGAGATGAAATTTGGAAAGCATAGGAAGGGTGGTCAACAAAAACACTTCATGCAGCATAAATACTGATAACTTTGAAGACATTGGCAAGGACGGATCTGAATGGGGAGCAATTATCCATGAAGGATGTAAACACTCTGAGTAAGACATGCAAAAAAAAATGATCAAGAAAGGGCCAAGAACCATGCCAAGTCTTCAGTGGCAGCCTGTACATTACTGTGACAGCTGTTCATGGTCTTGCTCCTTGTGGATCAGACAATACAGCCACCTGAAAACACACATGATCCAGTAACTGCCTTATCGGATATGATGAACAGTCATACACTAAAAGCACACAATATAGCAGTGAATGGCAACCTGCAGCCCATGGGCCACATATGGCCCATCAGGGTAATCCACTGCCGGACCACAAGACAGTTTGTTTACATTGATCATCTGCAGGCATGGTCGCCCAAAGCTCCAGTGGCCATCATTTTCTAAGATCAGATAGAAAGTTTAAGAGAAACTTGAAAATGTTACTGGATAAGAAAATAAATGTTTCCTTAATTATGTTTCCATAATTTTAAGGAAAATGTTTTTCATTAGGATCCATGCTGGCCAGTCCCACTTTACTTGCAGACTGGTGGAAGCAGAGTGCTCTTTGTAGGATTTACACTATAGCATAAGGGTGCAAATGTTCCATGCTCCTAAAATGAGTCTTTTTTTTATTATTATTTTTATTTTTTTTTACCACTGTAAGATGATCTGCCAGCCATGGTAGTCTGGCCAGATACTTTGGGGGCAGGCAATGTTTAGGCACATAAACATTTAGGTTTAGAATTTAGATGGAAGATATTACCATGGATAGAATCATTTTCTTCCAAAGAAGTTTGGGATCTGTTCTATTTGGCCTTTGATTTTTCCAGTGACAGCTTGTTCCCATCAAAATAAGCCACAAGTCAAATTTTACAAAAGGAGAAATCCAACCAGCAATACCTATGTTGGATTTTATTTATTTTCAAAAAGTTTGGACCATTCCAGTTTTTAACCTGTCAGCCTGATAACTCTGAAATTGCTACATAAAAGTTTGCTGAAAGAGATAAACTTGTGCATTATCCACATTAAAATGAAATATCACACAACATAATGGGAAACATAGGAACCAGAGGAAGCATAGACACTCTGAAAAATCTCTAAGTGATCCTTACTTACAAGAACAAAATCTGAAAAGAACATTTACGATGAACTGCCTCTACAAACACAAAAAATGAAATTAAAGCATGTCAGAATGATGTGTGAAAGACTCGTTTTACTTCAAGTATTTAATGAGTAGAGCCCCATGGTCCGCATTAAAAAAATCCATAAAAAAGACCTATAAGAACGAAAATGAGTGACAGAAAATCCAACTGCAAATGGAAAGTCATAAATGGATGTTAAAGCAATCTCGGTGCTATAGACCGATCAAAGGCCTAACTGAAATTTTTTAAACAGTTAAGTATCAGGAAGGCGAGGTTGCAGAAATCTCATCATACCCCTTTTCCAGAACTTTTGCTAAAATGAAAAGATTTGCAATAGAGTAGAAATGTGACAAATTGTTTGAAGACAAAAATAGCTTCTTAACAGGTGACATAACTTCAGCGACTTTTAGTGAAATGATAAATAGATAGTGTGTGATATAACAAAAGAAACTAAAGGATCTCTCTATTGCACCCATTACATTCTGTCATTGGATCTAGGTATCTAGTCATGAGATGTTAATACTGTGCTACATCTATGATAAAATTGTCACAAATTCAAGATCTGTATAATGGACTGATGCATATGGGTAAAACAAAAAGGAAAAATTATGCATTGTGGGGAGAGACTAAAGTGATAATCAAAGTCATGCCAGTTAAAATAAAATAAAAATACTTCTCAGATGCACATGAATATCTGACTGAAATAAATGAACATACAAAATATTGATAAATAATTTTTAATAGAATTGCAAGATGTTTTTATCCTTTCTAATATTATTTTCCAAAGCAAAATAAGCTCTCCCTCACTGAAAACCAATCCTCATTTTCAGTGAAGTTCTAGACCAGAAGCAACATGTTCAAAAATAAAGGCTAAAACTGGGGGAAAAATATAAATATTTGAAGCATGATAAAAAGCTAATAATGCAAACATTTTAAAAACTAACCCAACACAAATTAATATTCTTTTAAGTGACTTTTCAAGTACTTGTGTAAATATGTAGATTTATGCAATGCAATCCAGTAGTCTGGTTCCATTTTAAAGATGTGAGGTTATAGATATTTTGTAGTTATAATAAATAATTTAATATTTGGCTTTGACAGCCATTGTGCAAGCATATTCACTGTAGTAAATGAGAAATATAGATACTTCATTCTATATATTCTGCATACAGGAAATATTGATGTAAGTAAATCCCATGCTTTGACAGTTACTTACTTTTTAACGGTATCCCATTTTATTTCAGATCACACATAATGGTTTATACAGTAGATAGTGTCCTGATTTTCTGTTATGTTCTTAAAAACAAACATGTATTTTTGGATCAGGTATGCTGAGTAAGTAATGGAAAGATGCTATATTCTCTGATTTATTTTCCAGTTTTATCCTTGTCCTTTGTTGTTAATTAGATTAAGCCAAATTTCCATTGAGACTGGGCTGGTTGTGCAAACTGCAGACTATATTTTGATTAAAATTCTTCTGCTAAGTGCAATTTCCAGGATACCTTGTTTTATTAAACCAACTTTTATTGGTGGAAGAGAAAAGATTTCAAACTTCACAGAGCTCTCTTTCAGATTTGGGAAAGACAACTGCAATGTTACAGCTAAATAAAAGGTGGGACAGATAGTTAATCAGAAGGGGCTAAAACATGTGGCCAGAAACCACTTAAAAAGAAGTAGGCAATTAACATTGCTGCAGTTTTAGGATAAAGCAGGTTTAGGATAAAACCAGTGTCTCTGTTGAGCCCATGATTTTTAGTGTCTAGAAGAATTATAAATTTAAGTTCCCAAGCTTGTCTTTTGAAGGTTTTGTGCAGATTTCCTTTGAGGATGAAGACTAATAGGTCAGATATGGAGTGATTGTTTTGTGAAAAGTGTTTGCCCACAGAGTGTTTCTGTCTTTTTTATTTTTTTGTAATAATTCATTTCAGAGTGTAGTGATTGTCTGTTGTTGGGACATTTGATGTACCAGATGAGGTACGCCACATACAGTAAAAGCTCTGTTATCTTGTAGTTGGGGGAATGGGGGCTGCCGGTAAGTAAAATTCCTGCTAGCTAAGAGGGAGGGAGTTTGGATGTGGGAGGGCTTATGGGATGCTGGATCTGGGCAGCACTCACCTTGTATGGCTCCCTGCAAGTGGTGATCTGTCCTTGCTGCTCCTGTGTGGAAGTGCGGCTAGGCAGCTCTGCACGATGTCTCTGCCCGCAAGTGTCACCCCCACAGCTCCCATTGTCCGCAGTTTCCAGACAGCTCACTACTTGTGAGGAGTTGCCCGAGGTAAGCACCGCCTGAATGTGGCACCCCCTCCCATGCCCCAACCCCCAGCCCTGAACCCTCGCCCGCACTCTGAACCCTTCATGGCTGTTCCTCCACCTAGGAGAAGCAAGGATATGTCACTGCTTCTGTAAGCCAAGTAGGGAGCCTGCCAACCCCACACCAACTGGACCATACACTGGATTTTCAATGAAGATCAGTGCCATAAGTATGGAGGGTGCCTTGCCTGGGTAGGTTTATGTTATCTAAGACAAGTGACGTGGGAGTTTCCCTGCCATGAGGGATGGAGGAGCCTCCAAACCATGAAGAAGGGAGGAGTTTAAAGTCAGTTCCATCTTGGTTGGCCATGAGGCCAGAAGCAGGAAGTTAGTTCAGTTCGTTTCTGGCTTGCCATGGAGTTTGGCAAGGGTCTTAGACCATCTTTGGCTATAAAGATGGTTCTATTTTCTTCTTATATTTCTGATTAGCTGTACTGTGAGTATAATCATTTAATTCTTTTAAGCCGGTGCCTTTTGGGGTGTTTCTTTCCGTTTCAGAAGGGAATTAGAAAACCCCAAAGTATGAAGTGTCTGTATCTCTGTTTAAACCTTTTTCTTTATTAAATCTTGTTAGTTATAAAGCGTTTGGTTTTATTCCCTAAGGTTTTCTGCTTCCAGTCGGGGAAGGGAGAAGGGAAGGGAGTAGGTAAACAAATCAGCTGAGGTTATCAGCTGAGGAACGTCTCTCTCTCTCTTCACCGGGAAGAGAGGAGGTAGGGGGAGGTAGATCAAAGGATCAGCTAAGTGTATAGCTGAAGTGTGGAGACTGTCTCTCCTTACCGTCAGGTTAGACGGGGGAGGGGGAAGCAGCCTCCAGGTGCCTGTCTCTTCAATGAGAGGAGAGGAGGCGGGGAGGTGAATAGCCTTCAGGTGTCTGACTTTGGCCCTCGGGGAGGGGGGCAAAGTGAGGGTGGGGAAGTTCGGGGGCCCCTCAAGGCTTTGGAAGTATACCCGAATGGTGGCAGCAATTGGTAACCCCAAAAACCCCAACTGGTAAAGTGGGGGCGTGGGGGGAAAAGGACTTGTTGGTCTGGCATACAAGAGCCCTGATCTCTGTACTCCGAGCATAGGGACAGGGAAACCCCTCTTACAATCAGACATGCCAGTTTATAGAGCTTTCTGGATAACACATCTTTTACTGTATTGTGATAGGCATGTGGAAGACCCATAGATCTTGAAAGATGTTTTGTCTATATCTCGAAAACTTGTCTTTTCCACTAACAGAAGCTTGTTCAAGAACAAACATTATTACTTCACCCACATCTTCTCTCTCATGTCCTGGGACCAGCACAGCAAACAATATATTTATGGTCACTGGTGGCTGATAAAGAGATGTTAATAGGACTATGCCCTTTCCTTTCTTCCTTATAGCAAACAAAAAGCTTTTGTTGTAGATATCTTTAATTTCCCTCTTTTCTTCAGGAGTGCAATGGAGAATGCAGCAGGGATGGATCAGGGAAGAGAAGAGGAGCTGGCAGGTTCTAATTCCTTCCCTGCAGGCACCATCTAGAGTGCAGTCAGGAAAGAGGTAGGTGGGCTTTCTCCAGACCTTCAGTATAACAACACCATAGGGCAGTGTTTCCCAAAGTGTGGTACATGTACCCATGGTGGTACGCAAAAGGATTTCAAGGGGTACGCAGCAGAATTTTTTATTTTACTTTATCATCGGGATTTTTAGCAGCAGAAAACAGTTCACTAAAATTTAACTTATAAGAATGGTGTACACTTGTACAGTAGAAATATACACAGGTTTACATTGTAACTAATATGATAACTCATTCAGTAACATCTAATTGCACAGCAGCGTAGTAAACCACGCATGCGCATTACCGCGGCTCGGGCAATGCACTTGCTTTTGTGGCATGCGCAGAAGTTTCAACTGTATGTAATATAATTTTGTATTTATTTCTAATAAACATTTAATCGAGAATGAAACGAATTAGGAGCAAGTTATAAAAATATGGCTCCCCCTCTCAAAATATAATCTTTGCTGGAGAAGGGGTATGCCGGTAATACAAATGTTTCAAAAGGGGTATGCGAATGTTGTAAGTTTGGGAAACACTGCCATAGGGTATCCCTACACTGCATTTTAAACTTGTATGTGTGGGACATGGGCTTGTGGAGTTGTTGTTTCAAAAGCCTACACCTGAACATCCACCCTGCATTGTAAATCTAGGCTCATAATTGCTGGATGCCAGTCTCACAGATGTGCTAATGGGTCTATGCTGCACTACCCAAACCTTCTGACTCAGATCAACACCTTGAGCTTCATTCACACTGCCAACTAACAGGGCTTAGACCTGAGTCACAGCTGGGCTCAGGGGACTCTGGCCCATGCCCCCCGTCAGGTCCAAGGAACCAGTTCCTGAGTGCTTGCTGACCCAACTGAGACTGATTTGTACATGTATGGGAGGGGAGGTTGACCTCAAACCTGAATCAGAGCCCAGACTTACTGTGTAGTCTAGACATACATACACACAGAGTATAGTACCTACGTAGAGTACAGGGACAGGTAGGGCTGGTGGAGAAGACTTTACCCTTTAGGGTATGTCTACACAGGAAATAAAAGGTGCGTTCTGAATTTGGGTACTCTAAACCACATAAAATAGCAGTGGAGACATAGCTACTCGGCTTTTAATGCAGGTTAGCAGCTCCAGTTCAACCCCAGGCTCCCATACTGTCTCTCACCAAGTAAAGAACTAGTTGAAAATTGAGGTGGAAATCTTTAAAGAATTTAGCTGCCCAACTGTAACAAGCCTGTACTGAAAATATGTGAACTGTGATTTTTTTTTAAGGATTTACACGTTTTCCAAATTTGTGCAGATTTTCACTCAGACATCAAAATGTACAATTTCTAACACAAAGGCAACATCCCCAACAAATTTAAACTCTCTGCTCCAAAACTGAGGGGGGCTAGAATGTCTCAACAAAGTAGTTTTAATATTTTGTTTTTTAATACGGACAAATCACATATCTTTCCTATTCTCATTCTCGGAAATGGGTAAACCATTTTTTCCTGAAACTTCCCCCAAAATGTCATCTTGAAGCAGACACCCCACATGGAAAATTTCAAAGTTATAAACAACTAGGTTTGGACAACCTTAACTAAATGTTTGGCATATAACTAAAGTACCAGTTTGGCATATAATAACTGTTAAATCAAAATAAAAAGAAGCACAGAGCCAAAAAAGTCATTTAGAGACAGTAAATATAGGCACCAATTATACACAGCACCCTAGTTGTAAATGAAAGATAAATGCAGCTCCAACACCTCTGCAATTGTTCTGACTTATGATGAGCAAATAACTAAGGTAAATAGCCTCACAAACAGGACTTGTCAAGCTACAAGTCTGCTTGTGTAATACAGATGGCAACCAAACTCTGATTTAATGTCAGATCATTTTAAATGAAAAATGTCATTTCCCAAATACCTAAAGATAGGCAGAGCATTTTTATAGATAAATAACATTTTAGGTGATAATATTTAACAAGCACTTTGGGCAATTAAAAATACATTTGTTACACTATGTGAATACTGAAGTCAACGGTTTCCTATTTGGTCATATTAGAGGTTCAGGATGCAAAACCTGGTTCCACAAAATTTGTTATACCTAATGTAATGGTATGATGCAAAGTTCAGCTTGTCCTATAGTTGCTGCACTTACAAAGGAAAAATCCCAAGCACAATTGCTTTAACAGTCGCAACAGACTAATATTTATAACAAAGATAGAGATAATGGAATGTGCATCCTGTCTTTTAAAAACAATCACAAATAGTATCCCCAGAGTGTCCAGGTCCATCTGTCACATAAACTTACAGTTTGCACTGTAGCCAGAATCGAGCACTGAGATTAATAGACTCCCCCCACCCCCACCCACAAAATACTCCCTCTAGTTTAACCAACTGCTTTAACAGTAGAACATTTAAAAGGTTTTCTACAATAACAGTACAGTAATCAACGAGTAAGATCTTGATATCAAATCTAATAGAAGAATCCCATGGAAATGTCACTTCTGGTAATAACAAGTTTTATAGGCCACAAATGACACAGGTAAACAAATCCAGAAAATCCTATAAGGCAAGTGTTTCCTGCAGCTGTCTCCCACAGATTCTGAAGCTGTGGATGGCAAAGAGGTATATTTCATTGAGTCTCTGGAGTGTCATAGTTTAATGGTATTTCACAGCTACAGTACATCGCATTACATTATATTCCCCCTGTCACCCTGTAAACTAGAGTAACGTGAAGTGGTAACATAGAGTAATGAGACAAACAAACCCAATGTAATGTGACATACAAGAAAATCAATGTAGCATATCACTAAAAGCATCCTCACTACAGGGAACCCCAATGGGTGTTTTGTAGAAATGTCCAAGTCATTCATTTTTTTACATATTTCGACTGTGTTTAATCTCTGTGCATCTTCATGCTTCTACAGAGAACTTTAATATTATATTAGCAAGCTGTGCAATAGCACAACCGTAGAAAGCTCAAATAATAAAATGCAAGTCGTTCTGTATACAACCTTCTGTAGGGTCTTTAAAAGTAAACTGAAATACTTATACAAAATAAAGAAATAAAATAATTGTCTAGGATCCCCAAAACATTAACAGAATAGATGAATGAGAATTAACTACATTATTTGGAGGAAATTGTTCAGTTTAATTGTTTTGCTTTTCTTACCTGCCCAACCCTGAGGTTTGGGATCTGTGTTCTTCTTGATGACAGCAGTTATATCTAATAGTATAAATAATACATGAAATAGAGCTCTCTGTACTTTTTTTTTTAGGTATTAGAGATGCCATGACCATTTCCAGGTTATCAAAATTCAACTGAGTTGTTAGCAGGTAAAGATTCTTTCTATTCACACTGCAAATGTATTTACAAATTTCTCACATGTACTTTTCAGGAGTCTCAAATGCTCCCATCATTTGTACTGTGTAAAAAGAAAAACTGATCATAGTGTAATCCACAATGACTATAACATGCCACCTTAAAGGAAAAGTTTTCTATGTGGTATACTGCTACTGCAAAAGTACAGTGGCACCACTAGAAACTGGAAGTGTACTGTCCCCTGTTACTTACTTTTAGAACAATATTGGCAGTATTCCCTTTAGTTAGAATGGAAAATACCCAAAATACTACAACTGATTTATCCTGTAAGTGTTAATGTCCTGTCAGAAATAGGATTTGCCCAAAAAAGGAGAGGTGCTGGTAAGGAGGTGAAGTTGCACTGTTTTACTAATTATTATTAATTGTTTTCATAGCTGGATTTTTATCATAATAATAGTCTTATTCAGTTATTATTAAATCTGTCACCATGAATCTAGAGATATGGTTGTCCTCAATGTCACATGACTGACAGTATACACATTTTTTAAATATCAGAGGGGCAGCCATGTTAGTCTGGATTGGCAGAAGCGACAAAGAGTTCTGTGGTACTTTATAGACTAACAGCGATGAAGTGAGTATTCAGTGATGAAGTGGGCATTCACCCATGAAAGCTTATGCTCCAATACGCCTGTTAGTCTATAAGGTGTCACAGGACTCTTTGTCACATTTTTTAAAGACATGCTTTATGATTATTCTCTGGAAATATTTCCCTAAGCACATTTCCTCTTTAAAACACATTTTATTGACTATCTGTTACCTGCCTTGGATGTCCAGCTTCTAATTTTAAATGTGCTTGGTCATATCAAAGTTTAAGAAATGGTCACTGATATAAGTCCATCAATGGCTATTAGTCAGGATGGGCAGGATGGTGTCCCTAGTCTCTGTTTGCCAGAAGCTAGGAATGAGTGACACGGGATGGATCATTTCATGATTGCCTGCTTTTTTCATTCCCTCTGACGCACCTGGTACTGGCCACTCTCAGAACAGAGGATACTGGTCTAGATGGACCTTCGGTCTGACTCAGTATGTACATTCTTAAATATCAAAGGAAGTCATGGGGTCAAAAAGTGCCACTTGGAAACATTTTATCAAAAGGAGTACAGTTACCATCATTATTTGCTGTTAAATGTGACATTATCTGTCATATATAGACCTGAAATACAGTAAAACCTCCATTTAACAGACTAATTCGGGCGAGGGGGTGTCCGTTAAATGAAAAAGTCCGTTATTTAATAATAAAAAAACGAGCTGTCGGAGCAGCAGCCCGACCGCCACAGGGTCGGGGCAGCAGCTCCGCAGCCCGCCCGCTGCCGGGACCCGGGTGGCACCCAGGAGCCGTCAGCCAGCCCGCTGGGGTCCCGGCTGCTGGGACCCGGGCGGCAGCCGGGATCCATCAGCCAGCCCGCCCGGGTCCCGGCTGCTGGGACGCGGGCGGCAGCCGGGATCCATCAGCCAGCCCGCCCGGGTCCCGGCTGCTGGGACGCGGGCGGCAGCCGGGAACAATCAGCCAGCCCGCCCGGGTCCGACCCAGGCGGCAGCCAGGAGCTGTCAGCCAGCCCGCGCCCGGGTTCCAGCTGATGGGACCCGGGTGGGAGCCGGCAGCCAGCCCACCCACTGCCTGGACCCGGGCGGCAGCGGGGAGCCGGCAGTCAGCCCGCCTGCTGCCGTGATCCAGGCGGCAGCCGGGAGCCGGCAGGCAGCCCGCCTGCTGCCGTGACCCGGGCGGCAGCGGGAGCCAGCAGCCAGCTCGCCCGATGCCGTGACCCGGGCGGCAGCCGGGAGCCGGCAGCCAGCCCATGACAAATGGATTTCAGATGCATCAGACTTGCTTAGAAATTTTGTCCATTGCGTCCGAAGTCCGTTAAATCGAGGTCCGTTAAATCAAGGGTTTACTGTACTTCAATTTCTGTTTTTTGTTAATTCAACATAGAATAGCAATGTTAATTTTAAGTATTTTTTTTCCTATTTGTATCAACTTTAAATTTTGACACCTCCTGAAAACACAGGTGGTCAGATAATAATTATTTAATTAACCATTAAAACACAAATTGTCAACATCACATGTCAAAATATACAAAGTAAATTCCTTGAATCAAACTCTAATAAACTTTCAAGTAGCATTTTTCTTACTTTTCCTACCTGTAAATTTCAATTATTGTCAATGAAAATATTTATCAGTTTGTGTCTGTACAGTGAAATTGACATTTACTGATAAAAAAATAATCTTCCAAACTGTCTCATATATAGCCTCCAATATAAAAAAAAACTCTTTTTAAAAAAATAGTTATTTTTTTCATTCAATCGAAATCATCTTCACTTTGTTGAATGAAAAAGGTTCCGGTATACATTGTTTACGTCAGCACCAATTTCTTTTTTTCTCTTCATTAATGCAAAACAAAGTAGCATATTCCAAATTGAACTAACAATACTATGCAGTTCTAGAACATACATAATTCTTTTAACAATTAAACTATATACAATGCACATTTTGGGACTGATCCTGTGGTCAAGCTGAGTTGAATCCTCCTTCCACTTCCAGTTGGAGGCAATGCTTTTATGGCCACTCTAGCTTTTCTCAGTCATGTCCTCTACACTGGAGACCTGGAAAGGGAGTGGTGGTCAGATGCCACCAGAGAATTTTCCTGCCACAGATCTATTGAATTTACAGGTTCAAAGAAGCTATAGGATGTCCATGAATCTGGCCACAACTTAAAAGAACCATTGATAGTTTCTCCTCTTTTACCCAATGGGATGCTAATCTCCTCAGATCAACTGACAAATACATACAGAGAAGCAAAAGGATAATTTTGTGACCATGCAGGGTTCAACATTTAGGCTCTAAATGGCAAAATTCCTTTTAGTGAGAACTGTGGTTGGGTATTCATGGCAGGGTCAGTTGCAGGTTGCTAGAAAAAGAAGCCTATTATTCTGGGAATGCTTTTGCACTACAGGTCTATAAAATTAATTTAACATTTATATTCAAAGATTGATCGAGATTCAATTTGCTTGGAAAAAATGGGGTTCCAACATTATTCAAGTAGTATTTAACCTGTGCAAAAAGTCTTCAGTATCTGTGAACTAAACCTTTGATAGCATGACATTTTTATATTTTTTCACAAAGCCCTTTCACAGCTCCTAAATGTCTGTAGTACTAATTTGAAATCATGGCATGATTTGTTAATTCTTAAAGGTCTGCAAAACCTGAATAAACAGGACAAAATTTGAACCAGATTTTCTGAGTCTTGCCAAGATATTAATTTAGTATTATTACGGTCAAGAGCGAAATGTGCTCATAAACTTGCAGCATCACATCACACCACTTCACAGCTGAACTGGCATTCCATCACATCAAACCCACAAAATTTTCTGTGATTTAAAAGAACCAGTGAAATTGTCTATTTTTACAGAATTTAAAGATGCCCATTCTCAGGATCTTTCAGAGTAGTAGAAAAAACAGTTGTTTGGACACACACGTAAAGACTGGTCTTTATTTCCAGGTTCCGGTCGCCTGTCATAGATCAAAGACTAGTACTCGGTCACATGATGGAAGTCATACTAACATCTATGGCTAATATTCCATCTTCTTTTATAGCAAGAAAGGGGAAACAAATGGAACTAAACTATTTGAACTAAAACCCAACATCCACAGTCTAATACCACCAGTTAATAAAATGCACAAATAGAGACATCTAGGATGGAGGTCAGAGTAGATTATTAGAATCCCTAGTTATGTGGGAGGATTACTCTGCTTCTGGTATTTAGAACATCTGCTAATAACCACTGTCCAGAACCTCAAAGGCTTTCTGAATATACAGCCATATCTTGTTCTCAGAAGAATTCCTTCCTTCTGCAGTAGCCCATTCAACTGCTCAAGTGAATATGATCTCTAAATCCTCCATTTGCTACTCCTGGTATTTTTTATTGGCAATGACTGGCTAGGTGGGTGGATTTTTTTTTTTTGTCAGCACACAGTGTAAATAACAACTCTGAGGGTAAGTCTAGACCAGGGATCGGCAACCTTGGCAGGCGGGACTGCAGGATAAGCACTCTTAATGGACCCCACCAGTTTGTTTACTTGCCGGTTCACTGATCGTGGCTCCCACTGGACGCAGTTCGCTGTCCCGGTCCAATGGGGGATGAAGGAAGTGGCACAGTGCTGGTTTATGATAAATGGATTTCCAGAGTACTTGAGGGACAATTATACAAAGCTATGGTAAGACCAGCTCTTCTGTATGAATCAGAGACATGGGCAACTAAATAGAAACAACGTGAAACCATTTACATGAGATGTTTGATGGCAGTGAGAGGCCCACATGCAGAATGAGGTTGTCAGGAGTGAGACTAAGGTCTGTGGTATAAGAGAAAAAGAGGAAAGAGAGGAGGCTAAGATCGTATGGGCGTGTATGAAGGATGGATTAAGGGAATCCTGCTAGGGAGGCATTTGAGGCTAGGCTTTGTGGGCAGGGAACAGGAGGACAGCCAAGAAAATTATGTATACACTGTGTAGACGAGAACAGAAAAAGATATGGTGTGACTGCTGGAATGACTAGCATGAAAAAGATTGATCTGGCAACCCAACCCCAGTGAGCTTGGAAAATAGGAATAAGTAGTTTTTGCCTTTCTCCCTACAAATATTTAACAGGTGATCCTGATGAAGTAATGTGTAGTGTGTTGTAAAATTCTAATGCTAACTGTCCTTACACTTCTCAATACCAAGAGACATTATGCTTTGTATTTCAGATCTCATGCTGTTTAGTACAGCTGTGTGTTCCAAATGCTGCAGAGATTCCCAACCACACTGGGACTACAACCACAATTGTTACCTAAGAAATAGTTACAACCAAGATCAAAACAAATCGTAACTTTATGATTTGTGAAAAGGACTTAGAGCACATTAATGGTTTTGAATCAACTACAAGGCTCTGTAGGAGTTGAGAAAACAGAGAAGAATAAATGCCATCTTGATTATATGCAATCTTTCTATCTGGATTTTAAACAGACACTCTTAATTCTGAGCTGATTTGCACACTCCATTCAAATAGGACTGAAATGTACTGATCTTTCTTTAATATATGGATCAAAGGAACTCTGAAACACTCTAGTTCATCTTAAATCTATCTAATAATTGAAGGAACTTCCTGAACTGATATAATTCAAAATGGCAGGACTAGAGAGCTATTAGACATACCATAGAACAAACAGGAGAAAATGAAGATGCAGAGATGGGGAAGAAATTGAGAGAATAAGGGAGGATAAATGGAGAGGATAAGGGAAGATTCAAATACCTTTAAAAGTTTACAACCAAATTATCTGCTGATATAAATGGACAAAATCTGACTGAAATCAATGGAGTGGCAAATGTTCACACTAGAGAAATTTACCTTTTCTTTTCATAACTCTTACAGTTGGTTGAATAGCCCCCAGAATTATAGTACCTGTCTTAGATTGTACTTATAGATACAAAGTGATTATACAAGATTTTTGTTTCTGCTTTTAATAAGTTACTTAATGGGCTTGTAATGTAGATGGTTGCATCCTATAATTATATATTCTTTTAATATGAACAATCAAAAAGCAACAAACAGGATTATTCCCAGTGCTTTCACAGGGAAACAAGACATCACCAGCACTTGGATAATCCATTTTTATCCACTGTATGCAGGATGTTCTACCCACTTCATTTTAAACTAAGATAGTTTCATTTATTTCCCCTTTTCTGTCTCTATACTATACTCCTTTTTTCTCAGTGCATGTGCTAAAAATCCTGCCAACAAAGTGTAAACAGAAATCTTAATATATAAACCATTATTTATTTCCAGCACTTACTTAAAACAAAGATGTTCCTTTGTGAGTCACAGAATCCTTTATTAGGATGAATGACAGCAGTTTTGAAAAGAGCGGAACCCATCTTTGTTTGCTTGTCTGTAACTGAAGTAATGGCATAGAACATTAAACCAATGTCTCTTAAGAGACAAAATGCGTGTTCTTTCAGGATTAATGGTCCACTGCTAGTGTGAAGAAGATTAAAACTGGGAGCAAAGAGAGGGGAAAGTCCATAGTAGGCTCTACAGTTCAGGTCTATGGAACTTGTTAGCAAACAAAGCCCAAAAGTCAAGCCTTTGAGTAAACAGTTCAACATGAAATTACTCACTGAATACTATCAGATGTGGTTAAATACATCTGCTGCACAGTTAGGCGCTAGATAGAGCGATTTAGCACCACATACAAATCAATGGGTTTCTATGTGATGGTACCAACTGAAAGTCTGGCAGCAGCAAGACGAATGCCAATCACTGAGTGTCACTTCTTCATTTACATCACATTGGTATTCAGACAGCAGCAGACAACCCCCAAAGTGAATTTATTGCTCAGAGAAAGTCAATATTTTACAATAACTGTAGGCATTCTGAAGCAGTGATTTAAAAGACTACTTTGTGCAGACCATTTACTTCTTTATACACATGTATATTGCTATTCATTGCCACGGATACCTACAACCAGAGTAATTTTTGTGAGGCTTCTTAATCTTAAACACTTGGCCTTTTACAAAGTAAACTCCCAATGTTTAGTTTAGTTAACAAAACTGAGTTATTAGAAAGCTCCTTTGGCTTCCCTAGAACAATTATTTACTGTACATGGTTCATTTGTCTCTCTCTTTTCAATTTTCTTAAAACAACATTTCATTACTTATTTTGCCCTGAAATGTCCCATCAGGCAGACCAATCAGAGCATCCTACTTTCTTATGAAATATCAGTCTGGCTAAATAACTAGCCTTCATAAAATTACAAACAGCGTTAGAAAACAGAACACCAGGAGAAGAATTTTCAGGGTTTGATTTGCAGTTTTATTGTGAGCAAGACAAAAGCCATGACTAATGCTAATTGCAGTGTAAAATGTCAGTGTGGTTTTCATTGTATTTGCAACTATTGAAATGGAAAAATCTAGTGAAGATAGACAGATCAGCATTAAATGATCTCTGTGTCTTCAGAACATTTTATCATTTTGAAATACGAAATTTCCTAGGCTTGGCAAAAATGCTAATGATATGCATCCCCAAATTCTGAAACTTCAGGGTTGTCTTGAGCCTGGTCTTGCAACTTTTACTCACATTGTGTAGACCTTACTAGTGTAATTAATTCTATGTCTTGGATGGAACTATTAGTCTATGGACTGTAGGATTGGGCCCTTTCTCGCCCTATTCAACATATCTATCAAAAGTTTTAAGTTCATCCTTACACTCCTCAAAATAATATCACCACAATATCAATAAAATTTATCTCTGATATGGGGAAAACCGCCTTACCAAGGCAGAAAGTCTACTGAAATCTGAATTCTCTTACATGGGAAATATTTCCCATCTGATCTAAGATAGAAGATCTTACCTTCATCTAAATCTACATTTCAAAAGATATGTCCGAACCTGCGGTTTAGCAGTATAAAAGACACTAACAAGACTTATTTGTATGAAAATAAAGTTCTGTGGTTTGTTTATGGGGATATATTATTCTGGGCAGAGAAGGGAGTAATTCACGGCACCTAAGAATGGTGGCTCAGGAGTCTAATTATGTCAGCACTTGGCTCCTCAAAAAAGACCAACCAATATAATTGATCTTGTAACATTTAAAGACTCTTCACTTCAAGTGTATTTTATTGCTTCCTGGCTACAATTATGTTGACCATAAGTGAGGCCAGCACTGGGGTTCAGAACTCTGAGGAAAATCAGTTCAACATGTAACCACTTCACTCCTAATGGCAGAAGTTGCAGGGGAAATTAATTTTCAGGATCACATTAAGTCAGGCAGCAGAAACTATTGTGTGTTTCAGTTGGATAAAATTGCTATAGCTGCTGGAGAAATGAGTGTCAGTAATGATATTTATTAAACAAAATGAATAACGTTTTGAAGCCATGGAAACCAGAGAACTAGAACTGGGAAGATGCATTAAGTGCAAAGGTCACCAAGAGCTTTTTAAGACAGTCAAAGGATTTAAAGAACAAGAATAGATTAGATGAATGTGTAAGCATTTTTATCTGCCTTCATTTTCCTACAAGAAGCCTAGTGAAATAAATAAAGTACCAAAATGTATAATCACAGAAACAAACTTCCAAACTTACTGTAATATAATAGCTCCATCTCATTTATATCTGTCAGTCAAGGCTCCACTCTTTTATATGGCTAAAATACCAACATTTAAAATAAAGATAATATAAGACAGAATAAAGAAAAAAAGGAACCAAGGAGAAAAAAATGGTAAGTCTAGAATGCAAATTGCACAGAATGCTTATGAGCAAAATAAACATGGCAGATTATAAATGCACAGCTAAGGAAATAAATTGTTAGCTGCTTGTGACGTTTGATAGAAAAAATGGAAACAAAAGCAAAACGGAATGGAGCAAAGCAAAGGTATACAAAGTAGGTTGGTTGTGAATAACAACTATTTGTTCTTAAAGAGTACTATGGCCCCAATCCTACAAAAATATACACAGATGCTTAACTTTATACCCTGTGTAAAGCTAAGCATGTGTGTAAGTCAGGATAGTGGCCTTAGTGAGAGGAAGGGGGAGGCAGAAGGAAGAGAGGAAAAAAATCTGAGCTGTTATAAATTTTAAAAAAGATCAACAAAACAATCATAGTATTGGATGTGTAGGAAAAGAGTAAAGCAAAAGTTAAAGGCCAAAGAAATGACAGTTGCAGATTTAGCTAAAATTATCCTTTAAATTTGAAAAAAATAATGCTTGATTACACTATTTCAAGAACAAAAGAATGGCCATACTGGGTCCGGTTGGTCCATCTAATCCATTAACCTGTCTTCTGACAGTAACCAATGCCAGATGCTTCAGAGGGAGTAAACAGAACAGGGCAATTTAATGAGAGATCCATCCCCTGCCATCCAGTCCCAGCCACTAGTAGTCAGAGGTTTAGGCACACTCAGAGCATGTGTACCTGAACATCTTGGCTCATAGGCATTCATGGATATAGCCTCTGTGAACATATCTACTTTTTCTTTGAAATCAGATATACTTTTCTCCATCACAACATCTCCTGGCAATGAGTTCCACAGATTGACTTTGTGTTGTTTGAAGAAGTACTTCCTTATGTTGTTTAAAACCTGCTGCATATTAATTTCATTGTGTGACCCCTGGTTGATATGTTATATAAAGGGGTAAACAATATTTCTTTATTCAATTTCTCCACACCATTTATGATTTTATAGACCTCTATCATATCCCCCTTAGTCGTCTCTCTTTTAAGATGAACAGTCCCAGTCTTTTTAATGTCACCTCATGTGGGAGTTGCTCCATACCCCTAAATCTTTTTTGCTGCCCTTTTCTGTATTTTTTCCAATTCTAAGATTTTTTTGAGATGAAGTGACCAGAACTACAGGCAATATTCAAGGTGTGGGCCTACCATGCATTAATATAGTGGCATTATGCTATTTTCTGTCTTATTACATATCACTTTCTTAATGATTCCTAACATTGTATTAGTTTTTTACTGCTGTTGCACATTGAGCATATGTTTTTTTAGAAAACTATCCATGATGACTCCAAGATCTCCTTCTTGAGTATTAACTTCTAATTTAGATCCCATGACTTTATAGTTATTGTTGAGATTATGTTTTCCAGTGTACATTACTTGCACTTATTAACACTGAGTTTCCCCTGCCATTTTGTTGCCAAGTCACACAGTTTATGAGATCCCTTTGCAATTCTTCATAGTCTACCTTGGACTTAGCTATCTTGAGTAATTTAGTATCATCTTTAGTTTTTACCATTTCATTATTTACTTCTCCAGATCATTTATGAATATGTTGAACAGCACAGGTCCTGACACAGATCCTTGGTGAATCCCTCTACTTAACTCTTTCTATTGTGAAAACTGACTGTTTATTCCTTCCCTTTGTTTTCTATCTTTTAACCAGTTGCTGATCCATGAGAGGATCTTCCCTCTTATCCTACGTCTGCTTACTTTGCTTAAGTCTTTATTAAAGGCTTTCTGAAAGTCCAAGAACACTATATTCACTGGAACACCCTTGTTAAAAATGCTTGTCGACACCCACAAAGAATTTTATTTGGCATGATTTTCCTTTACAAAAACTGTTGACTCTTCCACAAATATCATGTTTATTTACAGGGGTCTGATAGCTCCGTTCTTTGTGTCATCTGGTACAGAAGCTGATTTAAGCAATAGGTTATGTACTACGGAAGTAGTTCTGCAAGTTCATCTTTGAGTTCCACTAGAACTCTAGAGTGAATACTATCTGGTCCTGGAGACTTATTATTATTTAATTTATCAATTTTGTTCTAAAACTTCCTCTACTGACACCTTAATCTGGGACAGTTCCTCAGATTTATCATTTAAAATGAATGGCTCAGGTGTGGGAATCTCCCTCACATTCCTTGCAATGAAGACTGATGCATAGAATTCATTTAGCATTTCCACCACAGTCTTGTCTTTTCTGAGTGCTCCTTTAGATCTGGATTGACCAGAGGCCACACTGATTGTTTTGAAAGCTTCATGCCAAACAATATATTAAATTTGAAACATTGCAATACATTCTGAAGTCCTTTCAAAATATAAAGGGAACTAAATGGACAAATTCATGCACCAAAGCTTTTTTTCTACAAAGTTCCCATTATTCAACAAGTCTTAATTTGGAAAATAGATGGCTATTATTTTGGAAAAATTTTCACATACTTTTATAGCGAACATAATACTCATCACACTCAAATAGCAGGGTCTAAATTATAGGGATACTATTCATGTACACTTTGTCTTCAGAAATGCAAGTTTACATTTAAAATTACAAATGAAAGTGACTGAGGAAAACAAAGAACTCTGAGATAAAAAAGCAATTATTCTATTTCAGATTCTTTGTATGGCAAAAGACAAAAAGAAGATAATGTTATTTCTAGTCTGAGCACTCAAATTAAAATGCCATCTACCTGTGTTTCATTTGAGGCCATATGACATTATAGGGTGCAAATACAGTTAGAGCTAATCAAGCACACCAATTATCTAATGTATCTGACAGCTCTCTAAGATATTAGAAGTGGTTCACTTCATCCATTAGTGGGAACATCATAAGGGTGCAAATGTCTTTTAATACTCTACTTCCATAAATAGGCCATCTGTTATCCATTAGATCAATATGAATAAGAGCTGAAATAAGGCCAGGATCTTTTTCATTTGTTAACTGGAACATCCTTTAATATTACTGGAATTATTTATTTAGTCAGTTCACCTTCAGCAACTCAGAGTATATGCCATGTTTATATGGTATATCCCATTTCCTGGAATAGTTTTACCCTATAATGTACTCAGTGCTGCACTGTACCCAACCCTCATTCACATGTAACCAAGAAGATGTACATGTGGCTGGGCAGGCAGATAGAACTTATGTGCTTGTTAAACAGCAGTGGGAGTCTTAATAGCTAATTATATTTTTCATGTGCAAACTGTAATACATTATAGAGCTGAGATGACGATGATGATGATGATGATAAAGATGAGAAAATCATTATTAAGGTCTTTCTTGAGACAACTGTACTGTGGCAATTTATTTAGTCAAATGTATTTTGTACCTTATCTTTTGGAGAGAATGACAATCAGTGAAATTTGACATTATGAGGAAGTAACTCTAAGTCAAATATTAATAGATTGGTAACACAGTACATATGTGGCTAAGCATTTCCCATAGAAGTTATGAAGAGAATTAAATGCAAATAAGGAATCAAAGCCTGCAGACCTCATGTAGACAGCTTCCCTTTAGTTTCAATAGGAGATTAACGAATGTATAGATCAAGTTTGGACCTGTTGTGAATGCAATATTTTAAATATACAAGCTTCAGGAAATTTGGTGTTCCAACAGCAAGTGGAACTTGCTCTCTGCCTTCTGCCTTCACCTCCCCCACTGCAACTTGAGACCATTGCTTCTTGTTCTGTCATCTGCCACCACTGAGAACAGCCTAGATCCATCCTCTTTAGAACCCCCCTCAGGTAGCTGAAGGCTGCTATCAAATCCCCCATCACTCTTCTCTTCTGTAGACTTAATAACCCCAGTTCCCTCAGCGTCTCCTCAGAAGTCATGTGCCCCAACCTCCAATCTGTTTTGTTGCCTTTCGGTGTACTCTCAAATTTGTTCACATCCTTTCGGTAGTGGGGGACCCAAAATTTGATGCAGTACTCCAGATGTGGCCTGACCAGTGCTGAATAGAGGGGAATAATCACTTTCCTCGATGTGCTGGCAATACTCCTACTAATGCAGCCCAATATGCCATTAGCTTTCTTGGCAACAAGGGCACACTGTTGACTCATATCCAGCTTCTCTTCTGCTGTAATCTCCAGGTCCTTTTATGTAGAACTACCACTTAGCCAGTCAGTCCCCAGCCTGTAGCAATGCATGAGATTCTTCCATCCTAAATGCAGGAATCTGAATTGCAACAATAGCACTACACCAGCAATCAGATTCATGTGGATGAATCCTTGTGCCCATGTGAAACCTTATGAACCTCAGAGGGTCTCCATCCATAAAGATTACTTTGCACAATCAGAGCCATTGAGGATAGATCAGACTTATATGCTACAATAAAAACCTATTGCTACACTTTACAGTACGTGTGGTATAGCTTTGGAATAATAAACATAGCTTAAATTGGCAAGTGAATTTCATATACTAAGGTGGTTACTACAATATAATATCATCATTAACAGATCACCTACTGGATTTTGAAATAACATCACTTCTACACTCTAATTACATTTAATTTATTTATTACTAGCCAAAATACCCGGCGTTGCTCGGGTCAGTCGGAGGTGGGGAGGGGGCAGAGAGCTGAGCGAGTACGGGGTCCGTTGGAGGGGGCAGAGAGCAAACCTGATGCCCCCACCTCACCCCCCGACCAAACCTGACACCCCCACCTCACTTACCCCTTGACCAATCCCCACTCACATTTTCACCCCCCCACACAAACCCAACACCCCCACGTCACCCCACCACCAACCCCACCACCCCCTGACCAACCCCGACACCCACACCTCACCCCTCACCCACCCAGACACCTTCCCACCCCCCCCAGACCAAACCCAACACCCCCGGCTCACCCCCCGACCAAACCCGACACCCCTATCTCACTTACCCTCTGACCAAACCCAACTCGGGTCCGTCAGAAGTGGGGAGGGGGCAGAGAGCTGAGGGATTCCGGGGTCCGTTGGAGGTGGGGAGGGGGCAGAGAGCTGAGGGATTCCGGGGTCCGTCGGAGGGGGGAGGGGGCAGAGAGCTGCACAAGTGCAGTGTCTGTTGGAGGGGGTATTATGACATCATAACTACGTCACAGAGAACAGCAGCTGCCCAGCTGATGTGATTGGCCTTTAAATAATTTCACCCCTAGGGGCGTCAGAGGTGAGATTTGAAAAAATTTTCGACTCTTACGGTCATTAGGACCCCAAGACCTCTAACTGTACCAAATTTCAAGTCTCTAGCTCAAACGGTGTGGAAGGAGTAAGCATACATACACGCATACATACACGCACGCATACATACACGCATACACCATTTGACTTTTATATATATAGATGTACTCATATTTCAAATATTTTTTTATATATGTTTACTCAGTTCAACATCCTGAACAAAAGGCGAAGTCCATTATCTCCCATACAATATCTACTCTGAAGCAAATGGGATTTACCCTCCCCTCATGTAACCAGTGCAGACTTCAGCTTGCATGTGTTTCCTGACCTCAGCATCACAATGTAGAGTACTTTATGTAAAAGAGCTTGTTAATTTAAATTAGCTCCCCTTCATACATTTCTAGAAACAAAATCATTTTGTTCATTACTCTTGTGGCAAAAGGGAATTAAAGAGCAGGTTTATGTTTTGCTCCTTCTTTCCAACGTTACGTTAAAAAGGAAATTCCATTCCTTAAGGAACACTGGTGAGCCATGCATGCAGAATGTCCATGAATTAAGGTCACCCTGTGCATTTTGGGGTCTCAATATTTTCTGCAGAATTTAAGGTTTTATTTTAAAAAATTAAACCAAGGGCATAATCCTGGAACACTCACTTACATGCATGCTTCCATTGAAGTTAATGAGATTATTTATGTGAGGAAGGTCTGCAAGGTCCTACAGTCAATATTGTCAAATTTGGCTGCTTCCTCTTAGACAACTAAATCCATGTCTAGTATCTAAATAAATGTGGCCTACTGAAAGCTTCAAGTTCTCAGTAGCACTCGTGAAATTCAAACCACTATCTTAGGTTTCTAAATTTCAATTTAGTTGTGTAATGTCAGATATTCAACTTTGAAAATTTTGCAAGCTGCGTATGGGCCAGGGCAGAAGTCGCATTTTAGTAGAAGATCCTCCCTTGCTTCCCCAGTCACCCTCAGTAGCGAGATATCTTCCAGGACAAACTCCTGTGGAAAATGTTAGGACAGTGTTCAGTGTAGGTGCCCCTGGCAGCTGTTGGCTCTCCCCAAGGCACAGAAACCCAGAGTACAGTCAGAGTCCATGAAACAGTCAGTCCCCCTTCACCCTGTGTTTACTCACCATTTTGGGGCTCCCATTGGTTATGTGCACTCTCTTTGGGATGGGCAAATTATGCTATTGTGTAGACTGTGCTTGCGTGGGAATCATTGCTCTGTCTGGTGTGAACAATGCTGTCTCTGCTAAGTGTTGCATTTTTCCTTTATGGATGCAACCTGGAGATCTCAACTGTCCATCTTATCAATGGCTGAGAGACTGCAAAGACTCAAGAAGAGGATGCCTAAAAGCAAAGATGACATGCTGCATGAAGTAATGCAGCAGTCTCTAAATGAGAATCGAAAGGCACAGGAGTGGAGGGAGAGTGAAAGGAGGATCCACCAGAAGAATGAGGATTGACGGCAACAAAACGCTGTGCTCAGCCAGCAAAGCATGGATCGGCTGATTAGCATAATGGAGCGCCAAGTGGACTCTATCCAGGTGCTCATTGCCATGCCGGTGCAGCACTACCATGCTCACCCCCTCTGCAGCCCTTGTCCCCAAACTCTTTCCCTTCTGCCCCCATGTCACCTACATTCCCCTTTCCCCAACATCTGGGTTCTTACCACCCTCAGCTACCTCCAACACCTGTAGTTTCACCACCCCACCATAAAAACTAGGACCCTTGTCCACTACACTCAACCCCCATCACCATGCCCCATAGCCACCCAGAAGTCCAGCACGCAGTGCACAGCATTCCAGACAGGATTCCAGAGGATAGTAGCAGGACATACGCAAGACTCTGAGTGAACCGTTCTCCCCCACACATCCTACTGCCCTTTCTGTATCCCAATCAGTTGTGTATTTTTTCACTAAATGAATTTTCTTTTCAATAAATGGATGCATTGGCTTTGAAAACATACTTTATTAGTGCCTAAAGTGAAGGATACCTTAGCCCAGGAAAACAACAGGCACTGCAAGTCAGTGTAGCAAACACAGATTCCTACTATCATTGGAACCACTGCACTTCACTCATGTGCAGTGCACCAGACATTACTGGTGGCTTTAAGCCTCAAATTGCTCCCTCCAGGCATCCCCAATCCTTGCAGTCCCATGTTGGACCCCTCTAATAGCCCTGCTCTCTGGCTGTGCAAAATCAGCCAGCAGGTGTTGAACCTCCAAGTTCCATGCCTGAGTGAAGTTTTCACCCCTCCCTTCACAAATATTATGGAGGGTACAGCTTGCAGATATAACCGCAGAGATGCTGTCTTCGGCCAAGTCCAGCTTCCCATACAGAAAGTGCCCTTTAAACGTCCAAAAGCACACTCTCACACTACCCATAATGCTGCCCATAATGCACCATTCCCAATGCTGCTTCAAATGTCGCAAATGTGGCCACGCAAATGCGCTTGCAGTTGTCAGTGTGGACAGACTGCAGCGCTTTTCCGAATGCGCTCTCCAAAGTCTGGTTTTATCCAAGGCGCTCCACATTTGCAAGTGTATCCAAGACCTATGTTAATTACTTGAATTAGCTGTCAAGCACTTGTAATGAGACCCTAAGTGCCAACAGGCAGGGGATGACCTTTGAGAGTCGGACTCAAGGCCATTGTCCTCTTCTCATTGGCATCACTCTTGCAGATCCACTTTTAACGTGACATATGTCAGGAACCACTCAAGCAGGGCCGCTCTGGATATGAAAGCGGGAAGCCTGAAGGTCGGGCATTTTCAGACAATGCATACCCTCTCTGGTCTGAAATAGCCCCAATCTGATGACCTTCAGGGCATGCTACAAGACATATCTTTAAGAGGGCTGCTGAACTGGCAAACATCAGCTAGCGGTGATATATAGGGAAAATAGTGAATGTTTTATTTGCATAACTTTTGTGCTGGAGGGTTACTGAATATTATCAAACATTATGGATCACTTTTAATTGATTCACTGTCTTTTTCAGTAATTGTCAGGGGCACCTAGAATGTCAGACAGGTGCTATTGGTCATTTTATAAATGTAAATTACAACACAAGAAACTAATTGGTAGATTATGGCTGATTATTGATTTGTAGAGATTCTCACACATGCAAAAATTCAATGTCAATACATTATTCTTCCTAATCTGACTAATTAACACCTTGACTACTTTAATTTATATAGTATGCCCCCTTTTCTTCCTCTTTTTTCTATCTTTTGATCCTGCAAACACTTCTATAATTGCTTAACTTTACTCATGTGAGGGGACTGTTCACATGAGTAAAGCTAAGCATACATGTTTCCAGGATTGGGGCTTTGGTTGTAAACTCTTCACAGCAGGGGTCATGCATGTTTTATTTTTGTACAGTGCCTGGTACAATGAGGGAGCCACCAGAAAGAAATAATAAATAAGATAATAATAAAGGTTCTGAGGTTTCAAAACTGTCCCAGTAAAACTCTAATCTTATTCCATGAAAGGATTGCAAAACCTGCCTTATAGCAACACGCTCAAGATCAATCTATTTATCTCTACAATTTATCTCTACTATTGATCACAGTTTGTAAGTACCTATAAGGGACACAAATATTTGATAATGGGCTCTCCAATCTAGCAGAGAAAGGTATGGCAAGGTCCAGCTGGCAGACGAAGCTAGACAAATTCAGACTGGAAAAAAGGTAAAAAAAATTAACTGAGAATAATTAACCATTGGAACAATTTACCAGCGATTGTGGTGGATTCTCCATCACTGGCTATTTTAAATGTAGAGTCGATGTTTTTCATCCAGGGGGAGGAGAGTTGCACAGTGGCAACAGCATTTTCCAGAACGTTTTTCTTTACATTAGCTACAAACTGAGCAGCTGAACCACGTGTGGCATTTTTCGCAGGTTCAAATTTTTTTTCTCTGTCCTTTTTTGTGTAGTTTTGTCAAATCCAACACTGTATGTGCTCCACTCCTTTGAAATCTGAGAAACTCCCTGTCTCATTCTTGCTCCTACATGTCCACTTCTTGGCAAATCTAGCAACCAAGATTTCCTCCAGCCAAAAAAAACCAACAACCCCAAAACAAAAAAACAACAGCAAAAAAAACAAGCCCTGGATAAGCCTTTTAAAAGTAGCTGACCTGCTTTTCACTCCCGCAAGAAGAAAATTCTGCTTTTAGAAGTAATAAAGGTTCACATGTAGCTAAATGTAAACCCAATTTCCTATATCTTTCTTCTGATGATTAGTCAGGATGCAAACAAGAGGCAAGATTGGAAAATGGTGAAGACAGTGAGGCAGCACACAAAGCAACCTTTGAATGTTGCTTTGTTTTTTTGTTTTTTTTTTGCAAGAAACAGAAAAATACGACAAATCTCTGTGTGCTTTTTTATCATATAACATTTCCGTTACCCACAGAAACTAAAGATCAGTTGCTCATGGCTGTGGGTAAGAGATGGTGGCTGGTTGTGTGCCTGATTATGCCAGGTGGGTAGAGTGAGTGTGTATGTGTGTGTGGGCATTGTGGATTAATGTTAATGGGGCTGTGAATGAATGTGGATTTGTTTGGAGATTGTGGCAGGTGGGGTGAGCTGGAGATATAATGGCAATGGGAGATAATTTGTTTGGGATCGGAGTCTGGGTGAGGGAGGTGGGTGAGCTGGTGGCTTTCGGGAGGGGCGATTGGGGTTTCTGTTATGGTGATATAGTGGGGGGCTGTCAGAGAGGGGAGACTAGATGTGTCTGCTACAAGGATGTAGTGGGTGTACGTTCCTTTCTATTCTTATCCACCTCCATCCTAGCTTCTTCCCCACTTCTCCCTTATCCATGCCTAAATACCAACACTCTTTCCCTGCCCCTCCCTCTGCTCCTTTTAAAGCCTCCCACCCACAACTTCATCTCTGTCTCCCATCTACCTACCCTTTTACTATGTCCCTTCCACTGGCTCCTGCCCCCCACTTCTTCCCTCTTTCCAACTACTGTTCCTCCTTCCCCCTTCTTCTTATCACTCTCTGGCTCAGGCAACCCCCACTCCTCATGTCCCATCCCTTCTTCCTTCACACCTCTGTCCAGTGTATGGCTTCATGAGCCCTTCAGTGAAGTCTCCCTGGTGATCCACCAATTCTTGCATAACTACAGTGTCACGGGGTCGGTCACTCACCCGGAGGCGCCCCCATCTGGTCGTCTGGGAATTAGCTCTTTTTGACCCTGGAGCGCCCTCTGCCGGCCAACGTCCGCTTCTCCACTCAGGCCCCGTGTCCCTCCTGGACCTCTGAGCCCCTTGCTGAGGGTGCTGCACCCCTGCAGTACCCCCCTGGTCTTAGGGTCTCCCCTCCCTGGGGAACCCAACACCCACTATCCCCAACTTGTCTCAGATACGGCCACTGCCAGTCACCACTGCCTCAGTCTCTCTGAGGCTGACTGCAGTCTCACGGCTGCTCATCCCCGGCAAGAAGGGGTTGGCCTGCTGCTCTTATCAGCCCAGGGGCCGCCCCCTTGCAACCCCCAGTACCCCGTGGGTCGGGCCTTCCCTAGGCTCAGCAAGCTGGGGCCCTCTCACTAGAGCTTAGGCTCCCTGGCTCCCAGCCGCCTCACCCACGCCCTGTCCCAGTCCGGGTACTTTGCAGCCAGGCCTTGCCTCCTGCTGCCTACAGAGTAGACTGACCCCTTGCCCTATCTCCCTCTGACTACCGAGGAGACTGGCCCCCTTGCAATCCCCAGTACCCCGTGGGTCGGGCCTTCCCTAGGCTCAGCAAGCTGGGGCTTGTCTCCCTCTGAATGCAGAGGAGACTGCTTCCAGAGGAGACTGCTTCTTCTCTGTCTCCCAGCCCTTATATCCTGGCTGGAAGTGTTTGGGGCGTGGCCACACAGCTGAGCCTAGCTCCCAATCAGTGTGGGAGCTTGCAGGCTCGCAGCCACAGTCCCTTCTCTGTCTGCTTTAAACCCCTTTTGGGGCTTTTCCAAGCCCCTTCCGGTAGGGGGCGGTTGATCAGCCCGCCACACACAGAAAATCAGTCCTTTCTGTGGCAAGGTAGGCTCATGACAATATAGGAATATGCGTGCCATCTATCACCCCCCAGCAGTTCTGGAACCCCATTGCTGCAAATCCATTCACTGCCTTTTGCATATTGCTGAGAGTCTCTGTCCTGCACAGCAGGAGATGATTAATGGCCCTTCACACTTGCATAACAACTGCTTCCAGTGGGGATTTTCCAATTCCAGAATGATTTTCCACTGACCAGTAGCAATCAGACATTTCAAGCTTCCACACTGTGATTACCATTTACTGTCAGTGCAGCTCTCATTCTGATATTCATACACTGGAGGGCCAGGGCCAGGGCCAGCTTGTCACACAGATCTGGGTATGTGGCCTTTCACATCCAAACATTCTGCAGCAACCGCTCATCATCCCAATCCTGCATTACAATGCAATCCCATAAATCAGTGCTCATTTCTCAGCCTCAGAATTAGTGGTCCACCTTTGGCAGTGGTTCTGTGAATGCCATCAGCAACCTTGAATTGGTTTTCTCTATTGCCCACAACAATCTGGCCTCAAAGAAATCAACATGCCCTACATTGTAATGATTCTTACTGTGGCTCTGAAATACTGGAGGATCATTTGCAACATTCATAACAGTATAGAGCCGTGTGGGGCCCCTGCTTCTGTCAGACATGGCGGAGAGTGAAAAGTGCCATGCAGGTTTGCAGGGGGGGGGGGGGGTTAAGCACAAAAATTATAGATGTGTTTGGCATTATGGGATAGAGAAAGTTGCATGGATGTGAACTTGACCCCTTGCTCCCAGTCACTTCTGTGGAACTTCTTTCTGCCCCTCCATATATCGTGAAAATTTCCCGAAATTCAATGTGGTAGACAGTAGCAAAGACACACCAGGATACCTACCCATGGTGCACTGAACTGGGCATTGACACAAACAATCCTGTCGGGTACTTTCAATATCAACACAAGTAGTCAAGTATGCGCACACACACACACAAGCAATATACTGACTGATTCAACAATATAAGTTGTGTCAACCAACATTTGAACTGTAGTCTTGGCCTAAGCCAGCTGTGCCCTACTTCTATTTGCTGCCTGAGTCTCAGTACTGAGTACACAAAATAGACAGTCTCCCAGTGCTGTCAGGAACCACAGAAGACCAAGATTGGCAATTTTAGGGAGTGTCTTGCAACCCAGGGCTGGAGCATGCTCAGTTGCTCTATAGTATGGGGTATGTGCAGTGCAGTAACAGATAGAATTATAGACATGTAGGGCTGGAAGAGACCTCAAAAAGTCATCCAGTCCAGCCATCCATGCTAACGCTGGATCAATTATAGCTTTACTACCCCTGACAGGTGTTTGTCTAACCTGTTCTTAACACCCTCCAGTGAGAGGGATTCCACAACCTCCCTTGGAAACCTATTCCAGAGTTTAACTACTCTCATAATTAGAAAGTTTTTCCTAATATCTAACCTAAATCTCCATTGCTGAACATTAAGCCCATTACTTCTTGTCCTGCCTTCACTGACCTGGAGAACAATTTATCACAATCCTCTTTATAACATCCCTTAACATATTTGAGGACTGTTATCAGCTTTTCTCAAGACTAAACATGCCCAGGGATATTTTTTTTAACCTTTTCTTATAGATCATGGTTTCTTAGATCGTCTGTCATTTTTTGTTTCTCTCCTCTGGACTCTCTCTAATTTTTCCACATCTTTCCTGAAATGTGGCACCCATAACTGGGCACGATGCTCCAGATGAGGCCTCATAAGTGCTAAGAAGAGTGGGACATTTACATCCTGTGTCTTCCATATACCACTTCTGTTAATATACCCCGAACAATATTAGCTTTTTTCACAATTGTATCACATTGTTCAAATATATTCAGTTTGTGATCCACTATAACCCTGGAGATGTGTTCGCTGTTGCCCGGGGCACCTCCCGCTGGGTTTGTGGGGGAATTAGCGTCTGCCCAGCGTCGGGAGCGCCCCCTACCGGGCAATCTCCACGTCTTCCCGGGTCCCAGTCGGGGTTACGTCACCCCGACCAGACACCCAGCCTTCCTCGGTTGGTTTCAGCCTGGGTTTTCGTCTTGTCTCAGTAGCCAGCCGCTATACGGTCTTTCTGGGCTGGGTTTAGTCTGGGGTTCTCCTGTCCCAGCCGCCAGCAATCACACAGTCTCTTTCTAGGCTGGGCTCAGTCTGGGTTGGTCCTATCCCAGCAGCCAGCTATTACACCGTCTTCCTAGGCTGGGCTTAGTCTGGGTTTGTCCTGTCCCAGCCGCCAGTAATTACACAGTCTTTCTAGGCTGGGCTTAGCCTGGGTTTGTTCGGTCCCAGCAGCCAGCAATTACACAGTCTTTCTAGGCTGGGCTTAGTCTGGGTTTGTTCGGTCCCAGCAGCCAGCAATTACACAGTCTCTCTCCCTAGGCTGGGCTTGGTCTGGGTTGGTCCAGTCCCAGCCGCCAGCAATTGCACAGTCTTTCTAGGCTGGGCTTAGTCTGGGTTTGTTCGGTCCCAGCAGCCAGCAATTACACAGTCTCTCTCTCTAGGCTGGGCTTGGTCTGGGTTGGTCCGGTCCCAGCCGCCAGCAATTGCACAGTCTTTCTAGGCTGGGCTTAGACTGGGTTTGTTCGGTCCCAGCAGCCAGCAATTGCACAGTCTTTCTAGGCTGGGCTTAGTCTGGGTTGGTCCTATCCCAGCAGCCAGCAATGGTACGGTCGGGGCTCGTTTCTGGCCGGGGGTCGTGGCTCCGGCAACAGCGATAACAAGCCCCCTTTCACTCACCCCTCCGGCGGCTGTCCTCAGGGTTCCTGACCCTCGGGGGCCCAGTCCATTCCCAGCTCCTCCGGGTAGGTGGCTGCTGGAACTCCTGGCCAGTCATCCGGGGCCCTGGGGTCTGTTGCAGCAGGTCCTGTTAGGTCGCTTCCAGCGGCCTCGGGGTCTACGACCATCGGGGTCGGGGTCCCTGCGTCCCCCGCTGCGGAAGGTTCGGTCTCCGGGGTTCCGGGGTCGTCGCCCCCGGTCTCCCGGTAGGCGGTGGCTGGGGCGCTTGGCCCCTCGAGCCCGTTCCCAGCTTCGGCTCCCCTGCCCTGGCCTGTATCGCTCCAGGGGGGCCGCCAGTCCTCCAGGGGAGAGCCCTCCTTCCGCCTCTCTTCCCCCCTCTGGCGACCGGCCCCGCCCTTTGTACATCCGGGTTACCGGGTGTACTTCTGGGGCGGGGGGGCGTGGTCGCGGCGGCTCCGTCGTCCGGCCCCGATCGTCGGCGGGTGGGTTCTCCTTTTCGTAGGGGGCCCATCCGGGTCCGCTACAAACCCCCAGATCATTTTTCAACCATACTGTCTCCTAAGCAATTGTGCATTTGATTTTTCAAGTGTTGTACCTTTACACTTGTCTTTATTGATTTTCATCTTATTTGATTTCAGACCAATTCTCCAATTTGTCACAGTCCTTTTGAATTCTAATCTTGTCCTCCAACCTGCTTGCAACCTCTCTGAGGTTGGAGTCATCTACAAATTTTGTAAGTATATTCTCCACTCCATTGTCCAACTCTTAAATGAAAATATTGACTAGTACCAGACCCAGGACTGATCACTACAGGACCCAATTACATACATCTCGGAGTCTAACATTGAATTATGCATAACTACTCTTTGAGTATGGTCTTTATGCACCCACCTCATAGTCATACCATCTATGCCACATTTCTCTAGTTTACTTATGAGAATACCATGTGAGAATGTGCCTTACTAAAATCAAACTGTATTGTGTCTACTGCTTCATCCCTTATCCACTAGGCCAGTCAGTAATCAAGTAAAAGAAGGAAATAGGAACTATGCAGGGCTGGAGCATGCTCAGTGCAAATTGAATGTTTGAAGAATTTAGCAACCAAACTCTGAGAAGTATCTACTGAACATGTGTGTACTGAGATTTTTCAAAGTCTCATAATTGGGCCAAATTTCAGCATTTTTTCACAGGAATAGCAAAATGCGCCTCTTGGACATAACAGCAACTCCTTGCCAAATATCAAGTCACCGTTCCAAAGAATGGAGCCCTAGTGAAAGGGATTCTAAAAAAAATTCTTCTATTCATAACATAGGGAAAACAATGTATTTTCCTTATTCTTGAAAACAGCCGAGCCACTTATGCTGAAGCTTTCCAGAACAATTGATCCTTAGGAAGACATCTGGCATGGAAAACCTGATCATGAACCATTAAAATTTGGCAAAGTATTAAGCAACTGAAAACAGGGTCTTATCATGAAAAGTGTAGGGCAACTTTTACCAGATGCATAGCTACCTGCAGCATTTAAATTAATAAAAATTTGTAAAATTAAAATGTGTAGAGCATATACTTCAAAGGACCAGATCTTCTTCGAGATCTATTATATGTGCATATAGGGATATGCATGCAGTCTATCACACCACAGCAATCAAAAGTCTCTGAAGAAAAATCTTTAAGCAAAATCCTTAAATAGAAAAATCTTATGAAAACTCACTTCTTAGAGCATTATATCTCTGCTGCTTCTATTTTTATTTTCAAAGTTCGAAAGACAATTATAGTCTGTCTGACAAATATATTACTGATGCTTGAATTCCAAACATCTTTATTTAGGTAGTTGTAAAAATCTCTTCAATTCCTAATCATATCTTTGATATTTGTTTTGTGCAGTTTTGCATCACAAATTTCTCAGAGTAGCAGATTTCCTGTAAATTAACTCACTTGATTTTTCGAGTATCAAAGTTTTTAGGCCTGAGAACACAGCGACACTTTAGCCTGGTTAACACTGGGGAAATTCCACCTCAAATTCTAATTGGTTTTAAAAAAATATTTGGAAAAAAACTATTTCAAACCATTTGGAGCCATAGTGTAGATCAAACTCTGGCAGTCTACATCAATTTTACTGTATCATATTCTCTTCAGACACACACAACTTCTGGCCCTTTCAATTAAGAAATTGTTACCCTAGGTAAAGGCCAGCAAATCAATATTAACTCACTTCCATGAGTATAACAGTTATTTTCAGAGGCGGGCTTGAGAAACTTTGAATTCCACAAGCAGAGGATTACGGTTATAAACATTCTTCAGTAGCCTGTCTATGTCTGAGTACCACCAATGCTGCCTATCTAAAATTTTAGACCTGGACGGTTTTCATGAGGTTCTCTGAAATCTTAATTACAATATTTTGGAACAACAATTCTTATACACAACATGTCATCTTTTAGCTAGCGAAAATGTATATTTCCTGAAAAAAAAAGCCTCCTCTTCTGAAGAGTTTCATAGTTGTTTGGCCATCTAGTAAATGTAAACTTGAGATAATCTTCATGAGACCTGGCAGAGTTATTTGAATGTCACAGGTAATTAAGTGGTTTCTTGTATCCAGGATAAGGTTTCTTCAATATACATTGTGGTCTCCCTTAAGGGCAACCTAAAAAAAGTCCGTCAGCATTAGCATTTTGGGCTGAAGAGAAAATTTGATATCATACTAAAGAATCTGTAAAATTGACCATTTCTGGAACTTATAGGCAGTAATTTTTTGTCATTCATCTCTAGAGTAGAAAGAAGAGGTTGAGACATGTTACTGGTGTATTTTTTGACAGTATAAGTGTTTGTGAAATTTCCACACTTCAGAAATGATAACTAAAGTGTTCCTCTCAAATCATCAACACTTTTGCTCAACTGGCATTAAGGGTCTTGACCTGCAAGAAATGGGATGACATATCAGTATGATAAATAATTGCTCCCAATTTAAAAAGGGAAACATGAACAACAAAAGTTTATTTATTGGATTTTTCAGGGTTATAGCGTACCAAGACATCAATGGGTATTAAAACTTTTAATTTTCTGAAAACCATTGAAGCATTGCCTTGCTCAAACAAATAGCTTTACTGGGTACCATCTTTTGGGGACTTTACCATTGAGGATATATCAGAAATGTATTCTTATCCCTGAGCAGTTAGACAAAAATTTGGAGCCCTGTTGGTTGTTTCCATTAGGAGGAGAAATGAATGATAAATAGGTTTTCATCAAAAATACCTGATCCTGTGTACAAAAATATATACAAGTGTTTAGACTCCTTTCAGTGATCTTACATGCAAGTCCAAATCCAGCTGAGTGCCTATAAATTGGTCCATTGTCAATTTATCCTGGAACTCTTCATTGATATCTAGGTATGCCAGGAATAAAAGTCTCCAGTAATATTTTTCCAATATAGGTGGGACCTCTTCTTTCCCTTTCCTTCCTATGTCTGAGTGTGCCCTGGTCAGTTCAGACCGGTGTTTGAGCCAAACAGAATTTCAAAGGCTTGTACCCTATCTGGATAACTCAGTCTCTTTTCAGGGAGTTAGTTCTGCAAGACCATCAGACCTGGGCTCATCACACTGATTGGTGGAAACCCCCCTTTCTGACCATTTCCTAACCATTCATTTGGGCTACTATGTTGAGCTGATCCAAATGTACCACTTGTCTCAACCTCTTCTTCCTTAAAGTTAGTGGGCTTTTACATTATTTCACCTCAGAAATCTCACCACTCCCCTCTGTGCTTCTGTGAGTTATAAAAAGGGTAGAAAACTGTTTAGTTTTACCCAAGTTCTAACCCAGTGGCTCTTTTAGACACATGTTGTTAAAAACCAGAAGGGACCATTGTGATAATCTAATACTTCCTGCACATCACAGACCACAGAAACTCACCCACCCACTCCTGTAGTAGACTCACCTTGCGGCGCCTCCCACTGGTTGTCCGGGAATTAGCTCTGTCCAGCGTCCTGAGCGGCCTCTGCAGGCTGATGTCCCACTTGCTGCTGGCCCCATGTCCCTCCCGGATTCCAGTGCCCCCTTAGTGATGGTGCTGCACCCCTGAAGTACCCCCACAGTCTCAGGGTCTCCCCTCCCTGGGGAACCCCCACCCTCTATCCCCACCTTGCCTCAGTCTAGGCAACTGCCAGTCACCACTTGCCCCCGTTCACTGGGGCAGACTGCAGTATCGTTGCCATTCATCACTGGCAAGGAGGGTTTGGCCTGCTGTCTCTGCCTCTGTAGCCATGGGCTGCCCCCTGCAACCCCAGTACCCTTTGTTGGGACTTCACCTAGGCCCTGCAGCCTGCGGGTCTCTAGGCTGGAGCTTCCCCAACTCCTCTAGCCTTGCCCCAGCCCTGCTTCCCTCTAGGTACCTTGTCAAGCTCCCAGCAGCCGGGCCGTCTACCTCTGCATACAGAGGAGACTGTTTGTTTGTTTGTTTGTTTGTTTTCTCTGGCTCTCTCTCTCGCGCTCTCTCTGCAGCAAACTCTGGGCCTTTTTATCAGGACCAGCTGGGCCCTAATTGACTCAGCCACAATGTGGCTGCTCTGCCCTCAGCTGCCTTCTGCTGGGCTGCCTTTCTTTAGCTACAGCCCTTTGCAGGGCTGTTTTAACTCCTTGTTGCCTGGAGTGGGGCAGCCACCCCACTACAGAGTCTCTGCCAGTCTTCCTTGTGGGGAAATTCCTTCCCAATTCCAAATATGGTGATCAGTTAGACCCTGAACATGTCAGTGAGACCCATCAGCCAGAAACCCGGAAAAGGATTCACCCTAGTAACTCAGAGCCCTCACCATCTTGTGTCCCTTCTCTAGCCATTGGATATATTTGCTGCTAGCAGTCGCAGTTGAGCCACATGCCATTGTAGGCAATCTCATCAAACCATTCCCCTCCATACACTTACCAAGCCCAGTCTTGAAAGTGGTTAGGTATTTTTGCCATGACTGCTCCCTTGGAAGGCGATTCTAGAACTTCATTCAACTGATAGAAACCTTCATCTAATTGCAAGCCTAAACTTGTTGATGGCCAGTTTATATCCATTTGTTCTTGTTCCAACATTGGTTCTTAACTGAAATAACTCCTCTCCCTCCCTGGTGTTTACCCCTCTGATGTATTTGTAGAGAGCAATCATATTTCCCCTCAGCCTTCATTTGGTTAGGCTAAACAAGCCAAGCTCATCGTAAGGTAGATTCTTGGACAAGATTTTATTGCCCAAATAGACAATTCACTATTCTTTTCTGGATCCTTTTCTTCATAATCTTTTGCTCTCATTTGTAGTCCCAAGTTGTTTTCATTTCTATTTCTGTTTCTTATTTTGATTTTTTATGAACCTTTTCTTCCTTATACAAATTATTTTTCATAGATTCATGGATTTTAAGTTCAGAAGAGTTCATTATGATTATCTAGTCTGACCTTCTACATAATATAGGCCATAGAATTTCACTAAGTGATTCCTGCATCAAGCCCAAAACTTCTGTTTGAACTAAAGCAAGCCTTCGGAAAGACATCCAATCTTGATTTAAGACTGCAAATAATGGAGAAACCACCACAACACTTTGCAAATTGTTTCAATGATTAGTTACCAGCACTGCTAAGCACATTGCACTTTATTTCCAATCTGAATTTGTCTAGCTTCAGCTTCCAGGCATTGGATGTTATTATGCCTTTGTCTTCAAAAGTAATGAGCCTTCTACATTCATAGATCTTCTCCATACTTTATAGACTATGATAAAATTGGGTCAACCATCTCTTGGATTAACTCTATAGATTGATCTTATTTACTGTATTCCTGTAAAGCAGGTTTCCTAGACTGTACATCATTCTTGTAGCTCTTTTCTGATCCCTTTCCAATTTGACATTTTTGTGTAATTTGTTCCTGTGCACCCAGCTAAAGCATCCATTCTGGTGAATTAGGGCCCGTACATTTTAACTCAGTTGTTTTTTTGCTGAAAGCTGTGTCCACTTTTTTTTTCAATATAAATTGTGCTTATTCAATTAGCTATCCTTGTGTTTCATAGGAATTTAAGATACACATGAATTGGTTCCATAAAAATTGCCCCAATTGGCAAAACTCTTCTTACTTCTACTAACATTTTACTACAGATTTGCTTTCTTTTTGCTATTTCAGATTAAATGTAAACCATTCTGCAATTGGAAGTGGATTTGAAGTAATTTGCTCTGCAATTAGTGCACACATTTCTTCATTAATTTGATAGTCTTGGAAGATCTGAGATACTAATGTTTCAATCAAACTGTTTTCTTTTCACATTCATTCAAAGTAATGGGTTTTTCACAATTTAGCTCCTTGTATATAATTTGCTTCCAAGAACTCTCATAGCTTTTCGATATTGCATTCTACTATACTATCCTTCTTTATAATCTTCTGTTTTCTCATATGCTGTCATTTTCACTTGTGAAAAGCCTCGAACAATATTTCACTGTTTTTCCTCTTTCCGCTGCACAGTAACATTTCAGTCAAACTATTTTATTAATTATTGCTTTCCAGGGGAAAAAATATCAGTCACTTGCTGACTCCTGAACTCAAACAAGCTGTGTAATATAATATTATGCAGAAAGCAGACTGGATTTTAAATTGCAAGTGTAGTACCAAAATATCTCTAATCTATCTCAAGGTTTACGGTCTCCCCAATGATGAATGCCTTGTTATTTGACATTGGGTAAGTCAAATAATTTCAATTTCCCCATAATAGTATTTAACTTCCTTTGTAAAGCACTTTAAGACCCATAAATGAAAAGTTTAATAGGAACTGAACATTATTAATTATTATTATTATTAGAGATAGTCACAAATCAGGATTTCCATCTCACAGGAAATTGCAATATTTAAAAATGTATTTTCATTACAAATTGGAACAAAAATCAGAATGTTCACAAAATGGAAAGTTTTGAAAATGTTAAATTTGGAAATATCTGTGGTTTTTTTCTGTTAATCTTTTAATCATTAATCTGAAGCTACTACATTGCCTCATGAGTTATAGTTTAAGTGCCTCATGTCCCCAATCTCCTCCATAGGCTAGCTTCCTGCTGGACTAGATCTGCCATGGACTCTGTGGTCACATGACTCCCAAGATATCACACAACCATTCAACTAGAGTGGTCCAGATGCATAGAATAAAGTGAGGGGAAAATTATTATTTTTATTTTGCAGAAATTGCATTTTCAGTCAAAACACATCTTAAGGGAAAATTCTCAATCAGCTCTAATTTTGAAATTTTATATTTTGCACAGGTTTCTATAAATCCTGCATGACAGAGTGGGGTGTGAGTATATCAGATGATGAATTTCAACTTGTACTATATCTAGAAATATGAATGCCATGATTGCACAAGCATTCCAGAGAGCGGCCCTATCTGGGAAAGGTGTTTGACACCTCATTGAAGGACTATGAGAACCATCAAGACTACAATCTGGAGCCATCCACATTGACTGTCTCTACTACTGGCCAACCCACAGGAAAATTATCTTTTTTCTACACAAGGAAGGGAAGAATAACGGATGTGTTGGAGCTTTTCAGTGTGATCACATGGCAAAGAGAAGGAGGCTCTGCTGGAGAGTGGTGTTCTGCTCTGTGCAGGGGGCTGACGATGCCATAAAAAGGACTTGCAGAAAAGACAAGTCAGGGGAGACTCTGATCAGCCTGAAGCACTGACAAAATGTCAACTTGCAGGAAGGGTGAGCTCAGACCAAGGAAGGTGCAACTTGGCTGTTCATTGTAAGATCTGTAACTCTTGAGTGCTTTAAGAGTAAAGTTATTGTGGTTAAGAAACTCCTTTGCTAAACCTGTGTTCCTTGCTTTTCTTTATCTTGTCCCTGATGGGTTTAAATTAGAAACCCATAGTGCCCACACAGCTTTGGTGGAATGTAGAGGCAGTGCATGTAAGCAACTAGGCAGGCTCAGGAGGTTGCAGCCACTGTAAAAGTACACAATAATTGAGTTTACAAAAAAAATATGAAAACAAACACCTGCTACATAGGTTCTCCAGTGTTAATGAGAGTTACAGCTGGTTAAAATATGACTATTCATTAAAAACAGACAACCCAGATAACTTAGAAGTCAAAAATAAAATAGATGTGAACAAAATTTCTTTATCATATTAAACAGAATGGTTTATGATAAATTTGACCTACGCTTCAAAGGGGCCTCACAACCTGAACTTTACATTTTCCTTGCAATCAGTTATGACTGCAATAAATGGCATATCCAAAGAATTGTGGGGAGGGGAGGGGAGGAATCATAACATTTAAAGTTGGAAGTTTAGAGGCCTCACGCTGCTCCTACTGTAGTCCATAGAACTCTCATAGACTTACAATGTGAGCAAAGTTAGGCTAACTTCCCCATTTGTGGGTACAATCAAGTAAGCATATGTCTACATTCTTTTTTTAATCAAACATAATTTATTACAGGTGCAAAATTAGAAAACATTTTAAAATTGTGACTTGTATCTATAATTGAATCAGTTAGACATATAAGGAAAGGAATATTTAAATAGGACAGTTATAGTCAGAAAATTGAGTCTGCACATAAGCTGAGGCTACAAAATTGAGATTCAGACCCAGGACTGGATTTCAGTTACCCACAAACACTTGAGAACTCACATCTGGTGTTTTGGTTCATTTCCCTCTTTTCTACAAAAAAAATCTACAGGAAATTAATAGACAGGAAGAAGATCCTGAATTTCAGTAGGCTTTCTTGCAAAGTCAATGCAAAAAAAAATAATCTAGCAATACTGCATACTATGAAGAATAAGAAAAAATAAGAGATATCAGAACATTTTAAAACACTCCCATTCACTTCTGGGGAACTCTGTTCTCTTTTGATTTATGATATACATGAAATGAGTTTGGTTGTGATCTTCATCTAGTCCCTAAATGGTATGTATCCACATCCCAAAACCTCTAAGTAATTTTATATGATTGGCAATCTTTGCTCAAGAGAAGTCCAGGATAGAAAGAGCTGTTGCAGGTCAGAACTGAAGTGCACTTGCAGAACTCAACAGGGAAAGCTCATACAATGCTTGTTCATACTTCGTATGAGTCTAATCAGCACCATCAGTCACTCATCTTCAGAAGTACATAAATTCACCTTAAAAATTAATGGGGCTAATTCAATACTGTGTTACTCCAGTTGTACACCAGAAGAACACCACTGATTTTACTATAAAACTGGACTAACACATTGGTGAATCAGGCCCAATATTTAAACATTAGATATATGTCAGATCTCCACCAAATCTCATGAATTCTTAAAAATAATGTATGGTGGATATTGTTATGATAGGTGTCTTTATATCCTGATACCCTTTATGTCTTATGTTTCTACAATGCCTTGTTCGGTGTGGCTCTGGCTCCTAGGTGCTATTATAATACAAAAATAATGTTAATGGTAGTAACATGGAAGTACTTGTTACTATTCTGTTACCATTCATAAAAGGAGGATCAATGGCATTGCCAGGAAACCCTGCCTTAGGCAACTCTCTGAAAAGGTACTCACTTTGGTCCCTTTCTTTTTGTCTGGAGGTGGAACAATGAGAAGGCCTACCTTGCTCACGGACATGTCCAACAACAACAACAACAAAAAAGTACAGTGTCTAAATTGATTTTTTCACCTCATCTACAAAACCATGTGTAGCCTCCCTCCTGTCCATTGGCACAATACAAGGTAGTCTGCCCTGGGGCTTTTTTACACGGCTTTAGGAAACTGGGCCTGAGGCTCCTCTATGTGCTCTGCATTGTGTTAGTGTGCATTTACCTCAGACCAGACCCACTCAGATAAACTAACAGAAGTTATTTCTTTATTCTATAAAGAAACACAGAGCAGGATTATAGTCTAGCAGCCTCCTTTCTGCTTCCTCACCATGTGCTTCCAGCTTCACTCGCTGCTGAAACTTCCTGCTGGGAGGGCAGAGTGTACTTCCTGGCAGGAAACAAAAAGTTCTCCCAACATGTTACAGTTTGTATTCCACAATTTGTAATTTCCCACAGCTGCTGTTGAAGCACACTGGACCTGTTCTTACTACTGTATATTTAACCAGGGCTTAAATTCTCATTGAGTATTTCCTGGAACCAGGGCTCAGGGCTTCATCCCCATGGCATGTGCTGGGGCTCTCGTTGGTTTGAAAATATTTACTGGAGCTCTGCTCTGCACATCTCTGGTGGAATTTAAGGTCTGTTTTTAAACAAAACAAACTCCCAATCTACTTTATATGTATATGTATGTGTACGTATACACACACATACATATATATATATATATATATATAAATTTGTATTAACATTTTAATAATAGAAGATTAGAATTAAAGCCAAGTGATGAAAAGAAACAGAAAATAAATGATACCATCTGCAAAAGCACCTGAAAATGCATGATGATGAGGCAGAACAGAAATACAAAGGAATTAAATATTTAGCACTAGGGTGGTTAATGCCTTTAACATCATGGAAAATATATGAAAACATTCAAATATTTTAAAAGACTCCCTTTGACAAAGCAATAGAATATAATCACTACAACTGCCCTCCCAAGCCAGGCTAATTCGAAACGTTTCATCATAACCCAAGTCTGAAAAAAATCTTCATATAAAGCTGCCAAATTTTGTAAAGCATAACTGGATAACCTTACAGGTATGAATAACTTGCTTCAATAGGGAGTGGGCCAACAAATCTCCAGACTATTCTTTGACAGCAGGAGCTTTTTTCTCTACCATTGGTAGGAGATATAATTAGATCACATATTTCAATGTTAAATTAGGTCTTTGTGCTGTGCCAATCTTTTTTATGAAATAATCAGAACCCAAATTCTGTCAAAATCAAATAAATGCTCTTTATCTCTGCATGCTGATGCTTCCAGAAGGATTCAATCACAGATTGAATTCCATGCTAAAATACATGATATAATGTTAATTATTATGTACTGTGGAGGTAGCAACACTTAAAGGTAAGATATGCAGATATTTTCCTTCCCAAGACCCTATTTTCAGTTACTTATAATGTTACCATAGTTTATTCATTTGGACTTAAATTTTCCAGATTTCCCCCCCCCTCCCCCCCCCCCACATGATTTTTTTAGCCAAAAAAGGTTCAGACACTTCTCAAAACAAGGTTAGGGAAAATCACATTGTTTTGTCTATATTAATATATATATATATATATATATATATATATATATATATATATATATATATATATATATATATATATATATATATATATATATATATATACAGATATTTTGTTGAGAAGCTTGAGAGCCTGCAGGCTGTGGAGAAGGGTTTGAAATTTGGGAATAGGGTCACCCTTTTGCCATCCCCATGAAAACTGCCATAATTTGAGCAACTATGAACATCTGAAAATATCAGTTCACACATGCTCAGTAGGACCATGTTAGAGTTTGGAAGCTAAATTCTCAAAATCTGTAATGAACATGTTCCAGTGAATTGAATGAGGCTGGGATTCCATGGGTAAAATAGTATGTGATCATTTAATTAAAGATGGTATCATCATATATATGCACAAGGTTCATGGGCAACCTTCATTCTTTCATTTCCTAACTTTTGAGTATTTAACTTGGTAATCTTAATGTTCTTTTTGTGTCATTTTTGGCACATAAATTTGGATTATAATTTAGAGAAAATTATGTATAGCTTGTTAATGTTTGTGTCTCATATCTAATGTTCACGTTTCTAATCTGATGGCTGGGCTACGTACTACCTACTGCGATTTATTGTATCTTGATTAATGTATATTGACTAAAATGATCTTTTTTATATACCTCTCTACCTCCCAATAGTGCTAATGCATAAAACAGGATTAACATAGTTGTGGAGCAGCCACTCCGTGTAGCATGGTCCCTCGAAAAACAGGGGAAAAGATCATCATACAACAAATAGCCATGTAAATTAATGAGCCAATGGTCTACATTAAATCAGACCTATCTCAAGTAAGTGGAGAAGTATGTGAGGAAAATTGAAGTACCAATGGCAGCATGGCTGTTCTGCCTGTTAGGTTGGAGGTGTTGGAAAACACACAAATGACTTTCAGCTTTGTGATTCTGATTGAGGACTCAGAATACCATGGTGATAGGTGCAGTAGGAACACTTGGATACTTCCCCTGAATCCAAGGCTTCCACACACTCAGGAGGCCAACAGCTGATCTCTCTATCTCCATGCTGTCTCCATCTCTGTCTGACTGAGGGGCATGCAGCTCATCTCTCTGGAACTGAGATGCACAGATCATTGGAGGTAAGTTTTTCCCATCCACAAATTTCTGCCAGAATGGAATTGCATAGTCCTAGATGAGAAATAAACCATTGGCAGAAGCTGAAATGATGTTTTCCTTGTTAAAATCAAAATTGATGTGGACTCCTATAGGATACTGATCCTTCCCAGAGACATAGAATAAGGTATTTATCTATCGCTAATGTATGAATCACTAATTAAGTCAGACTTTGAGGGAATTTATTTGATAATCATCCAAAAACTGACTTTTATTTTTAATTTAGGTCCCATGACATCCATCTCTATTCTGACCAGCTGACTACCATTCTCCTGTGCTGACCAGGATAGTTTTTTGATATTTTTATTGTTTCATATCACTTAGGATATGAAATAAACTTTGAAAATCATGTCACCTAAAGAAAAACATGATCAACACTTACCCGGGCCGGTGAAGAGCAGCCTGATGCTCCAGTGGAATTTCATAGTACTTAAAATGTCATCAGAATGGTACACGGTGTTGGTATCACAACAGTGCTGTACCCTGCTGGCTAAGGTAGAAATAGATAGTAAAGCCTAAAAAACATATGAGGGCAATAGCTAAATAATGTGTTGCTTGCTGCTTATAACCTGGTTAATGAGGGCATTCTGCAGGTAATGATGGAAAGAGAGTGGTGTCATATTTTTCAGGCAGTACTCCTTTAAGTTATGGTTAGTAGCACTTGCTAATAATCCTTGAGATTCAAACTGGTTGAGTAGTCCCTTGCTCTGCAGACAGCCCCATGTATTTCAGTGAAGAGCAAGAGGCCATTCACTGTGAGTAGGGGTATATGAAAATGTGAAAATAGTGTTGAACTTCTAAAACATTGTTGGAAATCAAGCAAGTAATCAGCAGCCCTTGCCAGCTAAAGTGTTTCTATTTGCATCCTCGTGATACATTTTTCCTGGGGTTCTTCCTTTGTTTTGGTAATAATTACTGGCACTAGGGTGAAATTCACTTCAGCTACATGCAGCCTGGATAATTGGGATTTATGCTGGCAAAAAAACAAACACAGGATGAATTTCATCCCCAAATTCAACAACAGGCTGCAGAGCTCCTATGTACCCCCAACCTAGAGTCCAAAACAGCAATTAGAGACTTCTCTGTGATATGTTGAATGTTTCCTCTCTCCTGCCTGTGAGATTGCAAAATTGACTTCATAATAATGCAGCCAACTTGTCTAATTTGGTTTGAAAGTTTCTGTTTCATCTACAGTTCAGAGGTAACTTTCACTAGCTTTTACACTAACTATACATGCCCACCCTCACATCCTTCTAAAGAGTAGTGTGAGAAAAAAGACATATTGAACATATACCAAAACTTCTTGGCTCCCAGCTGGCTGCCACCAGTTAGGAAAACCCATTAATAAGGTGTGTAATATCCAGAGTTTAACTGTGGTTGGGGAGTTTTCAGGGCTTGGATATCAGTAGAGGAAGACCAGGAAAAAAATATAGTTGCTTTTATGTTAATATTTTAAATGAAGAAATTTGGTTTGAAAACTATTATATTTGTCCCTCCCACATATGGTTGACCTTCACTTTGGGGCCGTGTGGTGAAACATTCACTGTCACTGATGTCCAAGGGCATGTTTGCTGATTTAACAAAGGGCCTTGTGTGAATGTGGGTACTGTTTTAATAAAATGGTGGCAGGCAGGCAAGTAGGCGGGAAGCTGCTAGATCAGCAGTTCTCAAACTGTGGGTTGGGACCCCAAAGTGGGTCGTTTCAGCCCTGGGTGGTGGAGCTCAGGCTATAGGCCTACTGCCTGGGGCTGATGCCCTCGTGCTTCGGCCTCTCACCCAGGGCAGTGGGGCTCAGGCTTTGGCTTTGGTTCTGCTACCTGTGGCAGTGGGGCTTGGGCGGACTCAGTCTTTGGTCCCCCCATCTGGTCATGAAGGGGGTCACAGTGCAATAAAGTTTGAGAACCGCTGTTCTAGACAGAATTTCTACAGTGAAGCATAGGGAAAAACAGAATAGTTTTAGGGATAATACTGTTTTCCTTATTCTAATAGTTCTTTTGATCAGTGTATGAAGGTGACTGCTACAGTGGTTCTGTACCATTGTCACATGAGTGGTGTTTAGGACTGTCACTCCAGTAAATTTTAAAAAGGCATTAAAATTCACTCAAACTGAGAAGAAATATTTTTTGCAACTTATTTCTATGTATTACATTGTGTCAATATACTTGACAGGATATACTTTTTAACAATCAGTCATTTGCTTCATCTAGGATAAGTGCCCCTAAATAATTATCAAGATTTAATAATTTTTTTCTCAGTAGTGCCATATGTTACACTTCTAAGTATCCACAATGCAGCAAGCTTAAAATAGACCATTATAAATATCCTGCAAAGGTGCTGATTTCACTGTTGTCCTGCTAAATAAAGGACAGGAGCTCTAATGTTCAGGGGGGGGACCTCTGAAAAGAGGAACAAAATACAAATATTAAGGTGATTCCCACCCCTTTATTCAACCATTCAAATAAGTCAATAAAACTTTCTCAGTATCCTTGTACCTGGCAACCTCAGCTTTTCATATGAAAACACAGGCTTTAAAATGCCCAGTTTTATACATCTCCAAATTAGCATTAACAGCATTTTGTGAAATAAAGAGAATAATATATACACCAATCTAAAAAAATACATTATTTTAAAATCTAGCCTGTCCATCACATCATCATCTTTATATTGCACCTTCCTAAATTCTACCCACCCTTCCGCCTACTCACCTAATTTCAGCAGAACAATACAAACTATATTCATACAGCACTGAAAAGCAGCCCCCTGTGGACTGGAAAAAGCAGCAACTATTTGGCACACTGCACAGTGCTGGGAGGAGGGCAATCAAGGATACCAAGGCTTTGTCTTCACTGGATAAAAGAGTTAGGGGGGGGGGGGGTTATATCAACATAGCTGTCTATATTTTGATGCATCAAGTTGAGGTAATCTCTATATCTCTCATGAGGGGCTTATATTGCCTTGCTACACTGAGGTCAAAACTACCTGTGCCTTGTCTCTGCTAGGATTGTACACTGAGATAGCTATTTTGATGTAAAAACTACATACCTATTTTTGAAGTAAAGACAGAGCCTCAAGCAAATCCTTGATCTTACAAAAGGCACCATTAGATCCTTAATAGCTAGACGGAGGAAGCCAGACCTTGTGTTTTAGGTCCTCATTGAACAAACTCTCACATAGTCAACTGAATAGATTTCAATTCCCACTGCTGGAAGAATCATGTGTCTACCTGAGAAGGATGAACGGTATTGTTAAGCCTGGTTGTGTTTGAATTCCTCACTCAGGGAGTCGAAGAATTCCAAGCCTGATATTTAGACTGTAAGTCTCCTCTCTATCTAAGGAGATCTTTATATATATATATTTTAACTGGTACAGTTTCTGTGTACGTTGTGGGCCTGATCCCACTTGCACTGAAGCAATGTGAGTGTGGTCATTGACATCAGTGGGCACAGCAGTAGGCCTGATTCTGCAAAGAATATACTTATATGCCTAAATCCATCCCCAGCAAAACACTTAAGGCACGATATAAAGGCAGTTATCATGGGTGCTAAGGCTTTGCACAAAGCACAGTGAATGCAATAGGTAGTCAGGTACAAAAATCCCTTCTCTAGTGTCTTGAAATGTGAAATATGATGAAATAAAAAACATTTTACTTGGATTTTAAACCATAACTAAATAAGGTAAAGCTTAGAATATTTGATACTCTTAAATCTTAATTTCTATTCAGCATAATCAAATCAAAAACATTTCTTTAGGACTTCTTTACTGAAATCAGCATAGATTTAAACTAAATTTAGAAGCTAACTTGACCCTTCTTTTAGGCTTTCTTTCTTCATCTTGATAATTCAATATTTTTGCTAGAGTCTGTCTTGGATGTCGTCCAAGTATTGTAACAAGACTGAACATCAACTTTACTCCACACATCAGTGTTATACCAAGGAGGTCTTTACGATAAAGTATATTTTCCTGTAAAAGCTTTTGAACATTTCATAAAGAAACATAATGTAGGGTTTTATTCCTAAGAAGTCTTGTTTATCACTAGTAAGCCTTGGAAGCACAGTAGTTTTTAACTCTGCTTCAAATTCTGACATTTCTGTTAGGGTCAGATCAGATCCAATGTGCATAATGAAGCATCTAGGTTGTCACACGAGGCTAAAGTCAGGTCTAGTCAGGGGAGCATGCCCCAGTAAGTCTAGAATAAGGGTTTGTAGACCACGTAAAACCAAATTAACATTTTTGGAAAAAAAATAAAAAAATTATTAGGAAGGACATATTATAAGGATGAACAAACCTTGAAGCTTCTACTACACAGAGGCCTAGAATCTTTGAGCTTTCACAAGAGTGAGCAGCACTTCGTTGTTTATTTCCTAATGACTAAGCACAAGTAACTTCTGAGATGCTGATTCTCCCATAGATACGGGCTTTTCAAGCCAGTTGGCAGCATTCAACAGGAGCAATGTGGGCATTGCAGTGGTGCTAGCTTGGGCTAACCTGGATTCATAAATAGGTGGAAGAGTAATCTTCTTCTAGGCTTCAAGCCTGACAAGACCATGTTGGACTTGGATTACCTCCCTTGGTAAATTCAAATAGACCACACTGAAATATATGGGGCTTGTTGGTTGGGCAAGCCATAGCCTTCCCTCTCTGAAGGCTGACTGTATTGTTAAATAGCAAAAGTCTTCCCATGTTCAGCAATTTTAGACATGAGGTCTACAACCTCTGCCAATATATTTTTTCTATAGCACAGTGGCAGGAAAAAAGACTTAGTTTAACCTGGAAAAATGTTAGAGTACCACAGGCCACAATTGTTGATTTTTGTGATCTTTCCTGTAAGTTAGTGAGCAGGAGTATTTCCAAAGATACAGCAACAGTTTTTATACAACTCCTTTAGTGTTCCATAGAAAACTAAGGGCCAAAACCAAGCTAGAAGTTACAGAGGATAATGACCACAATGAACTTGGTCATGTACCTAGAGAAATTATAGCAGGAGAGATTTTGACAGGTCTGTCAACAGTCACACACATCTCATGACACCTTAACCGAGATAGCATGAGGAGGTCTATTGACGAAGTTGAGGAAATGGTCATGTCCTGCTTTTCCTGCAGAGAGAGGAAGGCAGATAAGGTCTTGCAGGTTCATATCCTTCTCCTATTGCTACTGTTGGGCAGATGGGGTGACTCGGAGGAAGGAGTAGGATCTCATGATGTTTAGGCTCCCCACACAAGCTCACGTCCCGCTTTTCAATGGACATGGTATAATAAGTAGATCTGGGCAAAATATTTGGACAAATAGTTTATTTGGCAAAAATCTCACTTTTGTTTGCTCCAAAAATATTTGTGAATTTCATCCAATTAGTTTCAACTTAAAAAAGTTTTTCAGGCCAACTTGGGGTGGGGCATTGTCCTTTTTAATCTTTAGCATGGTGGTGAGGGGAGTTGGCTGGGATACAGAAGACCGAAGTTTGAATTCACACTCTGAAGCATAGACTTGAACTCACATCTCCTACTGTTCAAGTGAGCTTCTCTACCACCAGGCTCTAGGCTATTCTACAGAAAATGGCTCACCATCTCTCCTGTTGAAGCTGTTCTACTTTTTTATAACTGCTTAAATAGTCATTGAACTAAAGAGAAAGCACATAAGATGGCTTCTATAGGCTTGTGATTAAAGCATTTACATGGATAGTAGGAAACATGGATTAAAATCCCTCAACCGAATCAAGCAGAGAGAAAATATGAGGGCAGGCTGGGGAGGGGGAAGGTTTCTTTATCCCCTTGACTATAGTAAAATAACATTATTTAGGTTGCAAAGTTAAACTCTCAAGAGTTTCTTCACTTTCAACATTCAAAATCACATAGTACAGTTTGGTACTTCAGAATTTTCTATGTGACTGCTGCTGTTCTCTTTAAATAAATGGGTGACAAAGGGGCAGAGCCCTGGTTCTACTCACTCCCCCCCCCCCAGATAAAGTATAACCAGCCAGCTGCACCCTTTGAGGGCTGCAACAAATTAATTCCACCCTGGAACAAGATGGGAGAAGTAAAATTGGTTGCTCTCTGAATGTTAGTAAATGAAAGCACACTGACACAAGTAGGAAGACATGGTATGTTATCTCTTCCAACTGTGTTACAATCCATTAACAAGACAGGAATTCAGATTGTCATGAAAAAGAGTAGAGGGGAGGTCTGTTCTGAGGACTGCTTCTTTTTTCTGTAATATGGTTTTACACACTCTCTTTTCCCCTCCCAGATCGTGTTAGTATTATTTGTATCAGAAAACAATAGCAATGATCTGAACCACAGACTGAGCAAGCTAATACCTCAGTAAATTGTTGCTGCCTCCTGTTACATCTGTTCTGCTCTGTTCACTAATTACCTGTCACAACTACTGAGCCATGGTGCCAGCCATGCTGCCGCTTCCTGTTTGGTCAGCTTGTCGTCTCCTATTAATCTGAGCCCTGTTGCTTTTTTCACAGCCTTTTTCTGCGCTCTAGATATAATGAAAATCTATTGCCTTGGTGCGACAAAGTACCAAAATTATAATTCAAGATAGAAAAAGCTAATGACTTTTGTGTGTGAAAATTGACAGTCACTTACCATAACAGCACTTCCCCCCCCCCCCCCTTCCCACCCCCCGCCCTGATACCCTGTTCACTTTCAGGACTGTATGTATCCTTCAGTTTCGTAGTAGTAGTATTCTATCAGCTGGAAAGAAGCTTTTGTCATCAAACATTTTGTATAAGTGCTAAGCGAGATCTAACCATACAAAGTAGTGCTCGGAAGAGTGGGACAGTCATAAAGGCAGGTCAAAGCTAGACTTTTGTTGATTTGTTTGTTTGCCAGAAACCAGTTTTGATTAGCTAGATTTGGCAGTTTCTAAAGATCAGTTATCTTCTCCACATTCTAATTAATTAGCTTAGTATCCGGGATATACAGATATGTACAGTGTCAAAGTTCTTTGCCTAGTTCAGACTTTTGAAAACTGGTCCCATCCCCATCCTGCTTCTGGAAAATCAAACCAATCAAGCCGTTCTCACCATGTCTTATGTTTTGGGAGGCGTCATTCAGTGGTGCTGTAACAGAGTTTGAGTGCTTTTTCTTAGTACGTAAGCAAATATTCAGTCTTGTTCAAGACTTGTACATTGTTACTAGATTTGGGTTATTCAAAGTTCTGCGTAAAGGGAGCTGTGCAAACAACAGGAGAATTTGTTCGGTTCTTGAGGAGAGCTTCTCCCTGAGAGCCAGACATCGGTTGAGACTCCTGAAAGAAGGAATTGCCTGCAATCACCTCATTCTAGGGTTAGTGTATGTGTGAAAAGAAGACAAGTTCCACATAAAATATTCATTATTTGTATTATTCTGGTAACTAACTAAAGACCCTAGTTGTGGACCAGGACTCTGTTGTCCTAGATGTTTAGATACCAAATTTCTGTCCATGGATGCTGATATCCAAGGAGCTGCAGGGCTCTACCAGGAAGAGCAGTGGTGAAGGCAGCTGCATGCCCAGCCAACCCTCACAGGAGCCAGCACCCTGCTTGGGCAGCTTCTCCAGTGTGGCTGTACCACCCCCAGTGCTGCCCACTGGGATGGGGGCACCAGGCTCAGCGGCAGACTATAAAGAGAGCATCTGCTTCAAAGATCCTAAAATCTAATTATAAATCAAGAGATAACAGAGGAAGCAGTACAAGGAATGAATGATAGACTATCATCACAGCAGCAACCTGATAATTGTCAAGCTTTTTTGTTGGCTGTGGTATCTTACTGATGAGCAGACCAGTGTGAAGATAAACCCTTTATAATGAACAGAACTATGTCCAGAAATGAGGTGACAAACTTTCTACTGCTCTGCATAGCTGTAGCCTATGACTGCCCTGTCTTGGGCCTCTGGGTATATCTACACAGTAATTAAATAACTGCAGATGGTCCAGGTCAGCTCATGGGGTTCAGCTGTGGAGCTGTAAAACTGTGGTGGAGCTTAGGCTCCGGTCCAAGACAAAGAAAGGATGAAGATAAACAAATAACACAAGTATGTAGGGACAAAAATAGAAAGGCCAAGACACAAAATTAGATTATACTACCTATAGACATAAAGGGTAACAAGAAAACATTTTACAAAGACATTAAAAGCAAGAGGAAGACCAAGGATAGGGTAGGCCCATTACTGAATGAAGGGATAAAACATTAACAGAATGTAAAACAGGATAACAGAAAATGTGGAAATGGCAGAAGTGCTAAATGCCTTTTTTCTTTCCGTTTTCACCAAAAAGTTTAGTAGCAATTGGATATCTAAACTTAATGAATACCAGTGACAATGAGGTAGGATCAGAGTCTAATATAGGGAAAGGACAAGTTACAATTACTTTGAGAAGTTAAATGTTTTCAAGTCACCAGGACCTGATACTCAAGGTGCAGATTGAGGAGATACAGTAGACTCTCGATTATCCAGGATTGGATTAACCAGAATGTGGATTAACCAGGATGTAAAAAAAAAATATGCGCAACTCATAGTGCTGGCTCTGGCTTTGCTGCCGCCCCAAGCACACACAACCCCCTCCTCCCCCTGGTGCAGGGTGGCTGGTGAACCAACCCCCTCTCCCCATATTTCCTATGGATGGTGATTATCCGGGATTTTATTAACCAGAATTATTTTTTTTACTATCATCCTGGATAATCGAGAGTCTACTGTATCTGAACCATTTCTGCTTATCTTCAAAAAAGTCATGGAAGACAGGCAAGATTCCAAAGGACAGGAAAGGGGCAGATCTATAAAAAGGGCAATATGGACAATCCAGGAAATCACAGACCAGTCAGCTTAACTTCAGTAACTGGAGATATAATGGAGCAAATAATTAAGCAATCAATTTAGAGAGACCTAGAATATAATAAGGTAATAAGTAACAGCATGAATTTGTCAAGAACAAATTGTGTCAAACCAACCTAATAGCTTTCTTTAACAGGGTAACAAGACCGGTGAATAGGGGAAAAGTGGTAGACATGGTATATCTTGAATTTAGTAAGGCTATTGATAGTGTCTCACATAACCTTCTCATAAACAAACTAAGGAACTACAACCTAGATGAAACTACTATAAGTTGGGTATATAAATGGTTGGAAAACCATTCCCAGAGAGTAGTTATGAGTGGCTCACATTCAAGCTAGAAAGGCTTGGATTTGGGTCCTGAAGGAGGTAGTGCTGGGCCTGGTTCTGCTCAATATCTTCATCAATTATTTAAATAATAGCATTGAGTACACTTATAAAGTTTGTGGATGATACCAAGATGGGAGTGATTGCAAGTGTAACACCAATGGACTCTGGTTGTGAGTAGGCAAGACTGAACCTGGGACCTCAATGCATGAGCCTCTACTGCATGAGCTAAAAGCGGTACGGCTGTAGAGCACATTCATTAATTTCCTTCTAAGTGGTCTCAGTACCATTAGATGGGACAGAACACCACACTCAGGAGGTGTATGGGTTACACAAGTGCTTTGGAGGATAAGATTAAAATTCAAAATGATCTGGACAAACTGGAGAATTGGTCTGAAGTAAACAGGATGAAATTCAATAAGGACAAATGCAAAGAACTTCACTTAAGAAGGAATATTGAATTGCATACATACAAAATGGGAAATGATTGCCCAGGAAGAAGTACTGCAGTGAGGAATCCGGGCGTGGGGGGAGGGTGTCAATTTTACAGTTTTGCAGGTCAAGTCTGAGTCAGCTGACATGGTCTAGCAGTGGGTGTTCAATAGCTGTGTAGATATACCCTATGTTTCTGCCTCATGAGGAAGTGGGTTGCAGGAAACCAAACACTGCATATGGAGCATAGAGAAAGTGTGACTTCTCTTCACCTCTTGGAGGACTTGCTCTAGAGCACATTTTCCCATTTTTAGATCCCTTTACTGAACTAAAACACTATTAAACTAACAAACTATAACCAAAATAATAACTTACTTAACAATACCTCAGGTTTATTTAACACAACATATCTTGATTGGTCTCTTAGGGCATTTCAGCAATCTTCCTCATCTGCTGTATTACAAACTCTCATTAACCAAATCCTTGTCTGTACTAGACTGTTCAGTCTCATCATCAATACCAGAGTCAGTTTATAAACTGCTTTCAACATGCACATCTGCTGTCCTGTAACTTGTCTCAGCTAAGTTGTCAGGTATCTTGAGTAGATGCTTATAGTTCTTTCATAAGATTTTGCCTTCATCTGTGATTACTGAGTATAAACAAGGTAACTCCTCTTTGATCACTGTAACTTTTACTGTCCAGTGTTCATCTTGTATTTTGCTAGTTTGTCAATGAGAAAGTCGTTCCTTGGAATCATGAATTCTGACCATTTCATGATCACTTTCATCTAAGCTGCCTACAACATTCAAATTCTCAACCAGTTCCTCCCTATTTGTCAAAATCAAACCTAGAATAGCCTCTCCCCTAGTAGCTTTCTCCACCTTCTGGAATAAAAGTGTCTCTAATACAGTCCAAGAACTTGTTGGATACTCTTTGCCCATCTGTGTTATTTTCCCAACAGATGTCTGAGTAGTTGAAGTCCCTCATCACCATTAAGTCCTGTGTTTTGGATTATTTTCTTAGTTGCCTATAAAAAGCCTCATCCACCTCTTCTTCCTGGTTAGGTGGTGTGTCGTAGACTCCTACCATGACATCACCCTTTTTTAAACCCTTTTATCCTTACCCAGAGACTTTCAACAAGTCAGTCTCCTATTTCCATCTCAATCTCAGTCCAAGTGTATACATTTTTATATACATGGTGCTCTTGGTGTTCATTAAATAACAAACCAGTGAATGAGAAAGGAATAAAACTTTAATAAAACAAACTGGAGAGTGTCTCTGGTGAACTGCTGCACACAACCAGGTGGTGTTCAACACTCACCTCCAATACACATCTTTTAATTCCCACCTGCACACCACAGACACTTATGAAGAAGTAACAAAGAGTCCTGTGGCATCTTAAAGACTAACTAAAGTATTGGAGCATAAGCTTACCTCTGCTATTCCAGACTAACATGGCTACCTCTCTGATTCTTCACTTATGAAGAAGTGTCTCTAAGTCACAGTCTTTCATAAACATATATCTACATCTTCCCTCTTAAAGAAAAACATATTAACTCTTATATACATATATATAAACTCTTATATAATAAGACATACATTAATTTCACAGCCTATCTAGTACATTTCTATAAACACAATCTATCAGCTACCTAAAAGGAGAGCTAACCAGCACATCACTCTCAAGTGAGTCTTTACCACACTCCTGAAATATCCCTTCTCCAGGCAGGTTAGCAAGTCCGAGTTTTTCAGGAAGTTTAATCGCATGCTCTGATCTCTGGTTGAAATGCTGTCTTTTGATAGCATCGTCGAGTCTCTGGAATCTAAGCATATGTGTAACTGGCCATTACTTTTCTCCATAATGATGAAGGAGCTCACCCATTTTGTTGGCGCCTCAATTTTTTTTATTATTTGCATTGCTTACATCCTTGCAAGTTCAGCTTTAAGTTTATCACAGAGTGCAAATGGCACTTTCTACATGGATGGATAACTGGAGGCACCTGCTTGTTTATCTGAATTGTACCTGCAAACAACCCAACCCTTGAAAAGAGTCATAATATTACTGAAAGAATGCTTCATAGCCAGGTTCAGTATGATCTTGTAGCAAGAACACCCATTTTACCAGACTGAGTTTTTTACATGCAGCCATGCCTAAAATTGGTGTCACCTCTTTTGACAGTATACATGGGGCAGGGGTCTCAAAATACCAGCCCACAGGCCATCTGCACCCGGGAACCTCCCCACAGAAGAGAGACACATGCAGTCACACCGCCAGCAATGTCCGCTGCAAGCACCGCCCCCTGCAGCTCCCATTGGCTGGGGGAGAGGGATAGAGATATCATCACTAGCCACAGGCAGTCAGCCATGGAGGCAGCATCATTAGTTGCTGGGAAGAGTCAGCCATGGAGGCTGAGTCACTTTTTTCCCCCACAATTAATATAAAGAAGTCAAAATACCGAACACAACTATCTGATGTCCATCTTGCTGCAATCCTGAAGGTTTCAACCACTCAGTCACTGAGGCCAACCATCAACCAACTGACGGAACTGAAGCATTGACAGGCGTCTGGCAAACACTAAAAACTCTCTTGCAGGTGAAGAATTGTATAAAGCTGTATGACAGTTTTTATTATTTTTAAGACAATTGAAATAAAAAATACAATATAAATGTTTTCTTTCCTGAAAACCATCTTTAGTGACATTATTGGCCCACTGGGAGGATTTGAGGACTGGCCCTGGCCCTATGGTAAATTGAGTTTGAGACCCCCTGACATGGTGTTTTTACGGTTGATGCTAGCAATGCACCTTCCCTTCACAGGTATATTTGTTCCAGAATAACCAGTTACTTTTATTTTGTTGGCCCCTAGTTTGGTCTTATATTCAGACTCTCATAATCTTGTTCAGTCAAAATATTAACCTGAGTTCCTGTGCCCAGTTTCAGTGGAATAATTGTTCCATTCACTGTCATAGGCAGTATCCAGTCCCTCTCATCAGGCTTGCTGATCCCAGTATGTCTATGAGAAACTCCTCCACCAGATATTTTTTAACTGAATGCACTTGGCTTTTCTGCATTTGGTATCTGCAGAATTTTTCAAAATGATTATTTTCCCCACATTTATGACAGTTTCCCAAAGGCAACACACTCCTTGCTGTGATCCACACCGTTCAGATAACTGTCTGTACCCAGTCTTCCCCCAAGAGTGGTTTTCATAGTGAGTGGTTCCACTCTTTGGTTTGATAAATTTTCACTGTATTCTTTTGTACTTAGTACATAGCTAACCCCTTCTGGTGAATTCTTCTGTAATTACTACATGGCTAACCCCTTCTGATGAATTTGGCTTGTGCTTTCAAAGTTTCTTCTGCCCTGCATATTTAGAGAGCTTTTTCAAAAGTTAGGTCTCCTTCATTTAGCAGTTTTTCTCTTAACACATAGACTGATTTGTGACATTTGAAAGACTCTGTCAGCTCACCATAGTCACAGATTTTGCTGAGTTTCCTTAATTCTGTGAAATATTGTTCAATGGTGTCATCAGTTTTTTGCATGCATGTAAAAACTTTGTGCCTTTCAAAGTTTTCATTCCTTTTTGGTATGCAATATTCCCCACCTTTAGTCAGTATTTTTCTTAACTTTACGCTTTCATCTTCTTCAAACTTAAAGTTGTTATAAATACTCCCTAACAACATACAAAAAGTATCGTCCCTGTTGCTGATAAATACAATCAAATCTCTGTCTGAATTTTTTTCAGTTCTCTGCACCATTTCCTGACAATTGCAGACTGGAAGGAGGTTGCAACACAGCCATCTCCCATATCCATCTAACTCCCCCCCCCACCCCCGTCTCTTGACTGCCCTCTCCAGAAATTCTCTGCCCCTTCTCTAATCCCCACCTCCGCCCTTACCGTGCTCAAAAAAGCATGTGGGGCTCCGCACTCATGCATGTGCTAGTATATCTTTTCAGTTTGTGCCCACATCTTCTCTGCAGGCATCATAGCCATAAATGTATATAAGACAATCAATCAGTCTGTTCTATCACATTACAATCGTGCTGCTTCCAGCCATTTTGATGCATCCTGGGGGGGGGGGGGAAGCTGATGTCTTTCAATGGGCCAAAAAATTGCATCACTGAAGCTGTTGTCAGAAAGTGCTTTAAATCATTTAATTTTCTTTCATGCTCTGGTATCCATGCCCATTTGGTGCACCTCTAGAGGACATATCTTATATTATAGGAATTGTCTGTCCAAGCTGTATAATCCTATATAATAATTGGATAGAAAAGTTTGTGTGAAGCCATCATGCGCAGTAGAGACGGCCCGGACGAACGGCATGCTGGGGGTTGTAGTTCGGAGGCACAAAATGGCCACTGCGCGTGCGCCGCCGCGAGCCGCAGAGATGGCCCGGACAAACATCTCCGCATGGCACGGGGGTTACCTGGGCGCCGAGTCACTCGCGCGTGGAGGCGGGGCCGGGAGGAGCAGGCGCTGCAGCTCTAGCGCCCGTTATTGTTACATTGTAGCAGGGTCGGGGTTACACGGTGGCCGCCCTTCCCCCTCGGGCGGAGAAGCTGGGTGAGGACCGGAGCCGTCCCGCAGGGACTCGCTCAGGATGCCGGTGAGGCTCCAGAGCCAGCCCGCGGGCCACGCTTTCCCCATCGCTACAGAGCGTTGTGCCGTTGCTAGGGCGGCGCGGGGCCTGGGCCGGCTGGGGGAGGTGGAGTGCGAGGTACAGGGGGGTCTTGGGCCGGGGAGGAGGGTCTGAAGTGAGGGGCCTGGCATGGGGGTGGAGTGTTTATATTGGGGGGGAGGTTATACGGGGTGCTGTATGGCCGGGGGGGATGAACATGTTATATGGGGGGGAGGTTATATGGGATGCTGTATGGCCGGGGGGGGGGATGAACAGGTTACATGGGGGGGTTATACGTGGTGCTGTATGGCCAGGGGGGGAATGAACGGGTTATATGGGGGGGGTTATACGGGGTGCTGTATGGCCAGGAGGGATGCTGCCGCGAGCCGTAGAGACGGCCCGGACAAACAGGATTAAGCACTTTGGCCCATGTACACGGGCTTCTACACTAGTTAGGTATAATTGACATGTATAGTTAGACATAACTGAACATACCTAACAGAATTTGAATTTCCTTTTTGTCTTCAGGTGTCAGTTTTCTTTGCTTCCTTGGGCAACATTCTCTTTGAGGTCAGTCTCTCTCCCAAATATGTCATTATTGTTTGAAATTGACATTTGGCCTTATTCAGTTGAAGGTCATTAGTGCTTGCAGTTTCCAGTATTCTCTTCAATCATTCCTGATGTTCAGTGGAAGTGTTGCTCCAAATTACGTCATCCATATACACTTTTCTGCCTGATGGAACCACCTGTATCTATACAGTGAAATATTTCTGGAGCCAAACATGTTGTGAATGGCAGTCTTAGGAAGGGATAGCTGCCAAATGATGAGTTGAAAGTGTGTCACTTGGATGCATCATTTTCTAAATGTATCTGCCAAAATCCTGACGATGCATTTAATTTGTGAAGAATTTGGCTCCCCCATTGCAGATGGTAGTTCACTTCTTGTGGGCAGGTGGAAGTGACCTCTTGTGTGCTTTTGTTCAGCTTCTTAGGGTCCATACCCACATGTAGCCCCCTCCTTTTTTCTCTGCAATTACTATGGACAGAACCCAGCCTGTTGGTTATTCGATTCTCTGAATGATACCTTGGCTGTCATGTTTTGCCTCTCTTCTTCTAGCCCCTTTCTTAAGACTTGTGGAACTTTTCATGTAATATGTACTATAGGTCCTGCATCTTCTCTTAACTGTATCTTGTGTCTTACTGGGAGGCACCCATTTGCTATGAATAAATCTTATTATGATGCTACTAAAACTTTTATGTATGGTTCTATGGTCTCTCTATGGCATATATTCTCTTAACAAGACCAGGCACCTTAGACTGGTTACTTGCCTCTGTGTACTTCCACAAATTTTTCATCATTTTCCTTTTGTATTTAAGTGTCATTGTGCACTCTTCCAACACTGGAATTGTTCTTCCATTTTAGTCTTTCACAAATACTTCTGATGCATCCACTTTTATGTGCTCTTAACATCTCTCTATTTCAGTTTCTGGTATTACAGTTACTTGTGCCTCAGACCTTGTCAACACTGGGGCAAGGGGGAAATCGATCTAAGTTATGCAACTTCAGCTATGTGAATAAAGTAGCTGAAGTCGACGTACTTAGATTTACTTACCGCGATGTCTTCACTGTGGTAGGTCAAATGCTGATGCTCCCTGTCGACTCCACCTATATTTCTCGCTCTGGTGGAGTACCAGCATCGATGGGAGAGTGCTCAATGGTCCATTTATCCCGTCTTCACTAGACACAATGAATCAACCCCTGCTGGATCGATCTTTCCGGAAGTAAGTGTAGTTTATCCTGTATGTCACATAAGTATCAAATTTGCACATTTTAAGTTACCAGTCTTTTGCATTTTCAGCATCGTCCTTTATTGCAACTAAGAATAAACTTCCTTTTCCCGTAAGCAATCAATTTTTACACTTAGTACATGCACTTCCATGCTTTCTCTGCACATTTTAACCTAATGGTTGGGCTTATTACAGGTTCTGTATAGTTGACTGAATGCTGGGCACATTTCCTAAACTCCTGCTGGTTGCCACATCACTGGCATGGTTTCCTGCTTTCCATTTGTCTGTCCCTAGACAATTTAAGCCTGTGAACTTATCCTTTAGCTATGGTACTCATTCATATGTTCCATTCTTTTATCGAGGCTTTTTATTTATTTCTGTTTATTCTGTGGCTTGGTATATACTGTGACGGAGTCAGACCAGAAGGGTATAGGAGAGTGCTGGAAGGGAAGTACATCAGCCTCAGGATGAGCAGGTCCCTGTTCCCTGGCTAGCCAAACAAAGGAGAAGGTTCTAGAAAACAGCAAAAACAGCTAGCCTGATTGGGACACCTGAAGCCAATCAGGGGCTGGCTGAAACCAGTTAAAAACCCTCCCATTTAGTCAGGTGGGTGTGGGTGTCAGGAGCTGTGAGAGGAGGTTGTGCTGTTGGTGAGACTGAGTGGTTAGACAACATATCATATGTGAGGAAGGAGGCCCTGAGGTAAGGGTGAAGTGGAGTGTGAAGAAGCAGGGACTGCTGTGGGGAAATAGCCCAGGGAATTGTACTGTGTTTGGTAGTTAAAAGGTCAGCCATCTTAGCTGATACTATTAGGGTCCCTGGGCTGGAGCCCAGAGTAGAGGACGGGCCCGGGCTCCCCCCCTTCCTACCTTCCCCAATTAATCACTGAGACTAGGGAGACAACAGAGACTGTGCCAGGAAGGATAACTTCTCTTCACTGGCTTATGATGAAAATGGCTCAATAGGCTGTGTGGATGGTCACAGTGAGCCTCTGAGGCTAGTGAAATCCTCCAGGAAATGCAGGACCCGCAAGTATAGACTTGGAGCTTTGTCACAATACACATTGCCCTTCCTTCAATAAAGGAAGAACAAGATCCATCTCCTGTAGTAACCATTCATAGACTTTTCTATTGTTACACCCCAGGACAATCTGGTCTTTAATGAAAGTGTCTTTTAAGGTTCTATATTCACAGAATTGACTTTTTAGTTTTAAGTCTGTTACAAACTCCTCTATTGTTCCCCCATCATTCTGTTCTCCTCCTGAACATATATCTTTCAAAAGTACATCTTTTCTAGGGACAAATCATCCTTAAACATTGTTATTATTGCCTGCCACCGTTAATAACAGAGCCGTTTTTCTCATCCTCCCATTTATTCACCCCATGACTTTCATATACATCTGAAATTGCTGTTTCAACCATTTCTGGACATACTCAGCATTTCCCCTGATTCTCAAGGCTGGTGTGAGTTACCTGGAGTTGTACAGGGTCTGTAGCAGCCATTGCAAAGTTACCTCTCATTGGGTTTTCCAGCATGCTTTCGCTAGCTTGTTTTAAGAGAAATCATTTCTTATTATTAGAACTATGTACAGAAGTAATACAACTTCCTACTACTCTGTGTAACTGCAGCCTGTGATTTCCCTGTCCTGGGCCCCTCCTGTACCCCAACCCCCTGCTCCAGCTTGGTCACCTGGAGCCTGTATCCCTTCTCATGCTCCAACCCCCTGCCCCTGCCCCAAACCTCTTCCATATCCCAACCCCCTTCCCCAGCTCTGAATCCCCTCTTGTACCCCAAACCCCTCATCCCCAGTCCCACCTCAGAGTCCACACCCCAGCTGTATTCCTATCCTGGGGCCCCCTCCTGCACCATGAATGCCTCATTCCTGACGCCACCGCAGAGCCCGCACATCCCATATACCTTTCTATGTCCCAACCCCTGCCTCATCCCAAAGCTTCCTCCCACACTCTGAACCCCTAAGCCCCCAGCCTGGAGACCCTTATTACACCTCAAACCTCTTATGCCCAGACCCACCCCAGAGCCCATGTCACCCCATCCTGCACCCAACCCCCTACCCCAGCCTGGAGCCCCTCCCACACCCTGAACCCCTCATTTCTGGCCCCACCACAGAACCCACACCTCCAGCCAAATCCCTCACCCTAAACCCCTGCCCCAGCCCGGTGAAAATGATTGAGTGGGTGAGGTGAGGGGAAGTGAACAACAGAGGATGGGGGGATGGAGTGAGCAGGGGGTGGGGTTTTGGAGAAGGAGTGGGGATGGGAATGGGCCTCAGGGAAGAAGCAGGGGAAGGGTGTTCAGTATTGTACAATTAGGGAGGTGGGAACTTTAGTTCCCCCATCCAGCCATCTAGTCTTCTTTTATCCCCCCTCCTTAATTTCCTCTTTTTATAACTAATTTCCTTACCTTGACTCATTCTGTACAGAAGAGCAAAAGAGCTCCCCAAAAGAGCTGATGCACATTTTTGTTTGCAGGAGTAATTCAAATTAGAAATGAAAAGTAGAGGCTAGAAGCCATTCAATGTAAAAAATCAAGGAAAACAAATATGAAAATTATTTATTTTAAAGTTATAAACATGTAAAAATCTGAACTAAAAACCACCCATCCCATGCCCTGAGCAGCCTTAATACTTTTTGAAAAATAGAAGCAGATCCATCAGTTTATCCAGATAAATTCAAATCCACCATAACAACTGAAACTAATTTCATAAGTGATAATAATGTGTCAGTTATTCTGGGGACAATAAGAAACCTCCAAAGAGGAGAGAGAAGGAAGTTGGGAGGCAGGAAAGAAGAAAACACATCAAAGGGTTTAGCATTTTATATATATTAGCTGTTGGTGGCATGATCGCTTTTTAGTGCATTTATTTTCCTTTTCTCTCTGATATATAAATTCAATTTTTCCTGCTTCAGTTAAACGGACTAAGAAACTCAAACATCCCTCTTCACTTGCCAGAAAACCATGAAAATTCTGAAAGCAGGAGCCAATAAGAATAAAGCAATTTACATATTCAGAAAAAACTGTCCACTGTTTTTGCAAATCCGGCACCAAGAAAGTCTAAAAAAAAATGCATAAATGGGAAAAGCATTAAGAAACTTTACAACAGTTGCATTGTCTCATTGGTCAATTCAGTTCCATGCCAACTTAATGCAAAATACAATCTATGATAACTAACTAACTATTTTTCAGTGAGTTAGAATGAAGAAGTGCTCATTAGGCAAGCAATCTATTTTCACAGAAAGTAAAAAAAGCCTGGGTGAAGGACAATGTGATGTAATGGTAAAAAAAGTACAAGTTGCAGGACATGACACTTCATTTCTGGAAGACTTGAGAGATCAATATGTTAGCCTGTGTAATATCATCTGCATCTATTTAGAAAGTATATCTTGAAGAATGAGCTGACGTGCGTGATATTTTCTTTCAAGTAACTGGAAATGTAATGCATAAGTTGTAGAAAAGCACATTGATTTTTTTCAACTTTAAATTTTTTTGACATTGAATTTAACCCGGATGTAACTCCAAAGAAGTTATGCCTGGGATGAATTTAGCCCTACATACTTACTTATTTTTAATTGACATATTCTTCTATATTTTCATGATTTATTAGAAGTTAAAAATAGTTATTTCATCTGAGGATATTTTAATCATTTTACTTGTTCAATCACATTGCTATTGTATGCCTGAACATGTGCATTTCAAAAGCAGAATCCCACAAATATTTTTTTTCTATTAGGCCAGTTAAGTACTTAGACTGCCATAGTACTAGGCTGCACTCGTTCAGACAGGGTATCTAAAAATAGATATACATTATGAGATACTATATTTCTATGTGCTTTGCCAGCCAGTCAAAATGCAGGCAAGGCAACCAATCTGTTAGAATGAAATGTCATTTACAACACTCATTACTTGTAAAGTATGAGATTTCGAGAATGACTGGGAACTAAAAGCATGATGGTAGGAGAAATTGCTTTCTTTGTAGTCCAGCTATAATACTGGAAAGCAGCAAGGGAAAAAAAAGTTATTTTCTGTTCAATTTATCTGTATTGGATTGCATACAATGGCTATGAAGTTCAGACATCAAGCCGACTCTAACCATGCTCCTTCAACAAGGCCAAGGTCACAATTAAATCCTATAGCAGTGTAGCCTGCCACTATTTTCAGTAGGAAATATTTATTCATAGGAATCACTTTGACTGTTACAGAAGGGGAACATCCATAAATGTTATGTGAGTCTCTTCCATAAAACGTATAGGAGACTTTTGCTGAATTAACATCACTTTGGCTGGAAATTAGAATTTCTTTCTGTTTTAATGGGGATTTCTTCAAAGACAGGCTGTTAATTCAGAGTGATCTCACCACAACATTGTGTAATTCTTGACGGCAGCTAGTTAAATGTGACTAGACGCAGAGCAAATTGCTTCATTAGTGACATAGCTTACAATACCTGAGCAACTGTAATGTGTATTTCCGAGCACATGGTCCATGTAATTTTTTCATTTAACTCCCACAATTAGACTACATCCACTTTAGCGAAAGCTATACTTAGTTATCATATTATTAGGATTTGATATTAACAGTATCTATTATTACTTATTAATCACGAATGGAAAATATCACCTTTATTGTAAAGGTCCCAAACACAAATGGAGGGGGAGGAGGGATCAGGGAGATCCAGTGTATATTAATTCTGGAATGAGCAAAAACACACCAAGGGTCCAATCCAGCAACTGGATCTTCCCAGGTGGACTCAACTGCCTGTTCAGTGTCCCTCCGATGTTCAGTGAAGCTCCACTTTGGCCTGCCTGCACAGATCCAGTTGCAGAATCAGTCTTGAATTATCAATGAAAATATAAAATACGAAAGAGCATATGGGAGACCATTATTTCATTGTTTGTTATTACACATATAAAAAGTAGTTTGTGCAGGTGGGGACTGGTAGGGTACTTTGGCTTTCCTGATGTTGAGAGAGAGAGACCCAGGCTGTGATAGGCCTCTTCAAAAAGATTTAGGGTGCCTTACAGTTCAGCCTCTGTGTGTCCAAGAAAGTCAGTGATGCAAATTCTCATGATCTTAGATTTTCATAGAATCATAGACTATCAGGGTTGGAAGGGACCTGAGGAGATCTTCTAATCCAATCCCCTGCTCAAAGCAGGACCAATCCCCAACTAAAACATCCAACAGATTTTTGCTACAGAGCTTGAAATGGCCCCCTTGAGGCTTGAACTCACAAACCTGGGTTTAGCAGGCCAATGCTCAAATCACTGAGCTATCTCCTTGTATTTGGATATGTTGGAGATTGAGGAGTTGGCCATCCATACGATACCCAAGCCCGCTTCCATCAGGAAGGTGGTCATGCATATAAAAAAATTCAAGCACTTTGTGACAAAATTAGAAAGGCCAAGGGAAAAAATGAGATTAAACTATCTAGGAATATAAGGGGTAACAAGGAAACATTCTACAAGCATATAAGGAGCACCCAGAAGACCAAAGACAGGGCAGGCCAGGGGTGGGCAAACTTTTTGGCCCGAGGACCACATCAGGGTTCAGATTTGTATGGGGGGCCGGGTATGGAAGGCTGTGCCTCCCCAAACAGACTGGTGCTGCCCCCATCTGACTCCCTCCCACTTCCTGCTCCAAATGCCCCCCTCAGAACCTCCGACCCAGCCAACCCCCCCAGCTCCTTGTCCCGTCTATCCCCCACAAAGACCCCCGCCCCTAACCACCCCCTATGACTCCACCTCCTACCGAGCCCCCCCTACCCCAACCCCTATGCACACCTCCACTCCTTTACAGAGCCTTGGGACTCCCATGCCCCATTCAACCCCCTCCAGAACCTCCGCCCCATCCAACCGTTCCCTGATCCCTGTCCCCTGATTGCACCCTGGGACTCCCTGCCCCCTTATCCAACTCCCCAGCTCTGCCCCCGGCCCCCTCACCACGGCTCTCACAGCAGAAGCTGGAGCCAGACGCGCTGGGTGCATCCTTGCCCCCCAGAATGCTGCCGGTGCGGCAGCATGGCTGCAGAGGGACAGTGGGGAGGGGCTGGTGGAGCCTCTCCAGTGAGATCAGGGGCTGGGCAGGAAGGGCTTGCGGGTTGTATGTGGCCCGCGGGCCATAGTTTGCCCACCCCTGGGGTAGGCCCTTTACTCAATGATAGTATATGAGAAGCAAACGGGGACACCCTTTTTCCAGGGTGGAGGTGGAATAACTGCCTGCTGAATCTGAACTGCCAGATATAAAAACAATTAAGAAAAGTTCAAAGCAGAGCTATAAAGCTCATGGAGGCTTTCAAAGACCGTTTTAATAGTGCGTCACAATAACACATTTTGTTGTGCTGTTCTCTCCTGGCCCTGCTCTTCTGTGACCTGTTAGGAATTGTGTGGTGATTGCTGTACTTGTAGTAATATAAGATTGTCAATACTTCTATTCATTTTATTTGTGGGTTATTCTATGAGTTGTGCTACACTGTCAGTAACAAGCAATTGATTGCTTTCAGACCTGCTAAGCATTCAGTAGCAGACGTTGCAAACTAATAAAGATGAGCTATGTTTTAAATAATAGACATTTATTTTGTAACAGAATTCAGTGCAAAAACAGAAATCATGAAATTTTAAAACAAATATATTTAAAATTTACCAAAACTTAATAAATCATGGAGAACAAAACTTAAGAGGAAAGAACATTCATGTCCATTTCAGATACACCGGTACCAATGGTGACTTACACAGCTCAGTGTATGTGACACTGTGATTCTCTTTCATGTCCCCCAGGGTGGAATGGTAGGGGTAGTACAGTTGCACTTGGTGCCATGTGAAATGTTTGGGGGGAGCTATAGGGAGATCCCAATATTAAGTTATCAATGGGCTGCAGAGGGAGACAAGCCCCGGTTTGTTAAAACTGCAGGTACACCAGAGTCTGTAGCAACCATGTTTGCAGCATCTATGTCCTGGTGCATCTTTCTCTTCTCTAACTGAGCTTTTCTCCTCTCCACTCATTCCTTCTCCAGGCTTCCCCCCCCCCCCCCATGTTCATCCTGTGCTCATGGTCTGATGCAGAACTGTCTTGCAGGATCTCACTGAACGTGTCATCCTAAGTCCTCTTCTTTCTCCTCTGTATCTGGGTCAGAAGTTCTGCCGGCATGGAGGGAGAGCCACTGAAGGCTATGATGACAGCAGCTGCAGATAAAACACACAGAGGTACCACTGTCCGTATATTCACTTCGAAAAGCAAAACGTAAGATACAGAACTCGTTCGCCTGAAGTTTTCAGCACTATGTGGTCATCCTCACTTCTACTTGGGATTGCTTGTGCACTACGCTAGTCACAGCACTCACAATGGTGAGTATGGCCCACCAGGAGTTAGGGAACTTCGGAGGGAATTGCTTGATTGCACAAAACTAGTAGCACAGGGCAATGGCACTGAATACAGGCTCCATTTTCTACAGGCAGTGGTGATTTTAGCTGATAGCTCACTCTTGAAGGTAACAAAGGCAGAGAGAGCACAACTGTTACTAGTGTCCTGAATCTGCCTAGACCCATATGATACCAACCTGTGTATTGCAATAGTTCCCACTGAAGTTATTGTTGACTAGAATGGGAAAGTGTCCTACAACAGAGGAAGAAAAAAGGCAGCCCTCCCCAAACATCTTCCTCAGAGGATTGCAGAGTACCTTCATGAAAGTTTCATTGAGATCGCTCAGGAGTATTCAAGAGACATCCCTATTTATATAAACAAACTGTTCCACATAGCTCCTCCCCCACCCCCACGTAACCCTAGAGGGGATTGAAAAACAGCTAGTAACTCTACCTCTCTTGGCTGTGGCATTACTTCTAGCATGAGTACATTAATGAAAGGTCAAAAGCTGTGTCCTGATGTTTCTGGAGGGGGGCCACCCCTGTAATGAAAAATTTAAGTACGCACTTTATACAAGGTTCTTTCTCCTGCGTCAGCTTCACCTGTGCCTGACTAGCAGGATTGGCTGGACTGTTGTAGAGTCAAAAACAAGTCCTGGCTCACTGCACAGCCAGATCCCCTGGTTGTCTGTCCCCCCTCCCCCTCCTCCTCTTTGCTGTTCACAGCAGGGGCCTGTGACCCTGGGTTCTCAGAAGTATTGGCAGTGGTGTGAGGGATGGCGGTGGGGAATCTGCTGAACATAGCATCCAATTTGTTGTAAAAGTGGCAAGTCTGCGGCTCAATAGTGGATAGATTGTTGGCCTCCCTGGCCTTCTGGTATGCCTTATGCAGCTCCTTGGATTTCACATGTCACTGCTGCTGATCCCTGTTGTAGTTCTTCCCCCAAGCAATCTGCTCATAGGTGTCCATATTTCTACAGCTGGTTCAGAGCTGGGCCTACACAGCCTCTTCTCCCCAAGGCCCAGGAGATCCAATGTCTCTTGTCTACTCTGGGTCATACCACACCTAGAACGGGTAGCCTGCATAGTCATCTGGGCAATTGCACACAACAATAGAGAGCTGCTTGCTGTGTTTGCCAAGCCAGTCACCCAAGAAAAGACATTTCAAAAATCCACAGGGCTTTAAAGAGGAGGAGCGGGCTTTAGGTCTACGTGACCCCTGGGCAGTGGAGTTCACAGTACTGACTAGAGCGGTCTGTGTGGGACAGATGCTAGAGGATTGTTCAGGTTGACATAGGTAACAGTGTCTGCATGTGTGCTGTCTCAACCTCCATACATCGACCTTGGCTCAACACTGGTCAAGGACATGGTATTACTATGGGCTGGTTTTCACTAGGGGGGTGGATCGGCTGTAGATATGCAATTTCAGCTACGTTAATAACGTAGCTGAAGTCAGCGGCGGCGGCGCGCTCCCCTGTTGATTCCAGCTTGCGCCTTTGGTCGATGGGAGAGCCGCTGGCGATCAATTTATCGCATCTTAACGAGACGCGATAAAGCAACCGCTAAAACATCAATCCCTCCTCGCCGTAGTGAAGACAAGCCCTATGTCAGCATACAGGGTCACTTACATCAGTGGGAGACAAATTTAAGAGGAGGCACATTCACAACTAGGTCGACATACATTTGTACTATAGACCAGGTCTCAGTCCTGCCTCAGAGCAGGGGACTGGATTAGAAGAGCTAAGAGACACTTTCCAGTACTATATGTCTATGATCCAGGAAGTGAACATTTAAAATATTCCTTTTCTACCTTAAGAAAATAGTTTTCGGTAAGATAAAAAGCATCACATGTAATAAAGTGAAGCAGCATTTGTCAAAAAATGTGGATGAGTAATCATACAAAAATCTGTAATCACCATGCAATCTCAATCAAAAACATTTCAGACAGACTTTTGTGGCAGACATGTCTCATCGCTATAATAAACGAAGATTTAAAAAAGAGAGAGAGAAATGAGTCATTTCTTTTTATTAACTATTTTAATGTGACATGTATGGAATTAATATAATATCAATTATTGAATGGTGTAACATATCATTTTGATAGCAAAAGAATGTCCAGGCAATATCAAATTCCTTTTTTGTTAATTTGAAAACCGGCTGCAAGCTCTTAGAAACTGTCAATTTCAAGACTCTCTCCACGTCACTGTGGAAGCTTGAAGCAACAAAAATGAATTTTTGATTGATTTGGAATACAGCCAGTCATGGTATTTCATTCTATCAAGTACACAGATATTATTTTAGGTTATTTAGAGGTTATTAAAATTTTTCCAATGTAATTTGCACCACCACCACAATCAATCTCATAGAAACCCCTTTCTTGAGTAATATCTACTGTAGCTCATGCACACGTTGAAGTCAAAATTGTGTTTCTTTACATTATGAAGGTTAGAGAAATATTAAGAATAGTTCTGAATTATTACTCAGACCAGTTAAATTATTTGGTCCAATTTCTATCATTCTTACTCATTCTGCTTACCAAAGAGTCCCACTGAGTTATGGGTCAGTGGAATGTTAAACAACAAACATCTTCTGATACTAGAATTTGGAAACATTATGCAAAATTTTTCAGGCACAACAAGGTACTACTCATCATGGGAAAGGGTGTCATAATTTGTCCCTTTACAAACAGACCTCAGTTTGATAAAGTAGGTTTAGAAAATAATTCTATCTGTGTGACAGGGCTTACATTTTTACAAAATTCAATATCCTCCTGAGGTACAATATGAAATTAGTAAAAATAAAAAGTCAGAAATGAATATGTAGAAGGGGAAAATATCCCACAAGGGAAAAATGACCCAAAACGTATGGCTCTTGAGTCATTTCTCCAACAGCTGCAAAAATGTCAACACCAGAAAAACATAAAAAATCCAGCAGTGATTTCATTAATAATACGCTTACTGCTACATTGCAGAAGGGATAATTTCAGCATGCACTCTAGGGACAGACATTCCCTTTAAAATTCAAATAGCTGAACTGGAACTTTGCTTCTGCTTCAACTTACCTCCTGTTACCTACACCAGTGAAACTAGCCAACTGAAGATCATTAATCCACAGGCTCTCCAAATCTTTCATTTTCTTCATGAGTGGAACACAGCACATTAGAGCACATTCTGTTCAAAGCAAGAGCATCAAAGGACTGGGGTAATAATCTCTGTTTATGGTAAATTCACCACAGCCAGTATGAAGTGGTTCCACTGCAGGTTGATAGCTACACCGTTGTGTGGGTGCTTTAGTGACCGTGTCTATGGATTCCAAATTTTAATATCTCAGACTATATTTTAACCCATTTTAAAGACAATCTCTTGAAAATCAGAAAACAAAAACCCCAGCTGAGAGAGGAAAGAGTGTGTTGTAATCTAAACATTGAACAAAGACTCAACAGATGTGTGACCTGGGGCAAATTGTTAATTGTTCATAATGTCTCTGAGATCAATTCCCTATTTATAAAATAAGAACGATAGTACTTCTTTTCTCCCAATTTTTGTCTTGTCTATTTAGATCAGTGATCTTCAAACTTTTGTACTGGTGACCCCTTTTGCATAGCAAGCCTCTGAGTGTGATAACCCCCCCCCCCCTATAAATTAAAAACACGTTTTTATTTATTTAACACCATTATAAATGCTGGAGGCAAAAGGGGTTTCAGCTGGAGGCTGACAGCTCGCAACCGCCCCACTCCCCCCACACACATAATAACCTCACGCCCCTCTGAGGGGTTATGATCCCCAGTTTGAGAACTCATCATTTAGATTATAAATTTTTTAGTCTGTGTAAGGAAAATGAAGCAACAGTCCGGGCTGCTATATTAAAATACTAAAAATAGTAATGGCCCAAGATGTACTTTTGAACTGTGGTTATCAGTTTCCTAACCATATGAAGAACAATATGTATAATCCAAAAGATTAGTGTGCTCTACGTTACCTCTTACCTTCAATCAGTTGATATGTTTCAACCAATGTACTTCCCCTGTCTTCTTACAATACAAATAAAAATGAGTAGATGAGGACCTGGGGTGACTTTGCATAGTTCAGCCATTCATGAGAGGTGCCAACATCCTGTCTCTCAATCCTGTGGCAGATTGATCACCATAATTTCCTATGTAACGCTTAAAATTCAGTGTTCTGATGGGGCCAAACTAATTGAAAAAGTGAAATGCCTGAAAAACTGAAATCCTAGCACAACCTGGAAGGATTTCTAATAGCTAAGATCTCATTAAAAGATAGTGTTTGCATGTAAAGCCAGACAATAGTGAGATAGGCCTCATAGGCTAAGTGATTGACAGTGCACCTGCACTCTTCATCCACTAGAGACCTCCATATTTCTAGTTCAGTGACCAAGGACATGATGCTACTTAATTTTAAATTGCCAAAATGCAGATCATAGCTACAGGTTTCTTTACTTGCTTTGCTTCCCGCACAGGTGACCCTGATCTCATCAAAATACAGAAAGCCAAGTATAGTTAATACAACTTCTTCAGACATTATTAATTTCTGGTGAAGCACTATCTCTACTCTTCTATGCAGTGGCACTTGCTTGGGCAGTTACCCAAGCCCCACTTTATTAAATACTGTGCCAGTCAAGGGCATCACAGCAATGGTTTGGCAGGCAGAAAGCACACTTTTTATTCTTGTACTGTTTTCTTTAGTGTGATATTTTGAAGGAATATAGAAGTATCAACAAAAGATAATGATGTCAAATTTAAGGGTTCTCTCTTCAAGCTGGCTGAGGGTATACAAAGTGCTCTCAATGTGGCCAAGTGAAAATCACCAGGGAGAAGTAAGTGAAGGAGCCATTCCCCTCTATGTTACCCTTCTCTGGCAGCCGAAAAGCAGGCCTGATGTTAACTGTGAAGTGGGGTTGACTAGAAAACAATTGTGTTTCAAGAAAAAAAAATCAAGGTTTTGAAATTTGTTTCATTCCCTGTTGAAATTTTTCATGAAAAAACCACAAATAAAAGATCACATATTTAAACCTGGGTCTCCTACATCTCAGGTGAGTGCCTAAATGATCAGGCTACCCAATACCCAGAAAATACAGACATAACAGAGGCAGTACATAGGCATACATAGACTATCAAAGTTGGAAGGGACCTCAGGAGGTCATCTAGTCCAACTCCCTGTTCAAAGCAGGACCAATCCCCAATTAAATCATCCCAGTCAGGGCTTTGCCAAACCTGACCTTAAAAACTTGTAAGGAAGGAGATTCCACCACCGATTTTCTGATTCCTAGTCAGCCAATGCCTGCTCTGCTTCTTTCAACATTAGACTTGCTACCCCAGCTTCGTGTCTATAATTCCCAGAGTGGACGAGGATCTTATTTGTTTGTTTAAAGTGTAGTTTGTTTGAACCTGTTCATCTACAGTTACTGATGCTGAGGACATCAAGCTGGCACCTACCAATTACTTGAGTAGTTTTAGTAGTTTTGTACATTGTTTCTCACATTCCAAAATTCAATTTTCACTACTGATTTGGCATTGAATAAGGGACCTTTCAGGACATGGGCTATAGCTTTGACCCATGCCAGTCATATTCTTCACATGAACTTAATCTCTGGTTGGAGCCTGCTGCATGCTGATACTGGTCCTGATGTTTGCATATGTACTGTTTGTTTTACATGATGACTTTACCAGCCCTAGGCACAATCTTAGGTCTGCAGCACTTTATTCATTATTCTGAGCTGTCCTCATGTGGACACACACACCCCCATGAAAAATTACAGGTAAAATAAGAAACTTAATCCCCCACTTACAACCTGGGGGCAGGGCCCAGAGCTGGGTACTGTTGTATCACCTGTATAGGATGTTGATCTGAATGACACACACATTGCCCTGCCTTACCCCACAGCTCTCTGCTTTTGGCTGTGCAGAGTCAGCATGAAACCCCTTCCACAGCACACAGCAGGTGAATAGGGTTCCCACAGCTTTCCTGCTCAGCTCTAGTGTGGGCTTAAATGGTGTGCAAAATTAAGCACTGGCTCTCCATGTCACAGGTGAATTTGCTTTCATGTACATGTAAATATAGCAAGAACATGACATGGTATAGGCTGAATCTTTTAACAAATTCAGACTCATTCACCCCTTTCAGTATTATAACATGGTCTCACTAGAAAAACCAGAGTACTGAGGACAAAAGGGTTAAGAATACTGTAATTTAAAGCTGTCAGTCAAATTAATCATTGACATACCCCCCACATGACCATACTGAAAATTGAACATTGCACAGAGTGAAAATCAGTGCTCAGTTAGGCCCAGTGTATTTATATATATATTAGACCTACTCAGACCAACCGTGAAGCTATTGTCCTTTTATCTGTATTTCAACAGCAAATTTTCAGCTGAATAGAGAGCAGTAAGAGAAAGATTTAATTTCGTTGACTCCCCTGTAAAGTTCTGACAGTATATTCAGAAGACAAAGTGCAGCATGTATGAATATCCATAGGGCCTACTTTAACGGCTAACAACATTCATTTTATTAGTGTGAAAGACTGAAATGCTCCCCTACTGGCTTATATTGCTCAGATACACAAGACAGAAGTGCACCATGTATCAATTCCCTCAACTCTATGAATATGCTAACAAAATAGAATATTCTGCTAATCAGATTTACATTTATTTCTGATCTGTACTATAAATGATAATAATCATTTTGGTATTTACACTGTCCTTTTCATCCAAATGGATCTCAAATCATTTTACACACTTTGCCATTCCTGTTGAGTTTGTGCAATGAATTAGTAAAGGGCTGGACTGCCAAGATTATTATTAAAATATAATGGAGTTTTATTAGCTGAGAGTTAGGGTTGTTTAGAGGAATCCATGGGTAGTGGAAATTTTGATGCTGTTTTTATAGCCTATAGAACGCATAACTGTAGGTCGCGGAAAAGCTCTTGTTATTTCCAAAGTCTTTCAGTACAGCACATTAAAGGTCAGCCTGGGTATAAGCTTATGAGGAAGGACTGAAGAAGCGAGGAGTTGTATTAGTTTTAACTGATGCACAGACGGTCTGAAAAAAAATCAAAAATGATTTTTTTGTCAATACTCCATGTACGCGAGATGAACCAAACTAGCTTGAGGTCAAGGGCTGTGCTGCAAGATAAATGCTCTTCAGCAGTACTTTTCTGAATCAGCAGCGACACCAGGCTAGTTAGGCCAATGACAAATGGGAGACAAAGATAGGGATGAAACTTCCCCTCAGTTATAGCTGTATCAGATAACCTCAAGGATTTCAGTAAAGTCACATGACTAAAAATGGAAGGCAAATTTTAGCCTGTATGGTTATATTTCCACAAATATACTGTAAATACTACAGGTTGGGGGGGTTTGCCTGATTGTTCTTTTTAGACGCAGAGATATAACAGACCAGATTGTAACTAGCCCTCATGCATAGTCACCCCATCCATTTGTAGCCCATTGTAGCTTGTCACAATTGCATTTTCTGCCCTCAGCAAAAAAGGCGGGAAGGGACAAGAAGGTGGGGCCAGGTCCCCATGCACTCCCTCTGCATTAGCAGCTCCAAGAGAAGCCATCTAGTTTAAATGTGTACGGTTTGTGCATTTTGCCTGTACACCTGGCCACTTGGCTTTATCTGCCTGAGTGTGGGGTTGGGAGGAACAATCCCTCTCTCAGACTTTCCTGGGATTCTGCAGTTCTTCACTGCCCCCTACTTGGGCATGTAGCTAATGTCACAGTTTACCCCAAACGTCAATTTCCGCTGAGTACTACTTGGTTTTTTTCTGCTCACAAACTCTCACTTGATGTCTGTATCATAAATTACAACAAATTATAAATAGCCAGGCATGGTTACATGAACTAGGTATGCACAAATGCATTGTAACTCTAAATCTGCTGAATACCACCATGTTGACAAAGCCAGTAGAGGGCAACTCTAGTGATTCTGTACTGCCTTTTTGTTAGTAAGATACAATATATTGCATTTCTAAAAGACCTTCCATGAAAGGATCTCATTGCTTCTAAGCTGCACATCATCTTTGCTAATTATAGATGGGAAAAAGTAAGGTGCACGAAGGTTACATTACAGTGCCTGGCATAGAACTCAGAACTCCTGACACCCAGATCTGCATATCTAACTGCTATGCTTCCTATCTCTTTTTACCTATTTCTTCCCATAAACATCAGACCAGACCATGGAGACTAGAAACAGATTTCCTATAACACATTTCACAAGGAATGGCATCATTGGGATCTGACTGAAGAATTTATATGCTATATTCCTTGGGTTTCGTGATGCTAAAGGCTATGGATGTGTCTTTAGAGATGGCTGTGCTCTGGTATTCTGTAAGGACTTTCTTATGCAGCTAAGACCATAGAAGTTAAAATACAGAAATTATATAATTAGTTATCTAGTGTGTCCTTCTCTGCCGGTGTAGTACAGTGTCCTGAATGAGAACAGAATATAAAAAACAATCATATTTTTTATTTTGCATAATTTTGCACAAAATGTTTCACTTTGGGCAATTTTGTACGCACAAAAATGATTTTATGATAAATGATAGTGAACTAGGTAGGTATGTTGACATTAAAAGATACATTAAAAGTCCATCGATGAATACCAAGCAATTCTTTGTATGAAACATATCCACTGAATTTCAATGCGGTATACATTCAATTTCTAAATATTTTACACCCATCAGATAAGCAGACATCTACCAAGTAAACTACTGGGGCAACCATTTGTTATTGGTCTTCATCCAGACCTTTTATTAATGTCCCGAGCATTCACAATCCTAACTACATGGACCATGCTAGTGATTTACATTGGTCAAATTCTGCTATTCCTCGTCACATGAGTAGTTCCATTGCTTTTAGGTGATTTGTCTGTTGTGGGTAAAGGCTTGCCTACCTTGCAGACTGACAGGTTTGATTTGTGGTAGAGAGAAAGAAGCAGCATATGTGCAAAGTCCAAGCCCTTCAAATCTTTGAGTTCTATTTTCTATGAGACTGAAGTACTACCTGAATTCTTCACATAACCTATGATCAAAAGAGTTTATAGTAAATTATAGTATATATATATACACACTTTATACTTTGTATTCCTGGGAATACAGTCCCCTATAGCAAAAAAATACTTTCATATATGTTCTTATAAAATGTTTCCTTGAGAATGGTTCTGAGATATTTTCATTGATTCAAATCAGCTGAATCTTAATTTTCAGTTCACCAAAGAATAGGACATCAAGGATTTAAAGCTGCAAGTCTTGCTCAAGTGAGTAGTCTTTACTCATGCAAGTAGTTCCACTGACACGTGACTCATAGGATACAAAATGTCTGGCGTGCAAAAGGGTTGCTCTAATAGGCCCTAGAAGCCCATACACACACTTCATGGGATTCTGTTTTCCCTTGCTACTTCCTCTGCAGTACAGTAGAAGTCTCTTTCAATTTCATTCTGTCCTTCATGTTAAAAAAAATATCCTATATAAGAGGAAAATGTTTATTTCGCGATGGGAGTTCTTGTTCAGTAGGATCAAGTTTGTGGGACTTTTGGTCAGTCCATTTGTCTTATTTACAGTATCGCTTTCTCAAATCCTCTTCGTATGGGGGTAATTTTTGCACCTGCTTCTTTGAACCATAAGCTGAAAGAACTATCTTAATGGTTCCCCTAACTCTTATATACTATTTTGAGGAACACTTGTGAACATTCAAACAACAGTATATCTCAGAGCTGTCTAATTAGAGCCACCCTTTGGACAAGGGTCAATCATACCACCTGGGTCCTTCAAAAGCAGTTCCAGTAAATTTATCCCAGGAATCCTAAATAATGTGGCAATTACAGACTCTGTGAGCTGTCTGTGTGAAGACCCTTGTTAACAATAAGGCTTTGGAATCCTCCAGATGATACTTTACATCTTAGCTTTGCAAATTAATATGTGCCTGGCAACATTGGTGGGGATCTTTCAAACATACTCTGGAGGCTAATTAAATTTTTAGCCTTCACATCCTTTGACAGATTCTGAAAACAACTCTAAAAGCTCTGGGGCTGTTGGCTTCTTTGAACATCTAGAGAATTCACAGCTGACCTTCCCCCCCCCCCCCCCCCCCCCACTGATTACCCATGTTACATTCTCTCTCCAGCCATATTCTTAATAAGTTTCCAACTTCAGAGACTGAACCAGTTCCTCAGCTGGTGTAAACTGGTGTAGCTCAATGAAGACACTGGAGCTGCACCAACATGAGTGGAGGCTCTGGCCCTTTATACTGTCTGAAAACCTCATTAAAACATCTCTTTTACCCCCTCTATTCTGTGGTTTCTTTTTCTTGGATGAATGGTACCACCTCTCTAGTACAACCAGAAAAACCGACTTGACAGCAGAAAGGCTACTTCTTCATAATTCACATGCAACCAATCAAGATCTGATGGCAATCTGGATCACGTGCATGTTCAGCTTATGAAACTGAGATATATTTCTGGTGCTCCCCCGAAGTATAATGGTAGTGCAAAGATTAAATATTGATTTTTCCATATTACTTTAAATTATTAAGAGGGGAAAATCATTCTTATGAAGTGATCCGTTTCAATAAAATACAGCAAATTTTATTGTCAGATTTATTTTGTTAAATGGTTTTACAGTGAAAGAAACACTGTATATAATTAGCAATACAGCATTTGTATTATCTTATTGGTCATATAATAATGACAGCACAATCAGAAATAAGCCACAAATCAAATCACAAGGATTTTACTCACAGAATTATCTTTTTTTCTACAGTAAATTTTAATGCTTGATAAAAAGTATTGGACATAAAACCCTGAAGACCAAACTTTTCTATTTATCCATAGAAGTTGTTCAGAACAGGAAACCTCATACAAGCTTTCTTAATCTCTACTGTGCCTCAATTCTATGCAGGAAGAACCAACTCTCCGAGTAAGAGCGAAAGAGCAGTTCACTCAACAGGCCTCTCATTTGCCAGTCACTCCTTGGGCTCTGGCAGAGACAATGCATGTTGGGTAAGGGGGTGAGGGCGGCGGGGGGGGGGGGGTAGGAGACTTTGCAGGGTAATGTGTCCTCCCCTAGCTTTGTTGCTTGGCTTGTACTGAGCATGCTCAGTAGCACTGCTGAAGCCAGCTGCCCTCACTCTGCCTCTCCACTATTGGCAGACATCAGATCTGCCTGGGCTGATGCTGTCATTTAATGCCATTCATTATGGTTGTTTTTTATGCAGTCAGTCTTTGTAATGAGATCATCAAGTCACTGAACATCCATCAGTTGGTAACAGTTTTTAGTCACTACTGGCCCGGGGTCAGATTTGAAAGCGTGACTTTAAGGAGAAAAGGCCAATACCGCACTGCTGATCACAGTTTTCCCTCTCACAATTATCTGCAGTAAAGGCAACATTTTTTAACCCCCCCAAATCAATGCTTATATAATCTCTGAGCATTAGCATAACTCTAAAATGTGTTGCTTAAAGATTTGGCAACTACGGTAGATGTCACTAGGACTATGAAACAAGATATTGTCACTAATACTCTACAAAATGCAAATAAGCCACAAGACGTTTATTCATGTTAAACCACAAGATAGAATCTTAAGCACTATAAAAGCAAAGAAATATAGTAAATACATGATGTAACTTCTAAATTTGCTCTAAATTGTAACTAATGCAATAGCTCCAAGAAGCTAAGTAACTTCCAAAAAGCAAGTTGTATAAATTCATACAGGTCATACTCTCTAATATATATGTATTACATTTGTTTAATAATTTTTTCTCACTCCATATTCCAATATTTTATAGGAGTTTTAAGTCTTAGTGCAAAGAATTAAGGATAAGGTAATGGTTTGTGCATGAAGTAACATAAAGAAAAAAGAGAGGATATTAATTTGTAAGGTATGGCTGTTCCCAAGAACTCCAACTTTGAGAAAAACGAGTAGCTATATAAGATGTTCTGAAAAGGAACTTCTCACGTACTTGGTGCATTGATTGTCTAATCGGCAAACAATAAATGTACCCATAGCTCAGGAAATTCTCAAGAGAAGCAACTATTTCCTATTATTATAAGTCATTTGTAGTCTGGTAGCATCCACAATGTTCTATGCACTGTCCACACACAAACAAGGAGACAAGCTTAAAGTCTAAGGGCCCAACCCTGCAAATACTTGAACAGATGAGTAACTATGTCAATATAAGTAATAGAATTGAATTCAATAGGACAAAGGCACTCAGGTGCACCTATCACCGGAGCTACTCAGTTCTACACAAACAATTAATTTATCCTCACCCCTCTGTTCAGTCAGGCAGTATTTTATTGCCATTTTAACAGATGAAGAACCTTAGGCAGAGGGAAATGGAATGACTGTGCCTGAAAAAAAGCCAGGTCCCCCGGCTCAGAGTTCAATTCCTCACTCACATAACCCCCCTTCCTCTAGAGCTACAGGGTTTTTTTTATAATTTGTTAAACTTTGTAGATATTCCTCAACAGTGCATAACTAGATTCTATATTAAAACCTGCATTAAGCTTAATAAATGTTGCATGGGTAAGTGCTCAGAATAAAGTACAGCCTTAACTTTGCCCTTCTATGTCTATATTAAGACACATTGTTTAACTACATGATCAAATGCTCTCTCCTGAATACAAGGTAATATCAGGCATTTTTTTCCCATAATCTTACATGCACATATGTAACATCCTGTAATTTTTTTGACAATTCTTTTGTACTTATACTAATGTCAGGTATATTTTTATTCACACAGAGTTACATCTGCAGCCCAGAACCTAGCCCTGAATACTTAGGCTAGACACTGGGAAGATATGGGAAGGCTAGCAAAAAGACAGACGTCCTTTCACCAGCTTCACAAAGTGGCTGGAGGACCACTTCTGAACCACCCTTATTCATTGGAATGAGGCACTACACTGGGAGAGGATGATGGGAATATTTGTAATCTCTAGCCCTTCCCTGGCCCCTGCTCATTCTTTTACAAGAAGCCCTAAGATAGCGTTTTGCCATGCACTGGTTCTGCTGCGTAGGTGACCTCCAAAAGAGATGGGAGCTAGATTTGCTCCTTTGAGAAAATGTAACATACCTGCATATTTTATAATTATTAAGCATGATTTATAGGGTTTCAGATATTCTGTATGGCACACAGAATAATAAACTAATCTCTTCAGAGCAGGGACTATGTTGTTATCATACATTTGTATATCACTGAGCACAATGGGACTGGGATTTCTAGACATTGCTGAAATGCAAATAAATAAATATTATTAATATCAAGACCAGATGACACATATCTGCAGGTAAACTGATAAAATAGATAGATAAAATAGATTTAAAAAATGATATTATTTGTTACTTTTTAAAAAATAGCATATGTTCATATAATTAAAGATTGTGTAATTACAATTGGGTAAAACTTTTTAAACACAGCTATTTCTCATCTCCCCTCCCCATAAAAAAGCAAAGATTTGCTGACTGAAATATTTTGCAAATTAATATCATTTTTCTGAGTTGTCCTAGTCAAAAATAATCCCCCAAAATTAAACCATTTCATTTCAACATTAACTAAATGAAACATTTTGCTTTCTTGAGTTGAAATGACTTCATTTTAAAATTTCAGTTCATTTAAAAAACAATTAAATTAAAAAAATACTTGAAATCAAAATGAAATATTTTTATTGCAGGTTGAACAAAATGTTTTGTTTGACCCAAAGTCTTTTTTTTTTTTTTTTTTTTTGAACTGCCGGTGAACCAAAATATCCATTATTTGCACAGCTCTAGTTTTAATACATTCACACAACAAGCAGAGTTAAGACTGCACACGAGAACCCATGTGCAATCTATTGAAGGATTAGGGCCTAATATTAAAAGGTCTTTGGGAAGGAACTTGTGTTTTCCAATATGCTTGTAGAGTGCCTAGAGTATTTCAGACATTACTATGATATAAGTAATAATCAAACTATTTGGCTTGTCAGCACCTGTCCGAAGCAGTTTAGGAGGTCTGCAATTATGGGTCTTTCTCCTATGCACATGAACAGAGAGTCTCCTTCCTGCAAACCTTAGCAAATGGCTTTCTTCTTGTGGTATTTCAACTCCCAGATGTTTGTACTGTAAACGTGTATAAACAAATTGAACTGGATTGTATTTTATGTGTAACAGATAAAAGTATATGTTTCCACTTTCTCCTTTTGTTCAAAATTCTTTACCCAAAAACAGTCACCGTGAGGCACAACTAAGCAGGGCTCCTTTGGGCTGCATGAAAGGGCTGAGCAGCCTAAAGGAGCCCTAAAAGCCCCATAGCCTTCTGGGTGAGAATAACACTGGGTAAACTGATGATGATGGTAAACTGCCATATGGCTACCTCCCAAAAATAACCTTGAAAGCCCTGATGCAAGGGGCTGGCTCCCAGGGCTACATTGTGTCAGGGAACCTGGAACAGGCCAGAATTGGAAGGCACAGAAGTAGTTTGAAGCCTCTATAACTACCCACTTCTCTCAACTTAGAGGTGCAGTACATAATCTTACCCTAAAGTGAATGACAAGAGGGCTGGGATAGAAACTAATATGAAACTTTAACTATAGTAGTTATTTCTGAACCTACTGTAATTCACATATTTTAATCAGTCTAGAAACATGAGAACAGTTCAAAAGAACCTTATAGGATGGCTATGAGGCATTGCTTGGTGTTTTTGACCTTGTATAAAAAAGATAAGATTAGCGACTTCACAACAATTTAAATTTATTTGCATGACATTACACACACACGATGGATAAACAAACAATAGAATAAAAATACTACGGAGTGATGTCACTGTTTTAATAGGTCTTTTCAAAGATTCACTACAGATTTGTGCAGCAAGTATAGACTAAGCCTTAGGGTGCCTAACACACACACATATATATGTACACACACCATCCCTTCTGCCCCCAGCAATGCTTAAAACCACTTTGGTAATGGCTTGTCTTATTTCAAATTTCAAATACTCCCATCCAGGAGTAGTCTACCATTTCTGATTTGAGTTGATTATTGTAACAAGAGTTAAAATATTAAAATGTATTTAAAGGGACAGTCCAACTCCATTCAGGAGTTTACAAGGAAGTGAACAAGGAAATCAGCAAACCTATAACTGACTGGCAAGTGGCAAATGTAATGCCAATATTTTTAAGGGAGTCTAGCGACAAGCCAGGAAACTATAAACCAATGTGTTTATTCTAACATCCACCTTTGGGGAAATCTTGGAAACGATTTGCTGCAAAGCGACATGAGAACTCCTGAATAAGCACATCTTGATTAAGGATAGCCCTGTGGACAGACTAGGTCAGGCAGCATAATTAACTTCATGGAGACATTACTGCCATGGCTTCTAGGTGAATTTCAGTATATGTATTAATATATTTAAATTTTCAGAAAACATTTGACAGTGGTTCACATAAAAAAAATAAAGGGTGCAAAATACAGTGTTGAGTGGAAAACTAGGAAACATGGGTTAAGCAACAGAAACTGTTAAGCTGGAAAGGAGATATGGAGAGGAGAACACTGGAAATGGTAGCTTTTAGTACACAGATTGTACATCACATCTGTTTAAATAATTTGGCCATAGGTAACAAAAATGTGATAAAAGTGAGCCCTGGTATATGCAGGTGGAATTCCTTTAGTTTCAATGAAGCCATAACATGTTTACAGCAGGGCTTGATTCAGACCAATGTCTCCAAGAACAAAAGTCTGGACAATGAAGGGTCTGCTGGATTAAAGCATAAAGTGAAAAATGTAAAAGGTGGTACGGTAGTAAAATAAGCAAAATAGTTTAGGCATGTTATGTCAATGGCCTTTTCCTATTCTGATAAAAGAAAACTGGCCCCCTTTGAATAGATATAAGCACTGTGGCTGGCTGTGCAAACTTCAAAGGGGCTTTAAAATAATCATCCCACCAATCCAGTCATTGAAGTGTTCACAACATGATCAGCCAGGCCATGCCTATAAGACAAGATAAATCACCAGTCTGAAAGACTGTTCCCTGCTAACTTTTCTCAGAAAAGTCATCTAAGTCTCTAATAGATTCTTTTAGGACAATTATGCGTCTGCTATAAGAAATGTTAGGAACTAAGAAATATCATCACCTGTAAAGCTAGAAATCATTGCAACAATCAGCAAAATAATCTGGCTTTACCTTTATGTTATAATGGAGACAAAAATAACTGTCTTTTAACATTGCCCAGAAGTCATGTGAGGAGATAGAATTATCGTCTAACTTCATCTGCACTTTCAAAGATCCTTCTCTTTAGCTTGCTGATAATAAATGTCATGCATCCTTCACACTTATGTCAGAAAAGAAAAAGCACCACTGGAGAGAGATTTAACATACTTTCATCTTTTCAAAAAAGATAGCCACCTCCATCTGGAGATTACAGTATTATAGACTGAGATGTTAATCCACCTAAATTTTGAAAAACTTCTTCTAACACCTGGGCAATTTTTCTCATGAAAACTCCTTAAATGAACACAGAGGATAATTCTTTCATAGCAACTAATGTATTATCTTTTACTCACATTTACCACACACAGTGTTATCTGAAATTCTTTGGTACCACAGACAATGCTGTTTAGTAACTGTGGGGAAACGTTGATGTTTAAAAGGCAACCCACATGAGTCTCTATCTTATCTAAAGTTTAAATAAGACCTATTTTATCCAGACATCCCCAACTCTGTTTCAGGGAAGGGACAATCTGCGTCACCGCAATCTCTGCCTCTCTCTGTCCTTCTCCATGTTCTTTAAGGATTACCCTTATATCTACCTGTACATTCTTTGTTCTGTCCTGTGTCTCTCAAACCTGGTTAAGCCAGTTCATGTGTCCCTTCCTTGGGGGATCACCAACTAAACTGTTCACTTCAGAATGGTGGAGGTAAAACTTCAAAAGGGACTGACTCCTGCATTGTCCTCAACGTACTGCCAAATAGGGTGACCTGAAGCTATTGTCCACTTTCTGGCCTACATGCAGTTTGCTTCTGTTGGAATTAGGCCCTTGTAATCATATGTAATCATATGGCAAACCACGCAACAAACAAACAGATGGGCACAAAGTAATACATGTATCTCCCATCTCCTTCCCATTGAAATCCACACAATGGCTTAAATGGCTTAAATCCACAATGGGCTGTGCTTTGGGATAGTATCAAGATACAATCTTCAACCAGGCATTGGTTGGGCAGGATGTCACACAATAATGCAATAGAAAATCAAAACAAAAGACATAAGGTTAAAAAAAACAACAGTGGATTGCAAATCACAAATGACACTGATCTAGCTAAGTACTGTTTGAGTCATTAAAAACAGTCAGTGACTGTGCTGATTTTTTCCCTCCGTATTATTGAACAATATATTAAAAAATCATCTTTGCCTCTCCACAGCCAAAAGCATTTGCTCCTCACTTCTTGATACTCTGTATGCTTTCAGAGTGCATCAGCCAGCTACCATTAATGTAGTAAGCCTTATATGCCTTTTTTCCCTCCTTTATTCTAATAAAAAATGCTCTGCTCTTTCCAGTTGAGCATTCCCATTGTTATTTCCTTTCCCCCTATGGGAGCCTGTGTCTACAAACAGATGCAGCTTTTCTCTCCATTTCTGACTATTAGCAAATTATATTTTGTAGCATGGGTTTTTATCTTTTAAACAGGCTCTGCCTTCGAAAAGGCTCAAAATTAGTTTTTGTCCTTTCCCTGCATAGTGATCAGTTTTCATGGACTGAAATACAGAAATACCTACCTCGGGAAAGATGCTCTGTAGTCTTTCTGAAGGAATAAATTGCCCCTCCCTAACTAGTTGTCCTGTTACAGGCACTTTGTTGCCCTCCATCTCTACTCAGTGACCTGATCTATGTTCAGTACTGTGAGTCAGCTACACTTCACTAGGCACGCAGCAATTGCATTTGAAAATGCAATCTTCTACTTTTTGAGACACTGAAAATGAGCACTTAACTCTGGTGGTGCCCCTTTTCACCAAGGAGTATCAGACCAGGCACAATACTTAGACTTGGTCATTTATTATCTATGTATTAAAATATTATGATTTATTTTGCATATATGTACAAAAAAAGGGTGTTCCTACAACCCAAAGTGGAAATATAAACGGTATAGAAGCACTTCTTCCTAGACTGATTCTTAAATGAAGGAATATTGTAAAAGAAAGGAAAGGACAACATATAAATCAATCTAAATTAAGTGTTCTCTGAGGCCTCAGCTGTTTCCCCAGTGTATTATCAATTAATCTCTTTGGCCAAAAATGGGGGATTAAAAGTTAGGATGCTTATATTTAGACCCCTAAATAAGTAGCCTAATTGTCAGAGATGCTTAGCACCTGATAGCTTCCATTAACTTCAATGCATTTGACTCCAGACTGTCTTTTGATTTGTTTAGGCCTTGTCTTTTTTTTTTGTCCTTGTCTTAATGAGTACTGGCTATTAAGAGAAAAATTATTTCATTTATGGATTTTTTTTCCAGAGGTGCTTTCTCATGCATCCTCTAACTCACATGAAGTAGCACTTTCCTCCATGTTTGGTCCTATAGAAGTAAATGGTCCTGCTTATGGAATATGGTACTATTCACTATGAGTGAAGGTGTCACAATCTGGTCTCTAGATAGCAGGAGTCTTACTAGTATAGAGTTGGATCATGTCCTGTAACACTCTCTGCACTTTTACATTAATAATTCAATGCATATCCTAACAAGGTGAAACCAGAACAAGAAATGTCTTTCCTCCTTTCAGGTGTCGTTTGATCTCCTATGTTTATAAAAGGTGATTCTAGCTGATCTCCTTTTCACAGATGGACAAACAATTCACACAATTTATTCTACTGAGTTAGCTCCCTTTTTCACTTTGCAAAATACTAACATTTAGGTTTCAACAAATTTGCTCATTTCAACGTTATTTGAGGAATGCTTTAACAAAAAGCTATTTGGATTTCTGGGTCGTTCACAAACTATTTTCCCAGTCTGCTGGGAAATTTATTGTTTGTAATAAATTTTCAGCAAGACTCTGACCAACTCATAGCCACACAATGGTGGAGAACTGATTATGGATCTTCTGCTTCTTGTGAAGCCTGCATAAGGGCTGTCTGAAATTTCAATCTTTACCTTTCATAGGAAGGAAAGAGACGTTCCCATTCAATAATGTGCTGGCTTTGTATGAGTTTACATTGTTGCCATCCAGACTCTTACTCAAAGGGAGCATAAGGGATCTACTACTACTAAAAATCTGCAAGCATTCTTCTTTAGTTCAAGTGACTGGGGTCTGTGCTTCTGGAGCTGAAAGACTGGGTCTCTTGCCCTAGGAATAAAAGTAGTCTGCTGTCTTTGGAACATGGATTTGTTTATATTACCACCTCCAATCATAGCAACAAAAACTGATGGTTGTTCCCATCTGCATGTTACTGTTTGGAGAGGGAGAATCTTCAGTTTGTTGGATTATGTCTCATGATCTCCCTGTCTGAGCTCCATTTTGGAACTTTCAAGTCGAGAAAGGTCATGTCTAAGCCTGTAGTCCATATGAAATATCTACTCAGATAAGAACGAACCTGGATCCACTCAGTGTGAAGTAAACTGTGGTCTCTATGATGGTGTAGCCAAGTTAGTTTGTAAGGTTTCCATTAGGCAGAAGTTGCAAAGGTGAATTCTGGGCCAAAAAGAGCTGTAGTTTAGGAGTTTTTTAAAAGGCTCTGAAGCTCTTCGTAAAATCATAAGAATGGGTCAGGCCAATGGCCCATCTAGCTTAGTATTCTGTCTTCCAACGGTGGCCAGTACCAGATGCTTCAAAGGGAATGAACAGAACAGGGCAATTATCAAGTGAACCATCCTTTGTTATGCAGTTCCAGCTTCTGACACACGGAGGTTTAGGGACACCCAGATCAACTTGGCTAATAGCCATTGATGGACCTATTTCTCATGAACTTTGATCATTCTTTTTTTAACCCAGTTATATTTTAACATCCCCTGGTAATAAGATCCACAGGCTGACTTTGTGTTGTGTGAAGTACTTCCTTATGTTTATTTAAAACCTGCTGCCTATTATTCATTGTTCTTACTAGATTGGTTTGCTCATTTCTGAGAAATGTGCATAGTTCTTCAGCATTTTAGAGAGAAAGTATGAGTAAAAGTCCATAACTTGGAGTCAGGAGAGCTGTGAGGGTGTGTGACGGTGCTGTTCCTGGTGACATCCAACTGTGAGTGTCAGATCAGGACAGATTGTTTCCAAAGGGGCAACTACAGCCCAAAGTTGGGGGTTTTCCACTCTAATGTGAACCAAACCAGCCAAACAGAAAAGACTTTGATTTCGCCCCACTGGCTAACCACAAGTCACACAAGCAATTCCCTTAGACACTCCAGGTTTCCAGTATCACCACCAGCAGTCACCTGTCCTGGGGGTCAATGGTTATGAAAACCAATACCCCAAGTAAAGAAAACGGTTCTCCCTGATTCCAAAGAATCAGGCCCCAGATCCAGGACAATATACAAATCAGATCTTACCACAAATCACACTGTTGCCAATCCTTTAGAATCTAAAATCTAAAGGTTTATTGTACAAGGAGAAAGGTATAGGTGAGGGTTAGGAATGGTTAAAAGAAATCAATTACATGCAGTACAGTAAACCCTCGATTTAACGGACCTCCATTTAACGGACTTCGGATGCAACGGACAAAATTTTTCAGAGTCTGATGCATCCAAAATCCGTTTGTGGAGGGCTGGCTGTGGGCTCCCTGCTGCCCCCCCCCCCCCCCCCCCCGAGGCTGAAGCTGCGTACTGCCGCCTGGCTCTCCGCAGCAGCTGGGCTTGCTGCCACCCGAGGCTGAAGCTGCGGGGTGTGTGTGTGTGTGTGTGCGCGCTGCCTGCCTCTCCGCAGCAGCTGGGTTTGCTGCCGTCCGAGGCTGAAGCTGCCGGGGTGTGTGTGTGTGTGTGTGTGTCCCACCTCTCCGCAGCAGCTGGGCTTGCTGCCGTCGGAGGCTGAAGCTGCCGTGTGTGTGTGTGTGTGTGTGTGTGTGTGTGTGTGTGTGTGTGTGTGTGTGTCCCACCTCTCCGCAGCAGCTGGGCTTGCTGCCGCCCCAGGCTGAAGCTGCGGGGGGGGGGGGGGGGGGCTGTGGCTCTCCGCAGCAGCTGGGCTTGCTGGTGGGTCCCGGGAGCCGGGACCTGTGTCCGCTCTCCTGCCGCCCGAGGCTGAAGCTGCGGGGGGGGGGGGGGGGGCTGCCGCCCAGCTCCCCGCAGCAGCTGGACTTGCTGGCGGGTCCCGGAAGCCGGGACCCGTGCGGACTGACTGTCCGCTCTCTGTGGCCGCCGGAGTTGCAGCCGCGGGCGGGCTGGTTGCCGGCTGCGGGTTGCGGCCCCCTCTCTGTGGTGGCAGTGGGGCTGCTGCTCCCACAGCTCGGTTTGGGATTTTTTTTCCTTTCTTTTTATAAAATTTAAATTTTGCTTTGTTTTTAAGAACATTGTTTATTTGTTTAGTTAAATATAAGTACAGTAAAGTGTGTTTTCAGAAAAATGTTTATTTATTTCGATTTAGATCGCATACTTGTTTATTACAGTCTCAAAACTACGCTGAGTACATAAGCAATAATACATACAGAACACTTTTCTGTGAAATTAAACTTTTCATACATACAGTACTTAATTTTAATTACACAAAAGTCAATTTTTTAACATATGCATTCGGAAAACCCACTTTCTTAAATAACGGACTTTCTGATTTAACGGACACCCCCTCGCCCCAATTAGTCCGTTAAATCGAGGTTTCACTGTAATGGCAAATCTCTTGGTTCAGGCTTGCAGCTGTAGAATAAAAGGTTCAGATAAAAGTCTCTGGAATGTATCCCCTCCAGGGATGGGTCATCAATCTGTTGGTCAGAGCTTCCACGTGTAACAAAATCCCATCCAGAGGTAGATGCTAGCTGAAGGTTGCAGATTGAAGACAAAAATGGAGCAAGTTTCTCCCAGGTTTTATAGACTTTCTCTTCTGGGCGAAGACGCCTCCCCCCCCCTTCTTATGCAGAGTCCAATTGCAAAATGAAGGTTCATAGTTCAAGATTCAGTTCCTGACCAGCCAGGCCACATTCCTGGAGAAGCTGGGGTGTGGACAGGCATCTACAAAGTTCATTGTGTAGCTGATGGCCCTTAACGGCCCATCAGCCAGGCCAGCCAAGTTAACAACAACTTGTCTGAGGCCTCGGTTACACTGGCACTTTATAGTGCTATATAGCCTCCAGGAGCGCTATAACTCTGTACCCGAACACACTGGCAAGGCACCCATTGCGCTATAAGTCCGAGCTTATAGCGCTACTGGTAAACCACCTCTGCACGGGGAATAAGGGCTGTTGCACTACCGCTGCTGTAGTGCAACGGCGCAAATGTGAACACACATTGCCCGTTAATGAGCCTCCAGCCTGGCCCATAATTCCCATTCGAGCCACTCTGGCCATCAGTTTCAAACTCTTCTGTCGCGTCCTCAGGTGACCACATGTCAGACCCGCCCTTTAAAATCCCAGGGAAATTTGAAAATCTCCATCCTGTTTGATCCAGCCAGGCGTGGCATGCTCCTCAGGTAACCATTTTGCTTCGCCATGACTCCACGTGCCATGCCTCCTCGCAATAAGCGATCTCCACCGTGGTTCGATCATGAGTTGCTAGACCTCATCAGTTGTTGGGGGGAAGAGGCTGTCCAGTCTCAGCTGTGGTCTAGCCGCAGGAATTACGATATGTATGGCCTGATATCACGGGCCATTAAGGACAAAGGCCATGACCGGGACACTCTGCAGTGCCGGGCAAAAGTTAAGGAATTTAGGATTGCCTATTGCAAAGCCTGCGACGCAAACAGCCACTCTGGGGCAGCCCCTGTGTTTTGCAAGTACTATGAGGAGCTGGATGCGATACTTGGTGTTGATCCAACGTGCACTCCACCGACCACCCAGGACACTTCTTCCCAGCCCACCACTCAAGGGGGGGGGGGGGAAGGAAGCCGGAGAGGAGCAGGATGGCGAGGAGAAGGAGGAGGAGGAGGAGGAGGAGGCGGCTGCGGCCACGGCCGCGGCAGCGACCCAGGCCACGGAGGACTCACAGGACACATGCAGCCAGGAACTCTTCTCAAGCCCAGAGTGCAGCCAGAGTCAGCCACAGCGTCCGGCGGTTGCGGGGGGGCAGGACAGCAGCAGCGGATTGCGCAGGTACAGCTACTTTTCTATTGGGAAGGCAGGCAGCTTTGGCGAGGGTGGAAAGGGATGCTTGCATGCTTGGCTACATGTGGAATAGTGCATTGATGTACTCTGTCACCTCGCGGTAATCCTCATCAGTGATTTCTACAAAGGTCTCAATAAGAGCTCTTGCAATGTGCCTGCATAGGTGGCTCGGGAGACCCAGCGTGTTCGCTGTCCCAGCCACGGTCACCAGTCCACGCCACTGTTCTAAGAGGGGTGGGGGGAGCATCGCTGCACAGATGCAAGCCACATATGGCCGTGGGCAGAAGCCGCATCTCATTAAAATCCCCGCCCTGTCTTGCTCTGTCACCCGCAGCAGTGAGATATCTTCCAGCACGAATACCTACACAGAATGTTGGGAGATTGCTCATCAGAGTGCAGTTCCCACAAATGCCCTCCGTTCCCGCAAAACAATAGTACAGAAAGGCAGGGAAACAGTGCTTGTCCCCATGACTCACCATGCCCAGGGCTCCGTGGGTACCTCTGTGTGTGATACAGCTTTTTTGGACAGGGAAACTGCACAGAGATTCATGGAATGTGTGGGACTCCCTAATACTGTCTGTTGCAAACAATGGGATCTTGTGTTTTAACTGTGAACTTGTAACTTTCACTAGGTTTGTCCTTAACATCAATGTCACCAGTCTTATCTGTTGCTCAGAAACTAAGGAGGATTCGAAACAGACCAAGGAAGAGCAAGGAAGAGCTTTTGAAGCAAGTTATGGAACAGGCATCAACGGACAACCGCGTTGCACAGCAGTGGAGGGAGAATGAGAGCAACCGGAGGGAGGAGAGGAAGCAGAGGGAAGAACGGAGGGAGGAACAGATGCAGTTGAGGGAGATGACTCATGAACAGCGCGCTGACAAGCGCGCTGACAAGCTGCTTAGAATATTAGAGCTGCAAGTAGAGACTCTGCAGTGGATCGCTGCCGTTCAGGAGCAGCAGCCCCGTGCTTACCACCCCCATTGTCACTTGCCCCCTAACCCTTCCCCTTCTGGCCCTCTGTCCCCTTCAGACCACTATCAACAGCTGCCTGGTTATTACCACCCACAGCTGCCTCCAACCCCCCTCTCTTCACCGATCAACCCACAGACCCAGCACCCTTATCCACTGCACTCAACCCCTAATAACAACCATAATCGCCTTCCGCAAATGGGGTTGGGGGAACACAGCAACCTGAAGAGCATTGGAGGTTATGAGGCCAGGACATACCCTAATCTCTGATTGACCCCTTCCCACCCCAATTGCACACCCCTCCTCCCTCACACATTTTACTGTTTTTCAACTTTTATTTCAAATTCTGAGAAAGCTGTTTAATAAATGAATTCTTTTTAATAAATGGGTTTCTGTATTTGGTGCACATATGTATCTAATAGGTACAGAAAAGCAAATGCCTTATCCTATTAACAGAATGGTCCATCCATCCCTCCCTCCAAACCCTCCCTCCCTCACTCCCTTCCTCTGCAATTCCCATTAGAACTCGCTTTCAGCCTCAAAATGCTCCCTCAAGGCTTCCCTGATCCTTGTACCCTCACGCTGGGCCCCTCTAAGAGCCCTACTCTCTGGCTGTGCATACATGGCCTCCAGCTGTTGAACCTCCGAGGTCCATGCCATAGTGAAACCTTCACCCTTCCGCTCACAGAGATTATGTAGGGCACAGCACGCGGAAATAACCGTGGGGATACTTCCCTCTGCCAAGTCTAGCTTGCCATAAAGACATCTCCAGTGGGCCTTGAGATGCCCAAAAGCACATTCCACAGTCATTCGACAGCGGCTCAGCCTGTAGTTGAACCTTTCCTGGCTGCTGTCCAGGCTCCCCGTGTAGGGTTTCATGAGCCAGGGCATTAGAGGGTAAGCGGGGTCGCCAAGAATCACAATGGGCATTTCCACTTCCCCCACGGGGATCCCCTGGTCTGGGAAAAAAGTGCTTTCTTGCAGCTTCCTGAACAGGCTGGTGTTGCGGAAGATGCATACGTCATGCACCTTTCCCGACCAGCCTGCATTAATGTCAGTAAAACGCCCACGGTGATCCACAAGCGCCTGAAGAACCATGGAGAAGTACCCTTTTTGGTTAATGTACTCTTCTGCTAGGTGGTCGGGCACCAGAATAGGTATATGGGTCCCATCGATCGCCCCTCCACAGTTAGGGAACCCCATCTGCTCAAAGCCAGCCACGATGTCACGCACGTCACCAAGAGTCACGATTTTTTGTAGCAGGAGGCGATTAATGGCCTTGCACGCTTCCATCAACACGACTCCAACGGTCGACTTCCCCACCCCAAAGTGGTTGGCCACCGATCGGTAGTTGTCTGGGGTGGCCAGCTTCCAGAGTGCTAAAGCCACCCGCTTCTCCACCAGGATGGCAGCTCTCAATCTGGTCTCCTGGCGCTGCAGGACGGGTGTGAGTTCAGCACACAGTCCCACGAAAGTGGCTTTTCTCATGCGAAAGTTTTGCAGCCACTGCTCATCGTCCCACACTTGCATGACGATGCAATCCCACCAGTCAGTGCTTGTTTCCCGTGCCCAGAAGCGGCGTTCCACGGTGGTGAGCATGTCCGTTAAAGCGATGATCAGTTTAGTGTCCAATGCGTTCCTCGGCTCGATCTCGTCTTCTTCACCAGACTCATCACTACTGTCACGGTCCATTTCAAGAATGAACTCCGCCGCGCAGAGAGTTGTGCTGGCTACACTCGCCAGCATGCTCCGCAGCAGTTTGCGATCCATTACGGCACAGGAAAACGGATGACAGAGCGTGCGTGCCTTGCTGAAACCATTGAAAGATGGCGCCCAAGGTGGACGGAAAGACAGGGATTGCTGGGATATGACACAAAGCATCACGGGGAGTTGGAACAGGATGCAGAATGGCCGCAAGTGACGCCCCCCTTCCCACAAGGCATTGTGCCAAATTGGGAAGAGGTGCTCTGTGGGATACGTGCCCTATTGCGCTACTTCCAATGCCGCCAGAAGCGCCACAAATGTGGCCATGCTTTAGCGCTGGCGGGTCTGAGTGTGCACACGCTCTAGCGCAATACCTATTGCTGTATATGGGACGTGCTATAACCAAACGCGCTATAATCCTGTAGTGTAACCAAAGCCTCATGAGATTTCACCCAGAAGCCAAGCATAAGTTTGAAATACAGTCACCATATAGCCAATATTCATAACTTTAACTACAAAGATACACACATAGAGATAGATTAAACATAATCAGCAGACCATAATCTGGTCGCAGAAACCTTATTTAACCCCCTTTACATAATATTTGGTACCCCAATGATCTATATGGTCCCAAATTATTTCAGTAATGTGACAGGGTAGTAAATCCCACAGCTTGGGATGTAACCCATGCCTGCATGTCTATACATCAAATTTTAGTCCCGCAGCCTACGCCCCGCAATCCTGAGTCAGCTGACCCAGGGCAGCCGCAGCCATGCCACAGGTCTGTTATCCCTGTGTAGATGTACTTTCTGTGTCTCAAAAGTTTCAAATGAGAATAATACTTCCCTACCTCATACACACATAAGTGTTCAGTGTCTCATTCAAAAGGTGTTTGTAAAATACTTTCAGAAAGTCAGAAGCATAAGAGGAGTGCAAATTATTCTTAGCGTCATTTTACAAATAGATAAATTGTGATTGCTCCAGTATATTACTTTTTCTATGTATTGTAAGAAAAAGCATATATTGTCAGGAATCATTTCTATTGTCTAGTATGCTAAAAAGTACCATCAAGTTACCATAGCTCATCTAAATTAAATAGCCTCTTAGAATTGGTCTAACTTCCACCTTTACATATTTTCTCTCTGTGTATATATATCTTATCTATTTTGTGTTCCATTCTATGCATCCAATGAAGTGGCTATGGCCTACGAAAGCTTATACTAAAATAAATTTGTTATTCTCTAAGGTGCCACAAGTACTCCTGTTCTTTTTACAGATATAGACTAACACGGCCGCTTCTCTGAAACCCATCAAGTTACCGTTACTTGTGGATAATAAACTAGCAAAATTTTTGATGTAAGCATTCCAAAATTCACAACTTTTTCCCATCTATACTTTTATGTTAATGAAGAATTTAAAATATTATAAAGGGAAATAGAACAAAGACATCAAATAATCACATCTCTTCTATCGGTTAATTTACCAAAGAGCTTCCTATAGCTATCAATTTTTGCTAAGTGCACCTCATTCAACTAAAAGCTTTCATACCTGTTTTTCAAGTGGGAAGTTTAAATATGCAACGAGATATACTGAACCTCTTAGTACATGCAATGGGCAATAAAGGCTTCATGTAGGCTAAGAATGAACTTTAACTAAGTGTTACTAATGAACTCATCCTTGAACCACAATTGGCAAGATCAAGAGTCCACAGTCCTGGGAATTTACAAAACGATTTGTGCTACTATTTATGTGGTTTTTGTAAAGAGGTAGTATATCTACCATGGGAAATTTTAAAGATTCTAAACAATAGCATCTACAAAATTTATAAAGTTAACCAGGCTAAATACAGCAAATATGTATTGTCTCATAGAAATCTATTATCTCTCATTCACTATCAAAAGGTCAACTTTTACCTCCAAACAGCCTTCATCATCCTTTTGTTACATTTTTAAACAAGCATCTTTGTGCTTTCTCCCACGCTGTCCCCATGCTTGGGAGAAGTTCCCCATAAACCTCTGCAAAACTAACTCATTATCCTACTTTAAAATCCTCCTGAAAACTCTCCTTTGCTGTGAGGCCTACAAAAACTTGACAACTGTTAGGCCATAGGTGTGCTGAGACCACACCGTGCTATGCTGGCCAGTGTTATCTCATTGTTGCCTTATCCTCCCCCATATGTTTGTATCCATCAGTTGTCTCCTACTTTACTCATATATTGTAAGATCTTTAATGCAAATACTCTCTTTTTGTTGTGTGTGTACATATCACTGAGTACAATGGGATCCTGGTTCATAGCTGGAGCTTCTAGGTGCTACAATAATATAATTAATAAATAATAATAATAATAATAAGTATAAATGAAGTTTGTATTTCCTTTGAAGTCACTCTTGCCAGTGGATCATCTAAACTTAAATATGACAGAGAACAAATTTGCTATCTGAATTTATCTCATATTGAAATCTCTAATACACATGAGGAAGTCTAGGCTACTAATCCAACCCTAGCACCTAAACTCTTTCTACAATGGTATATGACCATAATATGTGTTGTGTTAGTAGGGAGTAGGAGGAAAATGGCTCCAGAAGAAGAAAGTTTGATGCACAAGAGATTCATTTAAATTTTCACTCTATAAATCCTGTCATTTTACGTGCTGAAGAAGAGAGCCTGTTGCAAAACCAGCATCAGAGAACCAAAAGGCAACACACATTTTAGGTTTCAAGCATTTAAATAGAAAATATGAAGACAGTCACATATTTAGAGTGAAAATATCCACAGAACTGTTTATGATTCATAGACTTAGTGCAACATCTTGTTATGTCATGACCGCTCTAAGACTAATATATATCCTAATGGAAGCAAAAAATATCATCAGATTCTTCAAACTGAATTAACATACAAATCGAGGTTTACTTATTATAAAAACACTGAGTGAGACCTGTTTAATATTTTAAAAGTAACTGAATGCATATCCATTAGTATAATATTCATAACATTATATAAAATTAACTTAATGTATCAAGTCTGAGGGGAACAATAATGCAATTTGTGTAAAAAACATTCTTAAATTTCACATCATTTTGGCTCATATTTGTATTCAGTTATAAATGACTGTAATATATTTCAAGTGATAGGCAGAAATCTCTTTGGTAGTGTTTCACTCAATACAATACTTACTACACATATGAAAGTACATTCCCAGAACACTTTTATTAGTGGCAATTATTTACAAGATTAATCATGAAACCAAAGTTAGACATGTGTTAAAGAGCTAACTCCCTCATCATTTGAAGCTTCCTATACTAATTTCTATGTGTGTCATGGTGTATGTTTTCACAATCCCTCTTTTGGTACAAGGCAGTTACAATATACACCTTTATTAATAAGAAATTAAAGGTATTTTTGAAATATGCACTTAAGTTCTAAATAAAGCACACAGTATTCAATTCATAATGGACTGAAAATAACATATTTTATTTAGGAATAGTAACATTATCCCATAATTTGAATGGATGTGTTACCATTTTTAAAATTCCGATAGAGAGGTTTTCATGCAAAGTATCCTGTGACTGTTATTGAAAGAACAAGCTCTTTGCTATTAGTCCATATAAGCATTTTCTTAATTAATTACCATAAGTAAGCTCATTAGCATGCACCTGCATAACAATGCTCTTGTTAACAAAGGACATGTCCCAATGTCATTGCCCCCTGAAAATGGGCACTAGATCAGACCTCGAGGTAGCAATCAGCTTCAAGAGGATTATTACTACGATAAACCACAATCAATGACTTAAAAAATCAATAATAGCTTTCCTCCTTCTGTTCAGATGGATTAACTGCTAGGAAATGATCCCGGTAATCAGAATGAAAAACACATTAATCGATTCATAGATTCTCAGATGCCAAAGTGAGAAGGAGACATGTGGTCATCTTCTCAGCCTTCCTCTCTAATACAGGCCATAGAACTGCCCCCAAAATAATATTTAGAACGTATTTTATCGAAAACATCCAATCTGTATTTTAAAATTGTTGGTGATGGAGAATCAACCATGAACCTTGGTTAAGTTATTCTAATGGTTCTTTACTCTCACTGTTAAATATTTATGCCTTATTTCAAGTCTGAATTTGTCTAGCCTCAACTTCAAGCCACTGGATAGCATTGTAACTTTCACTGTTATATTGAAGAACTCATCAAATATTTGTTCTCCATGTAGGTACTTACAGACTGTAATCTAGTCACCCCAAACTTTCTCTTTGTTAAATAGATTGAACTCCTTGAGTCTATCACTACATGGCAAGTGTTCTAATTCTTTAATTATTCTCAGGGCTCTTCCCTGAAACCTCTCCAATTAATCATAGAATCATGGAATCATGGAATATTAGGGTTGGAAGGGACCTCTGGAGGTCATCTAGTCTAACCCTGTGCTCAAAGCAGGACCAATCCCCAACTAAATCCCCAACTAAATCATCCCAGCCAGGGCTTTGTCAAGTCTGACTTTAAAAACCTCTAAGGAAGGTGATTCTACCACTTCCCTAGGTAACCCATTCAAATGCTTGACCACCCTCCTAGTGAAAAAGTTTTTCCTAATATCCAATCTAAACCTTCCCAACTGCAACAATCCCAGTTCTCTCAGCCTCTCCTCATAAGTCATGCGCTCCAGGCCCCTAATCATTTTTGTTGCCCTTCTTTGGATTCTTTCCAATTTTTCCACATCCTTCTTGTAGTGTGAGCCCCAAAATTGGACACAGTACTCCAGATGAGGCCTCACCAATGTGGAATAGAGGGGAACAATCACGTCCCTTGATCTGCTTGCAATGTCCCTACTTATACAGCCCAAAATGCCATTAGCCTTCTTGGCATCAAGGGCACACTGTTGACTCATATCCAGCTTCTCATCCACTGTAATCCCTAGGTCCTTTTCTGCAGAACTGCAGCCTAGCTATTCGGTCCCTAGTCTGTAGCAGTGATGGGATTCTTCCGTCCTAAGTGCAGGACTCTGCACTTGTCCTTGTTGAACCTCATCAACTTTCTTTTGGCCCAATCCTCTAATTTGTCTAGGTCCCTCTGTATCCTCTCCCTACCCTCCAGTGTATCTACCACTCCTCCCAGTTTAGTGTCATCTGCAAACTTGCTGAGGGTGCATTCCACACCATCCTCCAGATCATTAATAAAGATATTGAATAAAATCAGCCCCAGGACCGACCCTTGGGGCACTCCGCTCGATACCGGCTGCCAACTAGAAATGGAGCCATTGATCACTACCCGTTGAACCCGACGATCCAGCCAGCTTTTCTATCTAATCTACATCTTTCTTGAATTGTGAACATCAGAACTGGAAACAGTATTCCAGCAGCGGTCACACCACAGTCAAATACAGAGGTAAAAAACCTCTCTATTCCTATTCAATATTCCCCTGTTTATGCATCCAAGGATTGGCAACAGTGTCACACTGGGAGCTCATGTTCAACTGATTATCCACCATGACCCCCAAATCTTTTTCAGAGTCACTTCTTCCCAGGATAAAGTCTCCCCCAAATCTGAAAGTCTGGCCTACATTCTTTCTTCCTAGATGTATACATTTACATTTGTCCATATTAAAATGCATATTGTTTGCTCGTGACCAGCTTACCAACCAATCCAGATCACTATGTATTGGTGACCTCTTCATTATTTACTACTCCTCAATTTTTTGTCATCTGCAAACTATCAGATGATTTTAAGTTTTCTTCCAGGTTATTAATAAAAATGTTAAATACTAATCAGGTAGCTTTATAATAGACAGCTATCACAGGGGTTATGGTATGTCTTATTCATAATTTAATTTCTGTGCTGAGAACTAGTGCTGTAAATACTCAGTGTAGAGCAGTAATCAGCTTACAAACTCAGGCATTCAGGATGCTACAGGGATCCAAGAAAGGCCCACATAAATTCCATGTTAGTTTTTCTACACTGACAGTATTCTAAGCAGAGAGTAGGAATCTGCTTAGAAGCCACTGCACATCTGCTCAATGTGCAGTGGCAGTTAAAAAAGCTAACCAAATGTTAGGAACCAGTATGAAAAGGATAGAAAATAAGGCAGATAATATAATGCCTCTATATAAATCTATATGATGCCCACAGCTTGAATACTGCATGTACTTCTGGTCACACCCTCCTCCCCAAAAAACAAAGAAAAAGATGTATTAGAATTGGGAAAAGTACAGAAAAAGGCAATAAAAATCATTAAGGGTATGGATCAGCTTCCATATGAGAAACAATTAAAAACACTAGAGAGTCCTGTGGCACCTTATAGACTAACAGATGTTTGGAGCATAAGCTTTCGTGGGTGAATACCCACTTCGTCAAGTGCATCTGACAAAGTGGGTATTCACCCATGGAAGCTTATGCTCCCATACGTCTGTTAGTCTATTAGGTGCCACAGGACTCTCTGTCGCTTTTGCAGATCCAGACTAACATGGCTACCCCTCTGATAATTAAAAACACTGGGATTATTCAGCTTGGATAAGTGAGAACTGAAGGTCTATAAACTGAATGATGTGAAGAAAATGAATTTAAAAACTAGTATTTATTCCTTCACATAGCACACAACCAAGTGTCACCCAATGCAATGAATAGGCAACAGATTTAAAACAAACACAAGGAAATACATCTTCACACAACACACAGTCAAGTTACAGAATTCACTGTTGGGATGTTGTGAAGGTCAAAAGCATCACTGGGTTCAAATAAGAATTAGATCAGTTGATAGAGGATAAGAACATAATAACAGACCTACTGGGTCAGAACAAAGGTCCACCTAGCCCAGTATCCTGTCTTCCGACAGTGGACAGTGCCAGATGCCCCAGAGGGAATGGATAGAACAGGTAAATATCAAGTCATCCATCCCGTTTAGTGCTCTTTCTCAGCTTCTGGCAAAGAGAAGCTAGGGATACCATTCCTGCTCATCCTGGTTAATAGCCATTGATGGACCTATTCTCCATGAATTTATCTACGATAGGTTCATCAATGGCTATTAGTCAAGATGGTCAGGGATGCAACCCCATGTTCTGGGTGTCTGACTGCCAGAAGCTGGAACTGGGTGACAGGGGAAAGATCAGTCGATAATTTCCTTGTTTTGTTCATTCCCTCTGAAGCATCTCAGACCAGCCCCTGCCAGAAGACAGGATACTGGGCTACATGGACCATTAGTTTTACCAAGAATGGCCATTCTTATATTTTTACAGAGACAAATATATAGCATTATTTAATTAATTTCTTGAAATAAAGAGAATTTTCTGGAGTACAAATAAGTATTAATTTATTATGTGAAATATTAATAAGCAACAACATTTGGGCCAGATTGAAAGGCTTTTAGAGAAAAAAACATGTTAACAAAACCAACATTCCAATTCAAGTAATGGAACGGATACACATTTAGAAATAATTAACAAATTTCTATATTGAAAAAACTAGTAGTTATGTTAGATCACACCCCTATTTATATAGTGCTTAATTTGGTAATTAGGACTAAAATGATTTATTCTATTACACGAATATGCAAGTCTGTGATTCTTATTATGCTGTCACTTAGGAGAATGATATATGTCATTGTTAAATCTTGTCCCAGATATCCCAGGAGCCTGAGGGAGGGTGAAATAAGACAACAGAACCAAATTAATTTGGAAAGGGGGGCATAGTGGGGTGGCTGCCCCACTCCAGCACAAAAGGGGTTAAAACAGCCCCGCAAAGTGCTGTAGCTAGGGAAAGGCAGCCTAGCAGGGGGCTGCAATGGAAGGCAGCTGGGGCAGAGCAGCCACACCTGTGGCTGGGTCAATTAGGGCCCGGCTGGCCCTGATAAAAACGCCCAGCGTTTGCTGCAGAGCGATATGGCCCATCCAGATTTAACAGCCTCTTAGAATTGGTATGCTAATGTACAACTTTTTTTTCTCTTCTTTCTGTGTGTATAAATGCATCTTACTTCTGTTCCATTCTATGCATCCGATGAAGTGGGCTATAGCCAACAAAAGCTTATGCTGAAATAAACTGGTTAGTCTCTAAGGTGCTACAAGTATTCCTCACTTTCTTTACGGATGCAGAGTAACACGGCTGCTATTCTTGAACCTGCAGAGAGATGGAGTTTCCTCTGTCAGCAAAAGCAGACAAGCCTGGCTGCTGCGGGAAGCTTGCCAGGGTACCTAGAGTCGTGCAGGGCTGGGGCTAGGCGAGAGGAGCTGGTGGGAGCTCTGGCCTGGAAACCCCCAGGCTGCAGGGCCTAGTGGAGGGCCCAACAAAAGGGTACTGGGGTTGCAGGGGGCAGCCCAGAGCTACAGAGGCAGAGGCAGCAGGCCAACCCTCCTTGCCAGTGATGAGTGGCAATTATACTGCAGTCTGCTCCAGTGAACAGGGGTAAGTGGTGACTGGCAGTTGCTTAAATTGAGGCAAGGTGGGGATAGGGAGTGGGGTTCCCCTGGGGAGGGGAGACCCTGAGACTGTGTGTCAAGAATCAGGGTGGTAGCCGTGTTAGTCTGGAATAGCAGAGTTAACAAAGTCCTGTGGCACCTTAAAGACTAACTATACAGTTTTGAAGCATGAGCTTTCGTGGGCTAATACCCACTTCGTCGGATGCAGGCAGTGGAAGACTGTGTGGGTATTGCAGGGGTTCAGCACCCTACATAAAGGGCACCGGGGTTCAGGGAGGGACACGGGGCCAGTGGCAAGTGGGACTACAGCCTGAAGAGGGCACTCCAGAGGCTGGACAAGAGCTAATTCCCTGGATAACCAGCGGGAGGCGCCGCAGGGTGAGTTGCCGCTCTGCTACAGAGGGCAAAAGGCAATTTATTACTGCCAAGAGCCTCATTTTACTATGAGACAGATAACCTTCCTCCCTCACAACTTTGGGAGGCAAATTATACCACCAGTCACCATCCCTTCTCCCATCACAAACCTCTGAATATAGACTACATCATTTTTAGTTCACATACAAGAGAATAAGAAGGTGTCAGAAAACTGGTGCTTAATGTTTTTAAGTAATACTGGTGAGTTATTGAACTGCTAGAATGTGAGTAATATGCATTAGTTTTAGTCCCACTTCTTGGTGCATTTTTAGAAATATCTCCATAGAAGTGAAGCTTACACTATGCTAATATCATCAGTTAAAATTACTATACTGTGACACCCTGTACAGCATTTGATACCCTGTACCCATGTTCACCATTTTTACATGGTTATGATATATTTTGTACAAAGTGGTGTCATTTGAAAACTCATAATCTGTTGAATATGATTATCCTGTTGAAATGTGTGTAACAACACTACATGTGAAATTATGAGATTTTGCTGTATAATTGTTACTGAAATATGTTGTAATTCTGAGTAACACCCATAAACCAATTCCTCAGAGAACAAAGGCACACCAGCAAAGTGTGACAGAGTCAGTATCTCCTTAATCGGATTCACTACCGTGTTTCCCCGAAAATAAGACAGTGTCTTATATTAATTTTTGCTCCCAAAATTACATTACATTATATTACAGCGAGAGGCAAAACTGGAAGTACGTCTTATTTTCGGGGGATGTCTTACTTTCGGGGAAACAGGGTAGCAGTGGAGTTGTAAACAGTAAATATACTATTAATCTGAAAGACTGTTTGGAGTGACATATGCAGTGGAACTCCCTACTCCTATGACCCAGTAAGGATTTTTCCAGAACATGAGAGTTGGGCTATAAATGGAAAAATACCACTAGCCGCCCTTCTCCTCTCTACCTTACACCTCACTGTTCATAACATCACCTCAAGATCACTGAACTAAGGGGAGTTGTGCTAGGCTGAAAGAAAATCCAGCTTGTGAACTGAGAATTGCCTGCAGCATTGTGTGTGGTGAGAATTACGTTTGCTTCACATCTTATTGAGCTTGGTGAAGTTTAGGAATTAGCTTGTGGTTTTATCATTTTTATTTCTTTTGTAACCACTTCTGACTTTTATGCCTTACCACTTATAATCACTTAAAATCTATCTTCCGGTCACAAATACACTTGTTTTATTTTTTATTGTGTGTTTTACTGAAGTGTTTGGAAACCTCCACTTGAGACAATAAGGCTGATGCATAAATCATTCCCATTCTTGGAATGACTATTTATGAAGTTGTATGGTCCAGTGGGCTACTGAATAGTACAAGATGCACATTTCTGTGGGGCAAGGCTGGGTCTGATGGATATGTGTGTGTCATCCTGTATGTAATTTATGGGTGGCTGGGCAGAGCATCCATGTACTAGCTAGAAGTGATTTGGCATGCTGGTGGCTGTGAGTGATCGGAGCCTGGAGAGGTTTGCTGTTCACTATAAAGCAGTCTAAAGGGCATCCCAGACTGGACAGCTAATAGGACTTTAGTAGTTCAGGTTGCACCCTGGGGAATGTCAGTGCACTCAGTGCAGCTGTACCATATCATTTGTGGGGAATTATAACCTTTCAGCCAGGACTACTGTGCTACATAAGTGCACTGGCATTTGATTATGTTATTTTTATAGGATCTTCACATTTCCATGACTGTGGAGCAAATGGTGGTGTTTAGTAACTTGCTGCACCTAAAGTTTATTTCTTGGACACTAATATTGATACAGTATATGTATTTTTGGCATTTTCAGGGGAAGCTGCCTGTATTATCTGTTATTTTATGTGCTGGTATTTTTACTGGATGGCAAGAGTTCCTAGGTTCAGACCATATTCTATGACCGATCAATCAAGAGCGTGCATTGTCATCAGCACAAGTGGAGCTTGGTGCCATAGCTTTTAGAACAACAGAAGTGCAGCAGCAATAGCATTAGCATGAACAGACTGTGGTGAGTCAGTTTTCCTGCTCTATAAAGCCATGAAGCCAATCCTTTTTTGACATGGATATACAATACATAGACAACTTTAAGATTACAATTTCCATAAGACCTTCTGATGCTAGAATAAAATGAAAGAAATATGTCTGGAGACCATCATATTTAGCCAAATGCTACCTTTGGTTCTTAATTTTCTTGGCAGATGAAAAAAATTGCTATGTATATCATCCATTTTAAATACTTCTGTAAGTATAGTTATATATGTTTTGCCAACCTTTGAACAGTTGCCACTGTCTAATCTCATATTTTGAAATATGTTTAAGAGTACTAAATAGCAGTTAGTCCATCCATCTGGACATGGATTGCAGGAAAATTAATAGATTTTTTAAATCACTTTTTAATAATTTATTCAAAGGTTTACATTAAACCAAAACCAAGGATTTTTCCAACCGAGCCTTGGTAATGAAGGTAACAGAGCTATGTATCTTGTAAACTGTGTATAAAAAAAAGAGGGTAATAGCAATATGAATTATGAATTTTCCTTACATTTGTTTATTTCAATTAAACCTGTTTAATTTGTATGTAATATTTGTACTCAACTAGTTACCTTTTACAACAAACCATTGGCAAATTAGAAAGATATATGTGGAAAAAAATCTCTATCCTTTCTGGTTAGTCTAGTGATAAAAGCAACTGAAATGGCACCATTTCCTTTCCCTGTGTCATGTAAAGTTGTCTTCTTCAATCCACTTCCTTCTATGATTTCCCAGATTACAGATTTTGATGATCATTACAATGCCAGTTGTGTAGAGGATCATTGTTTCCTCAGCATACTTAAAATAAAACTGTCCCCTTATACTGTAGGACAACCTATAGGCACAGGAACTAATGCTTATTTTAAATGAAAAGAATGTTTTAGTAGCTGTGTTTTAAAAATTGTGCTATTGTTCTAAACTGATAATCTAAATTAATTTCTTTCCCCACTCCTTTTCTGGTTCTACTTTCACTGTCTGGATAGTATTTTAAAAAAACAAACCAAAAAAAAAAAACCTCTATAAATTGACCCAGGAGTCCTGAATAGGCTGCGGACTTGTATGTATACTGTTCATGATAAATGTGCTTCTGGAAAGATGTTCCAGAAGCTGCTAATGACATTTACTGAGGCTCATGTTTTATAAACTGAAGACAATCTATTTTTTTTTAACTGAGGCATTCTTCAGAGTTATTCTTAGGTTCTGTAAATGATTTATGGCAATGGATAACTGATAGGACTTTTGTTTGTGAAGATTACAGAGACCTTTGATTTAGTAAATCATGCTACAGTGGGAAGATTTGTGCTGCAGATTGCTTTGAAACTAAATAACTGAAGAAAGTTTAACAAGAAAAAAATCTAACTTTGAGATTGGCTCTTCGAATCTCATGTTCCATAGTTATTTATTCTTAAAATCCACCCTTTTAGTTAATGTTCAGATATGTCAAACAAGGATTTACTTGATACATAGCAGTACTTGAATTACACAGTTGTAAAATGGTTAATCTGCAGGGCTAGAGGTCAGAAGGCCTGGATTTATACTGTGCTATGCAAATTCTATGTGTACTGAGATAAGTGATCCAACCTTGCTTTACCTCAGTTTCCACATCTGCTAAATGGGAGTAACAATATTTGCCTATCTTACAAAAGTGTGTATCTTAAAAGTGGGCCTGTGAAGTAAAAGAACAAAATTACCCAAACAAATGTTGCTGATTTCAATGCTTACTTATGATATACAGAGATACTGCCAACTACGTCTGTCTCTTGCTTATACAACAAAGCAAAGACCTGAAGAATGTCATGTGAGCTCCAAGCTAAATTGAAATTCTTAGTTTAGTCAGTCATATGAATGGGAAAGAACTGCCATTCCCCCCACTCTTGACATCACTATTTCAGGAGCTCCAAAGCAGTTGAGAGGAAAAAATGGAGACCTGCTATATCTAATGTTAAGGGAAGAGGGCTGGTTCAGAAAAACAGGGAAAACCTATGAGGTCAGAGCTATACATCATAAAAAAGCAGTCACATTTTTTACTTTGCATGTCACTTTTCATATTTATAAGGCACTATGGAGATGCCAGGTATTATTACCAATTATCTATCTACACAGAATATACTACAACAAATAGTTGATTTGTAGCACTCTTGCACTTGCTGTGCCTTTCGAATATAAAGACCCTGAGGCACTGAGCCTCATTATTTAGCACAGTTCAACTATTGCAGGAGCATTGTATAAAAGTAAAAATGAAATAATGAAGGGCCAAAATCCATTTGCTGTGGATGTAAGATCTTAACTACAGTTTCTGCTAAGAACTTTCATATAGGCCCGGAGTCCACAGCTTGGCCTGGGGCATGAGAGGCAACTAACAGAGAACAATATGTGGCTAAGAGAAAGTTGGGGTAAACAGACAACCCTGTGTTTCAAGTCAGTGAGCAAAGTCAACATAATGTAATTGGGCGTCCTTATCACAAGTTATAGACACAAGAAGCACTGAGAAAGGCCTTATGTTAACTCCCTAATGCAGGGAGAAGATAGTGGTGCAATACCCCTCAGATTCCAGACAGAGTTCGGGGAGAAGCCTAATATGATTGACATGAGTTATGACATGCTCCTCCCACAGATGTATGCCATCCCAGTTCACAAACTTGCATTGGTAAAACTATAAGCAGTTCCTATTGTTAGATGCTAATTACTGTTTTATTGCTTTAAATCTCCAGGAATGTACCTGTTGGCCAACTGGGAGAGCTGCTACCTTATTCCCCTGGACTCCAAAATTAGGATTTAACCCATACACTTTAATAGACATAGTTTGAGGGTAATTACCTGTGTCTTAGCAATATGTTAATTTGAGCCATGGGCAGAGCCATTATGTAATCTTTTAGACTATTGGTTTACTGTACTTATGTTGTCTTGCTGCTAAACCTATCCAGGGGCATGAAATCCCCATCCCTGTCGCTTCACTCTGCCCAATGTGCACCCTATATAATCTATTGTAATCAATTGACTGGAGTGTTTCTGAGCCTAATAAGCAAAGTGACACTCCGTTAGCGCTGTGTGCAATAAACTCCTGTGCCTGACTCTATACTGTGCCCATTTCTGGTCCTTCAAATAACGATAATGTTTTAGTTTACTCCTACCTCTGTGCTGCCAAACTGACAAAAAAAAACCCGATTTTAGCTCATATTCAAGTGAAAAGTACAATAATTCAAACTGGACATACAATAGCATGTGACTACTTGAAATCTAACTTCAACCCTTGCACTTCAGCTATAATACAGTTTTAAAAGACATTTTGTAAAAGGTCCAATGAGAAGGCCTCTACCAAACCATCCGGATGTACAGTGAAACCTCGATTTAACGGACTAATTGGGGCGAGGGGGTGTCCGTTAAAGCCAAAAGTCCGTTATTTAATAATTTTTTAAAATCATTAAATAACAGGACTTTTGGCTTTAACGGACACCCCCTCACCCGAATTAGTCCCTTATATAGAGGTTTTAGGAGCTGTCAACCCCCCCACACACACCTGCCCGGCTCCCGCTGCGGGGAGCCAGGCGGGAACTGTCAACCCCCCCCGCCGGCTCCCCGCAGCGGGGAGCCCGGCGGGAACTTTCAGCCCACCCGCCCGGCTCACTGTCAACCCCCCCGCCCGGCTCCCTGCAGCGGGGAGCCCGGCGGGAGCTGTCAACCCCCCCCCCCAGGCGGGGGGGGGGGGGGGTTGACAGCTCCCGCCCGGCTCTCCGCTGCGGGGAGCCGGGCAGGAGCTGTCAACCCGGCCGCCCGGCTCCCTTCTGCGGGGAGCCAGGCGGGAGCTGTCAGCCCGTCCACCCGGCTCCCCTCTGCGGGGAGCCGGGCAGCCGGGTTGACAGCTCCTGCCCGGCTCCCCGGGGCGGGAGCCGGCAGCCCCCGAATAACGGATTTCGGATGCATCGGAAATTTTGTCCGTTGCATCCGAAGTCCGTTAAATCGGGGTCCGTTAAATCGAGGGTTTACTGTATTCAGTTTATACTGTGAAAGGTCCAAAATTGTAAATCAGAACATTAGGGAGACAAAAAGGGAATATATTTTATTGGACCAACTTCTGTCGTTGAGAGAAGTTTCTGCGCTATACAGAGCTCTTCTTCTGATCTAGGAAAGGTAGTCAGAGTGTCACAGCTAAATGCAAGACTGAACAGATAGGTTAGCATAAGTGGTTAGCGCATATTCTAAGAGACTATTCAAGGTGAAGTGGCCTGTTAATACTCTGTAGTGATAGGACAAAAAGGGGGTGGGGCCAACAGGTCAGAGATTGTTGTAATAAGCCATAAATCCAGTGTCTTTATTAAGACCATGATTTTTCGTCTCTACTAAAATTATGCTTTTAAGTTCCCAGGCTCGTCATTTGAAAGTGTTGTACAGGTTTCTTTTGAGGATGAGGACTGATAGGTCAAATGTAAAGTGATCACTTTGTGAAAAGTGCTCACCCACAGCTGAGAGGGTATTTTTGTCTTAACATTTTCCTGTGTGAGTTTATTCGAGAGCATAGTGATTGTCTGGTTAGACCCACACAGTTGTTGTTGTAGCATTTAATGCACTACACAAATCAGAACGTGCCATCTCCAGAAAAATCTCTTTTCCAGAGGAGGTAGGACCATAGGTTGTGATTTTTTTCATCACTTTCTGATGTCCCATGAAAAGAAATTATTCCATCTATAGTCCCACTATACTCTAGCTCAACCAAAAATTAAGGTTCTGATACAAGCATTGCTGGATGAAATTCTATGACCCGTGTTATATAGATCAAATTAGATCAGGGGTAGGCAGCCTATGGTATGGGTGCCAAATGCAGCACATGAGCTGATATTTTTCAGTGGCACTCACACTGGCCAGGTCCTGGCCACTGGTCTGGGGGGGCTCTGCATTTTAATTTAATTTTAAAAGAAGCTTCGTAAACATTTTAAAAACCTTATTTACTTTACATACAACAATAGTTTAGTTCTATATTATAGACTTATAGAAAGAGACCTTCTAAAAGCATTAAAATGTATTACTGGCATGCAGAACCTTAAATTAGAGTGAGTAAAGGAAGACTCGGCACACCACTTCTGAAAGGTTGCCAACCCCTGGGCTAGATTATCATAATGGTCTATTTTGGCCTTAAAATCTATTAATTCTCTCTCTCTCTCTTTCTCTTATTTTTAATTAAAGTTGGAATTATACTAGTGTACATTAAAATGTCAGTATTAACTATATTTTATAATACTGTATTATCAAAATAAGATCTGATCATTATGAGATCATTAGCAAGTATACTGAATAACTTGTATTAGCCCATTTCATCTATTTGAAATAGATATTTTGGGCTAGAGAAATTTGGGCTGGAGATACTTAGATCAAACATCAAAACAGATTAAATGAAAAATTATGAAATATTATCCCAAACCTAGTTCAGTCAGTGAACTAACAAAATTTTGAATTCACAAATATTTCTTTGAATCCACACTTTCTGAATTTCACTCAAAGCTGCTATCTAAAATTCAGCTCATTGCTAGAGATCACATTACACTTTTAGGGAAATATCACATTTTTCTATGATAGATACACACTGTGGTAAGGTAAATGCTGATAAGGTCATTGTGAGGGGGCGTGACTCACCACCTAACACCCCCCTCCTGGTCATCTTGCCAATCAGCTCCACGAGTTGGTATGCCAACCTTTGGTGGTGTCTCACCCACCTTCACTTCTGCTCGAAGTGTGCTGTTCTAAGAAACACAGTGTCCTCTTCAGGACACAGTGGGCTGTGTCCCGCTCTGCTCTCCCGTTTCAGGGGGAAGTGTACCGCCATTTGGTCCAGCCACTTCCTCACTGCTGAGTGTGGGCGAGGGAGGGACCCAGGCCACCCACTACTCTTGGTTCCAGCCCAAGGGCCCAGTACAGGTATGCACCCTGTGGCTGCCATCTAATCTCTCAGTTTACTTCCCTGGGCTGCTTCCCCGCAACCCCAGCACCTTATCTCAGCATGCCAGTTTTAGCAGTCAGCCAAGAGTTCGCTCACTCTCTTCCCTGATCCTGCCCAACAACATTCTGTCCAAGATACTAGCTTTCTCCCTCCTTCAGGGCTGTCAGTTCTCCCTCCTCAAGCTCAAGGGAGCCACTGGACTTGCAGCTCTTCTTCTATGGGCCTGCCCAGCCCTGATTGGCTGCTTCTCGCAGCCCCTCTCCATTTGGCTGTGTGTCACACAGTCTCCTTAGGGTCACATTATGTGTCATTTATGGGCCAGTGTGCGGTGGACACCCCATCACACCATGGTATCTGTTTCTTTTAAGTAGACCAAGAGCAAAATAAGTAGTCCAAAAAGCAAAAACTTTTCCACCTACAGCACCCACAGAGACTTTCTCTCTTCCCTTTCTGGAAATAACAATCTTACAAGTAGACAAGACAAAACTCAAAACAGAGCACAAAATAAGCTTTCAAGCAAGAATTCAAGTATTTATTGGGTCAGCTATGTGTTATTCCTTGCAGCATATCCAGTCTAGACTGAAAGCTGGAAGTGCTATGATGCATAAAAGTGAAAAAATTATCTCAACATTTTCATGCATACAGAAACCTGTTTGGTTTGAGTTGGGGGAAATTTCAGGTCAGTTCTTATTTCATTCAAACCAATTTGCCCTTCTCTAATAAATAGTCAAATCTGAATCCATTACAAAAAAATAGTAGAAGAAACCAATCATTTTATATGATTCACAAAGAAATAGAGAGATGTAATTTCCAAAGGGGGCCCTTTGACTGACACTCTGCAACCCGCAAGATCATATGCAAATCTGTAATTTGCTGCCCTTTCATAAATTCTCCTTATGGACCCTGTAAAAATTTTGAAGTTTGCAACATCAGAATAAATAAAGCTTGTTAGGCACAAATGTGCCGGAAGTATTATACTTGACATCTAGAGAAACATCTGTTACTTCATAATTCATATTGAGTAATATCTACAGGGACACTGTGGGTTAACATTTCCTAGGTGAAGATTGGTACCATGATGAAAGTCTTTTGTTTCTATCATCGTGAGCCTTTTAAGAGAAATAACCATGTTCCAAATATTAATTCCTCTCAGACTGCATTGACTTTGAAGTTCATTTATCCATGTCTTAATTCAGCATGTATCACACTGCATCTGAGTCCGCTTAGGCAGCCTATGAATGCTTGCCCCCTGAAAAAGGGGGATGATTCACGTGAGTAGACTTGTAAGAAATTATAACTATGACAAGGGTAAAGCAAAATTTAAAATGATGCACGCCAGTGTTTTTGTAGTGCTATAATTTCTCAAAGGAATTGGAGTTGTCAGCCAAATGAAGTGGTAATGCTCCATGTCCTAAAGTCAGAGCACATCTTTGCCAGGCAGGAAAAATAACAAACACACCAAATTCCATTCCAGAGTCTGACATAAGGTGCTGCCAAGCACAGAGTTTACCCTTGTAACAGTGGCAGCACTTCCCACTAGCAAAAACATCTGGGGGAAAATGGAGAACTAGTCTCGTTATCTCCTGCATACACTATGATCTGGTTGGAACAATGCCCAAAATATCAGCACCGAAGCTTAGTGACTGCTTCTAGCCCCCATAACCCTGCAGAAGTTTAAGCCTGAATTTTTGTTTAGTTTGTGCACGCCTGTTTTGTTTATTCAATCCAAAGGTTTGCAAGCAGAGAAACAGGAACTATTTGAAATAACGGTCTTCCAGGTATGTACTGAAAATGCACAAATATGTATTTCAAATGATCAGTCTGCCTGGTCCAAATTCACTGTGACCTAGGGAAGTTATATGGATGCGTGCAGGTTTTAATCTTTATCTTATAAAACTACTAGCTCCAATCCAACCTATATAAAGAGCATCAACCAATATAGGGCAGCAGAACACCAGGATACAGACTACCAATTAAGATCAAATTCATATTTTTTTTTCTTAAATGAATATACTCCCCATGGAAGATGGCACTAAAAGCTGAAATCTTCAATTCATCCACAGAACAAGTACAGCACAGGTAGTAACAGCGCAAGCTTCCCTGGACTACATTGTCAGTGAGCCTAAACCTTGTTCTGTAGGGACCAACTTTAAAGGTTTCCATATTAATCAATTCCTCCAGTTTTCTGTTGGACTGGGATCATCAACTTGTTTCACACACGACCATTAATGGGCATCAGGGAGTAACAACTTTCAATTACTATGGCATCTCATTTTAAAAAGTGAAATAGTGGTAAAAGGCTCAATAGCTATATGCTAATCTGATGTATTCATTGCCCCTAATTAAATCTCCACTCTGCCTTCTGCAACAGAGTTAGGCTTTTTGTAGTCTCTCTCTCCTTCACTAGGTAATTCAGAATGAAGCGACTAATTGTGTAACAAAAATATGTTAAGTTTGAAGCGGCGGTGCTGATAACCAAAACAGGCAATCTCTCAATAAAATCAGCTACAGTATCAGATCTGCAGGGTGGTAAATTTTGTACCTATATTAAAACAAGATTCAAAGGATATCCTCACTTATTGCTAACCTCCTTACTTCCCAAACCAGAAAATTAATTAAAAATAAAATGATAAAACACTCAGAGAAGCTTGACATACCATTGATTAACAAGCATGGATTTGACAAAGGAAAATCATGCCTCTAGTCTACTAAAGTCTTTGACTAAATGGACTAAATGGATCACAAGCTTGATGCACTGTGGCAGGTGTTACACCTCTAAGCATTCCATTCAATTTTCTTCACACAAAAGTAACCTTTGAATATACAGAAGTCTTTTGTACTGACACAACTCTGTTCCACATTTAAGTGACCAGTAAAACTGCCATTGCCCGGACCAACACTGAGTGCTTTTAAAAATCCCACTCAGTACACATATTACAGGATAATGGCCCATCCAAATTAAACAGCCTCTTAGAATTGGTATGCTAATGTACAACTTTTTCACTTTTTTTTTTTTTTTTGCTTTCTGTGTGTATAAATACATCTTACTTCTGTTCCATTTTATGCCTCTGATGAAGTGGGCTATAGCCCACGAAAGCTTATGCTGAAATAAACTGGTTAGTCTCTAAGGGGCCACAGTCTTCCTTGTCTTATATTACAGGATGAATCTTTGGAGTACAATTTAATGTTGGGAAATTTCATCCAATTTCATCCCTTTATTGTCGGTCTGTGGGGGAAATTACAGAACACGGGATAGGAGAGATGCTTGTTTGATGACTGTAATTGGAATTATCCAGTTCCCTCTTCCCCTCCTCACTCCAGTCACATATATGAAAAAGTGTGAATAGAGCATTCAGCCAGAGTGTTCTACTAGCTTTCAACTAGCAGAGTGCAAATGTAGTTAAACTTTGCATATGAGTGAACTTTCAAACAATGGAGCCCTCAGGGAGGTACTGGTCCAGCATAGCACTCAAGAAAATGCTTCAATTTAGGCACATGATTATAGGTATATCTGCACTGCAGTCAGGATGGGTGATAGCATCCTGGATGGTAGTCGGGATGTGTGATGGGAGTTTATAGACTTAGTTGAGGTAGCTTTAATCTCACTAGTTTGGGTAACAATAGCATTGAAGCCACAACAGCAGTGGCTGTTTGAGTATGTTCAGAGGGTCCTGGTGGGCTAGGCTGGCCAGTGCAACCATCCATATTGCCACAGCTTCACCACTATTGTTACTCAACCAAGTTTTGATCTAGCTAGATAAATCAACTGTAGTGTAGACATATCGCTCAGTGTTTTATTGGAGCTAAACCCTAATTCTTAGCTGGCATGACATTTTCTGGAATGTCATTGTTCTGGAAAGAGATTGGGCTCGGTAAGATCCAAGCGTAATGTTCGGGTACCAAGGAAAGAACAACACTCAGTCTGCTGTAAGAGGTAGAAATGACAGTTTACCTAAGCATAAGCAGAGGGAAAACTTACACTCCAATCAGCACGGGGAGCCCCAGGGACGCATGGAGGGGTTGCAATGGGGATCCTCTGACAGCTCGGGATAGCTGATCAGGCGAGACTCCAGAGGTTTTTATGCCTTCTCTGTGGCCGGGCTAGGGTTACATACGGCCAAGCAGTGAGTATGTAAATTACATAGATTATCCTGTTTATAAACTAATCTATGCCTAATTAGCTCTGCTGGGCTTACAGCTGTTACAACTGTTCCTTACCAGGATGCTGCTTTGCTGACCCCAGACTTATCACATCCGTGCACTGTCCTTGACCACTTGCTTTGTCAGTCTGCTATTACTTGCTCCAGCTTCTCGCCATTCTTCCCCTTCCCCCTACAGTTATGCTTCCTTTTTCTTACACATACAATAGAACAAGCACATTTGGGAACAGAAGTTGTGGGACACAGAATTCAAGTCTAAGCACAAGAGGAGCTGCATGTTCATCACTTTTGAAGAAGCAGGTCATTTATTTCATATCTAAATATGGATTTAGGAGTGTTATTTTAAGCACCTATGATTAGTAATCTTGGAAAGAACATTTATAATTTTAGTTTGGTGAGCATACAGTACTCTATACGTGAACAATGAAAGCATAAGTATTTTTGCATGGCTTCTGTTATATTTGGATTCTTAAGTTAACTGTTGGGAATGAAACCCTAAGGATATTTCCTATTGCTTTGTTTGACTAACTCTTGCTCTTTTTTGTGTCTGCATGCATGTCATAAGATCAATAAAATCTACATACAGCATGTAAAGAAAAACAAATATGTAGAACTCACAACTTTTGGGCATTAAAATGGCCACCTAGAATGCAAACTTACGTATCTAACAATAGATTGTTTTATTTTTATTATTGTGTCTACATCTTGCCAAGAGAATTGATACTGAACATGTTCTGTCACTGTTTATGTTTGATACAAATTCTGTAATGAATAGGAGAATGAAGTGTATAAATACTAATGATTAAAGCATTCAGCAAAAGATAGTAGCATTACATATTGCTTTGATTTTTCAGCAGTCTTTCCGGTGATTGACTGTGTATTCCATCTCTTCCCATGGGTCTGTGACTCTGTAAACAGAAGAAAACTTAGTCAACCAGTCAAATGATGGAGCATTACAAGGATCAAAGCAGTCCAGTGCTCAATTATGCAATTTACAAAATACAAGTCACCAACATTCTGGAACCTTATTTTTGTGACAAAAAGCATATAAAGAACAGAAAACAGTCCATTATAAATCATCATTCAGGACAATAATTGTAAAAAGAATAAGAAATCGAGTCAATGTGTCCAATGCTCATTATGATGCTTAACTTGTAACCTTATGGTCCTCCTTGGAAACCAAACAGAAAACAGACAACATGTGAAAAATACCTTTAATGAAGGTATTTTTCAAAATAAACTGTAATAGGGTGCTGGCCAAGAAGCTCTAAGCCAGCCCTGTTAGCTCAGCTCCTGCTAGCTAAACTCCAAGCCAGTGGAGTTAATTGGAGCAGGCAGGGTGTGGCTCTTAGAAAGAAGGGCTTAAGGCAAAGCACCTGTGCACCTTCCAGGCTAGAAGGATAAAGCTGGCAGGAAGGAAGTGCACAGGGGGGAACAGGAAAAGGGAGGAGCAAGTAGCTGTTGTTCCTGGCTAGCTGCAGGAGCTAGCTGTCCCCCAAGCAGCTAAGCAAGTGTACTTGTGTATAGTGTAAATAACTGTATATAGGTGGGGGGGGGGGAACTTGCACAAGAAAATAAAAGGGCACTCGTGTTGGCAACAGTGTGGTCTCCGGCTCATTTCTGCAACGAGCGGTGAAGGACTCGTCTACATAAACCTTTAATCTCAAATGTAGCAATAAACACATCATGGCTATCATAGAAAATATTAGACATATTTGGTGCTATCATTAGCAGACTTGGGCAAAACAACAGAAAAAAAATCATGAACATTTCATGAAATTTGTATATATGCATGATTTATTTCCAAATAGTTTGCACAGTTTTTATAAGGATCTGGTCATAAAATGCAAATTGTACTGGCTTAATATAAATGTTAATGAAGCACAAAAACAGTCCTTAACAAGGAGTAAATATATATTCTACCCATATAGTGAGTCACTGCAGTCCATGTGTTTATTTCTGGAATAAAGAGCAACTCAACATAAGTAAGGCTACCAGAAACTGGGCCTGAATAACCTTTAGAAAGTTATATCCTTGAGACCAGATTACACAAAAAGAAAAACAGTTCATTTTTAAATCTGTACAGTACTTGGAAAAAGAATATAAAAGAATTTAATGTACAAGGTTAATGAAAACATCTTCAAATAAATATGTTAACTGAGTTCTTATATAAAAAACCTTAATAATATGGAAAAAAATAGCTAACCATAAATAAGAAGTGGACACCCTGTACTGTAGTTTACCACATTCTGTAGTCTGGAATTCTCTAAACCACAAAGTTCTCTATGACCGAGTTCAGAACTTCGCTTGAACAAACACTGTTGTGCTGTCACATCTTCCTCTGAAATTAAACAAAAGACAGCAGTAGTAGCTGGGGAAAAGGAACAAACCCTCAAAGGTCAAAATAGATCATGATGCGTCATTTTGACTTCTGTTATTGCTAGTGTACAGAACATTTGTGAGGGAGGAAAAGCACAACATGGCTGTGATGGTACAGATATTGCAGGCACCTCTCGACCTCTGAAGTGCTGATAGGGATCAAGGTACCAACATCGGAGAAGGACAAGGGTTAGAGAAAACAAACAGACAGTTCAAATTAATAGCCAATATAATTCTTACAAAACTCCAGTTGAAGTTAACTCCCATATAACCTAACCTTCGATGTGTGTTAGATATGTATTTGAGAAATAAAGACATTTGTCAACCTTTAAAAACTCCCTTGAGCCCCTTTCTATTTAATTCCACAGTGCTCATCCTGTTTACTGCATTGAAAATCATTCCAAATTAAAGGTCATAAAATGGGAAAAGTTAACAAGGGCTTTGACAGAATAAGAAATATGAACCCTGTAAAAATATTTATTTGGCCCTCTGCCCTGGTTGCAATCAACTAAAATTAGGGGAATGAACAAACATTTCAATTTTTAAAAGTGGTAGAAGAAAATAAAGCTATCTGTTGCTGTAGCTTAGTGCACTCTAGTTTTTTATACCCTCTAAACCCTGCTTCCGGCACAAGTAAAATCTTAGCGCAAATTGTACAAAACTCAGTGCTTTTATGTCATACAGGTTCATGTGAATTTTTTGTTCAGTGTCCCTCCACAGGGATCTTTCACGTACCAATTTTTATTCTGAGTTTCATGGTACAATAGATCTTAAAATTCAAAGAGAAACAGCCAAGACTATAAAATAATGCATCTTTTTTACCCCATATTTTCCTTCTCCTTTACTTTTAAGGTCACCAGAGGTCATTAGATGACACTCTTGCATACCTTAGGATGGGATAGAACACATAGTTTAGAGAATTAATCAAACTGGTGCAACTGTATTCATGACATCTCAACAAAAAAAAATCTTATTGTTCACATTTTTGAATCCTTGAATTTGTTTTCCAGATCCCCCAGATTTCCTACATTTATTCATATGGCAGCATGCAAAATTTATTTTAACCTCCCCATTTTGTGTATCTGAAAATTCACCTAAAATATTGGCATGGCAGCTATGTTTGGCGATTTTTATTTGCAGAAAATGGGAAAGATTACAGAAGTTCGCAAACATTTTCCACATCATCTACAGTTTAATAGAGACCGTTTCATATGCCCATTGCCTTCCCATCTGCAATTGCATAACTTGCATGTGCGGGCTACAATGATTAGCTCACATGAAAAAACAACATTATAGGTGGATATAAGATTGTTAGCTATCTTTGAATATAAAGTAGCATCTGGAAATTAGGAGACTCAGTACCATATAACCATCAAGCATTCTGTGGGCCATCAACAAGTCCTCCACCAACTACCAGTGACCAATGTTCTACAGTTTGAACACCACTGGGATGCAGCAACACATATATTTATATTATATTAGACACACACAAAGTCCAGGGGCCCAATTCTCCCATTGCACACATTTCTCCCAATAACTTCAAGAGTTACATACCATCAGCAGCACTTTGCCGTTATTAGTATCCAAATATTAAAATTCGTTTCTTGGAAGCAAGTATAGATATAGTCCTGCACTTTCCCCCCACTCCAGTTATTCCTAATCCAAGGAAAATTGAGCTATTTTTATTTTAAATTGTAATGGAATGATAATGCAACTGGCCAAAATGAAGACCCTCGAGCCTGAAGCCCTACAGAACCCAATAAATATACACTACATATAAGTTTCCTCATCCTGCCCTGCCTGAATGCACCAGGTCTCACCTGAATAGACTACTTTGAACAGCAGCACAGTAATTCATTTTCCAGGCTTGAACTGTCTTTTGCCTCTCTGTTGAGAACATCGATTAGTGAAAATTGTTAGTGTTTGTTAGAAAGGCCTGTTCTCCTACATACTGGATTAAGACCACCAGCTCATTTTATCCAGTCCACTATTCCACTGTCAACTGGTAATGATTTTCTGTTATTTTTAACCTAGGCTACATTCAGATGTGAAAATCTTTGGATCCTTTTGCCAGTTGGTGGATCAATGTTGTGGCTGTAATGCAATCTATTACTGAAACGTAAAGGATGGACATTGTTATGGACATAAAACGTAGGCTAACGTCCTCCTCTGAGAAGTTGGGAAAGTGTCATATTCTCACGACTGAAAAAAATTGGCACCTCTCAACTCAGCAAGATTCAGGTATAAAGGTAAGGATTTTCCTGGGGGATGGGGAACTTTTCTTGTCTAGTTTAAAACAGGTTTGTTAGGACACCGGCAAAATTTATTACACCATTAGATTATACAAAATAACTACTTGCTCTACAAAAACAGCATTCATAAAGAATCATCACCCTGGACTAGCAATCACTGGCAAATAAATGTGTCCAGGCAGTGTGCACACTAAAATTATCTGGAAATTGCATTACTAATATCTAGCAGTCCACCCAGGGTATTATTTTTCATTCAGGCTCATCCATTAATTTGAAATCTGCAGTAAAACAAGTGAAATGTGCTTTGTTATATTAAAACAATTCTAAAATGTGACATCTCCTTCGAAGTCTTGCTGAAAAAAAAAGTATATAGTGAGTTTTAATGTTGGCTCACAAATTTATTTGCACTTTGCTGCATCTAACAGATCATCAGAATAAATATAAGAAAAGAAGCTTATGCCATCTCTGTTCTGGCAATTTGGTTAAAAGCATGGCACTATAGTTGTGTTGCTATAGCACTTCCTTTGAGCTGCTTTGTTCAAATTTTACATTTATTTGATTAATATGCCACCTAAGCCCACTAACAATCTCTTCCCAGTATGTTTCAGGTAAGTGATTCAGGATGTAATTCACTAATAAAAGTCATTATGCTAAGAGGATCCAGCATAACTGACCAAGAATACGTTACTTCATCATCTCTAAAAAGTTTAGTAGACCTGCAAAATAAATCATAACCCAGCTCATGCAGAGAGAGCATAAGTGTCTTCGTAAACTCTAAGCACTTTATCTTAAACTATTCAGATAATGCAGACACTCAGTAGGGGTAAAGATTTTTAGCGAGAGGTGAATTACAACAGGGTCAGTATTAGCAAAATAAGTAGCAATTTCCTGTCCTAAAGCTCTCAAAGCATTTATGAACATCAACCTCTCTGCTTTATGTAAAATCTCCCCCAGTGAATGACAACTGGAGAGTTACACTGCGCTAGAATTCATGACAAAGCTGGAAAACAGTGATAGTACATCCAAAAAGAACTGCAATAAAATATTTAAAGGTCTGCCATTGAATCCCGCACTTTACCTTTCAGTGGTAGTAAGATGCCCATGTGCATCAGAAGAGACAAAAATAATTGTATTCTCTCTATATGTCTGTACAATGCCTAGCTCAATGGGACCCTTAGCCCTGATTGGAGTTTTTGGACACTGCTGTAATCAAACAAACAAATGATAGCCAACAACCAGTAACAACAACAACAAACAAATAAATAATACAATAATAAATAACAGATACTGTGAAAAATAATGATTAATAGCAATATGTTGATGGGAGAGCAATCCAGCAGCATAATAAATCCACCTCCATGAGAGATTGTACTTATGTTGGTGACAGAAGCTATCCCACCAACATAACTCCATCTACACCGTCGTTCAGGGTGTGGCTCATTCACACCCCTGAGTAACAGAAGTTATACCGAAGTAAGTGGTATGAAGACCTGGCCTCAGAATCTTTCCTCAAGCTTCCACGTGTGTATGTGTGCCAGTCCACCCTTCTCCGGCCACTTCATTCATTTCCCATCTTTTTTTAAAAAACATCCCAAATACTTCTATGCATCCTGTAATCAATCAGCTGTCCCCATACCTGCACTTTCTGTTACTTGCTATCCATTCATCTCTCTCCTGTGTATTGTCCCCACCTGCAGGGCTCTCGCACTTTCTTATAACATTCCCGAAAATCTAATAGTTCCATGATCAATATACTCTCAAATTAAACTGCATTGGAAAGTATACATGAAGCAATATTGGATGCAAATACATGTGGTTCTTTGTTGCAAGGGATAAGCCCAATACTACAGCACTTCTCTATTCAGCCTCTTAAACTAGGATTCTAGCTGCCAGTCGTCATAAACTGCAATGGTATTTCATATTTATTATAATATATTCTGAGTTTTGTGGAAAGAAGCGCTTATTAGCAGAGGTGAATTGGAAGTCCACACCTCAACTACTTAGGGGCTTTTGACAATCCCAGTAGTGCCTATCTATATCTTTAGATGCCTTTGAAAATCTGTCCCCCAATTTCCATTTAATATCAACTGGATTTGGGCACCTATCTTTGAACATCTTAGTCAAAGCTTCTAAGTGTATGCACCGCTGGTCAATTACTTTTAATTGTTTACCCATTGGGAGGGGGAAAGGAAAAGCTAACTACCCCTCAGGGAGCATAAGGACCAAGATTTGGGCTATTTCCCGTGCAGGCAAACCAGAGGAGGATAGAGGTTTCCTTGTATCTTCTTCCTCCTATGTATCCAAGTGGGGCGCCACTGTCTGGCAGCTTTGTAGCACATAAAATAAATCATTTGTTTGTAGTGGATTAATGTTTTAGTGGGTGTTTTTATGGGGCTCTTTACAGCCAGAACTTGATCCAACCAATTCCAGCATGCAAAGCATTTTCATTGCTGAATTCCCATCCCTTGAAAAACAGGGTTTAAATAATGGAAATGCTGACACCATCTTAACCATAACAGCATGAACAGTGCCACTATAATTACCATTAAAGGAAGAGATCTTAGAATACGAGACAGAGTGATGCTCTGATTAATTTCTCTGCCTGCTGCAACCAGGATTCAGATACAGCTCAGAGTCTAAAGGCCAAAAGTCTTATCAATCTGAGCAATAAACGTTTAGCATAGCAAGATGGAATGTCATGAAGGGGTGGAAGAGAAAAGCTTGTGTGCTAGCATGGTGACCTTGAAGTAACAAATTGAAAATGTTAATAACCATTTAGATTAAGTTTTTGTAATGATTCCTTGATTATCATGATGACAAAAATTCAAATAAAAGTAAACACAGCAAACAGGTGATACTTAGATTTCATTATCTGAACTGGTTATTATAACCACTCCAGTTTACCTATGAAAGGAGATTTTACATACCAATACTCAGTTTACTTCTATTACATTTGCTAAGGATGAGCATATGCAAATAATTGTGGAACATTATTTGTAAGTACTTGCAAAATCTGTCATTTTTTGGTTTCATAAGAATGTGTAGCTCACACCATTCAATATCAATCAGCAAGGACCCAGAGAACTGTTTTTTCCATGTACTTTATCTTATCACTAACTTAGTGCTTGAGGATTATATGTTGTGGAATTTTGGCCATTCACTCCAAATGTAACTACTGAAACTTCCAATAGTAAAACTGAAGCTCTGGACAATCCTTAAGCCACCTTCTGGTATGTCTTACAGTGCATATGCATTGATATACTCTAGTGTATGCACGGGTTATGAATGAGGGAACAGCCTAACAAATTAGATATTCCAAGTCTTATGCATTTAGACAATGGCTTGAATAAAACATGCTTTGATAAGATAATAAGCATTCCAGTACTTGGACTATCTATCATTGACACTATATAGGTCTATGCATGTAGTCAGACTGGTGTGTCATGCAATATTACATTGCTCGGCTTTAAAACTGCCTTATATTTGATTTTTTTTCTTTCCCATTGGGGCATAGAGGATTTTAAATTAATTCCCTGAACATTTTAATTGTAAGAACACCACTAAATACCTGGATTTCCAAGATGGTTTGACCCTGATCCTTTGTTAATCAGGTAGAGCTTCAATCCTTCCTTTCCAAGGAGCTTGGCAATATCTTGAATTAATGCCTCATGATTTACCTATTCTGTTGTGCCTGGATATTGCAATACATATACTTGGCAGTTGTAACAAAGATCTGTTATAGATGGTGTTTCAGCCTTCTCCATTTCATTATCTAAAGCATGCCAACACAACTTATTAAAACAAAATTTAAAAGAAGTAAATTGGTTGACATTGACAGTTTTTAATGGGTATTCCTGGCAAGTTCTGCAGCATAAAAACTAGCCATGCAATCCTCTGAGAAGCATAGCCAAGGCAACTAATGAATGTGCTCTAGACAAATAGGGAGCTCAACCAAAGCAAAACTGATAGGTTACACTTAAGATCTTTTCTGCATTACTGGGTGCTTTCTCACTCTTAACTCAGTAGCTGAATTTCACATTCACCAGCCTCTACCTAGCACTTGCAGAAACTTCCCTCCCTGCTGTGTTTAGTGGAGAATGGTTGTGGGGAAGGGATACATATCTTCTACATAGAAAAGAGCTAAACTTCTCCAGGGGCCTCCTGCAAAGCAGCATGCAAGAGGAAGAAGGGATGAATGAAGCACTGGTGGACAGGGGAGGAGCAGGACCAAGATATCCACTATTGTCCTCTGCCCCACAGATGGCTGGATTAGGAGTAGTGGAGCCTACTTCAGCCATTAGAGTGCAGTGGTTTTGCATCTGATCCCAATCCCCCTGCTTGGCTCTGCTTAAAATAAATGGGAGATCACTGAGTCATGAAGAAATAATAAGTATAGATTAATATGTCAAAATTAATAAGGGAAAGACAGGTTTCAGCTGGATGTCCCCAGGAATTTCTTATGGAAAGGCCTATAACATAATCACATGATTAAAGGAGTTTGGGGGTTGTCAAGGTGTGTCTCCTCACTCTGAACTCTAGGGTAAAGATGTGAAAGAAGAAAGAAGAAATCACCCCCCAAGCTTATTTTACCAGTTTAGGTTAAAACTTCCCCCCAGAACATAAATTTCCCCTATGTCTGGGCTTGGAAAATGCCAGCACCAATTTAAGCCCCCAAAACCATGGGTTAGGGTAAATTGGAACCCCCTTGTAACACCCCCCAAATCTCCTCCCTTTGCCTGGGAGAGATTCGAGAACAAAGAGCACAAACCCTCACTTTCTGTGAGATGTGCCCGATCCAAACCAGGATCGCTCCAATGGAAACAAACAGTCAGAGTCTTAAAAGCAAGAATTTAATTAAAGAAAAAGAGAAAAGCATAACCCCCTTGTACAGAAATCAATAGAAAAACCCTTAACATCACTCAACCTCCTGACCCCCTCCCTTCGAATTTTTCCCTCTGCTACAGCTTAACAGCAAGGAACACCGTGGATCAATTATCAAGTGATATAGTTCAAGCATACAACTCACTTATTACTAGGCTTGACTTGGTTAGAAGATTATAGAGAGATGGTTCTTCCCATCCAGGCGAACAGCACAGACAGACAGACAGAGACACGAGCAGGAGAAAATGAAACTAAAAAACACTCCCTCTGTTCTGAGGTTGATTACGTCATCTCCCTTTCTCAGGTTACTTCAGGTTAACCCTTCACAGGTAAAACAGTCATTCTAAGCTATTTTATACTTATGACAGGGGTATTGCTGGTTTTTTTTGTTTGTTTTTAAATTACTCTTTGAATTGAAGTGTTGTTGCCATGTTTGTCCCAGGATATGAGACTGACAAGATGGTTGAGAATATCTTTGTTTGGACCAACTTCAGATCTCTTCTTCAGGGTCTTTCAGCTCTGTGTAGCTCAAAAGCTTGTCTCTTTCACCAACAGATATTGGCCCAATCAAAGATATTACCTCACCCAGCTTGTCTCTTGAACAGAAGAGACTGCCCGCTAGAGTAAATGTCAACCCTGATAGCTGATCACTGCTGTGAGGAACCAGTCAATAGTGGCTCCATCTGATCAGCACCGGGTTTATGAAACTGCTTGTAGTTGGAAAACATTCCAAAATCACCCTGTTTATACATCATATTTGTAATATTTATTGTATTAAACTAAAGCACCTTACAATACACACAATGAGCCTAATTTTCTGCATGGTTCAGAGAGGAACAAAAATGCACCAGAAAGATATGAAAGGCTTTAAAACCACAAATGGGAGAACAGCAGCTAACTGGCATAGATCCATTGTCCCCATAAATATATTATAGCCAAGTACTTGGATATGGGCTTAATATTTTGAGGCAAAGAATTACTTTTGACAAAAACTAAAATTTTCCACAGAAAGTTTTCATGTTTCATGACCAATTCAGAAATGATTTTTTATATATATATATATATATATATATATATATATATATATATATATATTTATAGAAAAAATTAGGCTTATTTCAGTTTTTTTCTTCTATTTCTAAAAACTTTTTTCTCCTTTTTCACCTAAAACAAAGGGTGTTTTGGAGACATTTTTAAAGGTGAAATCAACAAAGGAAAAATTGAAAATATTCAAACAAAAAATACCTTGATGCTTTCCAAAATTAAAAAAACATAAACAAGCCATACTTAAAGTAAAATATGCCAATTCTTTTTAAAAGATCACCAGATTTTTTTAACATGGGCAAAATAACATTTTCAACTACCCTTGTTCTTGAAAACAGCTACATCATTTTGGCTGAAATTTTCCAAAAATCTTCAGCCTGGGGCAGACACCTGGCATGGAAAATTTCAGCCCAAACAGTTAAAGACGGCAAAGCAACTGAAAACAGGGTTTTGCAATGGGAACTGTTCTACAACCTTAATCACTGACAGTGAAAGAAGATGAATGATAGAAGAAAACCTGCTGAAAGTTTATTTTAAAGATGAGGCACAAGTGGTTACATCTTTAAATGAGATCGTAATGGGCCCTATATACTGATGGGCTACGTCACCAACGCAGAAAAGAGCTAGTGACACACCCATGTCTCTCTCATTAATTGTTCAAACACACAAACTCATGAGTAGCACAAAAACAAAGCAATTTTCAAGCTTCAGGTGCCAGAAGCTTTTCCACTGTCTCTCTCAGCCCCAAGAAAGAGGATGCACTCTACCCTTAAATCATCTACTGGATCATGTGACAGACAGATAGACCTTAACCCTGTCCTGGATATTTTACCCGTCACAGGCCCTATATGAGTGATATATTCACTCTGTCATAATGATTAGAACCCAAGATATCTGCTAGACTTTAATAGCGATGTGAGTCTATGATCAAATGGGAAACTAAATCCTCATCACCCTGACATCAAGAGTCAGTAATGAAACTCAGAAAATCATGCTATAGAGATGAAAAAGGAATTAAAGAATTGCCAGGGCCAAAGTTATTAGGATGAGGCTCAAGGCCAGTGAAGGGCACAATGATCATCATAATAGTGATTCTTTTTCTAACGAAGCACCAAAATAGATCTAATTCAGCAAATGACAGATGAACAAGAGAAAAAAAGTGGTGCACTGGATAAGGTGAAAAAAAATATGATTCAGGAGGATTTAGAGGGGCAATTTGTCATTGAAGCAATAATATTATAGAAATCCTGAAATTGGGTACCAAAGGTCAGCATGGTAGTGCCAGTTAATACACAGAACAAAATAGAAAACTGATTTCCACACCTATAACATCATCACAGAATGGAAAATGATGACTTACTGTCTAAGATGGTAATTGTTCTTCTGTGTTTTGATTAAATTAAATGGGTTGTACCAATTCTTTCTCTAACTTTAATAGTCCATCAATGAAAAGATGTGGGAATTAAAACAGCACATTCTGCATCATGACCAAAAGAATAGGAAATATAAAAGAATGATTAAATTACATGCAGACAAGCTGTTTCTGCAGAACCAGACTGCGGAATAGTGTTCATCGACATTTCAATCATTTTGAGAATATTGGAGCCGTAGTCAGAAATGTGATTATAAACTAACTACTTCCAAGCAAAAATTCCTACCAGGTAGCTTCCCACATCATTAAAGAGGTTAATGGTGAACTATAGTTATGCAGTGATATAATTTGATTTAAAGTATATTTAACAACATTCCTGAATTTAAACTGTAGTAAAGACTGGTCATGAGATGAAAAGGGTAAATAAAATAATAATTGCCTCTTTATTTATACTACATGCCTCCAAATTTTGGGGAACATGGAAAACAGCAAATAATTTTTATTATAAAAACATCATACTGTGAATGTGAACTGAGATGACTGTTAGAGAGTTAGCATTTCCTAATCTAAATGTTTAGGTTTCAGACAGAAGTTTAGGGGTTTCCATATTTTCTCCACAGCAAAAAAAAAAATGCCAACAAGCTCTAGTAATTATGCAGTTTAATAAAATAGAATCTGATATACCTGATATAATCAGATATGTTGTCCCAACAATATCAAACATTTAAATTTTGCTTTTTCTTTCATTTTCTTGCCTATACTGTTGGTAATTGCTGTAAAATCATACATTTAAAGACATCAGTAGGTACCTTATTGATCGATAAATATACCACTAAAATGCAGGGAAAAAACAAGGTTTTTTGGTCTTAGTTGTTAGACAACTGATGTGCTCTGACCACTGACTATCATGCCTAGCCTTAGGTAAGCTGATAAAGTTCAATTTCCACTAAATCAAAGGGACCACTCACATTGTAAACTACTACCCAAGAAAAGCAAAGATGGCAGAATTAGGCCTTATGTTTTCTGACAGCAAATAGGCCTTTGACTTCATCCACCCTCGCTGCTGGGAAGAGTGTGTGCAATTACAATATTCTGCCCCACTAGCAGCAGCTGCGTCCCACAGAAGAATCATCCATACAGGAAGGAAGACAACTCTGTGCACCACCACCCTCCCGCGAGGTTTACTTCAGCAGGCATTGCAGAAGTTAATGCATCCTGGTACCAAACTGGGCCTGATCTACTCTTTTTATTAATTATTTTTCTTTGAAATGCTCATTATGCTGCCATTGCTTCCAAAGAACAATATCAGGGTCCTCCCCCCACTCACTTCTCCTTCCTTCCCCCTCCTCCCTGTGGCTAATTTCATGCATTTTGATTGTCTTTTTGGGAACAGAAAATTGAGTAAATTTGATTAGCCTAGTGAATAAATTGCCTCCCTCGTTTTTTAATAGCATTAAGTCCAAATCCTATTATAGTTGTATTTTTCCTTCTAAGTTTTATAAACTTTTCTGTCAGTTAAATTATAGGTTAATTAATTCCACTCTTCAAAAGCAAAACAAGAAGAAATCACATCTGATCCAAAAGATCTGAAGGAGCTAATAGCAGTCAGCAGCTGGTGTCCTCAGCCATAATCCACAGGAAATAGCCTGTAATGATGTCACTGTTATTTAAAGTTTAATATGATTTCGTTTCGCCTTTTCCTGTCAATGGGGAGGGGAGGGGGGTTGTAGCAGGCAGCTGACTAAGTATTTGCTGAGTCAGCCCCTGCTCCCTCCTTACCCCTGCAGAAGCTACAAGCCTCTGCAAGCAGCCTGCTGAGTCAGGCTAATTGGCCAGCTGGCTGTAGCTCTGCACTGCAGAGGGCTTGATGGGCTCCACCTGGCAGCCTCCTCAGGTATATAAGCCCTGCTAGGGAGGAAGCCAGGGTGGGTTGTGGAGCTGGGAGAAAGAGGTAGGAAGGAAGGAGGTAAGAAGGAAGAGTGAAAGAAAGGGAAGAAGCAGGGTAACAACTAGCTGAGGCAGCAAGCCTGAAGGGGCTAGTGAACCCTGAGGCCAGCCAGAGACGAAAGGCTGAGCCTAAACTTGCACTGGGGAAGAAGCGGTATATAGGTGGTGGGGATTTGTGCACTGTATATCTATATATATAAAAGTCAAGTGGTGTATGTATGAGTGTATGTATGTATGTATGTATGTATGTATGTACGTATGACAGCGAACTCCTCCCGCACCGTTTGAGCCAGAGACTTGAAATTTGGTACAGTGAGGGGTCTTGGGGTCTAGATCTTGGTAAGGGTCGAAAAATTTTCGGATCTCACCTCTGACGCCCCCCAGGGGTGAAAGTCTTTCAGGGCCAATCACATCAGCTGGGCAGTTAGGTGCTGATGATGTCATAATACCCCCTCCAACAGACACCGCACTCGCTCAGCTCGCCCCTCCCTCCTCCAACGGAACCCCGGAGATCCCTCAGCTCACTGCCCCTCCCCCCTCCCAACGGAACCACGGAGATCCCTCAGCTCACTGCCCCTCCCTCCTCCAACGGAACGCCGGAGATCACTCAGCTCACTGCTCCTCCCCCCTCCCAACGGAACCCCGGAGATCACTCAGCTCACTGCCCCTCCCCCCTCCCAACGGAACCCCGGAGATCCCTCAGCTCACTGCCCCTCCCTCCTCCAACGGAACCCCGGAGATCACTCAGCTCACTGCCCCTCTCCCCTCCAACGGAACCCCGGAGATCACTCAGCTCACTGCCCCTCCCTCCTCCAACGGAACCCCGGAGATCCCTCAGTTCTTGCCCCTCCCCCCTCCCAATGGAACCCCGGAGATCACTCAGCTCACTGCCCCTCCCCCCTCCCAACGGAACCCCGGAGATCACTCAGCTCACTGCCCCTCCCTCCTCCCAACGGAACCCCGGAGATCCCTCAGCTCACTGCCCCTCCCTCCTCCAACGGAACCCCAGAGATCACTCAGCTCACTGCCCCTCCCCCCTCCAACAGAACCCCGGAGATCACTCAGCTCACTGCCCCTCCCTCCTCCAACGGAACCCCGGAGATCCCTCAGTTCTCTGCCCCTCCCCCCTCCCAACGGAACCCCAGAGATCCCTCCGTTCTCTGCCCCTCCCCCCTCCCAACGGAACCCCGGAAATCCCTCAGTTCTCGGCCCCTCCCCCCTCCCAACGGAACCCCGGAGATCCCTCAGCTCACTGCCCCTCCCTCCTCCAACGGAACCCCGGAGATCCCTCAGTTCTCTGCCCCTCCCCCCTCCCAATGGAACCCCGGAGATCACTCAGCTCACAGCCCCTCCCCCCTCCCAACGGAACCCCGGAGATCACTCAGCTCACTGCCCCTCCCTCCTCCAACGGAACCCCGGAGATCACTCATCTCACTGCCCCTCCCCCCTCCAACGGAACCCCGGAGATCACTCAGCTCACTGCCCCTCCCTCCTCCAACGGAACCCCGGAGATCCCTCAGTTCTCTGCCCCTCCCCCCTCCCAATGGAACCCCGGAGATCACTCAGCTCACTGCCCCTCCCCCCTCCCAACGGAACCCCGGAGATCACTCAGCTCACTGCCCCTCCCTCCTCCCAACGGAACCCCGGAGATCCCTCAGCTCACTGCCCCTCCCTCCTCCAACGGAACCCCAGAGATCACTCAGCTCACTGCCCCTCCCCCCTCCAACAGAACCACGGAGATCACTCAGCTCACTGCCCCTCCCTCCTCCAACGGAACCCCGGAGATCCCTCAGTTCTCTGCCCCTCCCCCCTCCCAATGGAACCCCGGAGATCACTCAGCTCACAGCCCCTCCCCCCTCCCAACGGAACCCCGGAGATCACTCAGCTCACTGCCCCTCCCTCCTCCAACGGAACCCCGGAGATCACTCAGCTCACTGCCCCTCCCCCCTCCCAACGGAACCCCGGAGATCACTCAGCTCACTGCCCCTCCCCCCTCCCAACGGAACCCCGGAGATCACTCAGCTCACTGCTCCTCCCCCCTCCCAATGGAACCCCGGAGATCACTCAGCTCACTGCCCCTCCCCCCTCCCAACGGAACCCCGGAGATCCCTCAGCTCACTGCCCCTCCCTCCTCCAACGGAACCCCGGAGATCACTCAGCTCACTGCCCTTCCCCCCTCCAACGGAACCCCGGAGATCACTCAGCTCACTGCCCCTCCCCCCTCCCAACGGAACCCCGGAGATCCCTCAGCTCACTGCCCCTCCCTCCTCCAACGGAACCCCGGAGATCACTCAGCTCACGGCCCCTCCCTCCTCCAACGGAACCCCGGAGATCACTCAGCTCACTGCCCCTCCCTCCTCCAACGGAACCCCGGAGATCACTCAGCTCACTGCCGCTCCCCCCTCCCAACGGAACCCCGGAGATCACTCAGCTCACTGCCCCTCCCCCCTCCCAACGGAACCCCAGAGATCCCTCAGTTCTCTGCCCCTCCCCCCTCCCAACGGAACCCCGGACTACATCAGCTCACTGCCCCCCCCCACCTGCGAAGGTCCCCGGAATCCCTCGGCTCTGGGCCCCCTCCCGCCCTGCGACGGATCTGAGTTGGGTTTGGTGGGACGGTAAGTGAGGTGGGGGTGTCGGATTCGGTCGGGGGGTGAGGTGGGGGTGTCCGGTTTGCTTGGGGGGGTGGGAAGGTGTTGGGGTGGGTGAGGGTGAGGGGTGGGTGTTGGGGTTGGTCAGGGGGTGTCAGCTGTCTGCCACCTCCCCACCTCCGACTGACCGGAGCAGCGCCGGGCACTTATGCTAGTATATATATATAAAAGTCAAGTGGTGTATGTATGTGTGTATGTATGTATGTATGTACGTATGACTGCGAACTCCTCCCGCACCGTTTGAGCCAGAGACTTGAAATTTGGTACAGTGAGGGGTCTTGGGGTCTAGATGCTGGTAAGGGTCGAAAAATTTTCGGATCTCACCTCTGACGCCCCCCAGGGGTGAAAGTCTTTCAGGGCCAATCACATCGGCTGGGCGGTTAGGTGGTGATGATGTCATAATACCCCCCTCCAACAGACACCTCACTCGCTCAGCTCACCCCTCCCTCCTCCAACGGAACCCCGGAGATCCCTCAGTTCTCTGCCCCTCCCCCCTCCCAACGGAACCCCGGAGATCCCTCCATTTTCTGCCCCTCCCCCCTCCCAACGGAACCCCGGAGATCCCTCAGTTCTCTGCCCCTCCCCCCTCCCAACGGAACCCCGGAGATCCCTCAGTTCTCTGCCCCCCCCCCAACAGAACCCCAGAGATCCCTCAGTTCTCCGCCCCTCCCCCCTCCCAACGGAACCCCGGAGATCCCTCAGTTCTCTACCCCTCCCCCCTCCCAACGGAACCCCGGAGATCCCTCCATTCTCTGCCCCTCCCCCCTCCCAACGGAACCCCGGAGAGCCCTCAGTTCTCTGCCCCTCCCACCTCAACCCCGGACTCCATCAGCTCTGTGCCCCCCCCCCACCTGCGAAGGTCCCCGGAATCCCTCGGCTCTGGGCCCCCTTCCCCCCTGCGACGGATCTGAGTTGGGTTTGGTGGGACGGTAAGTGAGGTGGGGGTGTCGGGTTCGGTCGGGGGGTGAGGTGGGGGTGTTGGGGTTGGTCAGGGGGTGTTGCGGTTGGTGGGGGGGTGAGGTGGGGGTGTTGGGTTTGCTTGGGGGGGTGAGGTGGGGGTGTCGGGTTTGGTCGGGGGGTAAGTGAGCCGGGGGGGTGTCGGGGTTGGTCTGGGGGGGTGGGAAGGTGTCGGGGGGGGTGAGGGGTGTGGTGTGGGTGTTGGGTTTGGTCTGGGGGGGGGAAGGTGTTGGGGTGGGTGCCCAGACCAAACCCGACACACACCCCCGGCTCACTTACCCCCCGACCGAACCTGACACCCCCACCTCACCCCCCCACACCAATCGCAACACCCCCAGACCAAACCTGACACCCCCCGGCTCACTTACCCCCCGACCGAACCCGACACTCCCACCTCACCCCCCCAAACAAACCCGACACCCCCACCTCACCCCCCACCAACCACAACACCCCCTGACCAACCCCAACACCCACACCTCACCCCTCACCCACCACGACACCTTCCCACCCCCCCAGACCAAACCCGACACCCCCCCGGCTCACTTACCCCCGACCGAACCCGACACCCCTACCTCATCCCCCCAAGCAAACCTGACACCCCCACCTCAAACTCCACCAACCGCAACACCCCCTGACCAACCGCAACACTCACCCCTCACCCACCCCAACACCTTCCCACCCCCCCAGACCAAACCCTACATCCCCCGGCTCACTTACCCCCCGACCAAACCCGACAACCCCACCTGACCCCCCCAAGCAAACCCAACACCCCCACCTGACCCCCCGACCAAACCCGACACTCCCCCCCCCCGGCTCACGGTGCACTGTGTAGCACACAGATTATTAAATACACTGTTCGGTCGGGGGGTGAGGTGGGGGTGTCGGGTTTGCTCAGGGGGTGAGGTGGGGGTGTCGGGTTTGGTCGGGGGGTGAGGTGGGGGTGTTGGGTTTGTTTTGGGGGGTCAGGTGGGGTTGTCGGGTTTGGTCGGGGGGTTAGTGAGCCGGGGGGTCTTGGGGTTGGTCGGGGGGGTGGGAAGGTGTCAGGGTGGGTGAAGGGTGGGTGTTGGGGTTGGTCAGGGGGTGTCAACTGTCTGCCCCCTCCCCACCTCCGACTGACCCGAGCAACGCCGGGCACTTATGCTAGTATAGAATAAAAAGACACTGGTGAAGCCACAGAGCAGTCTCCGGCTGATATTTTGAAGAGGGCGGTCAGGGGCCCGCTTACAGGGGTGAAATATCCATATGACATCATTGACACCAAAGGTGTGACCGCTGCACGTTGTGAGACTGAGTCCACTTTAGAGAGCCATTTCAATATTTGTTCCATCTGTTTCTTAAAGGCCAGTGTGGATTGGGGACACAGGTGGGTAAAGGCCTAGTAAGGACACAGAAAGAGAGAAATTGTCTGCAATGGCGGAATCCCAGCTTCTCACCTCACCTACCAACTGAAACCAAGATTTTCATCAGCAACTGGGAAGTGGGCAGGATGCAGTGGAACAAAGGATGTGAGAGGGAGTTGGGGCTTTTGGTTACCTAGTGGTAGATTCTACTGAATTACACTCCTACACCTTATTTATTTATGGATATTAATTTAGTTGTCTTTTGGAGTTATATCAAAAGGGCAACTAGAGTGACTGTGCCCCTTTTTAGTGCATATATAAATCTAAGTAAATAAAATATGTTTCTGTTTGAATCATTCTGTATGAATGATGTAGTGTCAGTTAATAAGTACAAGATATGTCAAGAGAATGAATTCCTGTTATACTAAGCAATCAAGTGTCTTTATTAATCTTTCAGCATTTAATCATGTTATAAAAAACAATTTGACTAATGTGGGGTTCAAATTCTGCTCCCTCTGAAGTCAAGTGGATTTCAATGGGAATAGGATGGGGCCTTATATGAACTATATTAACAAAGGTATTTAAAACTTCAGTACAGTTCCACAGCAGCCAGTTCTTCAATCTGGGCTCAAGCCAAAATAAAGGAGGGGGAAAAGGACAAAAAATCTTCAGGCAAATGAACTCCTCAAGGTGCAAAAAAATTCCATTCAAAAGGAGTTTTGGCTGGCAGGATTTGACCTTTTATGAATTAAGTAACTGCAAAACTAATTTTTTTCACAAAAGTGCACACCCATAAAAATCCAGATCATCCTTTTAGTCCCTCAAAATAAACAATAAAACTGAATTTTAACAAGACATCATGGTCTAGCTCAAATCACATTTTATAGACATATTATAGTCTGAAAACAAAATGCTTGCATGACTTCAATTTTAGTGTTGCAAATGCACTTCTAGAATAATTCTGTTTAATCGCTTTTTATTGTGAAAATAATAGCCAATGATATTATACAAGACTATATTAATCAACTGACCTTACAAAGCTGTACCTGGTATCCTTGAGGCAAAGTCTTTGGTGAAACACAAACCACAAGTAAATAACAGCTGAGCATGTGGGAAAATCTTTGTCATACTTAAAAGCAAATATTTGATAATGTATTTTAAAGTATTCATTATATGAAGGTATATTCATGAACCAGTATTATTCACCTAATGACCAAAATACCTTTCACTGAGGAGACTGACAGCTAATTATAATTAACAAGACCAATAATGTCCCCATATCCAATTCCCAGATGTTAATATAAACTAAATTGACAACACAGATAGACATAGCAAAGGGGTGTAGGAGAATTCAGTCATACCTGCTCAATACCAATACATCTTAGAGGTCAGCAGAAAATTCAGAGATAATTTTCAGCCTTTCACACAGTAAGATGACATCTGGCTTCAGTGGAACATCAAGGGCAAACTCAACAAGAATTTATACCTCCAAAGAAATCTGCATTAAAAAATGATAGATAATTGATATAATTTTTACATAGTGCATCAGTAATGGTGAAGCTTAATGTGAAATAAACAGTTGAGTCAAGTTAATCGGATGATACGATGATTGGGCAATTTATTAGAGCCCAAAAAGGATGTTGCCACCAGAACAGGAAATAAAGGTTTTAAAACTTGTGGTAATTATTTTCAATCAGGGCTGCTTTCAAGGTCAAATGTTTAATACCAGCCATTATTTTCTCTCTGCTACCTTTGGCAGGCATTTCACATGACTCACCCATAAATATTTAAAAGAGAAGTAACTGCTGCATCAGCTTAACCTTCAGAGAGAAACTTAGGTGTCCAAGATAAAGCCTGTACTCAATTCTCTGTTCCCAAAAAGACAAGCAAAATGCATTTTACATGTGTTAACAAATGGCTACTGCTTCCTAGTACAGCAATATAAACATTCCCTAATAAGCTGTCACTGTCCTAATTTTTCCATCTGGATCATTCTCAACCATTTGAGCAAATTGAGACAAATTACAAAAAGCAAATGCTCTCTATACACATATACTACGGGCATGAAATAAATTAAATATGGGTTAACCTGTTGGCAGACTAGCATGAGTGAACAGGATGATGGAATCTTTGGTGAGATTTGGCCACTTGTGATGAAATAGCTATTTGACACTTAGCAGCACTGAGTGATTTAAAAAAAAAAAAAAGCAGGTCTACTATTCATGGTTCTTCTTCATTTGAGTGGAACAGCATGCTGTAAACCAAGGATTGGCCCAGGGGGAGTAAGGAAGAGCAGAACTGTAAGAATGAGTGAATATACCAGGGATCAGCAACCTTTGGCCTGCGGCCCACCAGGGTAAGCCCCCCCGTAGTCTGAGCCAGTTTGTTTACCTGCCATGTCTGCAGGTTCAGCCGATCCCAGCTCCCACTGGCCGCGGTTCGCTGCTTCAGGCCAATGGAAGCTGCGGGAAGAGGTGGCCAGCACATCACTTGGACCCACCACTTTCTGCAGCCCCAATTGGCCTGGAGTGGCGAACCGCAGGCAGTGGGAGCTGCGATTGGACAAACATGTGGATGTGGCAGGTAAACAAACTGGCCCGGCCCGCCAGGGGGCTTATTCTGGCAGGCTGCATGCCAAAGGTTGCTGATCCCTGGAATCCACCATGATTAATAGGCTATGCAGTTAATTTGTTGGTGATAATCATTTTTGCTGATCATCAAACATTGGATTAACACAACGTTGAGTTTCTCTGTATAACTGTACTTGCTCTTTCAAGCCCCAACTCAGAAAAGGGACTTAAACAAGATGCACTTGCTTGCTTTAAGCTCAGGCTCAAATGCCTTGCTGACAAAGGCCTTTGTGATTTTACTTTGATTCACAATAGATCTGCTTTGTGGAATTATAGGCATACTGTGGAAAATGAAGAGATAAATCAATCAAGGTGTGCGCACAAAATTCAGACTATCATCCTCGCCATAAGTGTGGGACAGCATCATAATATTTGGAACCTGGTTAATGCTTTTAGATTTTGACACAGCATATTGATTCTCAAGTGCAAGGAAGAATTCAAAGTTCTAGGCTAACGCTGACACTGAGAACAGAGGTCACACAAAGTTAGAAGGGGAAAACCAAAAGGGATAAATATGCAAGTGAAACGGGAATCTACAGCAACAGTAAAGGGCAGTGGCAAACATGGTCAGAAAACCTGTGAAAAAAAATGATTGGCTTCCTTTAAAACTTTTCATCAACACACTACATAACTATGGCCCTGATTCAGTAAAGTATTTAAGCGAGTGTCTAACTCTAAGCATGCAAGCAGTCCTATTGAAATGCCTACAAATCTTGGTGGATCAGGGCCAAAGGAAGAAAAATTCTAACAGAAAAATATTCTCTAGGAGCCTCTAACTTAAATGTGTATTTATAATAGAGTTCAGTTTTGATCATTTAAAAATTACAATAGCTAGTTGTGGCATTAAACTCATGAAAATGCATTTTCAGTCAATGTCTCTTCATTTTAACCTGGAACCTTCTGAGGTTATTCAGTCTTAACAGTTTTCATTAAATCACATTTAATACATTTATGATAGAGTCAACTACTCATGGAATCAGATTATCTTTATACAAGGCAATGAAATACAAACAAAAGGGAAAAAAAGTTGTATGTAACAGAAACGTGTAAAGCTCAGAAGCTGCTTCATCTGCTCTTTGCATAAACACATTCAAATCTTTCCCTCGACATTGGTTACAAATGAGCAATGTCAATATTGACAGACATTCTATCTGAAGTTAATAGCTTCTTGACCACAATTCTGGAGTAGTCTGTTACTATTAGCCATTAAGCCAATTATTCAGGAATGATTTTTTTAAAAAACCTAATTCCTGTATGTAATTATCCTACTGATAAATGCCTTATTGCTTCACATTAATGCAGCAAAGGGTGAATATAAGAAGAACCCAAAACTAAAAGTACTATCCATGGAATACTTTTGTCAAATTATTCTATAATATTCAAGACTGGACAAATGCACAAACGTATCCTTTTCACATATTTCTCAGTGGGACATGATAATTTATAAAGCAGTTTGCTTGGCACTGGGTAAAAGTAATAATAATTCTGCATAGGCCACACTTTAAAAATACTTCCCAGAACCAGTTTATTCAAACTATATTGCAAAGGATATTATCCCAATAATAATTCGAATACCTGTGGGGTTCTCTGTGTAACTGTTCCCTGATATGAAACTACTGAAGAACAAAACTCCTTCATTTTTTCTTCAAAACTCATTGAACTTCTGTAACCATATGCAAAGATTTTGGGTTTGAAAAACAGCATTATGTCAAAGCAGAACACTGCAGCACACACAATAAAATAATACTTTTATTTGTTATTAAAAGACATGAAAATGAACCCTAAATTCAGCTGTGATTATCTCTTTTCGGTGGTGGTAATAAATTATAGAATAGAAAACATTAATTGGCTATTAGTTCAACAAAACTTGTCATTCTCTAAGATTCCTGGTGTCTTAAAATTATCAGCCCAGATAACTACACTGTCTTTTTGATGCAATTTGCAAGGTTTTACACATAAAGACAGGCATTCACGCATTAGGAACACAAGACATTTCTTATACTACATGCCTGCACGGTGCCTGGCACAATGAGGTCCCAATTTCTGTGAAGCCACTAGGCCAGTGGTGGGCAACCTGAAGCTCATCAGGCTAAACTGCTGGCAGGCCACTGAACTGTTTGCATTTCCACAGCCGCCCACAGCTTCCAGTGGCCGTGGTTTGCTGTCCCGGCCAATGGGAGCTGTGGAAAATGCCCCAGCTATGGTAAGTTCCCAGCAATGGATTTACAGGAGAAACCTAGATGAAAAAAGACTGGGAGCGACAAGCTAGTGGAAGCCTCCTTCCTCCCTCTCCCACCCCCTTCATTGCCCTGTGCACACCTGAATATGGAAACTGTGTCAACCTGATAGACTGAAGATAGCGTTTAACTCTCTCTAGCCTAATTACCTCATTCATGCTGAAGGTAAAGAGGCACAGCAAGGAAGTACAAAGGGGGGAAACAGAAAACAAGAGAGCTGTAGGATAGAAGAGCTGAGGACAGGATGTCGGCCCCTTGCTGGGCTCAGGACCCTTAGGGCCTTTGAGCTGCTGCACAATCTGTGAAGGTGGTGGAAACACACTTTGTACAAAAATGGCTGGGTGCTTTACCTGAAGAAGAATCAGAGAGGTAGCCGTGTTCGTCTGGAATAGCAGAGGTAACAAAGAGTCCTGTGGCACCTTAAAGACTAATGATAAAGTTTTGAAGCATAAGCTTTCGTGGGCTAATGCCCACTTCGTCGGACTTGCAAAACTTTATCGTTAGTCTTTAAGGTGCCACAGGACTCTTTGTTACCTGAAGAAGGTCTCCCAATAGCTTTGTCTGTCTGGAAAGGGAGAGGAGCAGAACATACCCCTGCCAGATAGTAATTTAAAAACAAAACAAAACAGGAAGACAGTTAAAAGTATATGTTTGTATTCAGTGTTTGTCTATTTGAACAGACACAGTTTTGAAACAGTTGTTTTCTTTTAGATTTCAGGTTATGGATGTCTTTGAATATAAACCTGCAAATTAAATTGCTTATGTGGGTGACTGGGGGGGGGGGAGAGGGATTGAAATCTACATGATAATACTCTGGAGCAGCGGTCACCAACCGGTGGTCCACGAACCACTTATAGTCCGCGAGAAAATTTTGGTGGTCCATGGAGAAATTTGGACATTATTTGCAATTTTTATGTTTATTATACTGTTTCATTATATTCTGATTCATCTTCGTGTCACTGACACAGGATCGCTGACAATTTTCACCTTATTACGTTGCATCAAATTCACGTTCCACGAATGACGACAATCGCACTGACAACATTATTTATTGTTGTTTTCGTTTAGGGGCGCTTTTGTTATTGGGCCACCGCCGACCCACCGGCGGCGCGGCTTGCGAACACTAGTACGTATGCGTCAGGCTTCAGTGGTGCTTCTACCGCCACAACAGTCAAACCGCTCCGCGAATACTGGTTCTCGTCCCATTGTTTTGTTTTGTTGAAGCGAGTTGTCGTCTGTCAACACTATACTGGTGTTTATGCCTCACGATACTCTTCTTAGGTAAGTGACCAGTGATATTTTTATTTTAACTGTGCACAGTGTGATATTTAATGGCATCGAAGAGCTTGAGTTTGATAACTGTCATTTCTTGTTTGGTTTTAGATTTGAATAAAATAAACCCACAATGAGTGAGAAAAATCAACGAAGCATTTTGCATTTCTTTGGTAACACTTCACGTAACCGTGAGCTGATCAATGAATCAGAGCCTCCACAGTCCCCACCAGGCACCATCAGGAAGGACATTAGAACTGGAGGCGGAGAGAAGAAAAAGTTCAAAGTTTCAAGAAAATATGATGGGGACTACTTGAAGTTTGGATTTATTCAAGAACCTGGAAGTGAGCTGGATCCACGGCTGCTTTGTGTTGTGTGTTCTGAGAGTTTATCCAATGATGCCATGAAACCTTCGAAACTCGGCAGGCATTTCAGCCAAAACACCCAGATTTAGCTAAGAAGCCAGTTGAATATTTTCAAAGGATGCGTGAAAATATGCAAAAGCAAATAAGTTCATTAGCAAAAATGACTGTTGAAGATAAGTCCCTAGTAAAGGCTTCTTATTTGATAGCACATCAAATCGCGAAAAGTAGAAAGCCGTATACGATTGGAGAAGAATTAATTAAGCCTTGCTTGTTACAAGCCTGTGAAGAGGTTTTGGAGAAACAGGCTGTCCAGAAACTGAAAGTAATTCCTATGTCCGCTAACACTGTGAAGCGCAGAATTGAAGACATGGCCGAAGATATTGAAAATCAAGTGATTGAAATGGTGAAAAATTCAACGTTTTATTCAATTCAACTCGACGAATCAACAGACATAACTAACAAGGCAGTTCTCCTTTGTTTTGTGAGGTTTGAGTGTCAAGGAGAGCTAAAGGAAGAACTCCTATGTTCGCTCAACTTGCCGGGTAGAACAACCGGCTCTGAGATTTTTGATGCACTTAATGGCTATTTCCTGAGACATGGTATTGAATGGAAGAAATGTGTTGGGATATGCACAGACGGTGCTGCAAGCATGACCAGGCATCATTCAGGAGCTATTACAAAAGTGAAAGATATTGGACACCCAGGCATCTTGTTTACTCATTGTATTATACATAAATTGAAGATAGCAATTTGAGCATGAAAGAAAAAGAAAGCCTAATCGATCTATCATCCGACGACAGTCTCAAAGCTAAATTCCACTCGTCCTCATCAAGACATCATTTTTGGCTCTCCGTAAAAAGTGAGTACCCAGTGCTGAGTGAAAAAGCCATCAAAATTTTGATTCCATTTGCAACAACCTATTTGTGTGAAAAGACATTCTTATCTGTTACGGCAATCAAAAACAAGTACCGCTGTCGGCTTGAAATACAAACGGCTCTCCGTGTTGCAGTGATGTCATTGGAGCCAAGAATCCATAAACTTATTTCAAACAAGAAGCAACGAATATCACACTAATAATTTTGTTATAATTAAACAAGCTTTAATAATTTTGTTATAATTAAACAAGTGCATTTCATATCAATAAAATGGAACTTTTATGATCATTATTTTATAGATAAATTAAATTTTTTAAATTAAATTTAAATTTTAAATTAAATGGAGATATACCAATCTCCTAGAACTGGAAAGACCATGAAGGTCATTGAGTCCAGTCCCCTGCCTACACTAGCAGGATCGAGTACTGTCCCCTGACAGATTTTTTGCCCCAGATCCCTAAATGGCCCCCTCAAGGATTGAACTCACAACCCTGGGTTTAGCAGGCCAATGCTCAAACCACTGAGCTATCCCTCCTGCCCCCACCCCCCCAAGATGTTTGTACCTTTTTTAAAAATTTCATGTTAGTGGTCCGCGGGATTCAAAATTGTGAGTTTAGTGGTCCGTGAGGTCCGAATGGTTGGCGACCGCTGCTCTGGAGAACACATTACCTACAGACAGGTGTTAGTGCTGACTGAAGTACTGCCTCAGGAACACTCCTAGCCATCAAACTTTCTTTAGCCTCATCCTCCAAAGGCCCCTTCTCCCGTTTCGCGGACAGAAAATCATTCTGTCTGTTTTCCACTCTCAGAATCCTATATTTGGTGTAATCCCAGATGTCACAGCTTTCCAATGTTGTGCAAGAGCGGAATATTTTTATCATATTTTAGCAGACGGAATCAATGGCAGGCAGACCCATCACTGCCAGATGGCTGACCCTTATTTACTAATAAAAGTTAAGGAAAAAAACCTAAAACTTCAATCAGTTAGAACACACAAATTCAAATATTGAAATCTGTTTCATTGAGAGGGGAATATAGGCAAGGCACTGTGTGTGTCTTCCATACTCATTTCAAAAAGCAGCAGCAGGTCAGTCAGCAGTGGGATTAGATAGACTAGTGGTATTTCACGTTACACTATTACATCCCCCTTTGGATTGGAATGCAGTACCAGTTGCAAATTCCTAGGTGGGGATTAAGGCTGCAAACACAAAAGCATGTGCTTAACTTTACTTCTGTCGTACTGTTCACATGAATAAAGTTAAGCACATGCTTAAGTGTTTTCAGGACCAGAACCTAAAACATGTGTACAACTGAAAAGGTTTTGGTAACGGGCTAGGAAAAGAAACCATATACTGCATTATTGCCTATTTCCTGACCTGCACAATAGGTGTAAGCCCTGGAGCTAGAAGGCGTACTTGGAACAAGAACATTCTGCTCCCCCTCAATCAGTGGGGGAAACCTGTGGCCCGCAGGCTACATGCAGCCAATCAGGGGAATCTGATTGCAGGCAGCAAGACATTTTGCTGGCATTGACTGTCCACAGGCACAGCCGCCTGGAGCTCCCAGTAGTTGCAGTTCACCGTTCCTGGCAATAATGGGTGGTGGAGAGCTGACATCACTGAACTAGGACCTGTTGTAGCAGTTCAGGAGGAACTGACTTTGCAGAACCCAACCTCTCAGTAACATGCCTGAGAGGGACTTGATAGGATGGGTTTGCACTGGAGAACAGCAGATAGCTAGGGAAAACCACCTCTTGGTGATCACTGAGGCTAACTGGATTCATAAGTGAGGTTTTTAAGCAGTGTGCTGGAATAATTTTTGTAGTGGGCGTGCTGAGAGTCATTGAACCAAACTGTAAACCCTTCATATGATGGAAACCACTTCAAGTCAGGGGGTGCTGCATCCTTCCACCTCTCCCCGCTGTACCCTGAATGGGTTTAGGTGGCTAGGATTTAATTAGGGAATAAAAGTTCTGGACCGCAACAAGCCAAGTAACTAAAAATGGGGACTTCAGACTCAGTACCCTGCAGACACTGTTAGGGTTTTGCTAATATAGTTTTGACATGCATATAAATGCTTATCTTGTTTTCCCAAATAAAAAGTGATTTTATATCCCTAGAGACTCTAAGACCTTGTGAACTGGGAAGAAACATCTTATAAAGGTGGCTGGGTTTTATATTTTAAATTCCTAAAACATGGGAGCAGATAAGTTTTACGTGGAGGCACAAGCCAATCATTTAATTTTTAAAGGGACCCTCCACTTCATTGAACCTGGCCCTTACTACTGCTAATGATACCTGGCAAAAGGGTTCCACAGGGATAATAATTGTTATACTACCAACATCCAGAGAGTAAACATAAATGCATAAGTGCAAAATATTGTTACATTTAGAAAAGGGACAGTACCAGGAGATTTATTGGTTAAAAATATTAATAAAATAATAAAATATAATAATAATAATAATAATAAATAATAATAATGAAAAGCTAATGACAACATCCTATGCAACTGAAAGAGTTTTATTGAAGAGAGGTTTATTATTATTTTCATTATTGACCTGTAAAACAGCAGGGCTTTGTTTTTAATTGTTTGCTTGCGTGTGAATTTCCCAACATTTTTCACTGATAACTAATATACCATCAAGAATCAGAGAGGTAGCTGTGTTAGTCTGGAATAGCAGAGGTAACAAAGAGTCCTGTGGCACCTTAAAGACTAACTAAAGTATTGAAGCATAAGCTTTCGTGGGCTAATACCCACTTCGTCGGATGCATGCAGTGAAAGTATCCAGGGGTAGGTATAAATAGGTAGGCAAGAACCAGGTAGGAGATAACAAGGTTAGTCCAATCAGGCTGAACCAGCTTGTTATCTCAAATCAGGGAGGGTGAGGTATTCCTCTAGCAGCTGAATTGGAGGTGTGAACTCGGAGAGAGGAGAAGCTGTTTTTGTAATTAGCAAGCCATTCAAAATCTTTGTTCAATCCCAGATTGATTGTGTCAAATTTGCAAATGAATTGCAGCTCTGCAGTTTCTCTTTGCAGTCTGGTCTTGAAGTTTTTTTGCTGCAATATGGTGACTTTTAAATCTATAATTGTGTGTCCAGGCAGGTTGAAGTGTCCTCCTACAGGTTTTTGCATATTGTCATTCCTGATATCTGATTTGTGTCCATTTATCCTTTTTCGTAGGGACTGTCCAGTTTGGCCGATGTACATAGCAGAGGGACATTGGTGGCATATAATGGCATATATGACATTGGTAGATGTGCAGGTGAATGAACCAATGATGGTGTGGCTGATCTGGTTAGGTCCTGTGATGGTGTTGCTGGTGTAGATATGTGGGCAGAGTTGGCATCGAGGTTTGTTGCATGGATTGGTTCCTGAGTTGGAGTTATTATGCCGCGGTGTGCTGTTGCTGGTGATACCTAACATACCATCAGTCCCATTTTGCAGTGTTTCTCAGAACATTACAGACTAGGTTATATGATTCAAAAGAACTCAGCACATCTTCCCTACTAATGAAAGCAAATGTTCATAGAGTAATCTCTTATTTTAGGTAATTTTTTTGCCCATTTGGTTAAATAAGACAACAGTGATTTACATTAGGTAATGAAACCAAAGCCCAACATTTTAATTCTGATTTTATCTAAGTGTGTCTGTACACTAGCCAAGATAAAAATGTATAGGGGCTATAAACCACTAACTGCTTGACAGCTAGGAAGAAGCTTCCTCAATAGCCATGTCATTTAATAATTGCCCACTGTGGGGTTTCTTGCACCTTCCTCTGAAGAATCTGGCATTGGCCACTATCACAGCCAGGATACTGGACTATATGGCCCATGGGTCTGAGCTGGTTTGGCAAATCCTGTGTTATATGTTATGTACACAAACACATATATAAAATATATCTATTTGCACACAGTATATTTATAATATAAAATCTAACTTCAGCATATCTATCACAGGAGACATGAACATTTGATACCTCTTCCTGAAGCATTGGTAATGGTTATTGTCAGAGACAGAATATTGAAGGACCAAATGGCTGATCTAGTATGACCACTACTACCGTCCCATAATAGAATAGAAAACAAAATGTGTTATTAATCATCTTCATAATAATCTGCAATTAATTAGCAAAATGATATTCAAAAGTACACTGATTGAAACAATTTAAACTAATAAAACTGCTTCCTTTGTTCTAATCTCTTTATTCTTCTGGATTCATTAGTTGCTTTTTAATCAATTTTTTAAAGCAGAATTTTCTCTTTGCTTTCTTCCCTGCCTTTTCAACCCCTTGCCTCTCTTCTTCTGCTGCAAAACCATACCACCTGCCATCAAGAAGGCCAGAAGAACCCTACATTGAGAGTATAATAAAGAAAGATATACCAATCTCCTAGAACTGGAAAGACCTTGAAGGTCATTGAGTCCAGTCCCCTGCCTACACTAGCAGGATCGAGTACTGTCCCCTGACAGATTTTTTTTTTTTGCCCCAGATCCCTAAATGGCCCCCTCAAGGATTGAACTCACAACCCTGGGTTTAGCAAGCCAATGCTCAAACCACTGAGCTATCCCTCCCCCCACATGTCCTAGGTGTCATGTGACAGTGAAAACTGAAGCCACTTCCTGATATGATACCCTCTGTCAACATCATGTACTGCCAAGGAGCTATTTGAGATAATTGATAACACCAGATCTCAGTTTTGGAGCACCACACACAGATTTCTAAGTCAACTGGCATAAAGAGAAAGCTGTTATCTCAGAGGGAGGAGGTTGTTTAGGTCAGATCTGGAGAGTGGTCAGGGTAGCCTGGCCTGACTCTTTGTCCCCTAATGGGAGCTTCTCACCCATTGCACCCCCTGTAAAAGGGGCTGTTGGAGTCACATGCCGGCTCTTGGGGTGTTTGCACGGATCCCAGTCCACCTCTTTCTCCCTCCACAAACACATTACAGCTCCTCCAGGTCCCAGGCATTCCTAGTGTTGCTGCTGCTGCTGCTTTAGTGGTAGAATGATCCTGGTACTATTAATTTCATTTGGTGAACCCTAGTTCTTCTGTTATGAGAAGGATTAAATACTTCTTTATTTACTTTCTCCACACTAGTCATGATTTTATAAACCCCCCTTAGTCAGCTGTTTTCCAACCTGAAAAGTCTCAGTTTTATTAATCTCTCCTCATATGGTAGCCATGCCATACCCCAATCATTTTTGTTACCCTTTTCTGAACCTTTTCCAATTCCAGTATATCTTTTTTGAGATGTGGCAACCACATCAGCATACAGTGTTCAAGGTGTGTGTCAACCATGGATTTATATTGGGGCAATATGATATTTTCTGTCTTATTGTCAATCCCTTTCTTAATGATTTCCAACATTCTGTTCACTTTTTTATTTGCCACTGCACATTGAGTGGATGTTTTCAGAGAACAATCCACAAGATCTCTTTCTTGAGCAGTAACAGCTAACTTAGACCCCATCGTTTTATATATATCTTTGGGATTATGTTTTCCAATGTGCATTACTTTCGATTTATCATCATTGAATTTAATCTGCCATTTTGTTGCCCACTCACCCAGTTTTGAGAGATCCTTTTGTAGCTCTTTGCAGGCTGCCTGGGACTTAACTATCTTGAGTTGTTTTGTACCATTTGCAAATTTTGCCACCTGACTGTTTACCCCCTTTCCCAGATCATTTATGATTCATTTATGATCATTCTGAAAACTGACAATTTATTCCTACCCTTTGTTTCCTATCTTTTAACCAGTTACCAATCCATAAGGGACGTCCCTGTTATCCACAGGAATAAGTAATACAAACATCAGTCCTGGAATAAACAATTCATTTCTTGAAAAACCTATTTTAGCCAAAATTTCAATATCCCTGCTTGCTTTATCAGAGAACAAAAAATAATATCCCTGATTTCTCCCCAGCAGCTGTGTGTGTTATGGAATACATTTTCACAGTAGACAACTGCTGGATCATGCCTATATTTAAAGCATACACTCTTCTAGAAGCATATTTGTCAAAATAAAAGTGTCAAGAGCATCCTGTATTTTCATTTACATTCACAAATGTTAGTAAACAACCGGGGGAATGCACCTGATATACAAGCCAGTCAAATTTTCTAAAATCTTTTCCTTCAGTTTCTGAAGCATATATACCTGTCCACAGTTACTTAAAATAAATATCAAATGAGATTCTGGCAAATTGATTTCATTTACTATTTTTATGTAATAGCAAAGAAATTTAGGTCTACTTGCCTATGACTAACACGGTCTCAAAAGACTTCTCTTTGCTTACTTCTTTCTTTTTGGATTCTGCTTTTCATCTCACATCATTTGCTTTTTGGCCTGGTCTACACTAGGACATTTGACCATAGTTGTCAGCAGTCATGTTTACTGACAGGATGATGAGGATGGTTTAGCAGTCAGAGAAGACCAGATCAAACTGTGTCTAGTGCCATATCAGCTAACTGTGATTAAGATATAACATGCATTCTCCCAATCGTCACAACCTGCTAAATCATGCTTAGCAACACATTGGTGAGCACCATTTTTCCTTTGTATATTTCCTTTTTGCTGTAGATATTGTTTGTTTGTGATCATTAGAATGATTTTCAATTAAAAACATATTCAGTGAGGACAGATCAGTCAACCAATGCCAATGTGACTCACTCCTTTGTGCATGAGTGTATCAGGGGTCATAAAATGGCCATGTGTGATTGTGAAGAGGTGAGACTACCATGTGGGAATTGTAAGTGAAGAATTGTGGTCTTCTCTTTAAAGGCTGGTGTCCACATTCTGCAACTGTTTTACAATGGGAATTTTAGCTGTATAAAGAACACACAATTTGACGCAGAGACAACTGATGTAGAGCAAGCTTGATCTTGGACACATACCCTTGATTTATTTTTATGGCAAAATTTCTCTCCAAATCACATAGCACTCAAATTACTCATCCTCCTTTCCCTTTCTCCCTAACCAGACACACTTTTAGTTTAATCTTCTACAGATTTGGTGGAACCAAGACAAATTTACAAAACATTTAGATGTCACTGAATCTGCTTTTTGACCAAAAAAAAAAAAAGGTTAGGCCAAAAAATTTCACCATGTTCTAGTGAGCACATCCAGTTATATGACCCATTATGGAAAAATCATATTGAGCGGCAAGAATTTAAATGAATATTGTATCCCTGTGATAGACTACTACAGGATGGTTCAACAAAGGATATAGTAATGTTATAATTCTCTATCAAAGTTTATAGAGTCATTACTATAGATATTTATTACATTTCTAAACAAGGCAATGGCTTTATTCCCAGTTATTGAAATCCCACTGTGGTCTCTGAGGTTGAGGAAATAAAGCATGGTGTGAAGCATGTATATACTGGCTTGAAAGAAGTAGAACTGGTAGTCATGTTTTCCTAAGTGGCTGACTTTTCTCCTACTTATCCCATGGTGCTGCTGGGTTTCAGTGCACTAGGCCCTGTACTCTGAAACATACACATTCTTTCCAGCTATCCACCAGACTCGGTTTCTCTGATGTCTCTTTTCAGCCTTCCCTTCTGCTAGATAATCTTGCCAACTAATTGCTGGAGTGCAGAATCTCTATCATGGGCTCCTCCTTGCAGCTGCTGTTCCACTCTTGAGTTTTGTGTCATCCTTGCCAGTTGTGTTGTTGTATTTTATATCACTGCCTACACTAATTACTTACCATTATTTCCTCCGCACACAGGGGAATGAGCAAACCTGGTGTGTGTGAGACTTTGTGGAACCTGTAATGTATGACTGTCGGAATGCTGTATACTCCACTCTTTTAAAGAGACAGACTAGTAGCATACTGTTACAATTTGTGATATCACAATGTAAGATAAATACTTATATTCATTAGGAAAGAATTTTCCTGGGGCCTAGACAAAGAAGGCAAACTACATCACTGTTTCTTTTTATAAAACTGACCAACATAAAGCCAGATATGCCACGATTTTAATACCAGAAAACTGCCTTTGAATAGTTTTCCTGTATAATTTATCTTAAAAATGATATAAACAGGTGGAAATAAGAAGATTTTCAATCAAAAGCATAAATAATTATTCACATTTTCAAAAAGCAACATGTGGTACATCAAAACATATAAATCTCATCTGTTCTGCCTCCTCCTCCCACACTATCTACATTAGCAGCAACAACAATTTGTTTTTTCGGGTAGCAGCTCAAGTGAAACAGGACTGTAAAAAGAAATCTCAGCACATTTTAGATGGTGTGCTTGATAAAGCTGTTTTCTTAGACAGACAAAGTGTGAAATTCTTTTCATGGTTCTTAGTCTAAGTAATTTGAGTAGGTCACCATTCAGCATGTTGCCCGGAGCAGAACACTTACTGTAGTGCTACACAGAAAATGTTTCCTCCTGTCCAACATTTTTTCCCTGATGAAGCAAGAAGATTAATAGGATTAAGTGTCTCTCCATTTGGATCAGTTTCTTTGGCTGCATTATTCTGCTTTTTTTGAAGCTTGTCAAAATTGTGCTGTTTTTAAATGGTTCTACTTTTATTATTTCACCTTTGATCAGCTTTCAACCTTCTCATCCTGCAGAGTATGGCCTTGTTTTGAAGGAATTCTACAAATGTTTAAATCACAGGCTGCCTACTACCATAGGGCAAAGGATTAAATACATACCCAACCTTTTTCTGCAATACAAGACTATTTCTTAACAGTTTTTCAACAAAGACACCATTTTTTCTGCCAAATATTTTTTACTTCCTTTTTAGTCTATGTGAAGATGTTTTTATTCTTCTGGGGCGTTAAAATATAGTGGTTAAAGCATAAAACTAGTGTGGCATCCACTTGCAGTACATAAGAGACAAAGGCTGTTATACTGAATGGATGATTCTTCATTCAGGCTGATAGACACAGACAAACCTGGTAGTTTTGGCTGGCTCTCTACCTCACAACCTGTAGTGCCTACTACTGTCACGCCAGGGGTGTCCCCATAAATCCTAGCCTGGATTAAGCAGTTACGAACTGCTGATTACAACAGAATCAGGAGACCTGAGTTCCATTCTTGACCCTATCACAGGCTGACTGTGTAACCTTGGGTAAATTGTTTGACCAGACTCTCTACCTCCATTTCCTCATCTTCTTTTCCTTACTCCCTACTGCCAACACCACCGTCAAATTGTGACTTGTGTGTTCAGTTGTATAAATTAAAGCTGTATTCCTCTTTGTGTTGATTCCCTGCTAATCCATTGGTATGGCAACACTGTTGCTAACATGAGTCTTATCGCCTACATATGCTTTTCTGAAGATCTACTGCCTCCTGTCACACTAGTTGGAGTACAACAACCAGGAGGACTGCTAGGCAGAGAAATTTTCACAGCAAAGTTCACTGTTTTGAAATTTGACTTTGTTCCATTTTGAAACAAAATCAAAAATTTCATAATTATCTGAGAAAATGAGAAAGGAACAAAGTAGCTCAGTCCACCTGACAGGTTGTCCTGGAGCCAGGAATCATGAAACCTTCCTGGGGCCCATGCTTCACAGGCAGTCCACCTTGTAGCTGTACCAAAGCCATAGGCCCTAGTGCGCTGGTGTCCTCAGCCCTGAGGTAATTCACATAGTTGGCTTCTGTGTACCTGGAAGCCTGGGCCTCACAGCAGCCCATTAAGGAGGCTGCCAAGCAGCTGGATGGATGAATGGCAAGAAACCAGGCAGTTTCCACCCATCCACCCGCCTGGTTTCTGGAACTATTTCATCAAAATCAAAGAATCTCCACAAAATATTTTGATGTTGACAAATTGACAACTTCTGACCAAAGAAAACTATTGAACTGGATTTTTTTCAACCAGCTCCACCCATCAGTACTGATGAAAGATCCTGAGCTGTCTCTCCAATATATGCATATGCAGTGTATTCTTTTGATACAATAGTAATTAAAGCTGGTCAAAACTGGTCCTTTTTTCCCCCAAGAGACAGTCTCTTTTTTCCACAAGGAAGAGGGAATGGGCATACAAAAGTGAAACAATGGTCAAAAAGCCATACTCCTTACTTTAAAATGTTCCATGAGATGGAAAGTCAAACTGTTACATCCTCACTTAAAGCAAGACAATGACAACAAAATGACAAAAGTGTTAATTTTAAAAGTGAAATTGTTACTTCCTCTCACATTGGGTTTGTTTCCTTTTTTTGTTTGTTTGATTTTTAAACTCCTTTTATACTACAAACGCATTTCCAATGGAAAAGATAAGAAGGGAAGTAAAACACTAACAGGAGATGGGCCGTTTTCCTCAGTTTCAAAACAAATATTTCAACAATGCAGAAAAATTTCAGGGGACAATGTTCTCAGTTGTTTTCCAAAAAAAGGGGGGAGGGGAATCTCAAACGCTATTTTCCATGATAAATTTCATTTTCAACAAAACTTCATTTTTCATTAAAAAACTGAAACTGTCTCTCGGAACGTTCTTAAGGGTTCCATTGTGGGAGGGGAGGCTTTGGGATTTTTTAAAAGCTCATTAGGAATGAAAACTTTATATTTAGGGCTTTAGAGTGTGGAGTAGTGGGTAGCTACTGGCTTTGATTAAGTTCCAGTTTATGAACGTGGTGTGCTTGATCTTTCAGATATTCTGATACACAGCCCTGGAACTTTCATTAGCCCAATAGCTTTCAGGTGTTCTCAGGTATGCTGCCCTGATTATAACTGGGTGAGGGGGGCTGCTTCTGGAGAAGTCTACACACTGCTTGGCTTATTCCAGAGATGTAGCTTTGAAACTTTTCCCATCATGAACATTTACAGCCAGATGGCAACATTCAATAAATTTGCTTAAGATTTTTGGCAAGATCCTCAGAGACAGCATGGTCCCCAAAAAGAGGAGAATGTCAAAGTCCAGTAATAAAGGTGTTGAGTTGTACAATAATGTACATTGTAGTGAGAAGGCGATACCATGAATTCTATCACACTATTCCTTGCTCTACTCAGAGACTGTGAGATCCTTGTCTGAACAAACTGTTTTGGAGACTAAAGGTCATCAGAGGTTGGGAGACAGAAGCAGATTGGATGTGGAGGTATGAGTCTCAACTCTCCACACAGCACCATACCCTACAGCGTAAATCAAGAAGAAATAAGCTTCACTTTAATATACAATATACTCCTGGGGGAATTCTGTGTCACTGTGCAGGTGCAGAATTTATATCCCCACAGATTTCCCCTTTGTTCCCCCCCCCCCAGAAAAACGGAAAGCAAAGGGAAGCCACAAGATTAATCATGTGACCCTGCCCAGAGCAGCCGGCAGAGAGGTAGAGGGGGCAGGACTGGGAAAGACCTGACTGGTGGCCCCTACCTTTTCTTGGGCTCAGCTGCTAGTCCCAGCTGGGATAGGGAGGATGGGACTTCCTCTTCCTCTGCATGGTATCCAGGCCTGGGTCAGGCCACCACCAGATTTCTCCCCCAGCTGTAGGAAGCTCTGCAGACTCCCCACCACCACCACACACACACACACACACTTCCTGCACCCGTTGCTCCTCAGCTGCAGGGAGAGGGATCCCTATACAAGGAGCTGCTCCCCCATCCACCTAAACCCCATGCATCCAGACCCCCTTATACCCAGATCCTACCACCACGCCTCACCACATCCCGCACTCAGAACCCCCATGATGAGCTCCACTCCCCTAGCACCTGGACCACCCTGATGAGCCACACACACCTGGATCCCTACTCCATTGAGCCCCAACCAGTTGCACATGGATCCCCACCCCACTGTGCCCCACTCCCCCAGCATCTGGATCCCTCACTGAGCCCCCCCACACACACCCAAACTCCTATGCCAAGCTCTATCCTCCCATACCCAGATGTCCCACCCACTTAGCCCCAACCACTTTCACCTGGACTCCCCTGCAAAGTCCCATTACCACTGCACCCAGAACCCCCTCAACAAGCCCCAGTGTACCCTAATCCTCCCTCCCCGCACCCAGATACCCCACTAAGCTGCCTGCATCCAGATTGCCCCACAAAGAACCCTCTCAACCCACACCTGGAATTCCCCCACACTAAGCCCTTTCACACTTGGATCCTGCCTTGCTGAGCCAGCCTGACCATACCTGGTGCACCTGGCATGGTGGGGCAGGGTTCTGGGGTGTTTCTGGGGCAGGCCTGGTCCTTGTCTTGTGTCAGGGTTGGGTGGAGCCGAGGGGGGGGGTGTCCCCTTGGGTGTCCCGAAGGGGGAGTTTCACAGTGATCACCCACCTCTGAGCAGCCAGTGCCCTTAGCTCCCCAATGCCATGCTGGAGCCGCCACATTTATTTGACAAATAAAATGTGCAGAATTTTGCAGAATTTTAAAATATTGTACACAGAATTTTTAAATTTTTGGTTCAGAATGCCCTCAGGAGTAACACTACATTTAATAAACTGATAATGAATGGAACGGTACCAGCATCTACACCCAACAGAATTCAGCTTCCCACATCACCACAGTGGCCATCGGCTATTCCACAGGCAGAACAGATTTTTTGTTTTTAGATTGCCAAGAACATTATAGGCTCTTTGGGAATAAAAATATAAAATGTTGAGAGGTACCATTTTACAAGTAGGAATGTGAAAAGAAGCAAATCTTACAAAACCTTGGCTGCTCCTTCTTGTCACTTGCTGTAACCAGCTGGTTGCTAGAATAGCTCAGCTGAAGGGCCAGCATGCAGGATAGCTGATATCTTTGCAGTGACTTCTGTAACAAACAGAGGAAGCTTGATCACCACCTACTGATCACCGATACTCCAGCACTAACAGCAGGATCAAATGGGGTCCCAAAAAGATCACGGTGTGTGAATTCCCTCACAACAAACAGTACCATCTTAAGTCCATCCACAGGACTTGATTGTTCAATCTCCACACCTACTGGCGTGAATGGACCCTAGCTGACAACGGGTGTTGATGAAAACTCAGGCATATTGCTGGATATAACTTCCTGAATTACCAGTTACCCTACTTCCCTCGCTGCCATACAAGATCTCTAATTCCTCATTTCTTTGCATTTCAGTTAACACAGTACAATCTAGAAACAACTGTTTATTTACCTTTAATATTATTATTATGGGCCACTTTGAGCCACCTTTATTACACACCGTAGTCCCAATTAATTAAATTTCTACACCAAACATTTACTACTCTATGGGAGTAAAGGTGGCAGAATATTGTATATACAGGGAAACAAATCACTGTAGCTCTCTTGCCATGAGGCAATACAAAAAGCCACGGCCCACCCCACCTCTTCAAAGAGGTAAAGAAAGGCACTTAGTTTTCCAGAAGATTCCTTTGGCCCTGCAGGAGGAACTGTTTCTGCTCCTTTCTCTTGCACAGTTGCTCAGCCCAAAGGAGAACATACAGTGTTTACATTCACATTTGATTCTCCTAAATTAGGCTGACCATACGTCCCGTTTTGAACGGGACAGTCCCGTTTTTTACATATTTTTGGACCGTCCCGTCTTTTTGACAAAAATATCAATTTTGTCCCGTTTTTGGGCAGGTCCCAAGCTGCTTTCTAGGGGGAGGTTCTTTCTTTGCAGGACTCGCAAGAGCTCAGGTGAAGAATCTTGCTACCTAAGGACAAGTATCAGATGTCAAAATCTCCGATGAGCAAACTGCGCTCATCGGAGATTTTGACATCTGATACTAGTCCTTAGGTAGGGAGAGGAGGCAGCAGACGGAGGGATGGAGAAGGGGGATGGAGAGAAGGGAGGGATGGAGAAGGGGGATAGAGAGAAGGGAGGGATGGAGAGAAGGAGGGAAGAAGGAGGAATAGTGAGAAGAGGAGGCAGCGGGCGGCGGGCTGAAGCCGACGGCGGAGCGGAGCTGTCCGGAGCCGCAGCCGGGGGCCGAGCGCGCTGGCGGGGGGGCTGCCAGACGGGTTTTATGAGACATAAACACATGTCTCATAAAACCCGTCCGGCAGCCCCCCCGCCAGCGCGCTCGGCCCCCGGCTGCGGCTCCGGACAGCTCCGCTCCGCCGTCGGCTTCAGCCCGCCACCCGCTGCCTCCTCTTCTCACTATTCCTCCTTCCTCCCTCCTTCTCTCCATCCCTCCCTTCCTCCCTTCTCTCCATCCCCCTTCTCCATCCCTCCCTTCTCTCCATCCCCCTTCTCCATCCCTCCCTTCCTCCCTGCTCTCTCCCTCCGTCCGCTGCCTCCTCTCGCTCCCTCCATCCCTTCTCTCTATCCCCTTCTCCATCCCTCCCTTCCTCCCTTCTCTCTATCCCTCCATCCCCCTCTTCCTTCTCTCTATCTCCCTTCTCCATCCCTCCCTTCCTCCCTTCTCTCTCTCCCTCCATCCCCTCCATCCTCTTCATCCCTCATCCCCCCTTCTCTCTCTCCCTCCATCCTCTTCATCCCCCATCCCTGTTCTGCTTATTCCTCCATCCCCCCCCCAGTCCCCCCTCTGCCTCCTCCCCGCCCGGCGCTGGGGGGCCCAGGTGGGGCCATGGTGCTGGTCACCTCGCCCACCGAGCTGGAGTGCCTGGCCAAGCCGCTGTTCTGCCGCAAGGGGGCGCTGTGCCAGAAGGTGATCCATGTGGTCAAGAGCCACAAAGTCACCGCACGCTTGTGCAAGCAGCCCACGTTCTGCAGCCACTGCACCGACCTCATCCGGTGAGACCCCCCTAGAGCCCCCCCAGCGCCCCTCAGCCCACATTCTGCAGCCACTGCACCGACTTCATCTGGTGAAACCCCCCGGGACCTAGAGCCCCCCCCAGACTGCCCAGAGCCCCCCTAGAGCCCCCAACCACCCTCCCAGCGCCCCTCAGCCCAGGTTCTGCAGCCACTGCACCGATTTCATCTGGTGAGACCCCCCCAACCCCATCCCATTTTTGCCATCCCAATGTCCCGTTTTTGTCTCAAGGAGATATGGTCAGCCTATCCTAAATGCTTTTTTGCCAGTAAATTTAGTGTTCATAAATGAAAAGAAAATCACTGACTTGTGGCAAAACCAGAAAAAACAGGTGCAGTGCACGTTCCTCTGTCAATAAAGTTTAATCTTGACCTACAAGAGCTTGAGGCCTCCTTGGAGCAGAGGCTGCCAGTAATGCACTGGTCTGTGTGATGTTTACAAATAAGGCATTGGCCAGGACCACCAATCCTTCACCATCATCTTTGGAATAATCTTCATCCTTCCTCTTTAGAATATTCACTCAGTTTAGGAGAGATTGTGTGATGGCATGATTTTTTTTTCTTAGAGACACCACCTGACAGACTATTTGGAAATTCTGCCCGAGCAATGCCTTTCATAGAAGATATGCAAAACACATGGCTCCTACTTCCACTTTAATGTTGTGACATTCTTGAATATTCAGATTTATGGGAACTGTCAGAACTTCCATAAGATTAATTAACCAAAAGTCTTAGGGGTTCTCCCTCTGCTTTTCCTTCAATGAATGTAGGATTCAAATAATCCCCATGTTGAGTCAACTGCCCTATGAGATTATATTTCTGAGATTTCACTTTGTTTAAAGTTAACAGGATACCAAATTATTTTTCCCCCATCTTCACTGGTTCAAGGTTAAAAATTAACAGAAGACTAATGAAAAAGACAATGTTAATTTAGGCATCTTTACATTATAAAAGTAATTTGACAATAATGGAAGATTTCAATCTTCTGGCCCAGAAAAAAAAATTCAGTTGAATTTTATTTGAATTTGATCCCTTGTTGGGATTTTAAATAAACTAAAAAGCCTATAAAACAAAAAAATAAAAGTATTAATCAAGTGGACACACAACTCTAGGGGAGAGAGAAAAGAAAAAATTAGTTGGATTCAAAATAAGCATTCCCTCTAATAAAAAAATAAAATAGCATCTTTTATAGATGAAAAGATGATCTGATACATTACTGGCAAAATACTGAATATTCATAAAATATGGGAGGTAGTGTACATTTGTGGTTTAAATAAAGATTAATAAAGTCTGCAAAGTCCATATTTTTATAGTGCAATTTGATATTTCAGCAATCAAAGTACATTGCTCACAGTAGGCTCAATTTAGGAAAAAGTTTCCCATTTCATAGAGGGAAAAAGCAGGGGTGTTTTCCTTTTTTGATGATCATTCTCAAGAGTGACATGAAAAATAAAGAAGTACAACAAGAACCCACATGGTGCACACAGTACATACTGGTGGGAGAAACAGAAAGTGCAAAAACATTTTAAACACAAAATAATAAATCAAAGCAATGTAATTTTATGCATGTCAGGAATTTATCACATGTGGCCACCAAGAATATACACAAGAAGCTAATGTATATTTTAAGTTTCCAGGTTAGCAGCATTTTTGAAGGCTAATTAATCACTCTGTCCCTGGGGATGAATTAGGTGTTTAATAATGTCAGCAATCTCTAACTATACAGTGTATCTGGGGCACAAAGATACTGATAATGTCAAACGAGTCAGAACTCTCTCCAGGTTTCCAGTTTAAATAAACGATTCTAGGCAATCATCTGTAGAAAAAAAGGGCTGAATTGTTACCGAGCATTACATTATAGTATCTGGCCAATGTTGTAGCAATATCAAATGTCTTTCAAGAAGTATTTGTCTGGAATAGTTTTTTCTTCCTAATTAAGGAGAATTTTTTTTTCAAATGACAGTAGAGCAAAAATGTTTCTCCAGTACTTTACCAACTGCTGAAATCTTCCATTTCCATTGATAACTATTTGTCTTTCTTTATGCACCATTGCAACAATATAAATTATGGCTCTCTGTGAAGCTGTGGAATTTAGTAAGCACTTGTGTTTCCCCTTCTGTGTTTGTAGCATAAATCCATCTTTATCATATGCTACTGAACCAGACAACTCACACATTTTTAAAGTTACAATCCTACAATCCTAATGTTTTTTGAGCTAAAGGTAATGTGACAAAGTTCCAAGCTTGTATTGCTGGGTCCTGAGCTTCTGGGCAGATTCAGTGACCTCAGAAACTCGCTAAGTCTCCAATGTGACCCCCCCTTCTCAGTGTCGTGGCAAGATTCACAGTCTATTGAGTTACTTTCATTGCCAGCCAGTATGGGAGGTGGGAGCGGGGAATACCCCACATTCTCTGTTGCTCCATAGAGCTCAGTGGGCGCAGTTCAGCCTCCTGTCTGGACCGAGTCTTGCTTCCCCTCTCAAGGGGATCTCTGTAGAGTATGTGGAGGAGGGGGAGGAAACCTCGGCCCACCCTCTACTCCAGGTTCCAGCACAAGGACCCTAATGGTAGCAGCTGTTGGTAACTTTCCCTTCACCACTGATGCTGCTTTGATTCCCTAGGCCACCTCCCCATAGTCTCCTCTTTCTAGCTTCATCCTTACCTCAGGATATAGAAATGTTTCCTCTCCTCCAGCTCCTTTCACCTGGGCTCTCTCAAGGGAACTGGAAAGGAGAGCTTCTAAGCAGTATAAGTAAGACATTGATTGGTTCCACCTGTCTCCATTAGCCAAACAGCATTAACAGACCCTTTGCCAGTTAATTGGGGTCAGGTGCCAGCATTAGTCTAATGACCTGAGCTGGTTAATTGGCATCAGGTGTCTTGACTGGCCTGGAGTAGCCTTTGTTTGGCTATTGAGGAAACAGAGACCTGCTCATCCTGAGGCTGATATACCTGCCTTTCACCACTCTCTTATATCCTTCTGGTCTGACTCCATAAATAAATAATAAATAATACATAATAATTTATTAATAATAAATAACAATATAATAATAATAATATATAATAATATAATAATATAATAATAAATAATAATAAAATATCTACTAATAAATAATTAAGTACTTTCAAATATTCATAGGGATCACGAATGCCTATGATGAACATGTTATGTTTCATTGTTGTTGTTTTTCTAAAAAACCAGCATCTTAAAATTAGGCTCACTGAAACAAAGTAATTCCTACTACATTTTGTCACAGTTAGACAACAGAAGACCACAATAGTAGATTTTTTAAAAATAAAGTCTCGAAGAGGAAAATGACAAGTCTGTCTCCATCTAGACTGACAACGATGGTACTGCACAGCTAATTTCCAGGTGTTCCCCAAGCCTGATGGTCCAGCCTAAGGAACTTGACTTATGCATGTTCAACCTAAGGGTGAGTTGTATTAATTTTGATGGAGTATAGGGGCCCAAATATGTTAACATAACCCATTGCTGTCCAAAAGTAAACAGCATTAAACAAGACTCAGAACTTAAGATGATATCAAGATGGTAATAACTGTCCTTTTGGGAGAAAAGAAGTTCCTTGATTTAGGTTGGAGCTGTTGCTGTTGTTAAAATCCGATCCCATTTCATCCCATGTGATGGTTGGGATTCAGATGGCATGGGTAGAGTGGCAAAGTCATCTGGGTCCCTCTCTCTGGCCCAGTCTGGTCAGAACATCTCTCAGGATTAGGATGACAAAGTTCTGGAGTGCCAGGAGATTATGTGGGGTGGCACTCATGATTGTAAAGCTCACTTCAGGAGCCAACTGTTCTTGTAAAGGGAGTGGTGGGCAGAATAGCCTAGCCCCTCATTATTTTGTCCACTAATTAGGCCTAGTTTCCAACACCCCAATTTTGGTTCACGGATTTATTTTTCCATACTTTTCTTGTTTGCCAAGTGTGATCTTAAACAGTCCTTGAGGTATATCAGCAGGCTTTTGGGTTTGGATTAATTTAGATTGTCTCCTTTTTGTACCTTTTCCCATCAACAGTCTGTTGTTGGTTGGTTATTGTGGCTTTTATGAACTTACACTCACATTTTACTGTTGATCTCACAGTTAGTATAAAGCCATAGGTCCAAATTATTACAACAGTTGGATGGAAAGATTTGAAGCAGTAAATCCCACAGCCCTGCCCTTACCCAGCCATTTTACTCTGCGTCTGCAAAAGGGCCACTCACAGTTGTAGAGGATGGGACTGGATTCCCCGTTATGAATAAATGCTTTTCTTAAAAATGTAACAAGGTAGATGCCACGTGACACGGGAAAATCATATTAGCACTGCTATTGCTTATTAGAACTAGGTGTCTACTGAAAAATAAGCTTCCAGAAAATACCTGTTTCCAGTTTTTAAACAAATTCAGCTAACTGGAGTTTGTGCCCTTTTCATTCACTTTCCCAACATAAGGCTGTGGACAGCTGTCACAGTCCAACCATTCACATTTGCAACAGAAATCTTCCCAACTACATACATGGTAATAATCCTGCATTTCTTGCAGTCATACCAGTGACCGTACCATCCACAATGGACACTATTCCCCACAACTCTCATCTATTTATTTTGGAATGAAACGTTTTAAAACGAAAACTTGAAGTTTTTGAATTTAAGATAGTCAATATCACCTAGTCCATGTTGTAAACCAAGGATAAGGGTTAATACAAAGCTGACATTGACTTATTAAGCTTTAAGATGCATAAATTTTACTCAATACTCCATAAAATTGACAGGAAGTTTTCCGCTAAATAGCAATGAGCTCTCTAAATAGCAATGGTCTTCATTATAAAATGTTTATTCCTAACTATTGGTATTTTGAAAAAATACCAGCAAAATCTATCGTATTTAGGTAGACAGCTGGTTCTGCTCATAACTGATCCTGCATCTGATTTCCTTCCTCCCTAAAAGTTTGTATTTAGGGCCTCATTTATAAAAAATATTATGCAATCAGTTTTGCGTGAAACGTATACACATTTTACTTAGGATGTGATTCAAAAAAGCACTAAAACAGGTGCTTAACTTTTCATAGATACATCAATTCCAGGACCAGAAAGGACTATTGTGATCACCTAGTATGATTTCCTCCATAACACAGGTCATAGAACTTCCCCGAAATAATCCCTAGACCATATATATTTTAGAAAAACATCCAACCTTGATTTAACAGTGGCCAGAAATGGAGAATCCACCACAGTCCTTGTAACCATTAAAAATGTATGCCTTTTTTCCAGTCTGAATTTGTCTAACTTCAGCTTTCAGCCATTGGATCATGTTATAACTTTCTCTGCTAGATTGAAAAGCCAGTTTTTAAATATTTTCTCCTCATGTAGATAGTTACAGACTGTCATCATGTCGCCTCTTAACCTTCTCTTTGTTAAGATAAATAAGTTGAGCTCCTTGAGTCTATCACTATAAAGTATATTTTTGAATCATAGAATATTAGGTTTGGAAGAGACCTCAAGAGGTCATCTAGTCTAATCCTCTGCTCAAAGCAGGACCAACACCAACTAAATTCTTTAACCATTCTCCTGGAACTTCTCTGAACTGTCGCCAATTTACCAACATCTTTCTTGAATTGTGGACACCAGAACTGGATACCATATTCCAGCAGTCGTTAAACCACTGCCAAATACAGAGGTAAAATAACCTTTCTACTCCTATACTAGCTTCTCCTGTTAGCCAGGGGATTCCACTGGGAGCTCACAGTCAGCTAGGGTGACCAGACAGCAAATGTGAAAAATCCGGATGGGGGTGGAGGGTAATAGAAGCCTATATAAGAAAAAGACCCAAAAATAGGGACTGTCCCTATAAAATTGGGACATCTGGTCATCCTACTGTCAGCTGATTATCCACCATGATTCCCAGATCTGTTTTAGAGTCACTGCTTCCCAGGATAGAATCCCCCATTGTGTAAATATGGCCTACATTCTTTGTGCCTAGATATATACATTTATGTTTAGCCACATTAAAAGACATATTGCTTGCTTGCACCCAGCTTACCAAGTGATCCAGCTCTCTCTATCAGTGACCCAATGATCCATTATGTAGCACGCCTTCTTTTTTGTTTCATCTGCAAACTTTATCAGTGATGATTTAGTGTTTTCTTCCCAATGATTAATACAATTATTAAATACATAGGCCAAGAACCAATCTCTGTTGGACCCCACCAGAAACAGTTGTTTTAAATAAGCATTTAAACATGTAATTAATCATGCTTAAATTCCATATGCTTAAATGCTTATTTACATAATTTCCTAAATTTTGATTATACTTTGTGAATTAATTTACTGCAGTTTTGTACATAAATTTAATAACAATGTATGCCAGTCAAATTTTAACTACTCAGCTGAGTTCAAAATTTTCATCATTTCCACCCTAAGCATTCAAAAATCATAAGTCAAACCCCCAAAACACATGAGATAGGTGCAGTAATCATCAGATTTTAGAAAATAATACAAATTCAGGGCCATTTAATTAATCTTCTTGGTTTTGATCCTTTAAAAACCATACAGATGCTCCCCAAGTATGTAAACCCAACATATGCAAATCCCATTTTAAGGAAAAAGTTCCGTAAGCTAGAAATAGGAGGGGGGTGGGTTGCATGTAATGGTCGGAGATACGTTTCCAACTTATACAACATTCGAGTTATGCATGCCATTCCAGAATGGGAGGCTTGCATAAGTCGGGGAGCATCTGTATTGTCAAGTTTTCCTCCTCAACCATAAAAGCTAGACATTTTCAATTTAAAAAAAATAAATGCTGAGCTTCTCAAGTAATCACAGATTCTAGATACAGGGGCTTTAAGGACACTAGCAAATATCATCAATCTCATGATAAAACCACAGCAGAGCTACTGTTTAAAGCCTGCTGTGTTTCCTGGTCTAGTGGTTGTATAGTAGTTAGCTAAGTCAATTAGCATTCTGTAGTTTGGCAAGGTTCAGTCTCATTACCAGACCAAGAGGAATTAGAGTTATTTTAAGAACCCTGGTGTGCATGAGAGAGCCACTTACACATAGGGTAAGGTGGTTTGTCCTTGTTATATCTTTATTAGCACAATTAGCAACGTCACAAACATGCCAACCCAGCAAAGAAGGTAGAGATAGTATTAAAATGAGCATCTGAGCATCCATATACTCTGCCCCCCGCCAATCCCTTATAGAAAAACCTAAAGTGTTACTCATCATCCTTACCATCATCACCACCACCAGTGATCATCATCCTGGCATCTCCCAGGGCATGTAGGATGGGATACAGCTTTTAAAATGTGTTACAATGATGCCCACAGTGCCTAATGCATATTCTGTAAGGGTGTCCCTTTTCCTTAGCTGTATTTCCAGACTCTACTAAGATTGCCTTTATCCCATCAGTTACTAGGCCTTTTACCTCAAACTTATTGGTATGTATGTCAATTAGTTAGCATGGCTTTCTCATGGTTGGACATCTGCTGATATTCCTAACTTATAATAACTGGAGCTGATATCATACCTGTCAGCAGTTTAGTTTATTATAGCATTCTAGTTTGTGACATCTTATAACCTAGGGTTGCTCCTGGTTAGGTGCTTATGCTAAGCCTTTTTTGAGCCTTATGCCTTGATTGGTTCAACTAAGCTATTGTCTAACAGGCCTTAAGGCTTGTAGGCTTATTGCATTACTGTCTTAACTTATACAATGCCTTATCTTCCTATAACTGTAGGCTACAGCTGCACCACATCCTGTTGTCCTTATTCAAACAAACCACTCGGTACTTATTCAGGAAAATCTTGTATTCACGCCAGTGGGAGTTTTGCCACAGAAGTAACAGCGGGATATTTTGTCGTGTCTGAAGTGATAATATATTGACACTCTTGTATCAGAGTTAAAATATAATGGTACTGCTGCTGGCACAGTCAGCTGCTCAACATTTGTGCAGTAAATGGCCTGTTGCATTTTAACTGTAATTAAATTTCCTGCCTGCTGAAAGCCAGACATTTTTATCTCTAAACAGTATGTGCAGTGTAATAGAAAAGGGCAACATGTTCTTGTTATCAAATAGAAAGTCGTTGGCCATCAACAAGCTAAATATTAGGAAGCTACCGATCCTCCTTGTTTGTCATGAAATTCACAATTCTGAATGTTTTAACAAAAAAATGAAAATGTCTGTAATGGCAACTTAAAGGCTAACATTTCTGTTATTGTGGCAGGAGTCATAATTTTACACTCTTAAACAATTTCATTTGTGAGAATCCATGTCTAAATATCTTTTAAGCAAGACCTTAAGAAAGGAATGATAAAGGAAAAAGCAAATGAAGTTCCATAGAAGCACAATAATATTCTAATTTTAGTCATTTATTCAGTTTATTCAGATATGCCATAGAACCGTATTACAGGGTCTAGTTCAGAAAATATATCACTAAAACTCAGGAATAAAATAATGCAAGGTGCCTATCAAGACACTTAAGATAACACTAGCTTGACATGAGAGTAGAAGTATTCAGATGAGTAAGGCATGTGCTTGGCAATTATTTAAAAATCTTTTTCATTCTTGTAACTCTTACCTTAATTTAGTGTCCAAGGTGCTGATCCTGCAAACACTTATGAACATGAGCAGCGCCTTGAATCAACGGGTCTATTCTCGTATTTAAAATTAAGAGTGTGAATGTTTACATGGCAAGAGCCTTAAAGAGTATGTAAATCACATTTGCCTGACACTTTATAGTTGAAAAGAGCTGATGTGCCTATTTTATAAGGATTTCTCATCTCTTTTTTGCTTCTGAGAAGATACGTTACAATACTAATGAATACAAAACTGTACTGTCAACGGACCTCAGGACTTGCCATCATCTGTATAGTTCTATCTACCCAAAATAAAAGCCTCATAAGTATTTATGAAGTAAACTTACTTCTCCCCAAACAGCACAAGTAAAATGAAACAATCCTCACAAGAAAAGCAACGTCATCACAGGTATCTTAGTAGCACTGTTTAGGCTCTCTGAGGCTTTTCAAGTGTGCAATGAACAGATGGAGATTGTTACAGGCTTTTCAAACTAGTGTTTGTTGCAAACTTCCAGGCAATCTGTCATAATTTTTTTACTCCCAGTGACTTTTTAAGTACTTGAAAAGGGACCAAAAATTATAACTGGTGCTTACAACCCATGTCTACCTAATTCACAAACAGACTTTCATTTTCAGTATTAAAAAAATGTTTAAAAAGGTGAAAAAAAATATGATCCACTCAAATGCATTAATTCTTCATTGAAGACTGAGTTCTATGGATTGTGTTGTTGTGAGAAGGCACTGTTATTGATATAAAAAGTGGCTTTACTTGTAGGTGAAAGTCACATTGTTCTTTCAGTTAATGATGAGACTTGTTGAATGCAGCTGTAGAATAATATGCAAAACTACAAACCCAGTTCCCTGCTGTTTAGTCAATGAGAATATTCTTTGCACCAACTGAGACCTGCATTAGTTCCAAATTGTCCAAGCCAGGGAGCAATAATTCTTGTGACCTTATTACCTATATATGCATTTTGCCCCTACTAATCTTTCATACAGGGTTAGATTGTACTTTCCCATCTATATTTCAATGCAGTTTTTTTTTCTCTTTGGTCATAGCAACAAGGAAGCAAGAAATTAAAAATCTTCCTCCTGGACATTTAAATTAGCATATTGCATGAAATTCTTCCAGACCTAAAAGAATTGTTTTAAAAAACATCTTCCATAAATAAGGTCTGCTGGATATTTTGTAATATGGAAAGTTGGCACCAAATAAAGAATCCCTGCAGAACTGACATATTTACAGACCTCTACCATTGTGGGCCGCATTCTGCTTGCCTAACTCACATGAGTGCTGGGAAGCCTAAAAAAAAAAAGAACACCTCACATGAGTGAAAGAATTCAGGTGAGTAAAGCCAGTAGAATGCAGCTAATAGCAGGTTTGCCTTCAGATTTCCATATGGAACAAAAATCCATTGATTTTAATGTTCAGGAGCCTTCCTCAAAGTTCTCAAATGCTTATGGAAACATTTTCAAGAAAACCACTACTCTTGCCTGCATCCTTTCCACAGATCTACACAGCTGAAATAAAAGGAAACAAACATTTTTAGGTGGGATTTTGCTTTATGGTTTCATATTCCCAGTGCCATTATTATTATTATTCATAAATGTGATTATTTCCTTTAGTGTTAGATTGGCAATTAGATTAATATTTTGTTTACTTGAACAAATAAAGAGACAAAAAGATCCCTGCCTAGATATTAAAGACACCTAAAAAGAGTTAGTTTACTCCTCATTTCATAGGGGTCACCAAATGAAATTAATAGGCAACAGGTTTAAAACAAACAAAAGGAAGAATTTTTTCACACAACGTATAGTCAGTCTGTGGAACTCTTTGCAAGAGGATGTTGTGAAGGCCAAGACTATAAAAGGGTTCAAAAAAGAACTAGATAAATTCATGGAGGATAGGCCCACCACTGGCTATTAGCCAGGATGGACAGGGATGGTGTCCTCTGTTGGCCAGAAGCTGGGAATGGGTAACAAGGATGGATGACTTGATGATTACCTGTTCTGTTTATTCCCTCTGGGGCACCTGGCATTGCCCACTCTCAGAAGACAAGATACAAGGCTAGATGGACCTTTGGTCTGACCCAGTATGGCTGTTATTATCTTCTTAATCAACAAATCATCATCTATAATAACAACAGAAACCAGCAACAGCACAGAAAAAAAACAATCTCCACGGAATAACAGTACAGCCTGTCAGCTAAAACATGTCCATTTCAAACACCACAAAATCACTCACTGGCTGCTGTGTATCATATACAAGAACATTTATATACTTAAGTATATAGAATCCTTTGCTATAAATTATGTGACAAGTCACATTCGGAAGGGAAACATGTTATTTTCCAATTCTTTCATTACCGCACAGAATTAATTGGTCACATGCAAAGTGATGTTTACCTGTTATTTCCTCCAATTTAATCTTGTACCCAGTGTGGCAGGGTGCTGGCCAGGAGTGCCTGAGCCAGCCCTGCTGGCCCTTTAAGAGGGAGAAAAACCCTCTTCAAACCTCCCTGCAGGAGAAGGCTAATTAACCACCTGGGCTGCAGAGGGCTCAGGCTTGATGAGTTGCACCTGGCAGCCTCCTCAGGGGGATAAAAGCCTGCCAGGAAGGAAGCCCAGGGTGGTGGGGTGTAGAGGAGCTAAACTGTAGAGCTGTGTATAGTAGGTGGTGGGGTTGCATAAGCTGCACTGTGAATAAAGAGCACTGTTGGGAGCCACAGAAGAGTCTCCTGCCTGTTTGTGATGTGGGGGCGAGAAGGCGATCTGCTACACCAGAGAGAATTCAATTAGAAGGCAGAATATATTGTGAAACCACAAAAGAAAGGGAGCTATAGTTCACACTCTGAACAGGTGATGAAAGTCTAACTTTCTCATCAATTATTTCTAATGCCCAGGGAACCCGATGGTCTTTGTTGCTAGTGAGAGAATGTCATCTGGACAAATCTTTCCCTCTGCCCCTGGGGTAAATTCCCTATAATAGCCAAGTAACTAAAAACATAAGGAAACATTGTGTATGGTCTCAACAGCCTTTCAATTCACCAGTCCCAAAAGGCTAAGTGATTGACTACCTAAAGTCTTTGAAATTTCCCAGGTAGTTCAATGTGACTGATGCAGCTCAGCCTTGGGAACCTCATTGATTCATTCTGGAAGTCACTAATAGGTATTCAAAGTGCCTTTGCACTAAAACAGTATGATGCTGGTTGAGCAGCAGTGAAAACTGCTCAGCAAGGCAAGCAGACTGAATTTGCTTTTCTACAGGATAAAGAAAATAACTAATAAAGCCTTAAGTTATATGGAAACTTGTTAGCATTTATATTTTAATAAACCTCTTGTAAAGATCTAGCTGTGATAATCTACCTAGGATATAAAGGACAGGCAAAATCTTGGCAGTCTACTAGTAGTTTAGTTGGCCTTAAACTTCAGTGAAGCTACATTGTTACAAGAAGCATGTGGACCTAGTCAGAAATTATTTTAATAAATCAGCCTTCTGATGATTTTGCAGCTGTTACCCCACAGGTGGCTTGGGATTCCTTTTGCTTCATAGTATGCATCACGATACATTTGAAATGGACACTTGTTTTCTCAGTGGTAAATAGATAAGTAAACTAAAGGCTGTGGAGTGACTAAAATCCTTTAGGGATAATATGAACTCTCAGCTACCAAATTTTTCTCCTGCATCCTAGAAATTATGGGGCAGGGCCCCCTTCCTTAGTTGCTCAAACCAAATTTCTTTCTACCATTCAGCTGATAAGATGAGACTGTTTTGTCATAGTAACAGCTAAAATGGTACCACTTGAACAAAGTCACCTGATTGCTAACACTGAAAAAGACTGTCAAGGCTGACCAGTGTCTACTCACAAAAACAGAAGCATAAGAGGCACAGCATACTGTGCCTGCAGGCACTTGGCAGAGCAGGACACTACATGTTTATTAAGGCATTCCGTAAGGCAGTATTTGTAGGATGTGCAAGTATAGTATACACACATCATCACATTCACCCCCCATGAACCATTCAGAGGAGGTAGCTCTAATTTCACTTCAGATGTACCTTAAACATACATTTTTCTTTCAGCTCATCCATGTGATTAGTTTATCATCAAGCTCCACATAATTCTGAACTGTTCTGTCAGTCATAGGAGAATTGTGTTCCCGTTATACAACCCAACTAACCAGGTTGTGTGCCGAAGCATTCTGAGGGCGTGGATAGGAGAGACCCATCCCTCAAGTCCATGGAGAAGAAACACAGAGACATACTCTAATCCTGAAGCCTATTGGTAAAGGATACTTAAGAAAGATCCTTCTGCAACTGGCCCATGAATTAGCTTGGCTATTAAGTGACTGGTTTTTGAACAAAAATTGAACAATGGCATTTTTTCATATTGAAGGAAGTCCACCCCAACACACACACATACACAAGCTTTCATTAGCCAGGAGTATTGAACTAATTTGCAAATGGTGGTACAAATTTCGAGGTTCTCTCGGAATCCTTACCCATCCATCATGCCTGCAGCTTTGTTAGGAACATTGGTAAGATTGTCCACTTCCAATCTGTCCCTGCTTTCACAAAGTCGTGGTGACTGGCCTGGATTAAATAACGGTTGCCTGCACAGAAGTGGAAGATACTTGAGTCTGAAGCCTCTGTGAGCTAGATAGACAGCTTGCTTTCCAGAACACTTTAGTTGAGGGAAAGACTCTGAGGAACAGGATTTCTTAGTCTCCTTTGTGGCCATATATGATCTTCTTGAGCTACAATTGATTGGATTTGGGTCTGATTTTCTGCCACTTATGATTCAGCCTCCTACTCTTCCACTTCATCAGTGAAACATGGTGATCTGTGAAGACAGAGCAAGATTAAAGGGTGCCTAGGGGCTAGAGCATGGTTGGTGATGGCTAAAAGATGTTTATAATGACCTATTAGGACTGTCAATATACTGGTCTGGCTGCTGAACACCATTCTCCACCAGAAACTTCTGGAAACCCTTTGGATCAATGAGACTTCAAAGTTGGACCAGCACAATTGGGCCATCTATTGGGTTGGAAGGACCTAATCTCTGCTTGGAGGAGATACATGACAGATACATTGTATTACTATGCCCACCTACTAATGAAGTCTCCCAGGAAAATGAATGAGAAATGACAAGATACGGGGGCCACAGCAAACATATACATTGATCATTTTTTGCCTGATCTATTACTGAATGACATTAGCGTGATACTGAAGCCTTGAATCGTGCAGCCGATTTCTGCACTTTGCCTCAGCCTCCATTTACACTTCAGGTATACCTTCTCTTGCTTAGTCAGATCTGTGATACAATATGCTTCTTGTCTATAGTCATTCAGTGCCACAGCAGGTTAAATCTGCTGAACCCTGGGTTGTTTTTAAGAATACACTAATGCTCCATCTCTTTCATCCAGCTTTTAATTCACTTTATTGTTTTACTTGCAATGGTGTTTTAGTTTTCTGAACTACTATAAAGTGCCCTGAGGCATTTTAGTTAAGGGCAGTATTTAAAATAAAGTAATTGATTGAATGTTAATTCATCTAGATTAGCAGAGTCACAAATGATTTTTACAAGCTTTACTGACTTGATGTTTTAGAGGCTAAAAAGTTAAAAGCCATTTATTGGAGTGGGAGAAGAAATTCTTGTTTACTGGGTTTGGAATCAGGTTCTCATTTGATTTGATTTACAGGAACAACAAAAGAAAAGTCTAAAGAAATATAAGGAGCATTGGGGGAAACAGAGTAAGAAAAAATACTCTGAAAACTGGGAAAGTTGAGAAGATGAGAAACTCAATTTGGATTTTTTTTTAAGTTATGCTAAAAAATTCTGAGACAAGAAAGGGGCATTCTAGAGTGTGTCAGATTCTGATTCAGGTGAACACAAATTGTTATAGTAGTAGATTAAGGTAATTCAGTTGGAACACGATTAAGACTCTTAGCTTGAATCAGGCCTCCAACTTTGGGAGCATGTAGCACTGGATTTTAAGGATACTTTATGTTACGGAATCACTTGTTCATATTAGATGTCTGTTGGTCTCCATGCTGAAAGAATGGGTCAGTTTTCAGCTCCTGCTACCTGAGAATTGGCACAGGAAAATGAGTACTGATTAGCAAACTCAGTGCAAAGACCTTGCAATATTTGGAAATGACAGCTTAACACGTGTCTACATTTCAACATAAGCCCGGGATCAGACCCGGGCTCAAGCCAAACCCCTGCCCCTTCCATCCACACACAAATTGCACTACCCAGAACTCAGACCCAGGGTCCCAGGTCCCTGTAGGATGGCTGGGTCTGAGCCCAGGCCAAACCTTAACCCAAGGTTTGGTCCTTTTTGCTTTGTAGTGTAGATGCAACCCCACTTGACTCAGGTCCTGGGAGTCCTGAAAAAAAGTATCCCACAATCCCATGAGCCAACTTTCTTTGTCCATTTCAAGAATCTTTAATCTACTCTATTGAAAACTGAAGCAACTGCCCATGGTATATTGCTTCATGGTCATGGGAGCACAGCCAGATTTTGGTAAATCTCTGGTGCAGGGGGAGGAAAACTGTAGGCTTAAGTAAGAGTAGCAGAAATGAGCACACATACCAGGAAATGGCAAAGAAGCTGGCAGCTTTGCAAATTTACCAGACTGGTGACCAGTGCAGGGAGTAGATTAAGTGTCTCAAGACTGAATACCAGGAAACCAGGAACCAGAACCACACCTTAGTCAACTTGTCAAAATCATGCTCATTTTATAAGGAGTTTAACTGGGTACTGGGTATTTCACGCAGCATGGAGTCAACTATGGTGTGTGATAACCTGCTCAGCTGGTACCCCAGAATCCAGCAAAGGCACTGATGGGAGCCAGCAGCAGGGACAGAGTGGGGACAAAGTCTCTCTGTTGCTAAAATTGGTTCCAGAGTAGGCTTTGAAGCAGGAGAAGCAGCCAGCACATTCTGGGTACTGAGACTCCCCTGCCACAGCCCCGCAAAGTACAGCACACTGCAGAGCCTGCCACAGACACACACAGGACAGAAACCACCATGAGTCCAGTAGTAAGTATCTGGATCCATCTTCATGTTTATTAATACAGTAATGGGAGAGATTTCTGCTCTGTGAACAACTCACAATTAATGAGAAACACCATCTAACAGTGTGTATCCTCTAATGGCAGACTGTATGCCAGCAGCATGGCTCTCCCCACTACCACCACATGGAGTTCAAAAAGGCAACCAGGACATTGGAACAATAAAGAATACCTTTAAAGTGTATTTTCACTGGAAACATACAGATCTTTGCTAGGACCTTTCCTATTTCTTAACAATAATAACTTTACGCTGCCATGCCTGTAAGAATGTCACTCTAAAACCATTCTACAGTCTATCGAGCCACCCAGAAACAGTGAACGACGTGTCTGTGTTTGGGGAAATGTGTTCCATTCACAAAGCTAGTCCATTTCAGTTAGAGGTAGCCCGTGCACTCCATAGGTGACAAAATCATTTGTCCCAAATATGCCTGCAGTTCGAAATTTTGTCCCGAAATGTGCCAGCGGCGAGGAGGGGAAAGGCTGTGGATTTCTGTGTTTTTGCATGCAGTCATAACGGACTAAGTCATATGGAAGCTAATGTAGCATCCTGTTGATTCCCTGATGAATTCTGACTGTCATGAGTGCTGATAGCTACAGACTTTTCCTGAAGCAGGATCTCCAGGTAGTTAGTCACATTTCAGGGAAGGACATATTTTGCAGGGCCACCTCGCTAGCTGACTGGCCCAGTCATAAATGTGCTGCTCAGTCAATATACATTTGAATACTTCGGCAGCATAAAGTGCACATTTCCCACCATGGGCTTGGAATAACATTTCCCTTTGCCAGTCAATTGCCACAAGAACTGTTATGTCCTCCAAAATGTGGAAAGCCTGAAATCACAGAAAAAGGTTTTGAAGCACGACCACTCATAGGATACTCCTTCTGCCTCCCACCCCACCCTGCCCAAAAAAAACCCAACCCCCCCCAAAAAAAAACAAAAAACCCACCCCAAGTAATTTTGTGATTTTCTAAAATAAAAAAAGCAGCTTTGCATTTTTAACTTACCAGTGTAGGGAGGTGGCACCATCTGTAAGAGAGTACCCTTCCCCCACTCTAAACTCTCGGGTAAAAGTGTGGGGGTCTCTTATATGCATGACCAAATAACTTTTAGCTACTTTCCCACCCTAAGTTAAATCTTTTCCCCAAAACCCCAAACTCCTCCAGTTGGGGATTGGGACCCGCTGCCACCATCAATGTGATTATTCCAAAACCATGGAGTGGGGCATATTGAAACCCCCGATGAGTAACACCCCCCTTCCTACCTGGGAGATTGAGAACACAGAGACTCCGCTCCACCCCCCTTCCTCGTTGCTACCTAGGAGAGAGATTTAAGCACACATACCCTCACTAACCATGAGCTGCCAGATCCAAAGCCAGGATCCCTTCACTAGAAGTACCAGACAATTCTTATAACAAAAACAAGGTTTATTAAAGAAAAGCAAAAAAAAAAAAAAAAAAAAGCATACACGTATACAGACTTCATAGATACTCAATTCTCTAGCCTTAGACCCTCCCTTGAGATTTCTCTCCCTGATAAGGTTAAGGACACCACAGATCAATTACAAGTTTATACAATCAAAATTTCTACTTACTGTTAGTCTAACTTAGCAACTTATTCAAAGAGATGAATAGGAAGAAGATTACATACTCCCAAAGCTGGGAGAGAAGAGAAGATACAGATGGCTGAGTGCCGAAACCAAAGTGAAAGTAAAAAAACTCTCCCTCCCATAGGAATGCTAGCTTGACGTCACCACCTCTCCAGTTCAGGTTAACCCCTTGCAGGTAAAACAGTAAGTCTAAGGCACTTCATACTTATGACACCATCCTTAGAGGTTTTTAAGGTCAGGCTTGACAAAGCGCTGGCTGGGATGATTTAGTTGGTGTTGGGTCCTGCTTTGAGCAGGGGGTTGGACTAGATGACCTCCAGAGGTCCCTTTCAACCCTGATATTCTATGATTCTATGATTGTGCCTGCAATTCTTGCACTGTGAGTAATCAAGCTGTGTCCAGCGGGCTGCTGGGGTCTGAAGCATCCTTCTCACAATATATTGAAGTTCCGTTGGTAAATGTATCATTTTATGTTCTTGAAATTCCATAAGGCATTTTTCCATGCTCCTGCCGTGAGCTCTTTGAGACAATAACCCCGTGTCTTACCCTGATCCAGGTGCCTCGCCATTTACTGGCTGCAGTACCTCCACAGCTCACCCACACCACAGCAGCTCACCTCTCGCAGACTGTTCCAAGAGGAAGTTTTTCCCCTGATGAACTTATGGTTGAAGTTCTGAATGGGGCCAGCAAGCAAGTCCAGTACCAAAGACAGAGGGACGTGCGACTGCATGAGAGGTATGTTGAGAGACTAGAGGCAAGGCTCAGGCTGGCAACAGAGCCTGAGGACAGGGTTTCAGCCTGGCAGCAGGTACTTGCTTTGCAGTTCCTGGAAGAGGAACAGTGGTTGAGAGAGGAGGACAGAGCTCAGCAGAAAGAGATGTTTGAATGATTCATATCACCAACAACCTCAAGAGTAGCATCTTCTGCTGCATCATCTACACCACAGCCTGAGTGACCTGCAGCAGTCCAGAAGCAGCTCGAAAGACTCCATGGCTGGGTGATCCATGCAATCGGGCTCCATGAGCAGCTGGACAATCTTGCCCCATGCAGCCCTCCATATTAATCCTTCCTCTTTGGATCCCTCCACCTCCTTCCCACAGTGCCACATGCACAGCAAATGGGGAAAGAAGAACAATGGAATATGAATTACATTTCAACATACATTGCTATCATGAAGAAAAAAACAGTGCCATGCAAATCTTTGGTTGTTTTGCATGTGGAGGGGGCAGATTAGGGGCTTCTTTGCCTCAGGCAGCCACAACGACTCCTGCGGTGCAGAGGGAGTGTGATGCTAGAGATTCAGACTTGAGCAGACTACGGGTAATTGCCATTTTCAATTGCACAGTATGAAAATATTGCTACATTTTATTCTCAGCCTTTTGTTGATTTATTTCTTGTTTGTTCATACTTTAAATACACAAGTCAAGGTGCAACTTTAAAGAAATCAAGGAGGATTTCTGTTGCAGAGGGCTGTGTGCTGATTATTTATCTTATGGTGTGTTATCCCCCACTTTGTTTGTATTTTCCTTTTTTCCCCCTTATGCCGGAGTGCTGAGTGATAACAGCTTTCTGCCGATGCCATCGCTTTTTACTAAGAGTAATTGGATTGTGATTGGCCATGCAGCAGCTGTGGGATAAGGAAGAAGCTTCTCCCTGCCCATGTGTTGTGCAGGGTCCACCCACAATAGCTGTCCCTGAGTTCCATATGCTCTGGGAACTCTGGGTTTACTCCCTCCTGCTCCTCTCCCACCAAAGAATACAGCAAAGGACGATGGAAATGGATAACTTCATGCTTCTAGCCCCCAGACCCAGCAGAGCTTACATGTAATGAGCAAAGCTGGGAGAAACTGGGATATAAACTCAGTAATGCTCCTTGTGAGATGGTTTAGTTCTAATCACCCACTACATAGGACTGCTATGGTTCTGGCCCTAAGACTTACACTAACATTAGAAAGCGAGGAGCTTATTGGGTATTCCTGAAGCGGTGGCTATTTAAAGAACCAGGACGGCAGAGGCAATGGGAGCCCTGGCCCCTTTAAATAGCTCCCAGAGCCCTTGGGTAGCAGGGGGGCTCCACTGATATTTAAAGGGCCCAGGGCTCAGCCGCCGCTACCGCCCTGGGCCCTTCAAACCACTGTTGGAGCCTCCAGCTGCAGGCTGCTTCCCCGGGGGAGGGGAGAGAAGGGACTTACCGGTATAGGGTGGGCTGGGGCTGGCTCTGACCCCAGCCCTGCCCCTTCTGCCTGAGGCCCCGCCCCTTCCGGGGGCAGAGCTGGCCCCCAACCCAGCACCATACCGGTAAGTGCCTGTAGTTACTTTCACCCCTGTTCCTGCCCCAAACTGTTGTATAACACTGCTGCGGTCTATTAAAAAAGCTGTCATATTTCACCACTAAGATGGCTGCATTTCAGTGAGGAAGTGACCCTCGTATGAGTAGGTTTTTTGGAAAATATTTAAGGTATATTTTTTTTCCTTTGTTACATTTGTAAAACACTTTGGAAGAAGGGAAGATGGAAGGTGTTATATAAATATAATATCTTATTTTGCACTAGTTCTTATGTAAAATATTATATGGATTTATATCATTCACAGCCTATACATTTATTATATATTCTCCAGCAAACTGTCTCTACTTCGGTTGTTCCAAAGTCATGATCAAGAGCTCAAAGAAACATTTTTAGCACCTCTATCACTTTTGTTCTATCTCGTGAACTAAAAATACATATTCCTGGAGTGGTGCTAAGAGACCAGTACTACCAATCTTGTCTAAAAGAGAGATTTCAAACTATCCAGTATCTGCAAACACACAGTGACTAAAATGTCACCCTGAGAGTCTTTTACAAAATTCTTGCTACTGAATGCCCCCAAAGCTTTGAAATCGATAGCAGCAATTATACACATGTCTAAAAGAGCCTTCCCTCTTTGGTAACTGATATCCTCTACACCACAAGTTGGTATTTCACAGCAAAGCAAAATCTGCCTTCCTCACTAACAGTAGTTAGTTTCTTTCTGTAAACACATAACCGAATGTCATGTCATTATCAGCACTGTGTTTCGGGAGGACATGATGTTTGTGAGCATTTATCTACTTTCTTTGAGATGGCTAATTACAGCTACACTATCTCCAGCTGGAAATGTTTAACCTAACCCATGCCCCATTTACTATGGCTGCAAAACTCCAAAATGGGTCGTGAACTGTTTTGAGTCCCACTTATTGTTGTTATTTCAAAGCAAACTGCGGCAGAAACAAAGTAGCAGATCTCTCTTTTCTTTTGGACAACATGAGGCCCAGTGCTACTCACATGGAAGCCAGTAGCAGTTTTGCAATAGACTTCAATGGGAGCAATTTGAGACCTTACTTTGTAACTGACAACTTTTCTACAAATAAATTGTCATTGTAAACTTTCCTCTTTCGTTCTTTTGTCACTGACATAGGGAAAGACCAAAGTCCAACTCTCACAAATACTTATGTACGGGTTTAGTTTTACACATGTGAGTAGACCTATACATTTCAATGGGACTTTTAATAAAGTTCAACACACGTGATAATTTTCAGGATCCTTGCATAATCTTTCTAAGTAAAAATAACAACAAAAATATATTATGATAATGAATTTTGAGGATGTGATCTAAACTCTAGCTAGGACCAAATATACAATTTATGCTCCGGTTTTCAAAAATGAACATGTTTCGCTTTACTCTTGTAAGTAATCTCATTGACTTCAACTGGAACTGGTCATGGGTATAAAGTGTAATTGCTATGTAATAGCTAGGAATACTGAGTTGTAATAATTTGATGAATGTTGTGTGTGACCTGCTCAGTAAGAGGTTATTGGATAATGGGTTGACACACTGTACCTTAAAATAATAGCCTGTACCCCTATATTCATGAGTTGTATATAGTTATATTTTGTACACAGTGTGCCTTGTGAGTTGAAAAGCCATGATTTATTGAAACTCACTCTCCTGTTTAATATGTATATCACTGATGTATATGAAGTTCCACATTTTTATTATATGTTTGTTACTGAAACGTGTTGTGAGTCTGGGAAATTCCCCCAGACTAGCCCCTTAGAAATACCAAAGGGACTAGAAACAATAGACTTGCATGTCATCCTTGGAGACAGCGCAAGCCTCACCTAGACAAAAGGTGGGAGAAAGGAATTTGCATTCACCTGAGACACACTTACATCTCACATATACACCACAGACTGTCTGTACCCCAGCAGGGGTATATTCCTGAAAGAGAGAAGAGGATAAATGGGGGACAGTGACACCATTACTTCACCTGCCTCTCCTCCCGTTTCTCTATACAAGGAATCAGGAGGGCAAAGAAACTCCACTGAGACTATGGGAGGGACTGATCCCAATTACAAGGCTTTCTGGTATGCCAGAACCACTGTGAAGTTTTGGGTGAGAGGAAATCCTTGCACTTTTAGAATTACTAGCATTGTAAAGTTTAAGAATTAGGTTGCAATTTTGTATTTTATTTCCTTTAGTAACCAGCTCTGATCTCCTATGCCAACATCACTTAAAATCTTTCTATAGTTAATAAATCTTTTTTATATTTAATCTAAACCAGTGTGGTTTTGACTGAAGGGTTTGGGGAATCTACTCAGGTTACAATGGTTGGTGCATGGTCAATTTCTTTGTTAAACTGGCAGACCTTATGAGCTTGTACAGTTTAATAAGTAACAGAATGGAACAAGACAGCACATTTCTAGGGTGCAAGGCTGGGACTAGAGATCTACAAATGTTGCCCTATATACAATTGAAAAGTGGCTGAGCATAGCACTCTGGTATAGGTCTGGTGGTGGCTTGCATGCTAGAGGCTGGGGTGAGTGGGCAGAGTGGCAGCTCACATAGCAAAGCAGGACACAATCCACACCAGACTGGAGAATTAAAGGGGACACAATGATCCCACCGTCCTAATTGTGGGTTACAAGACTTTTCTGGATGAATCCATTGATCTAACTACCTAGGGAGCTATGAGGAAGACAGTATATGCCCGCTAATGTATCAGGCCTCAAGCCTGATACACTTGAAAGCCAATGAGGAAAGCTATCATTTCAAAGGGCTTATATGCCATCTCCAACACATTGCAAACCTTGTTCTGCCAAGGCTGGAAATTAGATAAAAGGGCTATAAACACACCAGCACCGTGCCGCTTCCCGCAGCCCCCATTGGACTGGGATGGCAAACCGCGGCCAGCAGGAGCTGCAATCGGCAAACCGGCAAGTAAACAAACCAGCGGGGCCCGCTAAGGGTGCTTACCCTGTGGTGCCACGTGGCAAGGTTGCCGATCCCTACCCTATTCCCTCCTGAGAGAGGTGAGGGCTTGAGGCCTGATACATTAGCGGGCATATACTCAAAAGCCAGGAGGGCTCAGAGGCACAGTTAGGTCAGTAAATGTGGCATACGCATAAGGATTTGTAGGATTAGAGTTTACATACTAACTTTTACAGGCAAATCATTGCATTTTAGCCTCTCTATCCAGAAAAACACCCAGTAAAGTTATTGCCTTAAAAAAAAATCTCAGTTTTCTATCAAACCAGCATCTTGACATCTGTGAGAAAATAGCATACATCAAAATGCAGTAGGTGAATAAGTCAACTCTGAAGATTTCACCACATACAGAAATCTTTTCTTTTTTAAAAGATACAATCAGACAAAACTACAATCCTGCTGACTGAAAGCAATCTGAGGTGTACTACATTAGTCACTGTATGAAGAAGAATATCTGTTCATGTTATGTACAGGACAGAAGCAACATTATTTGAAGCTAATCTGAAATTCAGAGCCGCTTCTTCTTTGTGACACCCCCCATATAATGAACAACAAAAGGAGAGCAGTCCTGCTAATTAGAGATGGCTTCTCCTCTTTAAATGGTTGGTGACATCCTTGCCCTTTTTCATCTTCAGACTTTGATCTTCGCAAATATAATAATCAGTGTCCTATCCTGAGAGACAATGTACTAAACTCTATACAGTAGACTCTCGATTATCCAGGATTGGGTTAACCAGGATGTGGATTAACCAGGATGTCAAAAATATACATATACGTAACTCGCAGGGCAGCTCTGGCTTTGTTGATGCCCCAAGCACACACAAAAAAACCCACCAGGGCACAGGGCAGCCAGTGAACCAACACCTCCTCCCCCCGGCACAGGGTGGCAGGTGAACCGGGGGGAGGGATAGCTCAGTGGTTTGAGCATTGGCCTGCTAAACCCAGGGTTGTGAGTTCAATCCTTGAGGGGGCCATTTAGGGATCTGGGGCAAAAATCTGTCAGGGGACAGTACTCGATCCTGCTAGTGTAGGCAGGGGACTGGACTCGATGACCTTCAAGGTCTTTCCAGTTCTAGGAGATGGGTATATCTCCATTTATAATTTAAAAAAAAATAATAATAATTTATAACCAACCCCCCCCCCCTCCATATTTCCTATGGATGGTGATTATCTGGGATTTTATTAACCAGGATTAATTTTTTCCCTATCATCCTGGATAATTGAGAGTCTACTATATTTACATTCTCTCCTTCCTGTTAACCAAAACCCTACGGAGGCCAATTATGCTGCCTGTACCAACATCAAATACAACATACACCATCTTTCTACATGTAGGTGATTGTAAATACCCCACTGTATTTTAGAATAAGCATGGCACTGGGCAGTTGTGTTTTCACTTTACACAAACTGTTTTTTGAGTAGAAACACATTGTAACTTGCAATGCACTCAGTTTCTCAGACGTATTATAAGGAAGACACCTGGGCTGTGCTTCCTTATAATAATTAGAGGGGTCAAATAATTCACCATAGATGAATTTCAGTTCTTATTTTCAGTTCTTGTCATTTTTTTGACATAACAATTAAATCTGATTATGACTCATTCATTAAAGCCATTGTGTAAATAATAAATATAACATGTCAGTGTTTGATAATGTTGCTAAAAAAACTCCTATTCAGAAAAATTAAAAGCAGAACCTGCTTCTCTATGAAATAGATATTAACTTTGCAAATATATACTTTCAAATATCTTATTGTACAACTGAAATTCAGACAAAGTATACTCTTCATAGTTAATAAGATGCAGTATTTGCCTAGGGTGACCAGGTGTCTCGTTTTCGACTGGAACACCCAGTTGAACAGGATTCTTGGGGGCTCGCAAACCAGACCATTGACTGTCCAGTTGGCGGCATTGTGCAGCAAGGCTGGCAGGGTCCCTGCTAGCCTCCATGGTGTGCAGTTCCCGGGAAGCAGTGGCATGTCCACACTCTGGCTCCAACACATAGGGGCAGCCAGGGGGCCCCAAGCATCGCTGACTGAGGTAAGAGTAACCTGGACCCTGGTCATTGGTGGGTGGGATCAAAGCTGGGGCCTCTGGAGTTTAGGGCATGAGCCTTTACCCTATACGCTAAAAGCTACCTGGCTATTAGCTAAGACTGTAGAGCAAACTCAGTCTCTCTCTCTAAGTTCTCTGGTTGCCCCTAGATGGGACACAACACCACACCCAGAAGGTGTGTGGGTTACACCTCTACTCCGGACTCTCTCCCAAGCCTGAACTCCCTACCCCAGCCCTGATCCCCCTCCCACCCTCTGAACCCCTTGGTCGCAACTCAGAACACCTCCTGCACTCCAAACCCTTCATCCCCAGCCTAACCCAAGAGTCTGCATCCCCAGCCAGAGTCCTCACACCCCACCTGCACCCTAACCCGCTGCCCCATCCCAGAGACACCTCCTGCACTCTGAACCCCTTAGACCCAGCCTAGAGCCCCCTCCTGCACCTCAAATCCCACATCTCTGGCCCCACATAAAAGCCCACACCCCTAGCCAGAGCCCTCACCCCCAAGCACCTCAACCCCAGCCTGAAACTCCATACTCTGAACCCCTTGGCTCCACCCACCCCCCATCTCTGGCCCCACCCCAGAGCCTTCATCCCCAGTCAGGGCCCTCACCCCCTCCTGCACTGCAGCCCCGAGCCAGCCCAATGAAAATGAGCAAGTGAGTGAGGGTGGGGAGAGTGAGCAACGGAGGTGGGATGGAGTGGGTCAGGGTGAGGCCTGGGTGGGGCCTCGGAGGATGGGCGGGGCAGGAGCAGGGCAAAGGTGTTCGGTTTTGTGCACGTAGAAAGTTGGCAACTCTAGACCCAGCCTGGTGAAAGTCAGTGAGGGTGGGGGAGAGCAAGAGACTGAGGGAGGGGGGATGGAGGGAGGGGGGATGGAGTGAGAGGGATGGGGCATTGGAGAAGGAGCAGGGGCAGGGTCTTAGGAAAGGGGAGGAGTAGGGGTATTCGATTTTTTTGTGCGATTAGAAACCTGGAAACCCTCTGTTTGCCAGAAAATATAGAAACAATCAAAGAGCAGAGAACAGGAAAGTAAATGCTTCACTAAAGAATAATTAAGGATAGAGTGACATCCCCGATAGCAGATTAGTTATAATTAAAGAATGCTTTTAGGTTAACATCCTTGTAGCTTTTACATATATCATTCTCTTGCATAATAAAATATTTTCACAAATGAAAGCATCAACCTGTGCTTCAGGGTATCAGAGGATGGAGAGAGCTATGAGACACATCTGCAGTATATTTCCTGACAAAGAGAAAAACTTCAGGATACTTATCGCTTGGCTATGGCTGCTGCCCACAAGAACTCAGATAGTAACAAGCACCGCTATGATGCTAGGATGCATTCACAGGAGCTCCAGCCAGGGGACAGAGTTCCGCTATGAAATGTGGGTGTTGCTAGCAAACATAAGATTGCTGACAGATGAAAGGCAATACCTTGGCTGGTAGTTGAAAAGCTGGGAGATCAGTCGGTCTACAAGATTAAACCCAAGACAGGGCCAGGACAAATAAAGATGGGGGTGGGTCTTTTACTCATAGTTTATGTTTATATACCCTGTTTGCAATGTTTTCCCAAATTAACTCTGAGTTACTTCCCTCCTTTTATTAAAAGTTTATTTTCTACACTCAGACTCTGTGCTTGTGGGTGGGGAAGTATTGCCTCTCAGAGGTGGTCGGGGTGGTGTGTAATTTTCCTAGGTTACTGGGTTGGCGCTTGAGCTGGTTCTGTGTTGTATCAATGAAAAGGAATCCCTCAATATTGAACGTGGCCCTAATTGCTGCTGGCTCCACTTGGCAGAAGAGTTACAAATACAATCAAAGCTTCCTTATACATATAGTATTGCTTATTGCTGGGTTTTTACACAGTACAGAAGGGATTGTTTTAAAACAGAAAAAAGAGAGAAAGAATAAGTTACTTTAATAATGAACCAGGATCAGTTGGGATGAATCAAAAAACTACAGAAGGGCTTGGGAAGGCAACACCAAGGTCCCCGGGACCCAGAAATATCTAAAGAGGACGGATAGGACCTCTGGCATAGATCACTGTTTGATTGAAGGGATCAAGTGTCAAGCTGTGCTTGACACTGGATCTCAAGAGACTATTATATTCCACTTCTTCTACCAGAAGATGTTAGGCACTTGACAATGCAGCTTCTGAATGGAGTAGGACCATGTGGCCTTAGAGAGGATGAATACCCAAAGATATGTCATATCTGGAATTTCCTAAGGACGTGAAGTGGACACTGCAGTACTGATATGTCCTGACCCTGATGTGTCCATACTGTTAAGGACCAACTCTGGACTTTTCAGGGTATTCTCCAATTAATGAAGGGGAATGAGTATGGGGAGAACATACTCACACCAGAACACCGTGAGAAACCATGCACTTTGTGCTGCAGCCACGAGAACATAGAGAACTGCAAGGAAGATTGTCGAGTTACCAATGGGAATACTGACGTCTGCAGACAAAGCACCCTAACTGGTACTTGCAAGGAGTGAGGACAAAATTGTTCGATGTAAGTATCTGCCTGAAAGACAGGAATAGGACACTAGCAATGATATAGCAGTCAGTTGAAGGCAATCTCCTGGAGAAGTGCTGATCCCAAGCAGAGTCATAAAACTTGCTTGCAAAAGCTAAGGAAAAATTGGCTATGGTAATTGCTAATGAAACTAACCTTGATACTGTAGTGAAACAAGGACAGAAGACAGCAGATCTATCTGAGCCAGAAACCATCATGAAATCCAGTGAAAAGACCAAGCTTCACCAATAAATGCTGAAGGGTTTGACATCAGAATTCAGATACTAATGACAGGTGAATTAGGCACTTGACCTTTAGTATTTGCACAAAATATTCAAGTAAATTCTTCAAGCAAAAGAAAGGAACCCTGAACTTTCCAAGTTTCAACAGACAGTGCCGCCCTAGTGAGGCCAATGCTTGTTTAAAAATAGTCATTCTTTAAACAATGAAATATTTCAAGATTTAAAATATTTTTCTAGCTCTGTATGTTCATCGTGTAGGCTAATGGATTTCTATCCGCTTGCCCGTTCTGATTTACAAACCTGCCAACAATGAAACCGTGACAAATCCACAAGCTGGTGGAATTTGATCTCCAAGGTACTTCCTACTTTTCTCCACACCTGTGTAGCTATCTCTTCTTTTCTGCCTCTGCTTCTGTCCTGTGAAGAGCTCACCCTTAAGTGATAAGACTGAAATCAGAGGTGCTCTGACTCCTCTCTGCCCCATTGATTTTAGTGGCTTTACTCTGGATTTTCACTAGTGTGGCTGCGATAAAAATCTGACCCAGTCTCTCCCTCTTCCACAAAATTATTACTGAGTTTGCGGTAACTGGGAGGTAATTATAAAATATCAGGACCAATGTGTGATATTACAGGGTGTAAACAAAACAGTCTAACAATGATTTACTATAAGTAGCGAGATTACCTCAGCTTCATGTAAACCTTGTGTTAATTGGGGTATAAATTGAAAAACACCTTAGTCAGCTACAGTGGAGAAGGATTACCTAGTCACAGACCCCACTATATTCTTGCTGCACGTGTGTACTGAAAATATAGAGTATGGTCCACCTGAATATTCCATGTGTTGCATAATGTATTTGGGGGAAAGGGGTTTCAGACTAGACTGTAACTTAATCTATTACTGCATGTTTCAATCAAGTAGTAGCTTTTCTGTATCCTGTTTATTATACGCCTGGCACTTATGTTTATTACAGGCAGGTGGAGTTAAAGCAATCACACAGTAAATTAAAATGAGAACCATCCAAATTTCCAAATACAGGGCAGAATCCTGAAATCAAAGGGAACTTTGCTATAGATGTCATAGTTTCAGGATCATGCACATAGATGGCTTTAAATTAACTGTATAAGAGTAATAATAATAACAATAATAGCCAGCACCAGTAACAAGTAAATCTCAAAGCGCTTTACAAAGGAGGTCAGTACAAAAATCACCCATAAAATTGGCTCAAGTTCCATTGTAGTTAAGGGGAGTTTTGCCTTTGACTTCAATGAGGTTGGATTTCACCTATTGTCTTTACTAGGTCCACAAATCATTTTCAATACCTTTTGAAAAACAACATACATTGATGTGGAGCCCCCCTTCATGCTCTGCCTACCAGACTTGGGGGGGGGAGGGCAAGGGGAGTTCAGGGTGTCTGCTGTGTGGCAGGGTGATGGGGCTTCCGCCAGACTGCTGCTTGTTGAGACGGGGGAGCACAATTTAAAGGTTTGTCCCATCCCCCCCAAGAGCTTGAGTCACACCCTCCTAGGCATTCCCCCCTTTTACCTTCAACAGCCCTCACTGAAGCTCCCAGAGCTGTTTGCCACTGCCACTCCACACAGCTGAAACTCCCAATTTGCCAGCCCCAGCAGCTGGGGAAGGGGCCCAGCAACACCATGTGACTAAGCAAGGTCAGCAAAAATCCAGGGGGGCATGTCACCTCTGGCTTCTGCCCAGCAGGGAGGTGGGGCTCAGGACTTCAGCCCCGTGGGGCATGCCTCCCAAAGCTCAAGACTTCAGCAGGCATATCCTGACTCTCGAACTTCTGAAGATTGTATGTAGCTCAGGATCAGTAAATTTGCCCCCTCCTGCTGTAGATGATTTTCCATGGCCCTACCCACTTGTGCTATGGCACTCTCAGATCTCACAGCTAAGCAAGTTCATCCTAGGTCAGTGCTTGAATGGGGGCCCACTAACAACTGCCTATTATAGATGCAGTAGGAAGTTGTGCCTGTAGTGCCTGTGATACACTATTTAGAACTCTTCCCCTTGACTAAACATGGAATCCGTTCCCTACAAGGGTGGCGGTGGGAGAATTGTGCTGCTACTGCTGTCTTCCATGTGGAATATAAAACTAAGATAATTCCTGACACATTAAAATTTCTATGGCAATTTCCATATGACTAAGGCTGTTACCTCTAGTGTTACCTCTCATGTCCTGGCAAAATTCCAAATCTATCTATCTACATGACTATCTAAATTCCTCCTTTCATTTGGCTACAATAACCTCCTTCACTTCCTGTTTTAAATTGTTGAATATGGTTGTTTTGCACAGGTCACAGCTGCTGATCTCCACTTCAGAGTGACTACACATTAATGTTAATAATATTATCTTTATATATTTCTTACCTTCATCATAGGGCCTATTGTGAGGCTTAATTAATGTTTGTAAAGTGGTTGAGAATTTAGGAAGGAAAATATAGAAGGGTAGGGGGAAATATTGAAATGTACCTAACTTGCATTGAAAGTTAATGGGATGAAGACTGTTAAATTACTTATATGCTTTTGATATTTTATCTGCAATCTATTAATTATTAATTATTATTATTATTGTCAAGCGATGTGTCAATAAGGGCTGCGTGCTGAAAAGTCAGAATCAAGTTGCACATCATTTTTACATGCTAAACTTTAAATCCTCGTTTCTCTTTAATCTTTTTGTGGTGGTACCTTGGCAAACACGTGTGTAAAATTCCTAATCTCATTCGTAATCTGTTTTTAACTAGTATAGCTTCATTGACTTCAGTGGTGTTATTTTTAATAGACTATGGTATGAACACGATCAGAAAATCAGGCTCTGAAAAGAATCCTATGTTATTTTTCTATAATGCTGCAAACCTTAAAAAAGTTTAGCTAAGTGTAGTTTAGCTAAAAGTAACTATGGAAGCTATTTGATCTCTTTGCACACAGACACATCAAAGGACGACAGGTCAAACTGTAAAGTATGATTTCTGGTAACAATTATTTCAGTTAAAGAAAATAAAACTTAAAATACAACTATTTTTCATTCTCTTTCCATTTATTTCTGTCTTAACTCGCTGTAAATTGTCCAAAGAAAATAGAACTAAAAATAATAGTTATACAACTTCCTTTTTTAAAAAAAAAGTTGCTTCATTGAAGAACCATATTAATGTCTTTCTGTTTTCATCTTTGAACATAATGGATCAGATTCTCATATCTGTTCCACTGGTGTACATCATAAGTAATTCTATTAAAATAAACTCCATTATATGTAGGGTGACCAGATGTCCTGATTTTATAGGGACAGTCCTGATTTTTGGGGCTTTTTCTTATATAGGCACTATTACCTGTCTCGATTTTTCACACTTGCTATCTGGTCACCCTAATTTCATTAATACTGGATTGGCATTGGTATAAGTGAGATATACAATTGACTCAATCCCTAGTGGAGGTGATGATGAATGCAGAAGATGAATGTAGAAGCTACCTGACTGTTAGTGTCATTGGTATTGGCACTATCTTTCCTTTTGATGTCCATTCACCTATCCTCTCCTACCCTTACTTTCTCCATTGCTGTATCCTCTGGTTTTTGAGTTTCTTCCTGCTCAATATTAGAATCAGGGGTGGAGATTACATGAGCCTCTCCCAAACCTTTCCCCCACAATTTCCAATTTAAAGCTCTTTCATTCAGTTATGCCAACCGCCATCCCAAAAATCTATTTTCTCCCTACTGAGAATAGACATCTGTCTGTGAATACCTCCCAGTAGTCAAATATCCCAACGCCCTCCTTATAGTACCGCTGCTTGAGCCATCTGTTCATCATCATAATCTTGTCTCCCCTTCATTCTCCTCTTCTAGGGACAAATAGATCACCAGAGCCTCCATTTCTTTAAGTGTCTTCCCCAGTCTGCACTAGTCTCCCTAGATGTGTTCCAGCAAGAATCTAGCAGTATCATATGATTCCACATGAAGGACAATCAGTGCATTCTTTCCTCTTCCCATTAGGATCCTCTTCAGCCTTAGGTCCACATTCTGCATCTTAGCTATCAGCACATAGCACAACCTTCTGTTCTCCAGATCAGCTCTGGTGACAGGTCTGCCTGTTCCTCTTAGTAGGGAGTTACCAATCACATAGACCAGCCTCTTCATGGTATTGGTGTGATTCTCCACTCTTCCTCCTGTTCCTTCTGGCTGGAAGTCCTTGTCTTTTGTTCTACCTTGCAATTTTCTACGCATCATGCTCTATCCTCCTAAGACTCCGAACTCTGGCTATCTCCATTGACCCTTCCCCTCTTCTTGTAGGAATAGCTGCTCTAAGAATAATAAATTCTTAGAAGATTTGGGTTGGAAGAGACCTCGGGAGGTCATCTAGTCCAACCCTCTGCTCAAAGCAGGACCAACACCAACTAAATCATCTCAGCCAAGGCTTTGTCAAGCAGGGCCTTAAAAACCTCTAAGGATGGAGATTCCACCACCATCCTAGGTAACACATTCCAGTGCTTCATCACCCTCCTAGTGAAATAGTTTTTCCTAATATTCAACCTAGACCTCCCCCACTGCCACTTGAAACCATTGCTCCTTGTTCTGTCCTCTGCCACCACTGAGAACATTCTAGCTCCATCCTCTTTGGAAACCCCCTCCCCCCCATCAGGTAGTTGATGGTTGCTATCAAATCCTCCCTCACTTTTCTCTTCTGTGGACTAAATAAGCCCAGACCCTCAGCCTTGCCTCATAAATCACGTGCTCCAGCCCCCTAATAGTTTTTGTTGCCCTCCACTGGGCTCTCTCCAATTTTTCCACATCCTTTTTGTAGTGGGGGCCCCAAAAGTGGACACAATACTCCAGATGTGGCCTTACAGGTGCCAAATAAAGGCAGGAAATCACTTCTCTCAATCTGCTGCCAATGCTCCTACTAATGCAGCACAATAAGCCATTAGCCTTCTTGGCAACAAGGGCACACTTTTGACACATATCCAGCCTCTTGTGTACTGTAATCCCAAGGTCCTTTTCTGCAGAACTGCTGCTTAGCCAGTCGGTCCCCAGCCTGAAGCAGTGCATGGGATTCTTCTGTCCTAAATGCAGCACTCCCCACTTGTCCTTGTTGAACCTCATCATATTTCTTTCGTCCCAGTCCTCCAATTTGTTTAGGTCACTCTGGACCCTATACCTACCGTTTAGCATTTCTACCTCTCCCCCTAGCTTAGTGTCATCTGCCAACTTTCTGAGTATGCAAACTATGCCATCGTACAGATTATTAATGAAGATGCTGAACAAAACTAGCCCCAGGACAGACCCCTGGGCACTCTGCTTGAAACCAACTGACAACTAGACATCAAACCACTGATCTCTACCCACTGAGCCTGATGATCTAGCCAGATTTCTATCTACTTAATATAGACCATTCATCTAATCCATACTTTTCTAAGTTGCTGGCAAGAATACTCTGGGAGACCGTATCAAAGCTTTGCTAAAGTCAAGATATAGCACGTCCACTGCTTTCCCAACATCCACAGAGCCAGTTATCTCTTTTTCGTATCCTACCACCTTCTGTTACTGCCTTCTGCATCCCTTCTTCATTTTCCAACTCACCAGACCTATTTCTCCATCATTAGACAGTCTTTTCCTGTGCATAATTCTCATAGTCACATGCTTCCATTACCCTCCCAGTTCTCCAGTCCAGCTTACATCTGCGGGTCTTGAATTTTCCTCTCAGCCTACTCTTGCTTTCTCTCCATCATCTGCTTGAATACTCTTTGAAACTCAACCATAGTTTCTACCTGCATCTCCAAACTTCAGAACTGATGGAAGAGAAGATCCATCAAGCAGCACTTCATGCAAACAAAACTCTCTTCAGGTACCTGCTCCAGGGTAGTGTACATCCTGCTGCTTCCTCATCCAGTCATCTTCATTTCTCTTCCATTCCTGCTGCCTCTGTATCTGTCATAGCCTTCCTGACTAAGTTCCTGTCGGGGGAGGGAGGAACCACACACACACAAACACAAAACAAAAACAGACCACCACTTACTTCCTGCTCCAAATTCCCCTTACAAATTCCCACTCAAACTTCCTTGTTTTCAGCTGTTTGCTGGCCCCTGTGCCATGGGCTGGCTGCTTAGCTGCCATGATAGGTCTCCTAATGAGGGAAGCCTCACCTCTACTGAGGGATCTTTTGTGATCATACATTCTGCTTCTCTCATAGCACCCTGCCCCCTACCAGCTTCTGCAAGCTGGAAAAAACAAACAAACAAACCAGCAAGCAAGCAAAAGCAACAAACTCTCAAGAACTCACTCATTGCCTCTAAGGAATAGAGGCTTGCCTTCTTTCTCCTCCAACACTCAATATCCACTCAAACTCAAACTCCCTTTTTCATCTCTGTTTGCTGGCTCCAATGCTGCTGCTCCTGGATAAGGACAAGATGGGTGGCTAGGAATTGTGATTGAGCTGCCAGTCAGGAAAGGAGAGGTTGAGTGGGAGAGGAAGAAAGAGAATGGAACTACCTCAGGAGGAGGAGAAGGAGCTGAGCAGAGCAATAGAACTGTCAATCACAGGGGAAGATACAGGAAGAGGAGGGAACAGTCCTGCAGAGCTGACTAGTCACCTGAAAGGGAGGAAATGGGCCCTTTGTTTCTGTCAGCCACACAATACCTTGGGAGAAGTATATTGCTGAATATGCCTGATTCTGTGATTATTGTCCATTGGCACTCTGATCAGAGGTCTGTGGCGACGCGGGAGAGGGAAGATTGCATCTGGTCTATTTGGTTACAGTCAAACAATTCAAAAATAAACGATTTAATTTTCCAACCAAACCAGAATAGGTAGCAAAGCACCTTTTTAAAGCTTTGTAATCTTAGCAGCACCTAACCTGTTTTGACTAGCCACAGTTTAAGAGGCGGAATACATTTGCAAGCTATGGGTCACAGTCAAGTAGTTCAAAGGCAGTGAATTATATCTCAGAAATGCATACAATAATATTATCACATAATTTATAAAGACCACAGTGAAACTGCTAAATAAGTGAAAATTAATTTGTCAGTTTTCACAAACTAATCACATAGTTGGATTAGTGAGACTGTACAGTCTTTATCTCTAGCCCAGTATTTCATTTTGATTTCAATTCATATAATGCTGTATGTTGTCATTAGCTTCACATTAGTCACAAAGTGCCAGTGTAAGACAGAGATGTCAAATTAGATCAATAAACTGACTACCAGTTAGCATAAAAATAGTCATTAAACATATAATATACTACCATTGAAAACAGAGAGGGTTTTTTGTTTGCTTTATTCCCTCCTGCCCATCCATTTTAAATGGGTTCTTTTAATATGGCCAAAACAGATTCTCTCTTTTTACTTTTAACAACATTTGGTTATTAAAAATGGATCTATAAAAAATTAAGAGATTCTTTTACAGGAATTCTGTCTGGTCTAATCCTGTTCATTACCTCAATTACTCTACAAGTGTCCAGTACCTATAATTTCAAGGGGAGAATTAAAATGTCCATTACTGTTTTGTATCCCTAATTTTACAAACACTTAATCATGTAAGTAACTCCGAGATAAACCTTTGCAAATCAGAAGCCTGCATCATGCCTCTTATGTGAGGAGATAACCTATATCCTTATGGCTCTCGGGTTCAGTACCAATTTTTGAGACACTCTATGTAAAAGTCATATAGCATTTAAGAATTAATATCTTTCTACAGAATGACATAAGAATGGCCATACTGGTCAGACCAATGGTCTCCCTAGCCCAGTATCCTGTCTTCCAACAGTGGCTGATGCCACTCAAAGGAAAGGAACAGAACATGACAATTACTGAATGAACCATCCCCTCTTGTCCAGGCCCAGCATCTAGCCATCAGAACCTTAAGAACACACAGGGCATGGGGTTGCATCTCAGACCTCTTGGCTAATAGTTACTGATGGACCAATCCTTCGTGAATTTATCTATTTTATAACTCTATTATACTTTTGGCCTTCACAACATCCCCTGGCAACAAGTTCCATGGGTTGACTGTGTGTTGTATTAAGCACTTCCTTTTGTTTGTTTTAAACTTTCTGCCTATTAATTTAATCAGGTAACCCCTGGTTCTTGTGTTATGTGAAGGGTTAAATAACACTTGCTTATTCACTTTCTCCACACCAGTTATGATTTTTATAGACTTCTGTCATATCGTCCACACTTAAGTCATCTCTTTTCCAAGTTAAACAGTCCTGGGCTTTTTAATTTCTCCTAACATGGAAGCTATTCCATACCCCTAATCATTTTTATTGCCTTCTCTGTATAGCTACTATCTTATTAAGTGCCTCTTTCATAATGGTTTCTGACATTCTGTTAGCTTTTTTTATTTCTGCTGCACATTGAACAGATGTTTTCGGAGAACTAACCACATGACTCCAAGATCTTTTCCTTGAGTGGTAATTTTTAAACCAACCTATCAGAATTCTATAAACAAGCTTATCATTCTCTATTAAAATCTATAGCATAGCTTAAACATTCAATAAAAATAAGATTGTCTATTACAGACCATAGTTTTTAATGGACTAGTGTCTAAAGAACCCCATTTCATTTTTATGAACCCTGCCAGTTTAAGTCCTGTTAAACTCTATTGGACTTTTATACACATGGAAGAAAAATCGAAGCTCTCAAAATTTCTAGTGAATTAAAGACCTGCTCACATCTCCCTCTAATGTCAGTGGAAACTACAAGTGCTGAAAACCTCAGAAAATCAGGTTCTTATGTATCTGTGTCACCTTCTGCCAGGTGCTGGGCTGGGTTCAGTTTTCTTGGGGTTTCCTTGAAGTCAATACGAGCTCTAGTCCCCATGCAAAAATTTTGCTGTGGAATAAAAAAGCCATACATATGCACTTGCCATTAAGTAAGTAAATGACATTATAGTTTTGGCCTTCACAATGTCCCCGGCAACAAGTTCCACAGGTTGATTGTGTGTTATGTGAAGAAGTGCTTCCTTTTGATTTTTTAAACCTGTTCCCTGCTAATTTCATTGGGTGACCCCTGGTTCTTGTATTATGTGAAGGACCCCAGTACATCAGGTGGCACCCTGGAAGCAGGAAACAACCCATCACAGAGCGATCAGAACGACATGCAGTATTCAAGTTGCGGGAGTACCAGGAAGTTAAATAGAGGCATTATGATATTTACTGTCTTATTATCTGTCCCTTTCCTAATGGTTCCTAACATTCTGCTAGCTGTTTTGACTGCCACTGCAACTATCCACAATGACTCCAATATCTCCTTCTTGAATGGTAACAGATCATTTATATCCCATAATTTTGTATGTATAGTTGGGATCATATTTTCCAATGTGCATTTCTTCGCATTTATCAACATTGAATTCCATTTGCCATTTTCTTGCCCAGTCACCTAGTTGTATGAGATCCCTTTGTAACTCTTCACAGTCTACTTTGGACATAACTAACCTGAGTAATTTTGTATCATCTGCAAACTTTGCCACTTCACTCTTCATCTCTTTTTCAAGATCATTTATGAATATGTTGAACAGAACACGTCCCAATACAAATCCTTGGGGGTACCCCATTATTTCCCTTTATGAGAGGACCTTCCCTCTTATCCCATGATTCTTTGATTTGCTTAAGAGTGTTTGGTGAGGGATCTTGTAAACAGTTTTCTGAAAGCCCAAGTACACTATATCCATGGGATCACCTTTGTCCATGTGTTTGTTGACCCCCTCAAAGAATTCTAGTAGATTAGTGAGGCATGATTTTTCTTTACAAAAACCATGTTGACTCTTCCACAACAAATTGGAATTGGTCATCTGTATGTCTGAATATTCCATTCTTTACTATAGTTTCAGCCAATTTAGCTGCTGCTGAAGGTATGCTTACCAGCCTGTAATTGCCAGGATCGCTCCTGGAGCCTTTTAAAAATATTGGTATCACATAGCTATCTTCTAGTCATCTGGTTCAGAAGTTGATTTAGATGATACCACACTTAGTAGCTCTTCAGTTTCATATTTGAGTTCCTTCATAACTGTTGGGTGAATACCATAAGGGTCCTGGTGACTTATAACTGTTTAATTTACCAGTTTGTTCCAAAGCCTCCTCTCTTGATACCTGGGACAATTCCTCAGATTTGTCACCTAAAAAGAATGGCTTAGGTATGGGAGCTTCCCTCACATCCTCTACAGTGAAGATGAAAATAATTCATTTAGAGTCTCTGAAATGGCCTTGTCTTCCTTGAGTGCTCATTAAGCACCTTGATTACCCAGTGGACCCATTGATAGTTTGTCAAACTTCCTGCTTTTGATGAACTTAAAAACATTTGATTATAGTTTTTGAATCTTTGGCTTCTTCAAATTAAAATTCTTTTTGGACTGCCTAATTAATCTTTTAAGCTCTTAACTTTTTGGCCGCCCCAAGCAAAAAGAGGGTGGCTGTAGGAGCACTGACAGAGAGAAAAAAAAGGGGGAGGCAAAGGTATCTTTTAAAAATTGGAAGTTCAATCCTCCCGAGGAAAACAAAAAGCAGCATAAATTCTGGCAAGTCAAGTATAAACAGGGCTGGCTCCAGGTACCAACATAGGAAACACGTGCCTAGGGAACTAAGAGGGAACTGAGGGCATGGTGCCTGCAGGCCTATCTTAGGCCATGAGAGGGCAGACTGGAATGGCATGTATCCACAATACCTATTTTCGGAGATTATGTGCCCTGCATCACCACTGCCCCTTTCCTGCTGTAGGTCAGAATTGTCCTGTAATACATTTTCCATTGACATTGTGATGAAGTTGTCAGGATGAGGCTGCACTCTGTTCAAGGAGCCTGGGATTTCACATTATAGAAACACTGCACATGTTCTGCATCTGTCAGACAAATGTAGACATCTGAGCTATTTCATTACTGAAAAATATAGCTAGGTTAAAATTACTTTCCCATGTACATGTACAAAAAAAGATTATATTTTTAAAAACTATGTCCAAAAAAACCAACCTAGACATGATCAAATAAATAAAATGTCACACCAGTTGACAACAATTCTGAAACAGCCAAGATATAAAAATCCTGAGCATTGTGTCATTTATAATGAAAATACCCAATCAACAGCTGCCTTGCAGGTAATGTGTGCCTCTTCCTACAGTGCTGATACATGTTATCTCTGCAGCTGCTGTGAAATAATAATGCAGCCAAGATTTGAAAGAAACAGGACAAAAATTCTGTAATAATAGTATTTTGCTTTTATTGCCTACCTATAAAAATAATCACCTGCTCGGCTTGGTATCCAGAGCAGTAAAGCTTCTGTATTGCTTTGCATTGCAAAGTCTAATTGACTGTTGTCCAAACAGTGGATATAAAGTGACATCCTACAAACCTGTCTTTTGTCTGTTCGCTACAGTCAGCAGGAAGAGCTGTGGTTCTTTACTGTTCTTGCTTATTGTTTGTGATTTACTCAGCAGCCATTCAGAAAATGGCCGGACTGAAAGTGTTTGGGAAGAGTTTGACAGCCCTGGCCCTGTGGTTTAGTCAGCAGAATATTCTGGTTGGTTATAAGATATCCTCAACGGAACAATATTTTGGTTTTACTCAGGTTTTTATTGGCTTATCCTTCCTGTGCTGTGGAAAACAGGTTCATCTTAGTGTTTTGAATTAAATGTTTATGGATTCTCAGCTTCTGTAATTCACACTCTGCATAAAAGAGCTGAATGCTAACTAGCAGCATGAGTTCAGAATTTTTAAAAGCTATTTTTAAAATAATCAATTGAATCCCCTTAGGAATACAGCAATAGCATAAATACTACCCCTCCCTCCCGGCTGCCAAGAAAGGGAATAGTGGATTTATAGAGCTGTATAAAAACATCATGCCTAAGTATGCTCCTAACAAATGTGGTTATTTTTTGCATAGATTTACAAAATTAGTTGTTCAAAGGAATGCAGTAAAATGTTACCTATTTGAATTTTGGCAAATATTTGATACCCTTAGATAGATTTTGCAAGCTCTGTCTGTGCATGCCAGGGACATGCAAGACCATGCAAGACCGCAGGGTAAGCACCCTTAGTGGGCCCCGCCGGTTTGTTTACTTGCCGTTTCGCCAACCACGACTCCCACTCTCTCTGGTTCACCGTCCTGGTCCAACGGGGGCTGCGGGAAGAGGCAGCCAGCCTAACACCGCTTCCTGCAGCCCCCATTGGACCGGGACAGCGAACCGCGGCCAGTGAGAGCCATGGTTGGTGAACCGGCAAGTAAACAAACCAGTGGGGCCCGCTATGGGTGTTTACCCTGCAGTTCTGTGTGCCAAGGTGGCCGATCCCTGATATCTGCAATAGGCCTACACCCACCACCACCACTTTTGTGCACCTCCATGTATGGGTCAGCCACAATCACAACCTTTGTTCTCCCTGAATGCAAACACTGCTCTGGACTAGTGATACCAGCAGCACCAGTCTCCTGGACAGTACAGAGAAGAACTTGCAAAGGTTGGCAGAGAGATCAACTCTTCACAGCATTCTCACAACAACATGCTCTGTATCCTGCACAATATAGGCAGTCGCTTGAAGCCAGAGTCTGGTTCCTGTGTTTTGTTAGTAGCAATAGTAACGATTGCTATTCCAAAAGTGACTAGAGGCCCACCCAATATCAGGAACTCATAGTGCTATGCCAGGGGTGGGCAAACTACGGCCCGCAGGCCATATGTGGCCCATGGCCATTTTTATCTGGCCTGCCGAGCTCTGGCCCTGATGCGGGGACAGTGGCCCCGCGCTCCCAGCCAGCGGCACCAGGCAAGCGCCGCGGGCCCGCACTCCCGTCATGGGGGCCAGGCCAGGAGAGGGGGGCACCGCTGGGTCCCCCGCTCCCCAGCAGAGGCGCCAGGCTGGGAAGAGCTGTGGGGGCCCCACTCTCTCTGGCGGGATGCCACATCGGGCTGGGAGCACGTGGAGCTGCGGGGGCCCCCACGCTCCCCAAAAGAGGCGCGGGGTGGGAGCACAGTGAGGGCTGAGCAGCTGGGGCCAGCTGAGCAGGTAAGGGTGGGGCTTAGGTGGTGGGGTCCGGGGTGGTGGTGGTCGGGGGGGTCTCGGGAGGGGGCAGTCAGGGAACAAGAAGCAGGGGGCCTTAGATAGAGGGTGATGTCCTGGGGGGACAGTTAGAGTGGGTGGGTCTTCAGAGGTGATCGGGGACAAAGGGGAGGGAGAATGGGTCAGAGGTTCTGAGGGGGGCAGTCGGGGCGGGAAGTGGGTGGGGGTCAGATAGGGGGCGGGGCCAGGCCGCACCATTTTGAAACTCAATGTGGCCCTCCGGCCAAAAAGTTTGCCCACCCCTGTGCTATGTACTCTACTGCAAGAGTTAGTCCAGTGGTTCTCAAACTTTTGTACTGGTGACCCCTTTCACGTGGCAAGCCTCTTAGTGATACCCCCCTCCTTATAAATGTAAACCACTTTTAATATATTTAACACCATTACAAGTGCTGGATGCAGAGCAGGGTTTGCAGTGGAGGCTGACAGCTCACGATCTCCCCCAAATAATAACTTCACGACCCCTGAGGGGTCCCGACCCCCAGTTTGAGTAACTGGAATGATGGTTCCCAAATGGCCTGCTAGTTGCGATAAATTTTTAAAATATTTTTGCAGGTTTGACTTTTTAATTTTTTTATATTAAATGTATTATGAAATGCAGTATGAGTGAAGAGAGACGGCCAGAATGCTTTAGCTTCAAGGAAAAACAAAGGAAGAAAAAGAGAGAGTGAGGTGAGGTCTACATTATAAAGGCACATTGTTATAACTATGTCACTCAGGGGTGTGAAAAATCCACACCTCTGAGCGACACAGTTATACTGACCCCTAGTGTAGACAGCACTATCTCAGAGTGGCCCACACTATGTCCCGCAGCTCCCACTGGCCAGGAACGGTGAACTGCAGCCACTGGGAGCAGCAGACAGCTGTGCAAATGTAAACAAACTGGCGGCCTGCCAGCAGATTAGCCTGATGGTCCCAGGTTGCCCCCTACTGATGTATTATCATCTTCACTGAAATTATATAGCAGTACCGATGCAGCGTTTTAAGTGTAGACCTGCCTTCAGAAACAGGAGGTGAGGGAAGAAAATAGATAGGAAAGTTGGAGAGGAGCACAGAAGGCAGTTAAAATGAGGCTAATATGAAGAGACTGAGGGAGAGAGCAGGAAGGAACTGGAGGCAGCAGTCAAAGAGGAAATTGTGTTCAGAGAGACAACTGTAGGAAGGATAATCTCATTACATCATCAGTGTCCAGCCGTGCTTGCTGCAACAGCTTGTATAGCTGCTCCCGGCAGCTGAAGTCTTTTCCCAAGCTAGATGGCTTCTGGAATCCTTACACAGTCCCACTGGCTGGTGCAGGAAGGGCCGCCTGGGGCCCATTGCCTTAAGCAGGGGATAATTGGGACATGCCAGAAGGGGCAGGGAGGTGGTCGCTGTGGCTGATATTATTCCACCCAACCCTTATCCCTGGCACTGTTCTGCTTGCTGAATCTGAAATTGTCTCAAGAAATGTTAATTTAAAAAATATTTCAAATTGATTTGGACAGGAACACTGACATGTGGATTCAAAACTGGCTAACAGAGTATAAAAAAAGGTTAATGGTGAAAGGTAATTTACCCACAACTAGGGAGAGGTGAAGTGCTGCTGGGAGAGATTAGAAATATGGACAGTATAATATGTTGGTAGAAATAATTTGAAATACAAATACTCAATGGGACAGAGAACATTAGTATTCAGGAAAAAGTAACATTGATAGAGAGCTACCGGTGACAAACAACAAATTAGACATGAGTCTACTATGTGACATTACCGCATATAAGGCCAAAGTATTTGATTTGCATACTACTACTGGGTGGGAAATAAATTTATCAGACCTCAAAACATTTTCCATCTCAAAGTAGGAGAAAAAGTCAAGATCTCAAATTTTCATGAATCAAAAAAATAAAATCGTTCAGGTCAAGTGAAGCAAAATATTTTGTCTAGATAATTTTTCATTTTAATTTTAATACTATAATTAACTTACATTTTGAAAAAAAAGTTTGGAACTGGAAAAACAGATATTTTTCATTTAGAAAATGTTAAAACCACAACATTTTGACAATTTCAAAGCTTTTTTCCCCAGAAGTTATCGAAGTTAAAAAAAAAAAAAAACATTTCATCAACAAAATTCCCAACAAGCTAAATTGCATGTGCTAAATTGCATGTGCAAAGGCCTCATGATACAGGGAGATTACAGTCCTCTCTGAGTGTGATTTCACTGTATGTGAACAATTTTATTTAGTTTTAGGCACCTCAGTACAAAAAAGTATTAACAAGAGAGAGAGTTCTGGGAAGAGTAATGCAAATGATCGGGACTCTGACAAGAAGGATTTGAGAGAAAAGATGAAAAAAGATAAATATACATAGCTTCATTAAGTACAACTAAGGAGGGAAGGAAAGATTACAGTTTCCATGAAAGGTTTAAATAGACTATGGTGGAGAATAATTGCTTAATATAGAATATGAGTGCATAACTAAGAGTAATGGAATTAATTTTAAGGGAAATTAAGATACTAATCACTATCAGTATCTTGGCAGAATCAGGCCCATCGGGAATAGAAGAAGTGAGCTTCTGTTTGTGTTATATATATATACAAATTGAAAAAAAAGTTTAAAAGTTATGAATTATTTTGAACACATAAATCTAAGGGAATAGTGGTCTTGCAAGTTGAAAAAGGGGCTAAGTGAATCATATAAATCATTTCTTGCAAATTATTCTCTCGGCTATAATTATAAGCTACTTACAGTTATATCTGCAGCTAGGTGCTATCTGACTTGGTTCATTGCTAGATACTAGGGGCAACATTTTTTAAATGTGTTATGTGTCTGTTGAAATTAGGCCATATTCACTCACATAATATTATGTGATAACTTAAAATAGAAGGAATGGATTCCAAGTTGCAACAAGGTCAGATTCCTATGAACTTTCATCCTGTGGGAATTTTACTGCTTCCTACTAATGTGTTAGGTAGTTTAAACTATTTTCCTTTTATATGCTTCCTACTCTGTTTTTATCACAGGTGAACATACCTCATTACCCTTTATTGTGCTATTTAATGGTCACTTGTTAACTTCTCCCTTTTTATGTTCTTTTAGGTATAGGTGCTCACCTATGGAAAGCTAATAGTCCCAAATGAACAGAGATTCATGAATAAAACATAGTACATGGGTTTTTGGAAAAGTCAAGTACCAAGTTACTGCCAAACACCGCTAACTCCAGTAACTATCACTCATCTGACAGGAAAACTAAAGTTGGCTAAAAACTAAACTGGCTGCCTGAACTGAACTGAGTAGGGCCCTTACTCCCTTGCACCTAGGATTATTAGTAGTCTGGCTGTTAATTGAAATTGCTAATGAATAAGTATATGTCTGTGACGGGGCAGCTGCCCCTCACTGGCTGGCAAAGGGTTAATAGCAGCCCTTGGAACAGCCGTGCAGAACCCAGCCAATCAGAGAAAGGTTTAGAACCAGCCAATCAGGGACAGGCTGTCCCCCATAAGAAGGGCTGCAGGGCGGCAAGACACTTAGTGTCTCCCTGGAGTTTGACGAAGAAGGACTGGCTGCCTGTAGAAAGATGTGCCTGGGTCAGAGCAATGCTGGGCGAGGTCAGGGGAGTAGTCTGGTTGTTCCCAGATTGAGGCCTTGATACCGGGCCTGAGTGGCTGAGGTTAAGGGGAAGTGGCCCAGGGAAAGCAGGTAGCAGCAGAGAGGGGAAGGAGAGGCAGTGAGCAGCTGTCAGCTACAGGGTCCCTGGGTGGGAACCCAGAGTAGCGGGTGGACCTGAGGCCCCTCCCTTTGCCCCATTGGCTGCTGAAGGAAGTTGCCAGCCAAAGGACTGAAGTTTGCCCGAGTGAGGGGCAGGACTAGGGGCTTCAGTTCACCACTGCAGTGAGAGGCCAGGCGAAAGACTGTCGGTTTCCCAGGAAGGTGGCAGACAATGAAGTTGGGGCACAGGCAGCAGGCCGAGCCCTGAACAGGATGCCATGGTCTGGTAGTGACGCGGGTCCTCACAGACAGCGGAGACGGCGGAGAAGCAGTGACGGAGAGTGAGACACCACAAGAGGAGGGTGCCCTGCTGATGGGCAGAACTAATTCCCAGAGAAACCAGCAGGAGGTGCCCCAGTGGTGAGCACAATCCATTACAGTGACCAACATCTATATGCTGAAGATCAGATTGTGGCCTGAGCCGCGCGACCAAGAAAGGCATGGGAATAGTAATCTGCCCCTGGCCTTCACCAATATGTTCTGTGTTGACTGGAATTCGATGAGGGAGAGAGGGTGGAGGGAAGCCAAGACACCCCCGATACTTGCCCATCTGCTTGAAGGATGGTGAAGTAGAAGGTGCACAGCACCCTTTCCTCACCAGGACCCAAGCTCTTATTCCGCCTTATCACCCTTTGTGGCCATGCAACGCAGACCACAATATGGCCTTCAGTGTATAACTTTATGTATTTCTTTTTGCATGTTTGTAACAAAGTTCCTGTTCATTAGCAATTTCAGTTAACAGTCAGATTGCTAATAACCATAGGAATAAGGAGGGGCAAGGCTCCTCTCTACTGTTCTGTTTGAGCTACTTGTACCACAGATTACATGATGGCAAGAGAAGCAAAGCTCCTCCCACATTACTCTGTGAAGATCGGAGGGACAGGAACTGTGTGAACTGTTTCCCAACCAACGCTCCGGCCAGTACCTCTGGGCCAGTGCACTGAGTGATGTATGCTGCACCAGATATGCACCCAAAACCATTTACTTTCCCCACGGACCAGGAGGCAAGATTATGGCTGGTCCTGGAGCAGCACAACAAAGCCTAGCTCCTAGCCAGGATAGAATGTAAAATGGCAATGTCCCCCTATGTTTGTAATTAATGTTTGTATAAAATTATATATAGGGTAGTGATCTAAATATGCTTGGCCAGATGTACCTAGTTACAGGTATTTCTACTTTTGGCTTTAAAATTAATTGCCGTTTTAAATATTTAGACTTAAATTTGCATAACTAGAATGGCTTCAGATACAAGATTAATTATGTTTTCACAATTAGTAGTAAGCAGCAAAAAAAAAAAAAAAAGTAAATGGCAGAATGTTACAGAAAGGGTTAGATGAACGTCCCACTTTACATGAGAAATCCCTTTTCAGAGCTATGCCCCAGAGCTCAGAAGCAGGAACAATAATTAAAATCCTGGCTCCCTTAAAGTCAATAGCAAGGCTCCTATAGATGCAATTAGAGCATTTCACCCAATATTTATGAAGAGTTAGCTTTTGCCACCCTGGCTCAGAAGGTATAATACCTTACACTACAAATAGTCCTTTAGGCATTAATGAGACTACTTGTGGCTGAGTTTGAGTTCGAGTAAAGGTATCACAATCTGGCCCAATAGGATGGCAGCACTGGGCAAGAATCCCAACACAAATCTTTTGTCATACATTTTATGAATGATGTACAGATTGGTGCATTTTTCAGTGCTATTTTTCTTTTTCTTTTTTTTAAAAAAAATCCTTCTGTGTTGAGTTAGTTAAAAGATGGTTTAAGCAGCAGATTGATCTCAACCTACTCAATTCCAAATGAAAGCTTATGTTCATTTTTTCTTTTAACTTACCAAATAAAATATAGTTTACCCTAGATAAAGCCACCACCACAAAGTCATTGTACTGTATAATAAAGGATACAGCAGCATCTGTCCACTATAGATTTTCTACAAGAGCTGGTCATGATGATCCATGTTCTTTTCACATATGTTAGTTATTTTCTATTTTAGAAGAATAAAAATAATTATTTAAACTTCATTATCATTTTAAACTCTTATAAAATAGGGTCATAGCCTTCCATGAAACCACCTCCTACTCACTTCAATACAGGATGATAATGTTCCTAGTAGGCAAATTATTCAAAGCAGGCTAGCAAAGATAAGATGTTCAATAATCAATCCAACAAGATGCATAACATTAATCTAACATTGCAGAACCTGACCTCTCTCAGGTCAGGATCAAATTCAACCCTCAAACACTGTCACCTACCGACATGGTGGCTTACTCTGTTCCTAATTTCAGAGTTTAAATAGCCAGATACTAAACACAGAATGATTGTCAGGATGATTCAAACTGAACTCAGAGTACCTTTTCTGAAGTTCAAAAACTTTAGTTAACTCTTTTTGTTTTTCATTATTTTCACATGCTTCCTCACTTCTGTTCCTGGAGTCAGAAGTACCAAAATGTCATTCCCTTTTCTGTGACGCCTACAAAATATTTAACAGTTAAGCTCTTGGAGTGAAGAGACCATAGCCTATCATGCTGACTGGTATTATCTGATTGTTTACCTGTACTTCCCACATCAGTCTATACCCGTCTGTTGACTCTTGTCTGGTACCTGGCTTAGGGCAAGGTCTGTTTTTTGTGTTGTGTTTGTACAGCCAGTAGCACAACGGGGTGTTGGTCTATAACTGGGGCTCCTAGACACCATCGTAATAAATAATAAAAGCAAGAGACTTCAGATCGTTTAGCAAAACTTCAATGAAGTATGCAAGTTTTTGGATGCTTATCTATGCTGAATGTCCAAAGTTTTTGACTTTGCCTATTACTGCTCACACAATTCCTTGGCATTTGATGGCATCAGTTACCTAAAAAATAGAATGTTCTTGTGGGATAAACTAAGGATCACTCACCTTTAATATTGTTTACTCTGGTTTTGTCTTTAAAATATCAGAGTTTGATTACAATGTGTTTTCTTCATGAGATATCTCACACAAACTTATTTCCCTTGCATTGCCTAAAGCAGAGGTGCACAAACGGAAGGGCACGCTCCACATCCCTCTAGGTGGGGGGTGCCAAGAAATTGGAATCCCATGAGTCCTGCAGGACCTGCTGCCAAAATAGCGGTAGCGGGATAAAACTGAGTGGGTATTACAGGGCAGAGCACAACTGGGATTGAAAATTAGTCTTACTGCACTGCAAACAACATGGATGCCTTGGCCAGTAGCTGCCACTCTCCAGCTGCCCAGCTCTGAAGGCAGCCGCACCGGCAGCAGCCATGCAAAGGAAGGTTGGTAATGCCCTGGCCAGCAGCTGCTGCTCTCTGGCTGCCTAGTTCAGAAGAGATTACAAGGAACAGGGGGGAAAGGGGAAAGCATAACAAATTCCATAAATGCTAAGAGGGGGCGCAACTGGAAAAAAGTTTGTACATCAGTGGCCTAGAGAATGATAATCTCTGAAAGGCTCGTTATTTTATAGTTCATTTGTACCAAGTTTGCTTCGGCTGAAAATAGCCTTTATTTATTGATGGTAGAAATCAGGTGACATGTTTAACTCAACAGCTTGGCTCTTCAGCTCTGTGTAACCTCAAAAGCTTGTATCTGTAAGCAACAGAAGTTGGTCCAATAAAAGATATTACATCAACCACCTTCTCTCTAATATACTGGGACCAACACAGGTAAATCACCACTGCATATATGACCTTGAGCAAGTCGTTAACTCTCCCTCGGTACCTCAGCTCCTCACAAATGAAATGGTTATAACATTGCCCTACCTCGCATGGATGTTGCCAGTATAATTTCTTTTGTTTGTGAGATGCTCAGGTACTGTGGTGGCTGAGGGATCTATGAAAACATAGATAGAAAATGCTACCTTTCACTGAAGTTCCTTCATGTTAAATTGCAAGCAGAGGGAAAACATGGACTAAGGACACTAAGATTTAGGTCCCAATCCTGTGTGGTGCTCAGTGGCTCCTGTAAGGTATTTAAGGTCCAGTTAGTTTAAGGAGCTCAACAGGCAGGATACAGTGTCTTCCAAGATCAGATACCCAGTTTTACTGTCACCTACGTAAAATATTTTAGTGTCAATCAAAATGTGAAATTAAGAAACAGAAGAATAAGAAATGAAATGGAGAGACTGCATCCTTATTTTCAAAGTGTACCTGCTCCTTTAAGATTATTAAAATTCTTTAGTGTTATGCAAGAGAGTGTTTTCTCTATGGTAGTCTACTAAATGCACTCCTATGTACTTTATGATCATAGGAGATCAATCAAATGGAATGGAGCAAAACAGGGCTTTAAAAGAGATCTAGCTGATGGATATTCAAAGCTATTGATATCTTCAGTGATATTCCCAATTGTTTTATAACCTAAGATTCTTGAACAGCGTGGCACTGCAGTACAGGAATTATTTGTAGCGGTATGTGATTCCATTAAATGTAAAGTGTTGCCTGCATATCAGGTTAATTAAAAATGATGCTTCCCCAAACTGATATTTGCTTTACAGTTTCTGCCAAGAGCAGTGGTCACAAAATATTCATAAAGTAATTGTTCAAAACAACATAATGTTTATTGTAAAACAGCAGCAATGTGACAGCCAATGAGAGAACCTGTTTTTAGCTGGGTTGTAGTCTAACAGTTTGCAGGCTCAGTTTGCACCTCAGTTTTTGTTTCCATAAAATTAGTTGCTAATGCAAATCTGAATAACTGGATTCCAATCTACCCAACCTGCACCAGCAGTCAAGACGACAGAAGCACAGCTACTTGCAGTGTAATGATGGTAAGAATCCATGGTTGCAACATGCCCTTGCAAACAGATGCTTTCCTTCTGAAAATTTATGCCTACATATCAGACCAAGGATCATTTCAGTTAGTTTACATTTTATTTCACACACATCCACACTGGGACAGCAAGGCTAGAGCTCTGAAGACATGACTTGAGCTACATTAAAATGTCAGTTTTATGGGTGGCATAATGTAAATAAACATAAAGCTATTCCAAGAATGCCTTGGCAATGGTGAAATTAGGTACTTGGTGTTAATGATAGATTTCAGTTAGTTCCGAGCAAAATATAACCAAAGTTTAATTTGGTAGTATAACGCACAATGCTTTGATTCATAAGTTAATTCCAGAAGGAAGCACTAAAATAATTATCTGACTTCCTGCATAACACAAGCCATAGAATTTCACACAGTAATTACTACAGTACAGAGAATGATTGTTCTCTGTTGCATGAGGTGGGCACTAGTTAGCCTATTGACTTGTGGCTGAGCTAAAGGATATCTGACAGAGTATTGTCAACTGCAATTGTTCAAAAAGCATGAGTCAAACAACTAAATATCATAGGTCACATTTTCAAGTTTTCCCCCACAACCATGAGGTTTAGAAACTATTGTTGTTGGTATATAAATGTTAAAGGAATCTCACATAATCACAGGAACCCAGGAGCTGGGGCTCTAAGAAAACCACCAAATATTACCGCATACAATTATATCACAAGCATTGGCATTTTTTAAAAAGACATCCGATCTTTAATCAAACACCTCCACATGAGGATGACTTTATTCATTCCCTTGGTAATCTGATACAATGGTTAATTATCCTCACTGTTAAAAAGTTGTGTTTATTTCCATTGTGAATTTTTTTCACTTAACTGCGAGGGGGACTGATGGGTGGCAGGTGACCTCCCTCTTTCTGGGGACTAACCCACTGGCCCTGGCCCTTCTGTCTATGGCGGAGGAGCCCCGAGCCTCCCGCACTTCATGCAGCCGAAGGAACCCCATCCCAGCTTGAGGGGAGAGGGGGAAAGAGGTAGGGTTTTGAGGCTTAGCCTGCCTAGGCTTTTGATACCTGCCATCCATATAGTTTTGCCTTTGTCTGCCACATTAAAGATCCCCATAAGACAATGAAGAGTGTTACTTATTTTTCCAAGAAAAAAAGGCTTAAAACTGTCTTTCTTGCATTTTTGTGACCTCCCCCTTTCCCTCCCTGCATCCCAAAAGCAGCTTTTTTTCCCCCAGAAAAATGAGAGGCAGCAAATAATCTCTTCAAATCTTGGGGCAGTTTTGCCCTTTTTTATTTAATCAACAAGTTTTGGTGACCAAAGAAGTGTTTCCATATTTCCAGTGGCCAGCCATGTGTGCGTGAACCTGTTTTCATACACATGCTATTGCTCTTTTCATTATTTCGCAAGGTGCCCAGTTAGTCAATGATGCGCTCATGACACCATCTGTAGATAATACCACGCGCACGGACTTTCCAATGGCCAATGGGTGCTTGACCCCTGGCTCTACCCCAGGCCCTGCCCGCACTCCACCCCTTCCAGCAAGGCCTCACTCCCCACCCCAGTTAAATTGACCTAACTCCAAGTGCAGACAAAGCTAGGCTGATGGGAGTATTCTCCCATTTAGCTACTGTCTTTCAAGGAGGTGCAGTACCTATGCCAATGCAAGAACTCCTTCCATCAACAGAGATAGGGCTGGTCTTCACTGGGGGGGGGGTGTCAACTGAAGATACGCAACTTCAGCTACGTGAATAACGTAGCTGAAATTGGCGTATCTTCAGTTGACTTACCTGCCGTCCTCATGGCAGCAGCGGTTGGCGGCATGCTCCCCCGTCGACTCCAGCTTGGGCCTCGCGGCAAACTGGAGGTCCAGAGTTGATGGGGGGCGCAGTTGGCGATCGATTTATTGCATCTTAACGAGACGCGGTCAATCGATCGCCAAAAGATCGATCGCTACCCACCGATCTGGCGGGTAGTGAAGACGTACCCATAGTGTCTTTACTAAGTACTACAGCCACGCAGCTGCACCACTGTAGAAGTTTATGTGTACACATACTCTAAGGTCCCTAATGTCTGTTATTACTTTTATATCAAGATTGCTCCATAAGTATGATAGGCTTTGCAGTTGCAGAGCCTTCTCATCTACACTGAGAGCACTCTGTGTCTGTTTTCAAGCCTCCCTATCCTTAGATTTACAGTCTGAAACCTTGCTCCACCAAAATGTGCAGAGAATTCATTCCCCGAGGCAAGAAATATAAGTCAAACCCCAATACACCTGCTGATTCTAACAGAGGTACACTGACAGAACCATGGAAGAAGTTTCCACAACTTCTGCCTATGCCATTCTTTGGTTTAGCAGTGCTATAAACACATCACTGTTGTGCCAACAAAAATGCATCCTGTTTATGAAAATAAATGAAACAGTTGAAATTTAAAAAACAAAAACAAAACACAAGAAGGTATCAGTGCATGTCCAAAATGCAGCTCAGTGTGTTCCACCAGAGTTTTACAATTTTGTGGCTGCCCTCATTAGCATCCTGTGGAAAATACAGGCCCCAGCACGTCTGGTCCCTCTTATGTTAAGATGGATCTGTTCAGTTAAGGATGGAAGCTGGGAATTTCACTGATCGTATCTCTGTATAAAACTGAAGGCAGCTGCAATATGCTCAATTTTATGCAAATTTAGGGTGATACTCAGTCTTCCGGAAAGCCGCCAGTATATCCTCCAGTTGGGCAAAGTGTGGATGCCCCAGTTTCAGTGGATGTGTCCAGTCATGTCTAAAATTAAAACTTGCCAGTTGTTTTGCAAGTCTCCATCATTCTAATGCAATTTATATTAAGAGTTACTTCGAGGCAGGGCCGCCGACAGGAATTTTGGGGCCCTGTACGGCAGACCATACGGGCCCCCCCCCCCCCCGGTCTCCCGCCGCACGCGGGGCCCCCCTGCCAGTCTCCCGCCGCCCACGGGGCCCCCCCTGCCAGTCTCCTACCGCCCGCGGGGCCCCCCGGACGATCTCCCGCCGCCCACGTCCCCCCCACCCCCGGCCAGTCTCCCGCCGCCTGCGCTCCCCCCCCTCTCCTGCCTCCCGCGCCCCCCCCCCCCCCCGCCAATCTCCCGCCGCCCGAGGGCCCCCCCTCCGCCGGTCTCCTACCTCCCGCGGCCCCCCCCCCGGCCGATCTCCCACGCCCCACCCCTCCCGGCCGATCTCCCGCCACCCAAGGGCCCCCACCGCCGGTCTTCTACTTCCCGCGCCCCCCCCCGGCTGGTCTCCCGCGGCTCCCCCCCGGCCGGTCTCCCGCCACCCGAGGGCCCCCACCGCCGGTCTCCTACTTCCCGCAGCCCCCCCCGGCTGGTCTCCCGCGGCCCCCCACGGCCGGTCTCCTGCCTCCCGCCCCCCCCCCCCACCGGTCTCCTGCCTTCCGCAGCCCTCCCCCGGCCGATCTCCAGCGCCCCCCCCCCCCTGCCGGTCTCCTACCTCCCGCGGCCCCCCCTGGCCGGTCTCCCGCAGCCCCCCCCCCGGCCGGTCTCCTGCCTCCCGCCCCCCCCCCCCGCCGGTCTCCTGCCTCCCGCGGCCCCCCCCCGGCCGATTCCAGCACCCCCCCCCCCCGCCGGTCCCCTGCCTCCCGCGCCCCCCCCGGACGATCTCCCGCGGCCCCCCCCCCGCCAATCTCCTGCCTCCTGCACCCCCCCCCCGGCCGGTCTCCTACCTCCCGCGCCCCCCCCGGCCGGTCTCCCGCGGCCCCCCCGGCCGGTCTCCAGCCTCCCGCCCTCCCCCCCCGCCAGTCTCCTGCCTCCCGCGGCCCCCCCCGGCCGGTCTCCAGCCTCCCGCCCCCCCCCGCCGGTCTCCTGCCTCCTGAGGCCCCCCCCCGGCCGATCTCCAGCGCCCCCCCCAGGCCGGTCTCCTGCCTCCCGCGCCCCCCCCCGGCCAATCTCCCGCGCCCCCCCCCCCTGCTGATCTCCTGCCTCCCACGGCCCCCCCCCGGCCGATCTCCCGCGCCCCCCCCCCGGCCGGTCTCCTGCCTCCCGCCCCCCCCCGCCGATCTCCTGCCTCCCGTGGGGCCCCCCCCGCCCCGCCAATCTCCCGCGGCCCCCCCCAGCCGGTCTCCTACCCCCAGCGGGCCCCAAACCCGGCATTTGCTGCGGCCGCGTGGCCGGCCGGGAGAAGCAAAGGGGGGCGGGACTGGCTGCTGGGAGAAGCAAAGGGGGGGCGGGGCTGGCTGCTGGGTGCCGGGGGAGGGGGCTGGTGAGCGCGCCTCGCTCACAGCCCCGGCAACAACGGTTACAGCTGTAACCGTTGTACCACCCTGTCGCCGGCCCTGCTTCGAGGTATTTGGGCGCAGCGGCAACCAAAAAATTTCCCTGCTCCAACCAGATAATTGAGTGATTGCATTTTTGGCTGCAAGGCTGCATATAAAATAACTCTTTCCAGTTCCAGTTCATTTCACTATATAGTAACCGAGCCAGAGGATTTAAGAGTGCTTCTCTATTACCTCAGGCACCTGCCTCAAGATTTAGAAGATATCCTGGGGCACTGTGTGCAACTTTTTTTTCCATGCTGATTATTTTCTCAGGACTTCAAAATATGTCCGGTTTTCACTCTGAACTAGTGGAAAAGAAAATGGATAAGGGAACAGCATGGAACGGCACCCAACGAAAGTTCTTCACTAAAGCATGTTGCTTCACCTTTGAATAAAGGCAAAATATTAAAGAAAAATACTACCGTTTGTTTATTTGAAGAATAACTGTTCTGCAGCTATGGAGCCTTAAAAACTCATGTGCCCTATTGTCTAACATGTTTACAGCATGCAAAGGATATAACATGTACCGTACATTTGAAAACTTTGTTTTGCTGTTTACATAATGAGATTGTAAAAGTTCAAAGAACTGTGATGCTTTCATCTCAGGAATATGCTTGTGATCCAATATAGGACCAAAAAAAGGACTCTGCAGTTGAACTTACATAAAATGCATTGTATAATCATTGCTTTATCCTTGCTAGTTTTGAAACAATAATCATCTACCAAGCATTAAACAGAAACCAGAACACTGGCATACAGTTCCTACTGCAACCATGCCAAGAATATTGAAAGTGAAATTCAGCAAATACTTTCAGCTAAGTACTAATATTTTGGAGGGTATATACCTGCAACTAATGCCTCCGGTGTTGTTGTTTTTCCTTCCCTCCATCTGGCACATTTGTTATTTGGAACACTCAGATTAAAGAACACGGTTTCCAATCCAATTTGTGGATAATACTCTCATTGCTTCTGGTTTTATTTTAATTAGGTGGGAGATGTACCTGAGCTATGACTGTGTTACATCTCTTCTGGAACTCACTACCACAAGGAAACAAATCCATAACAAAAAACAACAACAACAGAAGAAAATCGTTTGATCCAGTAAAATCCACAAAGCTATTTTTTTTGTTATCTTGAATGTTATGTGTAACAAATGTTTATGTCTCATGAAACAAGCTAATCCTTTTCTCTGCTTCTAGATCTAGCATTGTCAGTCTATTCATATGCCTGCTTCTATGCCTACTGGTGTAGTTTAAGCTATCTAATATGTATGCTTTAGCTTCTGGAGCCAAAGTTCCCTGCTTAAAAGTGGGCCCCATCGGCACCAGGTCTAAATACAGCTAATTGAATGAATCAGCAAATACTGGATACAGAAGTTACTATTAAAGCAAGAATAATTTCAAGTGGTAACTTAACAGTTATGTATAAACAAGCCATTCAGTGTGTCCAATTTCAGTTTTCTTTACCACAGGCCACCCCACATTCCTTTGTAATTATAAAAACATTATTATGGCAGGTTACATCCCATCTGACTTGGCAGAAGTGCTGTGTATTTACTGCGATGGCAGTTCAGAACACTGTCATTAAATGTACAAACAGCTGACAATACAAGAAGGAATTCCAAAATACATTTCTCCCTCATTGCAGTGACCATTTCTAGCCTTTCAAAAAAAAAATGTTGACTGAATTCTAGGAGTAAGTATATAAAAGTGACTTCACAAAAATACAAACCATATTTTCCTTCGGTTACTACTTCAATGGCTACCCCTCCCCACAAAACACTTGCTAGGAAAATGCACAGATTAAGAGTGAAATTCACATGAAAGCCTGACATCTTTAGATTTCAACAGGGATAAGTGCTGGGGTTTTGTGATACATTTTAACCTTTCGCATGACTTAAGGACAAATGTTACCAAATCAAAGGTTTATTGAACTATCATTTAATATTTTTCTCCCAAAATATAACAGCTGAAAGAACATTATGGCCTATGTAATATGGTATGTGTGTTTATCTCTCTTTCTTAGGTTCATCTTACGTAGACTTTGATCAAACACTCTATTAAGCTTGCTCTGGTGGGATTTACATTGGCTGCTTACAATATTAATAGCTGTCAGCATTCATGCATTGGTGAGGGTTTTCTTCCTGTAGATTTTTGAAGAACCTCTGAAAGCTCAATTAATGGAGTTTCAGAGGGGTTGTTCTGCCTCAATATTAAAAATTTGCAATAAGGACACATAAATAGCTTAACTGCAACATAGCAAAGACTGGGTACTTGCATGCGCACATAGAAATCGATCCAGCAAAGCACTTACATACCTAAACTAAAAAGTGGGCATAAGTAGTCCTATTGATGACAGTGGGAGTACTTAAGCTTAAAATTGAGCACATGCTTAAGTGCTGCACTGGATTCTGGCCTAGATACCTCACTCATTATGTGCATATAGAAATATGCAATTGTAGTTTGTGCATGCAGTCGTGGAAGTTGCGCAGAGAGATTTGATCCTGAAATGCCCTGGCACATGTAATCATAACCCAGCCTAAAAACAAAAGTGAAATTAATGTCCTACGGTATTGGAAACACTTCATTAATACACTTAGACTCACTCTAAATGTAATGTTGTATAAATTAGAATGAAGTTTATTTGCTTCCAGTGTACATGGATGTCTTATCTACACATTATTACTGAAGAATCAGGGTGGTAGCCGTGTTAGTCTGGAATAGCAGAGTTAACATCCGACGAAGTGGGTATTAGCCCACGAAAGCTCATGCTTCAAAACTTTATAGTTAGTCTTTAAGGTGCCACAGGACTTTGTTAACTCTATTATTACTGAACACTCCCATAACATCCTATCCCAACATGCATTGTTTCTTGTGTAAAACCTTGGATGGATTCCTCAGAGAATGTTTCTACTGCATTTGTTTCAAAGTTCTGACATGTTTTCATGGATAACAGACACAAATTATCTTTTTCTAGTTTGATTGCCACCAAGAAATGGAGTCTTGGACCCTCATTCTCACTCACCTTCACTAGTTTCGTGTACAAAAGCAGGGGGAGGGAAAAAAAGAGTGAAAATGGCCACATTGTCTTTATAGGAAAAAAATATCTCTGTCCTACAGTCTTTCTTCACATTCAAAATCTAGTCACCTGTAGGCCCGATGGGTGAACCCCTTTCTCCCAACAGTGAGCAGTTACTTACGTCAGTGGGACTACTTGGGCAAGTACCTATTTCATTGCTGATCTGAGAGTTCAAGAGTCTGAATTGGACTGCATGGAGTGCGTACCACAGCTACAGTTATCTTCCCTCCATCCCAGCAATTGGGGGCAAGGGAGGGGCAGCAGAGACCCTGCAATTTCTCAGACTGAAACCCACCTACTAATTTGTATAGGGACAGGCTCACAGTGGCATCCTAATCCTTGACCCTAAGGCTTCTCCAGTCCCACCTGCACTCTGTGGAGGCTGTCCATATTTGTGGAGAATGCAAGGAGTTTATCTGCATGATCTTAGGGGTTCCGGAAATCCTGACTATGCAGCAAGCTAAGGAACTGTTTCAAACCCTCCTGCTGTAGCCTGACTATCCTCAGCATTAAGAAGTGCAGGCCTCCCTAGGTTCCACTTTTATAGGCTGCTGTGGAAATTATTCAGGAAAATCCTCCCATGCAACTGAGCTTCTGCCCTTCACTTCCTCTAGCCCTAATCTCTGTAGAGTTCTCTCTTTAGTTATCACATATTTTATTTGCATTCAGTGCTTCTGCTGCACAGCCAGAAGAATGAATGTATTCAAAATTACCTTTGCATCTGTCATAAGTATGAAGTAACTTAGAATTACTGTTTTACCTGAAGGGTTAACCTGAAGCAACCTAGAGAGAGAGATGACGTAATCAACAGGGAACAAAGGAAAAGGGTTTTCCTTTCATTATCTCCCACTTTTTTTGTTCTCTCCTCCGCTGCTTGGAGTCTGTCTGCGTTCCCTGGCTAAGGGAGGAATCACATCTATGTTTCTATTCTACATTTCAATAATCTTCTAATGAAATCTTTATTAAAATCTTTCTTTTAAGAAACTGACTGTTTGTTTCCATCAGATTGATCCTGGTTTGAATCAGGCACGTCTCACCGCAAGTGAGGGTTTGTGGTCTTTGTTCTCGAATCTCTCCCAGGAAAGGAGGGGAGATTTGAGGGGGTGTTACAATAGGGGTTCCAATTTACCCTAAACCATGGTTTTGGGGGCTCAAATTGGTGGTGGCAGTGTTTTCCAAGCCCCAACTGGAGAAGTTTGGGTTTTGGGGGGAAAAGTTTTAACCTAAGCTGGTAAAATAAGGTTGGGGGGTTATTTTTCTTTCATGCGGGGTCCCCACTTCTTTACCCTAGAGTTCCAAGTGGGGGAAATAGACCTTGACAGCATCAGTGGAACTGAGCAGAAAGTGTTATTGAAGCTTATTAGAAAAATCACTTATGTTTTCTATACCGTTTTAGTACATATAGTTCCTCTTCATCCAGAGTGATATTAAAGAGTAAAACAGATGACAAAAAAAAATCTTTGGAAGGGAAAAATTAACTGCATCATCTGGTTTCAGTCCAAGGACTAATTTAATTTGGTAGCTTTGTCTATTGAAGTGTTAAAATAGCATTTAGAAAAACACAAAGCACTATTAAAGGAATCTCTTTATTTTAGAAATTCATCTTCCCCTTATATGTGACTGAAAGACCCCTGAATCCAAGAGAGACATGAGCTAAAGATAAATTTAAAATAAAAAGTCAGTAATCCTAGTTTTCATCTCCTCTTTGCAGGACTCTAGCTGCCATGAAAACAATGAGGAATCCAGTGGCACTTTAAAGACTAACAGATTTATTTGGGCATAAGCTTTCGTGGGTAAAAAATCTTTCAGTCTTTAAGGTGCCACCGGAAACCTTGTTGTTTTTGTGTATACAGACTAACATGGCTACCACTCTGATATTAGTTGCCATAAGAAAGCTAGACTATTGCAGTATGCTTCTAAACAACATATTTATTCTGACAAGCACAATTTTAGCCCACTATATTACTTTGTTCACTATTGTTCTGAAAATGTTCAACAGTGAGCAGCAATGCTGAAAACATCTCAAGAGAGCAAGTGAAGAATAACTTATTCAGTTGAAAACTACAGTGAGGATTTTAGGTAGACAGCATGTACTTACGCAGCCTGGAAATGGTATAAAAGTGAGAGCAATTTTTTAAATATGCCTTATAGTGGGAAACTAAAAAAGCAGAGTCTTCCTAAGGAACTTAATCACAGTCTACAAGTACTTGCATGGGAACAGATTTCTGATAATAAATGGATCTTTTTAACCAGGAAAATGAATAACAAGAAAAGCAACTTCATTTATAGAGAAAGAGAGACATTTATAGAAAAAATGTAGACAATTTCAGCACCATTCACAACCATTACATTAAAAACTTCCTTATCATTTGGGATTAAAGACTACAGGCTTTGTAAGGCACAGTACAAACTGGTACTATAAACCCATAGCCAGAGAAAGGAGGTTCACTGTGTTCTAGAGTTCTCACACATATGATCTGTCAACGATGTGAAGTTGTAATTTTTTTACAGATATGCTAATCTCCTCTCAAGCTGTGATGATGCGCCCCATGCATTCTGACTACCACGTTAATGACTTACTGGTAGAATATATTTAGCTTCACTAATTTAAATACAGGAAGAGAAAATATGAGACCACTTGTGATATAATATTCAACATCTGTTTATGGCTAAGATCTGTTCCCCAACCATTTCCCCAACTGCTCTGAGGAACGGTTAAAGCTAAAACGTGTAGGTAAAAATGACTAAGTGACTTAGGGAGACAGGTGTCATTTTTAAGTCATTTAGGGATTCAGGACTGAGTCCCATAGAAAGTCAATTGCCTTTCACTCAAGTGACTATTGAAAATGGAACTTCACTATTTAAAAAAATGAAAACAATGCGTGTGGTTGGGCAGGTTCTCACAGAGTTCCTGTAGAACAGGTCCAGGCTCCGTTCATGCAATGGGACGGCTTGTGTGAGTAAAGTGCTCAGTTCGGTTTTTAAGAAAACCCCTAGAAAATGGAACCTGTTTGCTGCTGTCAGTCTGTGGCAGAAGTGTTACATGTGGGGACCAAAAGTATCCCTAATGCAGCCACACTGAAATCAGAAGTTATATCCAGGGTGTGTCCCCTGGATTCTGTAATAGGTAGCCTCATATCTAATATCTTAGTGAGTTTGTGATATTTTGGGGGTGGGAAGAGGAGTTGTAAGATGACCAAACTATTCAGAGGTTTGAGGGTTTTAATTTATATAGATGCATTTACTATAGGTACTTTGAATACTGAGCAACACAGCCTCTATTCTCAAGTACATTTAGAGGGATCACTGACGGTGGATTTAAAGGAAGGCAGGGAAACTCCAAATATGCCCTCGGTGAACACTGATTCTAGGAGAATGAAAATTATTATTCGCCCATTCATATAGCACAGAACATGCTAGTCACTTTACAAGCAATTAAACAGATCTCTGCCCTGAAGTGTTTGGAATCCATGTTAGGGACAGTCATACAAAAGGACAGCTAAATGGAATCAATGAGGTGTGACGGTGAAGAAAAACAAAGAGAGAATGACATATTCAATTTAAATTAATTTTCTGTCATGTCTAACATCCACTTTTTATGGTACGTCTCTGCAACAACTCCAATGTCTACAGAGAATAAGAGCGATCTTCATGAACCCTTATGTCTAACCACATCTGTAATCAGACTTAGAGATGCCATCTAGGGGCTTGTCTTCACTTGAGCCGGCAGGGATCGAACTTTTGGTGATCGATTTATCGCGTCTCGTTAAGACGTGATAAATCGACCACCAGCAGCTCCCCCCGTCGACTCCGGAAGTCCAGCTCATGAAGAGGCGCAAGCTGGAGGCGACAGGGAACCGCGCCGCCGACCACCACCGCCGTGAGGATGGGAGGTAAGTCGGCTGTAGAGACGTCGATTTCAGCTACGTTATTAATGTAGCTGAAATTGTGTATCTACAGTCAATTTCCCCCCCCTAGTGGAGACCAGCCCTAGAGCCACAACTTTCTATAGCCTTTTCAGATTCCTCATAGTTAATTCACTGAGTGTACCCTGCAGTCAGCAACTAATGTATAAATGAAGAGAGATCTGTTCTGAACTTTTGACCAAATCCCTGACTGGCACCAAACCATGCATTCAAATAAATCCAGTGTTTGAGCAGGTCTGTATATTTACTTATTTTGATGTCCCATATTGAAATTCTTATGCTCAGCTTCCCACACATATATTCCTTTGTGAAAAGGAATAATTGTTTCCGCCCAGTGATCCATACTGTCACATTTACTCTCATTGAGTAGTACATCTTACCACTGATTGGGACTACTTGGAGCGTTAGGGACTACTCTGGGTGAGTAAGGGTGGCAGAATCTCCGACAATACAACTCCCTAAGGAACAAAGGGCCATCACAAAACTCACCAGCTTCTAAGGTTCATTTTTTCTGAAAAGTTTATTAGAGAAGCTTGCCTTCTCTAATAAACTTGTAGCAAACAATACACCCCACCAAAAAACAGAAACAAAAAAAACCATCCTGCCAAACCAAGACACTCCACTGCACACACTTCTCACTCTATGGAGGGATGAGAGAACAAACATGTGACAGATGAATACAGTAGACTCTCGATTATCCAGGATTGGGTTAACCAAGATGTAAAAAAAAATATGCGTAACTCGCAGGGCTGGCTCTGGCTTTGTTGCCTCCCCAAGGACACAAAAAACCCTACCCCATCAGGACACAGGACAGCCAGTGAACCAACACCCCCTCCCTGGGTGGCTGCTGACCAAAACCCTCTCCCCCCATATTTCCTATGGATGTGATTATCTGGGATTTTATTAACCAGGATTACTTTTTTCCCTATCATCCTGGATAATCGAGAGTCTACTGTAATCACATTTCTTAATGAGCTACTGGAGGGTGCTCTGGTCATATAAACACAGTAAAAAAAACATATAGAATAGGAGTAGAATACTATGCTATTTTCATAAATCACAGAAGGCAACATTTCCTGTTATCATCACCTGAGGGATAGTCCTGGGATTACAAAGAGCAAGACAGGGAACTCAAAGTAAGGGAACAGAAGAGGAAAGTTGGAAGGCACTAACGTGAAAGGGCATTAGCATTTTGTCTATACTCAGGGGAATGACATGCCCCTAAACAGCAAAGGAAGTGAACACAGTACTTTCAGTGGATTGAATCTGAAACTCTTACTATATAGTCTGACCACTAAATGGCACCATTGTTTGTTACATTTTTTATTTTCTAACTGTAGTGAGGCAGAGTGGCCTCCCTCTGGACTTGAAAGTGAGGGACCACTACCCATCCTGCCCCCCTTGGCCTAAGTACTGAGGCAGGGCTTGAAGTATAAAGTGAGGGCCCTGCAGCTTAGTTGCCAGTGCATCACAGAAGAAGGTGGTTGTCATTTCTAGGGGGCCAAGCTTTCTCTGAGACTCTGGACAAGCAGCCAAGCAAAGCAGCACCCTACTGCCCAGACTCTGGACAAGCAGCCAAGCAAAGCAGCACCCTACTGCCTAAAGAGAAAGAGAACCCAAGGAGTCACTGAAGTGGCCACCACCTGGCTGCTAGGCAGAAAGACAGAGGCCCAGCTCAATGGAGAAACATTAACTAAGTGGGGTTGGAGATAGACCAGGTGAACCAGACATTGATCCGGTTGTGCTGCTAGGAAGCAAGACAATGTATTTCAGTTTCCCTGCTGACCCACTGGTGGGACCATCTGCCACTAATAGAGCCATGGGTTGGGACACTGTGAAGTAGAGTGGTCCCAAGTCCCTCTGTCCCCTTTGTCGCTAGCCCACACCTGAGGATTGGTAGCACACCCTAGGCCTGAAGACCTGTGACTTGATAATTGGTTGCCCCAGCCAGGATGCTGTGGGCTATAAACCAGAGATTCTCAAACTGTGGGGTGGGCTTCCCTGGTGGAGGGGGGGGGGAGACAGATTGTATTCTGTGGGGGGGTCACAAGAAGCTTTAGGAGAAGAAAAAAGCGCACTGCACACACTTTATCCACAGCAATGAACAATTAGGAGCACTGATTCCTCCAAACATATCAAGTCCTCAGATGGCACTGTGCATTTTGACAGATTTCTGTTAAGTTTGCATTGCATTATACAAAGTCATTCCCGACCATACGTTAATCTGATTGCTACAATGAGATAGTGCTCATTTAATTGTAAGCGTTGACCACAATCACAGTTTTGCTTTTGTTCTCAGTACAATGGATCATTGGCTCTGTTTGAATCAATGCCTTGCTGTATTTAATAGTTAGTGAAAGTTGCATGTTGATTTTTTTTAAATCGGTATATGTACTTGTGTGGTGGGAAGGGGAGGCGTAAAACTATTACAGTCAAAGAGAGGTGCCATCAAGTAAGTTTGAGAACCACTGCTCTAGACTGTTGACTGTCTTAGCAAGGAAGCTGTAGGCCAGTGATTCTCAACCTATTTACCATTGTGGGCTGCAGCTCTCTGTGTGTTATGTGGGTCACATCCATTCAATATATATACTATCAGAATGGCCCTGAGGATATCACATGGGCAGCATCAGTATGCTGATTGGGCCACAAGCAGCCCACGGGCCATGGGTTGAGAACCACTGCTCCAATCTAGGCTAAAGATGGCTTATTGCTCTGCCCTACCCAGAGCCCTAGATTGTTTATTGCTGTCTGCTTTAGCTAGGAGGCTCTAGGCTAAAAACTGCTAACTACTCTGCGCCTCCCAGGGGGCCAGAGTCCTAGACCGAGTGCTGTCAGCCCTAACCCGAACAGCCCCAGCCAGTGGGTCCCAAGCCCAACTACCCATTGCCTGAGGCGGTGAGGCGGAGTGACTTCCCTGCACACTTGAGAGTGATGTACCACTACACTAACACATACAACTGTTACGTGAAATAGCATCATCAAAAGCCTATGGTTTCAATACATTACCTACCAATCCAAATTCAATATTTTATTTTTTAAAAAGCTGTAGTTCATAAAAAGAGATATCTTTCTGCTTTTAGCACTTCATTTTCATTTCCTTCTAGATAATGCCAGCAATGACTGGTGCTTCAGCAACTTGTTACTCATTAAATACTCATTTAAAACACCTTTTCTACTGTATATTTTGGATTTAGAAAGTGTTTTTGATACTTCGTGCCATTTTACAGTACATGCTTTTTTGTCCAAATATAATCAAAGTTTAGGTTCTTTCATTTGAAAACAGATTTTTTTTAATGTTTTATTTTATTTGTCAAATTTCCAGGCTTAGATTTAGTTAAAATGATTAATGGAAAACTTAACAGTATTACCCTGAAATCCAACAAAATTTGGGGGGAAATATTCTAATAAATTAAGGATAACAAATATAATATTCAGGTTCACTTTTATTAGACACTCCAGGTCATCCACAAAAAAAATGTTGATTTTAAGTTGTAATCTATATCCTCTTTAAAGTCATACAGATGCATTTGGTGTAAGATCAAGCTACTTATTTTTATTCAATATTAATATTTTCCCACTTTGCTAATATATTTTGTTTTAGACTAACATCAAGTCTTTTGCACTCACAAGAATTACTAATATATAATTCTTTGGCTTGCATCCGACGAAGTGGGTATTAGCCCACGAAAGCTTATGCTTCAATACTTTAGTTAGTCTTTAAGGTGCCACAGGACTCTGTTACCTCTGCTATTCCAGACTAACACGGCTACCGCTCTGATTCTTAATATATACAATTATTTAAAACATAGATTTGGAATTTTTGATCTGCAATTTGCTTAAGGAGTGTTTATTTTGTTTATATTATTCCTTCAATGTTATCAGCCCTGGAGATGGATGGGAAATGTCTATTTATGCACAGTACTGGTACAGAAAGGACCACAGTAGTGCAAGCTTCCTCTTCCTCGGGAACAGCAAACCACGGCCACTGGGAGCTGGGAGCAGCCATTGCTGGGGACGCTCAGGTAAACATAATGCCTTGTGGCTGCCAGGGGGTTACATTGAACAAGCCACAAACCAAGTTTGGAAATGCCTGGGCTAGCTAGCTAGATAGTAGGGCTGTCAATTAATCACAGTTAACTCACGCAATTAACTTAAAATTAATTTAAAAAATAATTGTCAGTAATCACACTTATAAAAATAGAATACCAATTGAAATGTATTAAATATTTTGGATGTTTTTCTACATTTTCAATATTGATTTTAATTACAACTCAGAATACAAAATGCGCAGTGCTCACTTTATATTATTATTTTTTATTACAAATATATGCACTGTAAAAATGATAAACAAAAGAAATAATATTTTTCAATTCATCTCGTACAAGTACTGAAGTGCAATCTCTTTACTGTGAAAGTGTAACTTACAAATGCAGATTTTTTTTGTTAGATAACTGCACTCAAAACCAAACCTTTAAAACGTTAGAACCTACGTGTCCACACAGTCCTACTTCGTGTTCACCCGATCACTAAGACAAACAAGTTTGTTTACATTATGGGAAAAACTGCTGCCTGCTTCTTATTTACAATGTCACCTGAAAGTAAAAACAGGTATTTGCATGGGAATTTTGTAGTCGGTACTAGAAGCTATTCATGTGCTATGTATGCTAAACATTTGTATGCCCCTTGATGCTTCAGCCACCCTTCCATTAAATGGCATTTTAAAAATGCTCATTAAAAAAATGTGTTAATTATTTAGTGACTGAACTACTTGGGGGATAATTGCATGTCCCCTATCTGTTTTACCTGTATTCTGCATATATTTCATGTTATAACAGTCTCAGATGATGATCCAGCACATGTTCATTTTAAGAACACTTTCACAGCAGATTTAACAAAACGCAAAGAAAGTACCAATGTGAGATTTCTAAAAATAGCTACAGCACTCGACCCAAGGTTTAAGAATCTGAAGTGCCATCCCAAAACTGAGAGGGATGAGGTGTGGAGCATGCTTTCAGAAGTCTTTAAAGAGCAACATTCTGATGCAGAAACTACAGAACTTCAAAAAAGAAAATCAACCTTCTGCTGATGGCATCTGATTCAGATGATGAAAATGAACATGCATCAGTCTGCACTGTATTGGATTGTTATTGAGCAGAACCCATCATCAGCATGGAAACGTCCTCTGGAATGGTGGTTGAAGCATGAAGGGACATATGAATCTTCAGAGCATCTGGAGCGTAAATATCTTGCAACACCAGCTACAACAGTGCCATGCCAATGCCTGTTCTCACTTTCAGGAGACATTGTAAACAAGAAGTATACAGCATTATCTCCTGCAAATTGTAACCAACCTTGTTTGTCAAAGTGATTGGCTGACCAAGAAATAGGACTGAATGGACTAGTAGGCTCTAACATTTTACATTGTTTTATTTTTGAATGCTTTTTTTTTACATAATTCTACATTTGTAAGTTCAAATTTCATGATAAAGAGATTGCACTCCAGTACTTGTATGAGGTGAATTGAAAAATCAATTTTTGTTTGTTTTTACAGTGCAAATATTTGTTATAAAAAATAAATATAGTGAGCACTGTACACTTTGTTTTCTGTGTTGTAATTGAATTTAATATATTTGAAAATGTAGTAAACATCCAAAATATTTAAAATAAATGTTATTCTATTGTTATTTAACAGCACGATTAATCACAATTATTTTTTTAATTGTGATTAATTTTTAATTGCTTGAGAGCCTTAATAGACAGATATTAGCCAAATGTGAAGTAGACTTAAGAGGTCTGAAATAACTGGCAATGGGCTTATGTTTATATCTACAAGGAAGTATCTAAGGGTGCAGTATAGAATCAATTAAAATCAGATTTTCTGGTTTCTAACTAGTGTCACTTTAACTCATTAAAAAAGGGTTAGTAAACCACTGCAATATGATAGGCATGAGAGATGCAAATTTGTATCCTGTAACACATGTTGCTGGTGATTAAAAAACTCAGTAGAGTGACTAATGTTAATGAATTGTGCCTACCATAAACACTGAATTACACAAACACACAAAAGCAAATTGTGGTAGAAAAGAGCATCAAATGCCAACAATTAGAATTTCCTTCACAGAGAGCTTTTACTATAGACTATTCAGGTAGATGGATTAGTCACTGTTCTCAACAAGCACTTATAAATGTACTGAACAGAACAGTCCTGTCTTTCAGACACACAGTACAGTGAATTTCTATACTCTGAAATTCACTGTATTCAAGGAAGTATTTTCAGTTTTATATAACTCATTTCTGCATGGTGCAGAATGCCTGTTTACATGTACTTGTTAAGATGATGGAATTCAGTCACAAACCAGACGACCTGAGATGAAAATCTCTGATTCAAGTTTTCTAAACATGCAACCACTTGATAAGGCAAAATCACTCTAGGATATGGGGCAGATCAACATCTAAGCACTCAAAGATATCCAAAATATTATTAGTTTTTGCAAGTCCAAGTATAACAAGTAACAAATCTACTGGAGCGAATAGAGTCTCTCTGTTCGGTGCTTGTGGTTATCTAACAGCTAATTTTGAAATGTGATCTTACTAATTTCACAGTCGTGCTCCTTTTGGGGACTGGGGGGATCTTTTTGGATTTGTCTACAATATTCAGTTTGAAACTGTTTAGGTTTAGACCTGTAGCTAACCACCAACATATATTTGATATGCCCAGGTCAACATTTTTCAATTATGTACAAATTCATTCCATTTAAAAACAAGGGATTTTCAAAGGAGGCTAAGAGTGTAAAATGCCCAACACTCATTGAAATAAACTGTAATAGGAGTCATGTGCCTCACTCCCTTCGGGTCCTTTGAAAATCCCAGCCAAGTAACAATGTCCTTGAAATAGGAGTTTCTAGGAGTTAGATGTGAAATTACAAGCTCAGAGTGTTCAGACACTGGGTACCAATTCAGCCCATTATACAGATAGTCTTTATTCACAATATTGAGATCCTTCTGCCGGTCTTCAGAGTTCAGGCCATCTCTACCAGAAACCACATAGTGTGTTCTCCACTCTGTAAGCAGCCATATCAGGTACAAACCTATACTGAACACTGCTTAATACACAAGTGGCCCAGAGATACAAGGAGGGAAACTACTGAGAAACGGTGGGAAATAATATGGGAAGATCAAAAAAAAAAACCATTAAAAAAAAGCATCCCAAAACATTCAGATTAATTTTAATTGGATGCAAAGGGCATTTGTACTGCCACCATCTTACCATCCTCTCAGACAAGTGCTGGCATTGTAACAAACAGCTGGGGAATAACCATGTTCTCATGGTGTGCGTATTTACAAAAAAAAATTGGGAGAACATATGGTACACACTATTGGGAATGTTACATAAAAAATATACTGTGTACCCCATTCTGTGCATGTGTTGGAACTTAAACAAATAACAAAAAATGGGCTGCTGAGGTAAAGCAGCCTCCAAAATGGTGAGCCAGGAACTGCGTTCAGGGAGACAACGTATAATGATGGACTGGAAAATGGCAGGACAACTATCACTCAACAGATGGTTTTTAGAGATTTTTTTATGCTGTGGTTATGAAACACAAAGTGGATAATATAAGAGCAAACTACTGTATGTCTCCACACACAAAAACAAGATCTGATCAATACCTTATGCAGGAACTATAACAGCTTTCCTAAGAGGAAAGTTGTCTGAGTTACGAAAATGTCTCCCCCACTTCAGCATTGTACTGAAGACTACGTTTAACCATTACTTTTATGCCTTACTTATTTTGGCAATTCTACCCTCGATTCCACTAAGGTAAATAAGCATTCAATTAGTGAAACTTCTCTGGATTTACACCATGTTCAATAAAAGCAGAATTTGGTTTATTGTTTGTAGGTCTGACTATCTTCTGCAAGGGTACAGGTGTCTATAAGATAGTGTAACAAACTTCATTGCAGGGTGTCTCTGTAAGTGTTGTTGTATCCTAATCCCTTGGATGTTTAGTAGTGAGCTGGGTGTACCACAAGTCCAGAGGCAAGTTGTAACCATGCTCAGAACGTTTGCTTGCTGCTATGCCCTGTCTGAGAGCATGAGCAACCCAGACTTCGTGGGCCTCAAACCCAAAGGACTCTGACCACTAAACTGCACTCTATGGTTTGCTGGGTTAGGCCACCAGAGAGACTCCATCAGCTGGGTCACAAGCTCCCTGCTGACCATGTGTGACCAGACACCCCTTCATTCTCCAGCCAGAATGCAGCTTTATTATCTTCTCCCAGAATCTCCTTTGGGACCTTGTGTACAATCTTCCTGTCAGTCCTGTATCCACTTGCCAAAGCTACTGTTGGCCCTCTTGACAACAGGGTCTGCCGCTGCCTAGATCTCAGCCTTTGAAGCCCAGCTTCCAGGCAGCTGCCTGCAGCCTACTGCTCCTGTTCTCCTGCAGAACCACCCCTCTTCTAGCCCCTGATCCCTGCCAACCTCAAATTGTACTTCCCTTCCTGTACTGGAGGGATTAAGGAGCCTCCTACCGGCTGGATGTTGAATTGGAGGAAAAAGTTGTAACTGTCTTGTAGTGCGCCAACATATTCCTTACAATAGGCGAAACAGTTATTTTTATAACAGACAGTTCATGATTCTGTACATAATATCTGCCAAGGGATAAATACATAATTATTACAAATAACTTACAGCAGTTACTCCTCAAAATTATAAATCATGGGCCGGATACCCCATCTAACACGGAGCTAAACCAGCCAGAGATTTGTATAGGAGAATTTACATACATGATCTGAAATCCCTGAATATGACTTACTGACCAGCTATGCTTGCCGGACAATTCCATCCGGGCCCCAAATGCACATGGAGCATGCCATTTTGTTCTACATGGTGGTGTCCTCCACATAGTGATGTTTCGCATGCACCGATCATGTCAGGTCACTCCTTGCCTGCAAGTGTAGAATTGCACACCTTACTAAAAATATTGTGGCCAGCCACTTCTCCTGTCAGGAATCTCTATCAGCATGCTGACTTCTATGTCAGTTTCCCCCACACTGCACAATAGGGGGAAAGAAGGATATGGCAGAGACAGGAGGGAGCATGGCAGAGACTAATTCCGGTGCCAAAAGAGAGAGTAGTCCCTCCTTCTGCTCCAACTAGCAGATCTGCGTGACTTAGGGTAAGGGAACCCAAATGGCATTCATTGTTGTCTACTATGGAGACTCATGGCCCTAATATTATGACTGGTGTGAAAAATCTGATGTACTGCAAGTCAGTGGAGTATTGTGGTTCAGATGGATTCCTACATGAAAAAATCTGTCTTGGAAGAGAAATTATAAAAGCTTGGTTAAAAGTGCAATATGGCATAAGGAAAAACTAGTTTTTCCTTAACAATCTAAACGATATTCCTACAGATATACACTGTAGGAAGTAAATCCTGTAAATTAAGTAACAGAGTGCCATTTTTCAAGGGATATTTTTCCTGACCAAAACCATGCTTGAAAAACTGTTGGAAAAACTGAGCAGAGCTCAACCCTAACAAATCTTTATCCAAACATTGATCTATATTTCTAGTGTAAACAAACCAAAAGGGATGAGACAATATATGAAGCAGAAAAAAACAGATTGATCTTGAGATAACCGTTTGGGCTTGTAAATTGGACATAGTTGATATGAACATTGCGGAAAGAGAATAAATACTGAAAACTGAGATGTCAGCTTTACATAAGCTCTTCTCTTGATCATAACTACAAAGTTAACAGTATTTTTAATGTCCGTTTTACTTTAAAAGTTAAATAGATTTGTTTCCATCTATACAACCAGCCTCTGTTTTTAGAGGCTGAAACCAAAACTAAACAGTACATGTGGAAGCTATTGACTTGTGCAGCATAATCATAAATAACAACCTCACTGAGGAACAATGCTGAGTTTATGACAGATGACATGCTACTTCCTCCTAAATATACATTGTATTGCTTCAGTGTGATTGGCAATACTTTAAACAAAATCCCGCTAACTATTTTCCAAAATGGTGTATTTTCTACTAATACAAACTTTAACCCTCTATTATACCAATATAATTATATAAAGTGTGTTTTTATTAAATATAAAAGTTTCAGCATGGTTAGAATCACTTCTGGTTCTTAGGCTACACCCATCACTATAAAACCTGAGAATAATATTGTTTTCATTAGTTCTCCAGGATTTTGCTTCTGCTGGAATCAGTAACAAAATTCTCAATAATTTCAGTGAGAACAAGATAGGGGCTCAGATCTCTCATGCATAAAAATCCATTCCAGCTAGCAAAATTAGGAAACCATGGGGGAAAAAATTAATTCTTCTACTTACCTACTCAGATGAGTTTTATTAAAGACAAACTATTAACAGCAAGCTTATGTACCACAAACAGATAAAGGAACCTGGGCTTGAATTTTAATATTGGGTTTGCATATCAGAATTCCTGAGGCATATGCAAAATATATAGGCCACAGGTTCTGATCCTGCAGGCCAGAATCCTGCTAAGGGCTAGTGCTAGTTGGGATTTTTTGTTGTTGACAAAATGTGGGGGGGGTTCAGTCAGAAAGTACCAATTCAAAGGCTTCTCACACTGACGTGGGGAAGGAGGGGAGAGAGGGAGAGTAACCCTCAGAATAGCCAGTCGGCCTGGGGTCTTCTTGAGTCAGAGCAGGGAGTTAAGTCTAGGTCTCCTACATCCCAGCTAAGTGCCCTGACCCCTGGCAACTGGCTTTTCTGGCATGTGTCTGTCTCAGTCTCTCTCTCTCCTTTATTATAAAAAAGGTCACAATTTGTCCTGATGTAGAATGAAGACAAATTATGAAACTTCAAAAATTTTTGTAAAACAGAATAATTATTTTCTGGCCAGCCCGACTAAGGCCTCACAAACAAGTTCAGAGGGGATCACCACCCTCTCTTTCTGGCTAGATGGGATGAGGGTCCCATAACTTTAGGGTTGTACCATGCTATGGAAAAGGTTAAAAACCCATGATAAAAGCACACTGCTGCTATAGGGATGAGTTCTGTAATCCTGAACGGAGCAAGTCTCCCGCTGATTTTATGGGAATTTTGCTCCATTAAGGAATGCAGAACATAAGCTTCAATGACTAAACAATAGTTGAATCCTGTATCAATTGAAGTCAATGGGAGTTTAGCTATTAACTTCAACTGGAAGCTTAACAACCATAACTCACATGGGAGAATTCAAAATCCATAGGATGAACTAAGGGTATTTCTACACCGCAATTAGACTCCCATGGCTGGCTCATGCCAGCTGACTCAGGCTCACTGGGTTTGAGCTAAGGGCCTGTTTAACTGCAGTGTAGACATTCTGGCTCTGTCTGAAGCCCAGACTCTAGGAGTCTCCCACTTCACGGGGTCCTAGAGCTCATGCTTCAGTCCAAACCAGAATGTCTACACTGGCTAAACAGTTAAACAGCCCCTTAGCTTGAGTCAGCTGGCACATGGGTTTTTAACTGCAGTTTAGACGTACCTTAAAGGTACAGTCCTTGCATCAAATATGCCGGTGTAGGTAGCCCCCTGATGTAGCTTGTCTAGTATATAATCTGTGACAGTTGGTTTGAAAAGATACTGTATCAGCTTTCACACACATGTGTCTAAGATCAAACTTGAGCTGTAAGAATATATTTTTCATATTGCTGATAAGGCATACTGAACCAGGTGGCAGCCTTGGTGGTCTCGCATCCTCCTTTATTACTTTGTCTTTCCTATGGAAATCCTTGAATAGTTAAAGACTGCATTTAAAAGCCATCATGATCTAAAGGAGGGATGGCTTTTAGTTTTCATGTTCCTTCCTCGGGCTATCCTGTTTAACATTTTGGAGGTGGCTGCTACCGAAAGAGCTAAGAGAAAATAGAACCATTTTTATCAGTTATACTTTCTTGCCCCCTGCTGGAAAAATCTATGAACTGAATGTGCAGAACTGAACTTTAAAAAAAAAATCCACAGAGATCAAAATAATTGATTCTAAACAAACAAGCCTCAAACATGTTAGTGAATTTCATTTCTCTCCAAGACAAGAGGAGAAATTATTTAGCAAAATAAAATGAAAACAAGATGCGACTTCCGTGGCAAATACAATTTTTCCCTTGTAACTTAGATTTAAAGGGCCTAGTTTTGCCCTTGCTCTAACACTAATTTAAAAGACTCCACTGAATTCAAAGGAGTTCATCTTGATTTATACCAATATAAAAGACTTTCGAATCAGGCTCACTCACTGTAAGTAGTGTCATGCCTACAAAAAAAAAACCCCTATAAGTTTTTAAGAAAACTAAATGAGAAAAAAATCATTAGGGCAAATGGACACAAATAATATTATGCCTAACATTTTTCTGCAGTGCATCTATATTTAGTTTGCTTGGAAGCATTCAGTTTGGAAGGGATGCATGGGGCAGTGTCATTTTCCTCCTTATGATATATCATGTTTGGTATTATGATATTACCAGTGAATAAAGGGGTGGCAAATATTCCATTGTCAGTAAAGAGTATACGTTTCTAGTTTTCTACGTAGTAACATTCTTGATAACAGAAGCGCTATCACTCGTGCATCATGTATCTTTTTGGGAACATATTTCGTAGCTTTTGAAGATCTCTGAGAAAGTATTTTCTCTGCACGTTGAGTTATCTTCACAGTCCCATGCCTCCAACGTTCTTTAAACAAATACAGCTCTCTGTGAATAGCAGTCACCCTTTAGAAATTCAGTGAGGTCTATTAGCCCTATCATCAGCATTCTCTTTTCCATCAAAGTCCAGTTATGGTGGATTAAATAAGTATAACTGTGTCACAAAGAAGGAAGGGTAGTTCTTTGTTAAGTGTGCTGCTGGGAAGAGTCTCTCTGACTTTTTATGCCTCTTTAGGCTTTTCAGACAAGCAGCAGTTCCCTCCTGTGAGTCATGAACCTTTGTAGAAAGCTTTTCTGTCACAAGTAACCTTCTGATTTCTGTTTAGTGACCTTAATCTTCAAAATGACAGGATACCTCTGTGGCGTGGAAAATTTTTCCTTTTACACTCCATCCAATGAGGAATGACTCACATGAATAAGCGTATCATATTTAGAAAAATGGATATTTTCATTCAGCCATTCTTTTTCAATGAATACTTTCAAAGACCAGGTCTTAGCTTGATACGGAGACAAGTGGTCATCTCTGATGTGATAAAAGACGGAATGTAGATGTGAGCGGAACAGAATCATGTGTCCTTTTGCATTTTTCAGCTGCAGAGGGATTCATGTCTAGATTGTTCGTTTGAAAGGCCTCAGTGAGCCCTGACATTTATCTTACTGTTATTAGTCAACAGTCCAAATCAGACATTCTCAGCCTTTCTCATAGTGGGGACCAGATATTAGAGAGCTCTGGCTGGGTATTATCTCTCCTTCCTTTTGCAAGTGTTCAGGGCATCATCAACTCTCACTGCTTATTACCCCTCTGGCAACGACCTCAATTGCTTATGCATAGCAAAGTAAAGTCCTTTTAGCTCTTTAATGCAATGCAATCCCTGGAAACACAAAAGACAAGCAGCACAATGCAGCCAGCAAACTCTCTGCAGGCCACCTGAGGGCCACAGTTTTCAAAATGAGAACAATTGATCTAAATTGTGTGTGTGTGTGTGTGTGTGTGTGTGTGTGTGTGTAACGACAACATTCATGACATGATCATCTGGAAATGTCAGGCTCTAAAACACAATTTTAAATACCTGCTCAAACACATCAACTACTTCTCTCTGCCTTAAATTCTTTCCCAAGAGGAAAAGAAATCAAAGATTAACTCTTAGCAGGACTGTATGGTTCAGTGAATTGGTAATGTCATGTAGAGGCTTTCACCTTTAGGACACAAGTTCAGATCCACTCCAAAACAGTAATGATCCAAGTGGCTCTTCAAGTGACCTGTTAATAATGTGTTTGTGGCCCAAGCCCAATTTTTATGGGAAATGTGTTCACATCACAAACACTACCAGTACAGCTACCAACCTTGTGAATGGCTTCAGCAGGAAGGTCAAGGATTATTGGGAATAAGATTGGTCTACTCATAAGCATAGACTCTGTTCCTGCTCCAGGGCTGGAACACCCATGGAAAAAAGTTAGTGGGTGCTTAGCACCCCCAGCAGCCAAGCTCCCCTTCCTCCTGTCCACTCCCTCCCGCCTTTGACCCCATCCGATAAACTTCACGCCTTCCCAGCACCTCCGGCACTCCTGCTGAACAGGGCAGAAGTGGGGAGGGGCCTGCTCAGGGGAGGGACTGGAAAGAGAGGAGTCCTGGGGGGAAAAGGTGGAGTGGGGGCAGGGTTGGGGGTGGAGCAGGAGTGGGAAGAGGTGGGGCAGGGCCTGGAGTTGAGCAGGGCCTGAACACCCCCAAAGGAAAATTAGACGCCAGCACTGATGGGTCTACTCATTCACTCTTAGAGGTGGTGCCCTCCAACATCAGAATACAGGCAGGGCACTGGCTGCTAAGAACAGTATCAGTTCATGGGTTCTTCTGATGTGTCATTTCTAAAATGAACACTTTGCCATGGAGCCATGAGTGATGATGAAAGGGAGGCAAAACAAAGCACTTGATAAGGACTGTGGACTCAAGGTTCAAATCCAGCCCAGGAGAATACAAGTGGAAGGGGATCTATTCTCTGATAGCATTCTGCATCACAGCAAGTTCTTCTGTTAGTCACAAGATAGTGCAGCAACATGATACCCACCAGCCTTTGGTTTGTGCTCTCGTGTTACCAGGGTTGTCATTAAACCAGGGAGCCATGTTCATCGTTAGCCCCGTGTTCTAGTGTATTCAAGTCAGGTTCGGTAACGTTTACATTGACAGCAGGATCCTGCCTGGGACAAGGCTAGAAGGCTAACTTGAGTGCTGCTACCCTGCAGCACCTGTGTATATGTACAATTATGTACATATTTTATTGTGCGGACTTCCAATTCTTTTAGTCCTCCTACTTCTGCTGCTATTTGCTTGTGTTCATCCCTGGTGTAACCTGCATCAAGCTATAGTAAGCAGACAGAATTATCATACACGTGCTCTGTGCTGTATAAACACCCCCCATCCTCCTTAGCACAGCAGAGCAGCAGCATCCTTTAAGGTGGAAGTCTACTCTGAAAAGTTACTGTCTAAAACAGCTGATGTAGATTGCCACATTTATTGTCTCTCATGAACTTCACAGTACAATTGGTCAATTTGCAGGCAAAAAGATGGGATTCATTCTTTTCCTACTCTCAAACCTTCAGACTCAGCCTGGGATCTGAAAGTCAAGCTATATGTTTCTGGCTATGGCATCACCACGAGGAAGACTGGTCCTTTACCTGGAACTCACTGTGAATGCACAAGCCAGAAAAGTTGTGATTTGCCACTACGTTGAAACATTGTCATTTACACCAGTGAAAGCTGCATGTAGAATGACACAAAAATCAGAAGGGGAACATTTTATACCCATTTTGCACAGGTGTAATTGACTGTATAAGACGCAAGGCAGTGGAGAAAATATTTTTTTCAAATTAGAAACGATCATCTTTTATATTTCCAATCCAACCATTTTGATTAAATATACAGTACTTCATAATACAAATAGGTCCAAAGAAGCTTTTCTTTAGGACTTCTAAATACAAGCCTAATTCGCAAACCTACTAGTTCCATGATCTCTGTACATTTTCAGGACTCTTCATATGTTTTGACTGCTGTCAGAGTACAGTGAGGATAGGCTTCCTGTGTCCTTCTCCATCGCTTATGCATCACAATCTAGTCCTAAAAGTGTCTGAATTTGATTTTTAGCCCAAGTTGCTCCTTTGCTGAGTTTTTGGGACCCTTCAGGTTAGTTTTCCATTTGGAGCAGAAATCAGTGATCACAGAATCAGGTATTTTCTTAGTGAAAATACACATGAATCTTGTTCTTTCAAATACAAGTGGAAAAAAACAGCCTCATCTTCCTCTCCCTGGAGAAACTTTGATGCAGGCACCTCTATGCCCAGAAGCAGCTGCCATGTGCCTGTCTCTCTCCGGGGCCTCACACATTCTGCTTAGCCCCTCTTCCTATCTCTGAGGATTGTAGTTTACACTGGGAAAACCAATAATTCATGGATTCTTACCAAAATCTAGCATGACCTGGAAGTGCACCTACCCTCCTTTCCAGAAGCTATTCTGCAACACAAAAGGAACTTCAGAACTTCTGCTGTCACACTAAGGAGAATGTACCCTTAAGAACACTCCAAGTATAGTAATGACATGGCATCTTTAGTTCTGTGGGGAGTATCATGCTGAGTTAATGAGCAAGCCATTAACGTCTTTTGCCATAACAGCCCCTAAGGAAAGGGCTGGTCTACACTACAAAGTTTTACCAAAAAGACATTTACTCTGTCATCATAGCTTTACATGAATCCACAGTCAATTCTGAGTCCTGTGGACAAATCCTCAGCTTTAGCTGGCAAAGTTATACCAGCTGCCTGAGTGACAGAAGCCAGTCTACCATATAGTTCTACCAGCACAGTGCCTGTATGCACATACCTGTACCTATACCAATATATGCAGTCCTCCTTGCAGCTATCTCGTAATGTAACTGTTCCTGCAGCAGTGACCTCTCTGACTGAATTTTTGAATCTGCTGACCAAATGTTATAGTGACCAGAAGTCCCCATTTAAAATCCCCAGCATGTTTTGCAAATGCATCTCTCCCTTCCACCTATTCAAGCACACCAATGTAAAAATGGCTCCAGCTTACCCTTGTGCTGCTGCATGGTCCAGGAGGGAAGTCCTAAATTTCCTCAACCTGTGGAGGAAAGAAGCATTAATGTGTGTAGGCCCAACTGCAGCATTCCTGCAGGAATAAAGATGTATACACTAACATTGCAAGGGCCTACAGAACCTGCGGTGCAGCAGGGAGGAAGGCCAATGCCAGGTAAAGCTTTATCAGAAGACAATGGAGCACAGTCTGAAATCTGGTGTTGCCCCCATGACCTGCCCCTATTGTGACTAGCTCTATGACATACTGAAGCAGGATTCCCACACCACTCCCCAGTGCATACCTCATGAATTGCAGTGAAGAGCACCTGGACCTGGTGACGGAGAGATCATGGAGGATGGGGACACAGAGCGTGCTGAGCCAACAGAAAGCAAGTTGTAAAAGATATAGAGAATATTTGGATCTTACTCTAGTTTCTTTGTCCACTAAGAAGCATGTTGTCTTTTTTTGTTGTTAATCAGTTTTGAATTTGTTGCTGCTCAAATATGCCAGACTGCACTGCCCTGGTGCATGAAATGGTGTCTTAGAACGGATGCAGCATGAGCAGTGCCAGTTCAAACTTCCACCACTTCCCAGCCAATCTATCTGAACCTTAATCTGGAGCAAGTAGGCCAATTTTGGTATGATTTATAGTAAGGTAGTTTTACGGAACTTTGACTGAGTGGAACACTGGTTAACCAGGAACCAAATTTCTCCCATGTTCCAAAATGAAATAGTCTCCACTCTCTTTCTGTAAATGGCCTTTCTGCAACACTACCTTCAAGAGTGCCAATTACTGGTATTTTTAGTGGTGACTTTCATTATGTGGACACCCTTTCATTAACAATGGAATGCAGGCTGTAGAGGTATGTTTGTGGGAGATTGTAATTTAGAGATGCTCCCTCATAAGGGGCAATATTATGAATATGGGAATTTAGAGATGTGCCCTGGAAGCTGGGGTTGAGAACAAACTGTGGCTGTGTTGACCACAGAAGCTCTCTCTAGTTTGTTTTATTAAACGTTTTATTCCTTTCTCATTCACTGGTTTGTTGTTTAATGAACGCCAAGATCATTACGTGTTGTCAGAAGCGCTGAATGAGAAGGAGAAGACAGTCTTTTTGAAGTTAACTCCTGTTTTTGAAACTGAAAGCTTGGGCAAGGGAAGCACATGGAGCAGTAGAGAAGAATAAAGGCTGGGGGGGAGGGAGGATAAGCCAAAAATGGATGTGTTGCACTTGCCATTCACTCTTCAATTGTCGAGCAATGTAGCAGACAGAGATTTGAATTGTGTTTAGCAGAGGAGAAAAATGATAAAGTGAAATCATCAACCTTTTTTGCATATTGTTGGGAAGGAAGCATTGGATATTTGTTAGAACATTACGTTTGAAAAAGGTGAAAGCATGAAGTTAAGTAAAATGCTGATAAAATTTGAGGAAAATTGCATGCCAGAAATGAATGAAACCTTGAGAGAGATTTTTTTTCCATCCATGCAAAAAACTGATGACATCATTGAACAATATGTCACAGAATTAAGGAAACTCAGTAAAACCTGTGACTTTGATAAGCTGACTGGGTCTCTGGTCAGAGAGAGAATCATTTGTAGCATTAAGGAAAAATGTGTTAAGAGAGAGTCTGCTCTGTGAAGGACACTTAACTTTAGAAAAAGCTCTCCAGATATGCCGGACAAGAGAAACTGCGAAAGCACAAGCCAAAGAGCTAAATTCACCAGAAGGGGTTATCCAGGTACTAAGTACAAAAGAATATAGCCAGAATAGGTCAAGTCAAAGAGTAGAACCACTCACTATGAAAACCACTGCCAGGAAGGAGAATGGGTACAGACAGTCTGTGGAAGGTTTAGATCATAGCCTGGCCCCAGTGTGTTGCTTTTGGGAAACTGTCATACATGTGGGGAAAATATTTTTTTTTGCAAAATGCTGCAGATCCCAAATGCAGAAGAGTTAAGTGCATTCAGTTGAAGTCAACCTTTTTGAGGATTTTTTCATAGATGATCAGCAAGTCTGATGAAAGGAATTGGATGTTGCCTATGACAATGAATGGAACAATTATTCCACTGAAATTGGACATAGGAGCTCAAGTTAATATTTTGTCTGAACAAGATTATGAGAGACTGAAAATAAGACCAAAATAGGGACCAACAAAAATAAAAGTAACTGGTTATTCTGGAACAAATATACCAGTAAAGAGGAGATCCATTTCTAATATCAGTCCTAAAAACACCATTGACACGCTCCTGTTCATTGCAGTGCCAAAGGAGATGACACCAATTTTAGGCCTGGCAGTATGTGAAAAATGGGGGCTCTCACTACAAGATCATACTGAACCTGGATATGAGGAACTCATTCAGAAATATCGTGATCTGTTTCAAGGGCTGGGTTGCTTGCCGAGTGAATACAATCCAGATAAACAAGCAGGTCCCTCCAGTTGGCCATCCATGTAGAAAGGTGCCATTTGCATCCCAGGATCTCCCATTTCTTAACCCAGGTGATAGACTGTACCTGAGGAATCACACTTCTAATACTTGGGGTCAAAGGTCTTATGTAGTCCAGACAGACCAGGGGGACACATTTCGGTGTGATGAAAGGGATCTAAGAGTAATCCCAGAAAGTTCCAAACTGATCATTTAGCATCAGCAGACAAAGGAGAAACTTTCAATGAACAAGAGAACAACTCAGACTCTAATGAAAGGCTGATATTAAGAAGATCAGAGATGGGTGGATTAAACATCCTGAATGACTCAAGACTTGGTAGGGGGCTTTGAAGAAAGTGAGTGGTAAAGTCTCACCTCACAGTGATGTGCTGGTAACCTCTCCTCTCTAGGTAGCTGACACACTGGGTTTATGGAAATGTACTAGATGGGGTGAGAATTTAATGTAGGTGTTATCAGATAGTTAACTGTTTTTATATATGTATATATGCCATTTTTAAAGAGGGATGATCTAGAGATATGTTTGTAGAAGATTATAATTTGGAGATGCTTCCTCTTAAAGGGACAGTATTATGAATATAGAAATTTAGAGATGTGCCCTGGAAGCGGGGGTTGAGAACACAGCATAGCTGTGTGCAGCAGTTCACTACAGAAGCTCTCTCTAGTTTGTTTTATTAAAAGTTTTATTCCTCTTAAATTTTTGTTGTTTAATAAACCCCAAGATCATTAAAGAGACCTCCAGCAAATGTCACTTGATCCCCTGAGCAACCACCAGCTGGAACCAACTTGCAGTCCTATTGATGTGTGATAGATTCAAAATGGTAATCTAATGATGAAAAGTTCTGTCCTATTACAATCCTTCCCTTCCACCCCGCAAATATATTTTCATCTTGGTGTATAAGGATTTCTGTCTGGTTGCTGAACAAATTCCCTATTAAGCAAAAGTTTTAACTCAGGTCATCAGCAGCTCTACATGTTTAGAACAGAGTGACCATTATGCAGGTCATTTCTAAATTAACGTGATTGTTTTCAAAAAACATGAAGCACTCAAGTGAATTTTAATTTTTTCTACTGCACAAACCATTTTAAAAGATTACTGCCTTGCACATTTTTAGGAGGGATCTAATCATGCTTGCTAAAACACAAATTTCAAGCAACCACAATCATTTTTAATCATTCCACACTGCACATACCTAGCATTCAAATATCTTCTTTCAAATGTCAAAGTAAAGTTAATATTTATTATTATACCTATGAACTAGCGCACTTACAAAACTGAAGTTCAGGAAATTTTCTACTAAGCCATTTTTTCACATTGTCAGTTAAATGTATTTTCTAGAGTCACTGCTATGCTTCAGTGACTTGCAGAATTTCTGAATCACTTTGTGGCTTATTTGGCTGAGTTATGCAGTGAAAGTTTCCCACGGTGCGAAGAAGTTTCTAAATTCCAGGGGTAGCTTTTCTCCACTGGCAAGGTTGCTGTAAATAAAACCATCACAATCATTGACAAAACATCCACCAAACTAACACAAAAGAAGTAATTAACAAATGCTTAGAAATAACCAAAGATGTCCATGCCTCAATCAAAACCTGCCTCTGAAACCTCCAGAACCTTGGAGAAAAAAACTTACAAGTCTACGACTCCATAGTGGGTCGAATCAAAGATCAAGGTCCGTTCTCTTCCATTTGGGGAGAAGCTCAACTCAATGACATTTGGAGAAATAACATTTTACATTGGGTTTTAACAGGACTGATTCCTATAAAGCTTTCAGGTGGAATTTTCAAAAGTGCTAAGTCACTTAGAGACACATGACCCATTGAAAAAAAAAATGACTGGAACTTGTGCACCGAAGTCACTTGGCTGGCTTTAAAAATCCCACCCTAAAATACAAACACAAACCACCTAGGAAAGATATTGTCCAGCTAACCTGCATTTAAAACTCCAGGACACTAAATGACTCAATCAAAGAGTAAAATTAGAGCTCCCCTTGTAAGAGTGCAATAGGAAGGAAAAGGAAGAAAGCCATTATGCCACAGTACACCCCAGTGATAGGCAACCGTAATTCAACAGCTGTTACTGGGCCACAGGTTCACAGTGGGATCCCCTGCATATGAGAAAGCACCGATAAACGGAATGGTCTGTCTTCCTATAGCTGTAGCAAGACATGATATTTACAGTGCTCCCTACCGTGTGCTTGTAGAATCTTGGAGCAGAGCAAAATCGGCATACAAAAAATGTGAACTAATGACCTTCTGCTGCATTTCTGACCCTTTTATGTTCTTAACAAGGCCCTTGCCTCTGGAGCATCTTTGCGTAAGGGGTGATATCCCAGTCATTTTCTCCCGCCTGCTGCCTCATGCAAGTTGCCATCTGACCTTACTGGATCTTCAGTGGCTTGGCCCTCCAGCCCAGACACAAAGTCAAAATGGACCCCTCCAGAGTATGAAAGCATCCAGTACCAATTAGTCTCTTTGCCCCTTGCTAGGATCTTTAACCTCAGCTCTGGGCTTTTGAAATTCAGTCCTTTGTTTGGGCCTGCCCAATACTCCGTGTTCCAGCTCAGGGACCCTATACACAGCAGCCACCAACTGCTCACTCCAATCCCATGCTGCTATTTTCCTGGGCCTCTTCCTACCTTTTATCTCCAGCCCGATGTCAGGACCAGCATCCTCAGGGCCTCCTCTGACTCCAGGCCAGAGAGGATCCTCCTTCTTCACTCTTCTGGTGCAACTGACCTGGTGTGGTTAGATGTTTGGCTGCGTGTGTATGTTGTCGCTGTGTTCTCCCTGTGTGCTACCGCAGCCCTGCACAGACAGCCAGTACAGCAGACTTCTAGCAAACCGCCCAATGACCACAAGATCTGTTAAGAGATGAAGACACCAGGCCAGGTTTATTTTTGCTGAAGCATGGTACTAGAATCCTGCAAACTCTACCAGCTACTAATACATGTATGCCCATAACAATGGAGTAGGTCAGTGAATGGCAGGACTTTCTGTCCCTCCCTAAGCCAGACAAAGACCCTCTCTCCGAGACACATCTTTGTACCTCGATACAAACAAGTTAGCATTGCCCCTTTAACATTGTTAGTTACTGACCCCGATGGCGCTAGTTATCCATCACCTTGCACATGTTGGTGTGATCAAAACATCTTTATTACGTACTGTCAACCTAACCTGATCCTTTAGGATGGGTCAATGTGTTCCTGTTATCCTTGGGGAATGTTTTTGTACCATCATTGATATCAGGGTGTTGTGGTACAACTTGATATCGGGATGTGTTTGCAAGAGTACTCTGTGCCTAGCACTTCTTAGGAATGTGTATCTCTACAATATCAGCCCTTTTTCTTAGTAGATTCTGTGAGCAGGTCCTGCCTCTTGCTGATAGCTTGTCTTTGCTTTATATCAGTAAATCTTTGACTGCGACTTTAGCCCAGGCCTCAGGCCTCTGATACAGACTACACCTGGCAACACAGGTGCTGACTCAATGGAAGCACCCATGGGAAAAAAATAGCGGGTGCTCAGCACCCACCGGGATAATTAGCGGTGGCAGCTGCAAATCAGATCTTGGGCAGGTGGGGCCCCATCAACTATTTGGCAGCCGCTGGATTAGCTGTTTCCAGCCAGTCAGTTGTAGCACACCCGCCTATCAACTGTTTGGCAAGGAGACAATCTGAGCTCTTTCGCAGCCTGGCTTCTACTGCAGGTAAAAATGGTCCTTTCCAGGACAGAGGGAGCAGGGCGCCATTTAGAGAGGGCAGAGGGAGCTTCTTCCTCTCCCTGAGTTTCCTGTCAATATGGAGTGCAAACAGGACAATGAACTGCTGCTCCATGTTGTCGCAGGAGGAACTTGAAGTCCTTAGCTGTGAGATACAGCTCCTCCCTCTCCCTGGGCTCTGGGCTGTGGGAAATGTAAATTCCCCTTTGTGCAGATGGCTGCTGCTCCACCGTTGGGAGCTGGAGAGCTTTCAGGATTGTTCTGCCTGCCCGCACCCCATCGCACATAGAGGGCGTCTCTAATGAGGTTCCCAAATGCCCCCTCAGGCTGCACAGCTGAGAACCTGCGCACTTTAGAAACCCCCCTGCCAGCCCCCACAGCCAGCAGCAGCCCCGGGAGGAAGGGGAACCTCCCGTGCCGCTTTGAGTGAGTGGGTGGAGGTGGGCACTAGAAAGAGCCATCAGGAGAGAGAGGTGGAGTGGGGATGTGGCGTTGGAGGCAGAGTATGGGTGGAGCACTAGGGGAGGGCGCCTATAGGGCCCCTAGGGGGCTCACTCTGCCTTTTACGCCCTCAGGTGGTGGGGGGGTGAGGCACAAGGATCTCGAAAGCATCAGTGAAGCCCCAACTGGCGACATGTTCCAAAGAATCCAGCCTTGTACACCTGAGGAGTGTGCGCACCAAGAAGTGAAATCCTGATGGGCTATCACTCAAAAGAACCACACTTCCTTGCTGAACAGCCAAACCTGAGAGCCATGTTGTTGTCTGACAAGTCACCTTCATTATTTTTCCTGCACTGACGTCTCAGAAGAAGCTTTCACACAAAATTGAACTAGACAATATGTCAATTCGTTTTACACTGATATGACATTTTAAGAATCTTTAATATCCATTGCTAAGAGCAGCAGTCACTACAGATAGAGTCCCATATATTAGCATGAATAAAAGCAGACCAAAAATCTAGAGACTTAAGGGGAGATTTCCAAAGGCACAAATGGCAGTTGGGAGCCTAAGTGACATTTATACCTTGGGAAATCTCCCCGCTTGAGTCAGAGATGTTCATAGGAATGGAAAGTAAGCTGAATATTTCTGAATAACTTTTCTATTAGTGGTGCTGGATGGATACTTTAAAAAAAGATTCTGAAAATATGTACTTGAATAACAATGTGAAACACACTTTACCTCTGCCCAGATGCTTGGGGTCACACATATCAGCTTCCCAAATGAGGAGACATGAGAATCTTAGTATATTCTAAGTCTAGGTTGCTTTTTTACACATATATACCACCCCTGGAACAGAGGTAGTCACGAAGAAAACACAGGCAAGCCCCTCTTCCAGAAATCTAAGCTTACACACCAATGTGCGGGCCCTAGGAAGCTATGCTGTCCCCAAAATTACTTCCACATATAGATAATAAAGCAGAGAACAGACCCTCTGCTGTCTGCAAAGAATGCTGCATTATCCCCAAGGAATGCTACACTACAATACTAATAACAATACAGCATTTCTTCAAGGAATAAAAACTTGCTCACATGCTAAATAAAAGAACTTTCTGAGACTGTAACAGTGCCACATGGTGATTCTTGTCATAGACATTTTTTTCCTTCCCCTTCCTCAGCTGGCAATAGTAATGATATGACATCGCCACCTACACATAGTCTTGCTGGTGCCATGAACAAAAAGCCTGTAAGAGATATGCAACAGAAAAAGACTCTGGAATGTGTGCTTATGTGTGTGTGTGTGCGCATGCATGCAAGAATTTACAGGATAGTGTAATTTTCAATACAGTCCTCAGAAACATTTCAGATAATTAAGATGCTCAATAGTTATCCTCCTAAATACTATTGTGTCATATGTAAGCTCATCAGGAAATTCAATAGATCACTTGAACAACATCTGAACCATGTAAGTGGCTGATATATTTTGCATGCATCCTTAGTGGCAACAATATACAGCTGTGTTCCATGCCTAGTTCTCCAGTAAAATGACTTTAAATGATAACAGGTGTTCATTGTAATGGAAATTGTTGATAGGTATTGTTGGTCAACATGTAAATTAATTCCACTCTTTACAGAGCCAGATGGCAAATTCTGAAGTAGCAGCATGGGCAAAATTAATAAGCCTCCTTGTTGCAGAGGATGATGTCTCCTCTGTAGAATCACTGGTTTCTATATCCAGCTACCCCGTGATCTGCTACAATACCCCTCTGACAGGAAGATTAACTGGCCTAGTCTCTGCCCAAGAAAACTACACTATATATCATCAGGTAAAAATGGCTAAAGGTCATATAAACAAACTTCACAAAAGATTAAGAGAAACATTGAGAAACAATAATTTTGTTCTTCAACCCTGCACACTGGGCCAGTTACAGTGTCAATTCAATGTGCAAATATTATTTTCTTGCTGCTTTATCTCATCTAGCGGTTTGAGATTGCAGAAAATGTAATTTAACTATAATGCTTAGCAATTAGAAAATCCAGATTTTTAAAAGAAATATTTTATATTCTTCTCCATATACACATATATAGCATATATAGAATGCTATAAAGTATTTTTTCTGCAGGGGCAGCTCTTCATTCCTTGAACTCCCAGTGACACTGTTAGATACTGTGATTGTGCCAGGCCCTGGCACAGAAGATGCAAAGACTGTGGGAGGATCCTTGCACCCTCTTAGCCTTCTGCCACTACATAAGAGTCACAGTCACTGGTCTTTAATTGCAATTTTAATTGCACTGTTAAACAATAGAATACCAATTGAAATTTATTAAATATTTTGGATGTTTTTCTAAATTTTCAAATATATTGATTTCAGTTACAGAACAGAATACACAATGTACAGTGCTCACTTTATATTATTTTTGATTAAAAATTTTCACTGTAGAAATGATTTTTAAAAAGTATTTTTCAATTCACCTCATATAAGTACTGTAGTGCTTTATAGTGAAAATGCAACTTACAAATGTAGATTGTTTTTAGTGAAGTTATATAATAAAAAACAATGTAAAACTTTAGTTCCCATAAGACCACTCAGTCCTACTTCCTGTTCAGCCAATTGCTGAGACAAACAAGTTTGTTTACATTTACAGGAGATAATGCTGCCCGCTTCTTATTTACAGTGTCACCTGAAAGTGAGAACAGGAGTTCGCATGGCACTTTTGTAGACTTCATTGCAAGATTTTTACACACCAGATATGCTAATCATTCATATGCTCCTTCATGATTCGGCCATTATGCCAGAGGACATGCTTCCATGCTGATGACACTTGTTACAAAAATAGTACGTTAATTAAATTTGTGGGGAAGAATTGTATGTCTCCTGCTCTGTTTTACCTGCCTTCTGCCATATATTTCATATTATAGCACTCTCAGATGATGATCCAGCACATGTTGTTCATTTTAAGAACACTTTCACTGCAGATTTGACAAAACTCAAAGAAAGTACCAATGTGAGATTTCTAAAAATAGCTACAGCACTCGACCCAAGAATTAGGAATCTGAAGTGCCTTTCAAAATCTGAGATGGATGAGGTGTGGATCATGCTTTCAGAAGTCTTAAAAGAGCAACATTCTGATGCGGAAACTTCAGAACCCGAATCACCAAAAAAGAAAATCAACCTTCTGCTAGTGGCATCGGGGCAGCAGGTTTGTATAATTTTTGGTGGTGCCCATAACAGGTCCAATTCCCTCCCACCTCCCTCCTCCATCCCCCACACACACCTTGTAAGCCAATTATGTATTTTTTAAAATAATGTAAAAATGTGAGGACTCTGGGGTGGGGCTTGTGATGAGGAGTTTGGGGTGTGGGAGGGATTCAGGTACAAGATTGGGGTGCAGGGGTGAGTGCTGTGGGGTGGGGCCGGCAATGAGAGGTTCACAATGCAGGACGGGGCTCAGGGATGGGGCAGAGGGTTAGGGAGTGGGGACAATGAGGGCTCGGGCTGGGACTGAGGTGCTTGAGGTGTGGGAGGGGCTCAGGGATAGGGCAAAGGGTTGGGGTGCAGGGGGTGAGGGGTCTGGATGGGGGTGGCTCTGTGTGGAGCAGGGCTGTGGATGAGGAATTTGGGGTGCAGGCAGGCTGTCCCAGGGCTGAGGCCAGAGAGGAGCACTTCCCCTAGTCCTCTCCCTGCCAGCAGCAGCAAGCTCTGGGGGAGGGGTCTCCCTCTCCCCACTAGCAGCACACTCACCCTGCACCACTGTCACTGAATGTGCTCCTAAGGCCCCTCTCAGGTCCAGTAAGCCCCTTCACCTCCCCTGTGGTGGGGGCAGGGGGCTGCTATCGCATGTTTGCCTCCTCCCCTGCTTCTGCCCCTTACTGTAGCCTCACTGGGGGTGGGGAGAGGGGTTTCCCCTTGCCCACCATGGGGCAAGAGCAGTGATTGAGGGTGGTGTGCTGGTGGAGGATCCCACCAGAAAAGGGAAAGATCAGGGTCAGCCTTCGCTGGCACTCGTAGAGAGGGGGCACTAGGACCTTGCGGTGGCAGTTGATTCCTGGAGCCAAGCACATGGCAGAGCTGCAGGGAGCAACCATCCACATGAGACATGGACACTCTGGGATCCGGGGGAGGCATAGGTGCCAACTTTCCCCGGCGCCAGTGGGTGCTCGTGCTCCCCCAGCCCCGCCCAAATTCCACCACTCATTCCAACCCCTTCCCCAAATTCCCGCCCTGCCCCCACCCTCCTTCACCCTCCCTCCCAGCCGTGCAAAACAGTTGTTTCGCGGCACAAGTACTTGGAGCTGGGGTGAAAAGTGGGCATGTGGCGCACTCAGAGGAGGAGGCAGAGCGGAGTGGAGGTGAGCTGGGCGGGGGCTGGGGAGCTGCCGGTGAATAAAGAGCACCCACCATTTTTTTCTGGAAGGTGCTCCAGGCCCAGAGCACCCACGGTGTCAGTGCCTATCGGGAAGCCTGGCCCCCAGGTCCTGGATATTGCTGCAGCCCAGGAACCATAGGCCCATATAACTCACCTTCTCTGGGTGGCATCTGACTCAGATGATGAAAATGAACATGCATCGGTCCGCACCACTTTGGCTGATTATTGAGCAGGGCCTGTCATCAGCATGGACGCGTGTCCTCTGAAAAGGTGGTTGAAGTGTGTAGGGACATATGAATCTTTAGCACATCTGCCATGTAAATATCTAGAGACGCTGGCTACAACAGTGCCATGAGAATGCCTGTTCTCACTATCAAGTGACATTGTAAACAAGAAGCAGGCAGCATTATCTCCTGCAAATGTAAACAAACATGTTTGTCTGAGTGACTGGCTGACCAAGAAGTAGGAATGAGTGGACTTGTAGGCTCTAAAGTTTTACATTGTTTTATTTTTGAATGCAGTTGTTTTTGTACATAATTCTACATTTTGTAAGTTCTACTTTCATGATAACAGGTTGCAGTACAGTACTTTTATTAGGGGAACTGAAAAATACTCTCTTGTTTTTTTCAGTGCAAATATTTGTAATAAAAATGAATATAAAGTGAGCACTGTACACTTTGCATTCTGTGTTGTAACTGATATCAGTATATTTGGAAACAAATTAAACATCCAAAAATTTTTAAATACATTGTATTCTATAATTAAAAATAATAATAACAAAAAAATGGAGATATACCAATCTCCTAGAACTGGAAAGACCTTGAAGGTCATCAAGTCCAGTCCCCTGCCTACACTAGCAGGATTGAGTACTGTCCCCTGACAGATTTTCTTTCCCCAAATCGCCCCCTCAAGGATTGAACTCACAACCCTGGGTTTAGCAGGCCAATGCTCAAACCACTGAGCTATCCCTTCCCCCCATAATTGTTTAACAGCATGATTAATCACAATTATTTTTTTAATCAATTCACAGATGCAGCTACAAGTAGTACCAGAATATAACAGCCTAGGATATGCCACACACAGTCACTGCACTGTTATAGAGAAACAGGGCAGAATCTAACCTTTTCATATTTAATCGACTGTGTGTAAATAGAATAAAGGAAAAGATAATCTTCCTAATATTAAATGTGCAGAAACTACCTTGATTTTGGTTGTCTTCCCTTTCATTTTCTGGATGCACAAACATTTATTTTTTCTCACAAACAGGAGCCTATTGCAAAACCTTTCAGAGGGCTATTGAGAATTAACATCCATATGTCAGCTGGTTCTAGAGTAGAGAGGACTGCCTCTATGTTATCTCAGGTGGGGTTGAATCATGCAAGGAAAGAATACCATATAATGAAAGATGGTGTAAGTCTGATAAGCCTTTTGTTTTTTTAAATAATCCTGTCTCGTTTACAAGAATCGTCATCTGTAAAAACATAATAGCCCACAAACATTCTTGAAGATCAAGTCAAATCAGGGATACACTACACATCATCCATATAATTCCAGTTTTCACTTTTATGTGTAGAGTAACACAAAGGTAAATTTATTTGGGCATAAGCTTTTGTGGGTAAAAAAACTCACTTCTGCATCTGTTAGTCTTTAAGGTGCCACTGGACTCCTTGTTGTTTTTGTGGATACAGACAAACACAGCTACCCCCTGATAATTGACACAAAGGTAAACTGATTGTCCAAATCCAGACATGCTTCCGTTATTAGAAAAACCACAGAAAAGGTGGGAGAACAAGAAAATGAAGCAGCGAAAATATGCAACAAGGAGTTTCAATTTAAGGCAATTGTAGTAATTCTTCGTATTTGTATAGCACTGTGTTCATTCCAAGCACAGTACAGACATTGCCCAGTTAATCTCCACAACAGCCCTTCTGAAGTGAGTGAATAAATCTTATTTATGGCACTAATTAGTCTATTTCACAGCTGAGGAAACTGAGTGAAGGGCCAGATTTTCAAAGGTATTGTGGTGCCTAAAGACAAAGATAAGGGCAAAGAAGGATTCTCCTAAGTGCCTGCAAATTAGGTGCCTAACTTCAATTAAAGTCAATTGGCGTTAGATGCCTAACTACCTAGGCCAGGGGTGGGCAAACTACGGCTGGCAGGCCACATGTGGCCTGCCGGCCATTTTAATCCGGCCCAACAGTGCTGGGTGGGGGGAGCGGTGCGAGTGGCCCCCTCCTCCCCACCCAGGGGTCAGGCAAGTGTGGTGGGGAACCCCGCGGTCCCGCCCGGAGCTCCGCGCGCCAGGCCCATCACAGGGAGCCGCAGGGCCACACACACCTTACCCCGCGCACCGGGCAGAGGGCGGAGGGCCATGGGCCCCCGTGCTCCCCGCCGCAAGCCGCAGGCTCTGAGTTCCTGCCTGTGGGCCCCGGGGTGCCGGGCGGAGCCGCGGGGCCCCAAGCTCCCGCCCAGGGTGTCGGGCCTAACTGTTGGGGCTAGGGCACAGCAGTGAGCTGGGGGGCCGCTCCGGCTGAGCAAGGTAAGAACGTGAGGCGGGGGCAGCTTGGGTGGTGTTTAGGGTGGGTGGGTGATCTTGGGAGGGGGCAGTCAGGGAACAAAATGCAGGGGGCTTAGGTAGGGGGTGGGGTCCATGGGGGTGGTGATTAGTGTGGGTGGATTTCAGGAGGAGGCAGTAAGGGAACAAAGAGCAGGGGGGCTTAGATGCGGGGCCTTGGAGGGGCAGTTAGAGTGGGGGGTCGCCGGAAGGGGCAATCAGGGGACAAGGAGCAGGGGAGCTTTGGGTCCTGGGGGGGGCATTTAGGGTGGGGGGATCTCTGGAGGGGGAAATCAGGGAACTAGGAGCGGGGGGGGTTGGATGTGTCGTGGGCTCTGTGGGGGCAGTCGGGAAAGAAAGTATGTGGGAATTGGATAGTGGGCGGGGCCTTCCCTACCCATCCCTCCGCACAATTTTGAATCTGAATGTGGCCCTTGGGCCAAAAAGCTTGCCCATCCCTGACCTAGGCACTTCTGAAAATCCCACTGCGTGTTTCTTTAGATGCCTAAATACTAAGGCCGCCCAGAAAAAAATCCATTTTGTAAAAAATGTCAAGGGTTCTGTCTGCACCAGAGCAAAAACAAGGCTTTTCAAAACTGTCACAAAAGATAAGCAAGTGACCCACTCACCCTAGAATAGCCAATAGCTTAATGGTCATGTAACCCACAAGAGATGTTAGAGAACCACGATCAAGTCTCTTCTCCTCCTGATTTGGAGAAGAGACTTGAACCTGGGTTTTCTCTATTCTTCTTGGGTGCCCTATCCACTGAATTATTGGCTTTTCTGGGGTGGCTCATCCCCATTTCCCATCACAAAAAAATCCACCTGGGTCCTGAAAAACCTTTCCAATGTAAGTTTAATCAAAACCAATGCCTTTCTCTAAAAAGTTTTCACTTCAATAAATTGGCATTTTCTGACAAAAAAAAATTTCCATTGAAAATTACCCATCCATTCTGCTGAATATCTTGTAAATCTTGTCCAAAGTGAATTGTCTGAGGCTACACAGTGAGCCAGTGGCAGAGCTAAGATCATTACTCTTGATCTCCTTGTGACAACCATGGAGCTGCTCTGTATTAATTCATGAATACTGTCTGTTGACTTGGTTATTGGGATGTTTACTTTGTGACTATATTGGACTAAATCAACAGAGTTGTTGGCAAACAAACAGGAGGTGTAACAATGAGTCTGAATGAGATATCCCCCAGTAAAGGCTGGAGGGTCATTACAGGACAATGGAAGAGCCATTGTTCCCTGAGGAAACTGGTTACATCTCCTGCTGAGCTTATCAAACTGTTTTTTGACAAAAAATCCCAGGAACAGAAAGAGCAAAGAACTCTAGCTAGATAAAAAGTAGAAGACAATCTTTCTAAGGGTTATACAAGTTGTATAGGATCTGGTCAGACTGCAACAGGCACCTGCTGGGAATATCTGAAGAGGCTAGACCTGCCTGAGTTGCCCTCACAGAATGGCACTAGTCCATTCAGTAAAATGGACAAGGATCTAGACTGTTGATTGTTTTATAGTGCTTTCTTTTGTGTTTTGCTGTGTTCTACTGCCCAGATTAAACAATAATTTGGTTTAATAAGGCTGTCAGGTTGTCTTCTATTCTGGAAGAACCAAGGTGCCAACCCAGTCAGACCTGCTGGGTAAGCATGGTTGATAGCCAGACCCTGAGCTACAATACCCCATCTGAGAAGTGGGAGAATCATATGAGTCCACCCTGGGCTAGGTAAAGGGGTAGGTGCACTCAGAGAAAGAGAAGAGAGGTCAGGCTATCCCTTACAACCATGACACTCCTATTTTCAAACACCTGTGTTTTTTCCTCCAGATGATCTTCAGTCCAGGATGCCATTCCTTCTTCCGGTGCCAGTACAGTGCTGTATATTCACAATGAACTTACACTGTATTACATTTGTATTAGCTTCATTCACAGTTTCCTCCAAAATATGTTTCTGACTTTTGTCCTGTAGCTGATGATTTGGTTCTATTGTTCAATGCCTACAGTGATATGCTTGAATAACACTGTAGAGTAGCTTAATTAACATATTAGATAAACAAAGAAATACCTCCCTTGTGGAATACAAACAAAACAATTAACAGACACCAAACCACTGATAAGCCATTAGAGCAAAACAAGTTTCTACCAAATCATAAAATGAAGGCTCATTAAAGCAAATCTAGTGCAATGTAGCAACATGTAGGGTTTTCAGTAATTGCCTTTATGTTACTTACTTGTGATTCAACAACAACAGAACAATAGAAAGGTGAAACTGTACAATACATTGGCTGTAGTGTGTGCAGTTCTCCCATCATTTGGAGAATGTAGGAAATGCACCACAAGTTTGTCTTCAGCTGAAATGCACAGATATAATTAACGGGCCTCGTTCAAGGTTGAAAAGCGCTGGCAGCATTCTGAACAGATGTGAATCTCAGGTGGTCTTCAGGTGCCTGCATCTCTGTAGTGTAAGGCTTAGCTCAGAAGCCTGTGCATACCGCATGCACAGGCCTCTGGGGTGAAGCTTGCAGAAGAGAGAGGTGAAGGGCAATCTGGGAATAGCAGCAGATGCTAGGAAGGGGCAGCAGCTGGGCACAGGAACAGCTTAATGTCAAGGTGACCTCTCAGCCCTCAACAGGGGCTTGGATGAGGGACTGGCATGCAGCAGATAGTCACAGAGTGCTGGGCTCCCAAAGTGATTGAAAGAGTTCTAATGAAAATAAAGTGTTGTCCCATCAGTACTTTATCCGAGGATAAGGGCCACTATCGAAAGCAGGAAAGGGAAGAGTTTGGGTTTCGTTCATTTAGGAGGATCCAATTTTTTTAAAACAAGTTGTTTTCAGCAACCATTTAGGTCATTTGAGTGCACTTGATAACACTGCTGCAGCCCCATTACCTTAGCCACACCTTTAATAGTGGAGGCATTAATCCCTTGTCACCCCTTAGAATAGTGGTTCTCAACCCCCCGGGGCCTGCATGCCTCATGTGGCCCAATTAGCACACAACTGCAGCCCAGCTCAGCTGTGTACTCCAGGCTCCTAGCTGCCCTGCCACATGGCAGGTTCCAGGCAGACACCCAGCCCCACACAGCAGGGATCAGAGTGCAGCTAGCTGGTTGCCGCCCTGGCCCCACACAACAGGGTCCTGGCAGGATCTAGGATCCCAGTCCCATGTTTGAGTCAGGGTCCTGGCTGCCCCCATCCCCTTGCAGCAGTGTACAGGCTCCGTGGCTGGGTCTGGGCAGCGGGCCCCCCACGAACAAGGTCCAGGGCCACTGCCCCACGCTCCACACCTGGCTCTCCGCTCCTGATCGTATCTCTGTGGAGGGGGTCACTGGGCAGAGGGTGCTGAGCATAGTGACTTGTGGGGGGTACTGTGGTTCTCAACCTGAATCCACACTATATACTACTTGTATGACACTTATACTTGTATGTTATTAACGTAGCTGAATTTGCGTATCTACAGCCAATCTTCCCCCCTAGTGAACACCAGCCCTATTAATAGTTTCAGATATTGTGTTTTGCTGCTTTAACTGGAATGTGTCTATGTTCTGATTGTATATGTGAGAATGGATTGTTACTCTAGCTATACTCAAGAAAGGACGTAAGAATTGTGCATGATATCCCCTGAAGTAAGTGAGTCACCCTGCCTTTCACAGGAATTAGATTCTGGTTTGAGAATGGGATTCAAGTTCAACAAGGAGATGGAATATGATGTTGTTCTAGAGACCAGGAACTCTATTCCAAGGAGCAGGGACTCTCTTCAAGTTTTCCCACCCAGGTTCCCCAGCTGCAGATTCTGAACCTTGTGTGGAGTGATTCTTTAGGGCTGGACTTGACTGGTAATGGTGGTGCTGACGGCACAGTGAGACCTGATCAGACCAATGGTGGCAGAACTGAACTAACTTTACAGCATTCTCATGGATGGCACAAGTGCACAGCTGAACTGTGCAGTGATAATTGACCAGACCAGCAGTGGTAGAGCTGATGTCACTGAACTAGTCCAGATAGCTACACAATTTAATAGGACATGGTGATGCAAGCTTCTCTAGACTGGAACAGACAGACAGAGAAGAGCCACTCTCTGATGCTCCCTGACTACTACTGAATCTAACTGGACCTGTGAGTAGGGCTTAGGTAAATTTAAGGGATTGTTGGGTGACTAAGAATTCTGGACTTTGACAGGGCAGACAATGAATATGTGGAGCTGCAGTGTCTTACATACTAACTGGGCTTTGCTCATTTCATTGTATGTAAATATATTTATGATTATGTTTCTTTTGTTTTTTCCTTTTCCCCAAATAAAAATTAATTTGTGATTCCATGTTTCCAACAACTCCTGAATGCTTGTGAGAGAGGAAGAACCACCTAAAAGGGTGACCAAGGAAGTTATATATTAATTTTCCCAGCAAGAAAGAGGAATGTGGCTCTGGGTGGGGGCTGTTTCATTTGCAAAGAACCTGCATTCAGCATCACTAATTTGAACACATGGAACTCTATTTAACCCTGTGGACTGCTCTGTCCATATGGCTGAATTGCTTTCAGCCTACCTCTCCATGGTCGCTGTGCTTCTGGGGTCTTGTCAGTAACAGTCCCTCCAGGGATTTCTGACTCCAATTGTACTGATCATTAAACATCTTCCCTATTTTACAAACATTTTAATATCAAATCAAATAATCGATGCTCTGACCCCCATTCCATGTGCCTGGGCCAGAGGTTGCTAGCACATAGCCAAGATGGAGTCCTGTCTTTACCACGGACCCAGCTCGGTATACAGTTTTTTGATATAGTTTGGTCTCCTTACCAGCAATGACCCATCTCTGTCTCCCTGTCTGGTGTCCAAGCTAGCAACTCTCTCTGGAAAGTCTCGTCCTACCTGTGGGGTTCTGGATAGTTTACTGTCTCTCTACGTTGTGATGATGTGTATCTCTGTAGGCTCCCTCTGGGAGTTGTCTGCTAACTTGTAAGTATCTTCTGCTCCTTCAAAGCACTTATTGCTCTTGTGTAGTCACCTTGTAGACATTGGTGCTACTGCACCCCTCTTGACTCCTTATGGTGTCTCTCTAAAAGATGGATCTTCACAGGAGAGCCTGTCTCTAGGATTGGCAGGTCCTTAGCTGACCTACTGTACTCTTGTGCCTGCTTTCTCTGATTGTTGGCCATATCCTCTCAGAGGTGTCTACATCCTTAAGAACATAAGAATGGCCCAGACTGGGTCAGACCAAAGGTCCATCCAGACTGGTATCCTGTCCACCGACAGTGGCCAATGCCAGGTGCCCCGGAGTGAGTGAAACTAACAGGTAGTGATCAAATGATCTCTCTCCTGACATCCATCATCACCCTCTGACAAAAAGAGGCTTGGAACACCATACCTTACCCATCCTGACTAATAGCCATTAAGGGACTTAACCTATATGAATTTATCCATTTCCCTTTTAAACCCCTGTTATAGTCCTAGCCTTCACAACCTCCCCAGACAAGGAGTTCCACAGGTTGACTGTGCACTATGTGAAGAAGAATTTCCTTTTCTTTGTTTTAAACCTGCTGCCCATTAATTTCATTTAGTGGTCCCTAGTTCTTATATTATGGGAACAATTAAACAACTTTTCCTTATTCACTTTCTCCACACCACTCATGATTTTATATACAGTAAAACCTCGATTTAACGGACCTCGATTTAACGGACTTCAGATGCAACGGACAAAATTTCTGATAAATATCAGAACGCGACCCCTCCCTGCTGCGGCCCTGGTCCCCTTCCCTGGCGGCCGTCTGCTGGCTCCTGGCTGCCGCCCTGGTCCCGGCAGCAGGCGGGCTGGCTCCTGGTTCCCGCTACCACCCGGGTCCCAGCTGCTGGTGGGCTGGCTGCTGGCTCCCGGGTCCCGCCCGAGTCCCGCCAGCAGGCGGGCTCCCGGCTCCCACCCAAGTCCCACCAGCGGGCAGGCTGCTGGCTCCCGGGATCTGGGCGGGCTCCCGGGATCTGGGAGGGCTGGCTGACAGCTCCCGGCAGCCGGGACCCTGGCAGTCTGGCTGCCGGCTCCCGGCTCCCCCCCGAGTCCCACCAGTGGGCGGGCTGGCTGACGGTTCCCAGCAGCTGGGATCTGGGCGGGCTGGCTGACAGCTCCCAGCAGCCGGGACCGGGGCAGGCTGGCTGACGGCTCCCGGCTGCCGCCCAGGTCCCGGCAGCGGGTGGGCTGTGGAGCTGCCGCCCCGACCCTGTGGCGGGCGGGCTGCTGCTGAGACAGATCGGGGTTTTTTTTAAATTAAATAACGGACTTTTTGATTTAACGGACACCCCCTTGCCCGAATTAGTCCGTTAAATGGAGGTTTTACTGTACTTCTATCATATCCCTGCTTAGTCTCCTCTTTTCCAAACTGAAAAGTCCTAGCCTCTTTAATCTCTCCTCACCTGTTCCAAACCCCTAATCATTTTAGTTGCCCTTCTCTGCACTTTTTCTAATGCCAGTATATCTATTTTGAGATGAGGTGACCACATCTGTATGCAGGATTCAAGATGTGGGTGAGCCATGGATTTATATAAGGGCAATAATCTCCGTCTTATTCTCTATCCCTTTTTTAATGATTCCTAACATCCTGTTTGCTTTTTTGACTGCTGCTGCACACTATGTGGATGTCTTTAGAGAACTATCCATGATGACTCCAAAATCTTTTTCCTGATTAGTTGTAGCTAAATTAGCCCCCGTCATATTGGTCATATTGTATGTATAGTTGGGGTTATTTTTTCCAATGTGCATTACTTTACATTTATCCACATTAAATTTCATTTGCCATTTTATTGCCCAATCACTTAGTTTTGTAAGATCTTTTGAAATTCTTCACAGTCTGAGCAGTTTAGTATCATCTGCTAAACATCCTTCTGGCTGTAACAGATCTCCCCTCACTGGAATCAGTGTTTTGGTCCTTTGTCCCATCAGTGCCTGCACTTAACTGCTTTTTCACCCATGTGATGGGGGATTGCTGTGTGCCAAAAATGATAATAGTGGGTCTGAACCAGAGGAAATAGCCCGATGTTAGTGTCTGTTAGCGTTTTTCACAGCTGATTCCTTAGTAATAGGGCAGTCACTAGCTGCAGCTATACAGAGCCATAAGAAGTTTGTTACCTCATTTCTTTACACTGCTCTGTTCATAATAAAAGGGATTATCTAGACACCAATCTGTTCATCGGTATGATACTACACCTCCTTTCTGTTACCTTTTATTGCAAGTTATACAAACATACCAATATGTAAATACACATTTTTAATTTTGATGAAATATTGATTTCTGTTGAAAGAAGCCGAATTCTCTGGTTCTGGAATCATGCAGTACATGGAGCCCACATAGGACCACACAAGGAACAATGACCACAACTGATGGACATATAAGTTCTCAACCATCCTTTTGTTAAGAATCTTACCAAGTAGATAAACAGTAATCAAAAATACAACAATACAATAGGAAAGAAGGGGGTAATGCAACATACCTAGTCCTAATACTGAGATACATTTCCTGGAGGTGTCAAATCATTATTCTTATCACCAGTTATTGTCATCTTGGCATCTCCTTCCCCAAAGGAACGCAGGCCAGGATATATCCTTTATAGTATATTTCACTAATACTCCCTGTAGCTTATGTATAATGGTTTCAGCCCCTTTTCCTTATCTGTGCTTCGGCACCCCACTAATTTCAGATGTCTTGTTTTCAATAGATGAACTCTTTAGTGTCTCTTATATTCTTTAGCATTTATGTCAATGCGTTACTATGGTAACTTGCTGTCTCTGCAGAATTTCTCAAGTTACTACAGTACTGTTACATATTAATGGATACATTGCAACATATTTTCCAGTCTATTGTTGCATAGTTTCCAGAACATCATCTTAACACATCTTTTACTGCGATCTTACATTTTACTGGTACAGGATTATCTCTTGGTCAGCAAGTCATGCCATCCTATTTCAGGTCTGTGACCTTCTGTGGCCACGCTATATATCTTACAGACTTAGAAGCCTTTATGCCTTGAATGACAGCCTTATCTTACATACATATTTATATATAAAATACATACTCATCACTGATACTTCAGGGTATGGGACTAATAAGTATGTATGAGCCTACCTATATTTTCCCACTTATCCCTACAACTCAAATCTAATCTAATCCCCAGACATTCATTACATGATTATAAATATGTAGCTTGTGTTGTATCTTTCTTTGCTAGATTGAAGAGCCCATTGTCAAATTTTTGTTCGCTATGTAGGGACTTATAGACTGCAATCAAGTCACCCCCTTAACCTTCTGTTTGCTAAACTAAATTGACTGAGTTCCTTAAGTCTACCACTATAAGGCAGGTTCCATCCTTTAATCATTCTTGTGGCTTTTCTCTGAAGCCACTCCAATTTATCAAATCCTGTACTCCTGGGAGAATTCTGCACCAAAAAATTAAAAGTTCTGTGCACAATATTTTAAAATTCTGCAAATTTTATTTTTCAAAATAACAATAAATAATGATGCCCATTTCGATTATTTTGGTAATTTATTTCAAAATATCTATCAGCAAGTATGTCTATAACAATACAGATAAACAAAATTTCCCCCTCAGGAGTTAAAGAAACCCCCACAACAACTCAGTTCCTGCTTCTCTGCCCCGACCCCCAAGATCCCAGGCAGGGGGCCAGACACTCACACAGCCTTTCCCCCAGAGCCTAGCCACAGGCTTCCCTCAGCCAATACACCCTACTCCTGGGGTAATTCTACACCATTGCACATGCATAGAATTTATATCCCCTGCAGATTTCTTTGCTTCCCCGCAGAAAAATTACTTTCTGATGGAAGCAAAGGGAAGCCAAAAGAGCCGTCATACAACCCTCCTCAGCAGTATGTTTCAGGTGCCCAGGGCAGCCGGCAGAGATGTAAATCACTGTGGGGGACGGGACTAGAGTCAGCTGGTGACTCATACTCTGCGCTGGGCTCAGCTGTTAGTCCCAGCTGGACTGGGGAGGACAGGACTTCCTCTTCCCCTGCACCTAGACTGACCATACGTCCCGTTTTGAACGGGACCATCCCGTTTTTTACATATTTTCTGACCGTCCCGTCTTTTTAATATAAATTTCAAATTTGTCCCGTTTTTGGTAAAAAAAACAGGACGTGGCTTATTTCAGGGACCCACGGCCAGGTCCTGCCTCCTCCCGCAGCCCTTCGTCCCTTCCCCTCACGGCCTCAGCCCCCCCTCCCTGGCCTGCTCCCCGCTCCCAGCTGAGCAGCGGCACGATTGGCTGAGCTGCCCCCACGTGTCACGTGCCCAGCTGAGCAGGCAGTTCCAGGTTCTCCTGGCCGCAGACACCATGGCCCGGCTCGGCTGCCCGCTATGGGACCTCCTGCTCCTGGCTCTGATCGCTCGCCCCTCACCGTGCGCCCCAGCCGCTGCTCCCGCCCAGCGCCCCGCCGTCCCGCCCGTGCCCCCCTTAGCCCAGGGCAGGCGCTGCCCCGTGCTCTCCCCCCCACCACGCAGGGGCTTCCCAGGTCTCGTCTCTGCCCCCCCCACGCCCCCGCTGGGGCCCGGCCCCATCGCGGCTGCACCGGTCACCTGCCAGGCTGAGCCCCCGGGCAGGACCCTTCTCCCCCAGCCGGTCAGAGGAGCGGGTCCCCCAACCGCTCCCTCCAGTGGGCTGTAGAGTTAGGGGGTGCAGGGGGAGAGGTAGAGGGGTGGGGGGCTGGATGTTTGGGGAGGGCAAGGGAAGCGGTAAGTGTGTAGGGTGGCGGGCTGGGTGTTTTGGGAGGGGTAGCTGTGTGGGGAGGGCAGAGGAGGGCGGTTGTGTGAGGTGAGGGGCTGGGTGTGTGGGGAGGGAGGAGGTGTATTGGGGAGCTGGGTGTGGTAACTGTAGATGGGGTTGGGTGTGTGGGGAGGGCGGCTGTGGGGGCTTGGGGGCTGGGTTTGTGGGGTGCAGGAGAACCAGTATCTGTGTTGGGGGGGCTGGGTGTGTGGGGAGGGCAGGAGGAGAGCGGCTGTGTGGGGTGGGGGGCTGGGTGTGTGGGGAGGGCAGGGGGAGGGGTAGCTGTGTAGGGTGAGGGGCCGGGTTTGGGGGCTGATGGCTCAGCCTCTCCCCTCCATTAACTTTGGAGCTGGCTCTGGGTGGGGTTCGGGGCCCCTTGTTCGAGTGACCCCCCCTTTAATGGGGTGAAAGCCGTGGGGAATGGAGAGGGGTCTGGGAGGGTGAAAGGGAATTTAGTGCGATCTCCCCCCCTCTTGTGCCCCTTCAGCCGCCTGCCTCCCCTTCTCCCATTTCCCTTCCCACACTGCAAACCTCCTCATCCCCTCCCCACCTGCCCTCTGTTTGAACAATATTACTTCTTATTTCTTATAGTCCCCTTGCCCATCCCGTTTTTACCCCAAAAGAATTATGGAATGTGAGAAGTTTTATGATAAGGTGTTGAAAGATTGAAATTTGCTGCGTAAGATTAATTCATCTGAGAAATATTCATGGTACGATTGTGGTAAAATACAGCCCCCCTCTATGTCTACCTAAATTTTTGTATGGGTTCTTTCACTGATAAATAATCAGAATAATGGTAACCTATGTATACACATATGTGTAATATGCAATATGTTTATATAATTAATTTTTATTGTCTTTCTTTTCCAGAAATAAAAAATATTACATCTATATATATAAAAGTCAAGTGGTGTATGTATGTATGTGTGTATGTATGTATGTATGTACGTATGACTGCGAACTCCTCCCGCACCGTTTGAGCCAGAGACTTGAAATTTGGTACAGTGAGGGGTCTTGGGGTCTAGATGCTGGTAAGGGTCGAAAAATTTTCGGATCTCACCTCTGACGCCCCCCAGGGGTGAAAGTCTTTCAGGGCCAATCACATCGGCTGGGCGGTTAGGTGGTGATGATGTCATAATACCCCCCTCCAACAGACACCTCACTCGCTCAGCTCACCCCTCCCTCCTCCAACGGAACCCCGGAGATCCCTCAGTTCTCTGCCCCTCCCCCCTCCCAACGGAACCCCGGAGATCCCTCCGTTTTCTGCCCCTCCCCCCTCCCAACGGAACCCCGGAGATCCCTCAGTTCTCTGCCCCTCCCCCCTCCCAACGGAACCCCGGAGATCCCTCAGTTCTCTGCCCCCCCCCTCCCAACAGAACCCCAGAGATCCCTCAGTTCTCTGCCTCTCCCCCCTCCCAACGGAACCCCGGAGATCCCTCAGTTCTCTACCCCTCCCCCCTCCCTACGGAACCCCGGAGATCCCTCCGTTCTCTGCCCCTCCCCCCTCCCAACGGAACCCCGGAGAGCCCTCAGTTCTCTGCCCCTCCCACCTCAACCCCGGACTCCATCAGCTCTGTGCCCCCCCCCCCCACCTGCGAAGGTCCCCGGAATCCCTCGGCTCTGGGCCCCCTTCCCCCCTGCGACGGATCTGAGTTGGGTTTGGTGGGACGGTAAGTGAGGTGGGGGTGTCGGGTTCGGTCGGGGGGTCAGGTGGGGGTGTTGGGGTTGGTCAGGGGGTGTTGCGGTTGGTGGGGGGGTGAGGTGGGGGTGTTGGGTTTGCTTGGGGGGGTGAGGTGGGGGTGTCGGGTTTGGTCGGGGGGTAAGTGAGCCGGGGGGGTGTCGGGGTTGGTCTGGGGGGGTGGGAAGGTGTCGGGGGGGTGAGGGGTGTGGTGTGGGTGTTGGGTTTGGTCTGGGGGGGGGAAGGTGTTGGGGTGGGTGCCCAGACCAAACCCGACACACACCCCCGGCTCACTTACCCCCCGACCAAACCCGACACCGCCACCTCACCCCCCCACCAACCGCAACACCCCCTGACCAACCCCAACACCCACCCCTCACCCCTCACCCACCCCAACACCTTCCCACCCCCCCAGACCAAACCCGACACCCCCTGGCTCACTTACCCCCCGACCGAACCTGACACCCCCACCTCACCCCCCCACACCAATCGCAACACCCCCAGACCAAACCTGACACCCCCCTGCTCACTTACCCCCCGACCGAACCCGACACTCCCACCTCACCCCCCCAAGCAAACCCGACACCCCCACCTCACCCCCCACCAACCACAACACCCCCTGACCAACCCCAACACCCACACCTCACCCCTCACCCACCACGACACCTTCCCACCCCCCCCCCAGACCAAACCCGACACCCCCCCGGCTCACTTACCCCCGACCGAACCCGACACCCCTACCTCATCCCCCCAAGCAAACCTGACACCCCCACCTCAACCCCCCACCAACCGCAACACCCCCTGACCAACCGCAACACTCACCCCTCACCCACCCCAACACCTTCCCACCCCCCCAGACCAAACCCTACACCCCCCGGCTCACTTACCCCCCGACCAAACCCGACAACCCCACCTGACCCCCCCAAGCAAACCCAACACCCCCACCTGACCCCCCGACCAAACCCGACACCCCCCCCCCCCCGGCTCACGGTGCACTGTGTAGCACACAGATTATTAAATACACTGTTCGGTCGGGGGGTGAGGTGGGGGTGTCGGGTTTGCTCAGGGGGTGAGGTGGGGGTGTCGGGTTTGGTCGGGGGGTGAGGTGGGGGTGTTGGGTTTGTTTTGGGGGGTCAGGTGGGGTTGTCGGGTTTGGTCGGGGGGTAAGTGAGCCGGGGGGTCTTGGGGTTGGTCGGGGGGGTGGGAAGGTGTCAGGGTGGGTGAAGGGTGGGTGTTGGGGTTGGTCAGGGGGTGTCAACTGTCTGCCCCCTCCCCACCTCCGACTGACCCGAGCAACGCCGGGCACTTATGCTAGTAAGTTATAATACAGAACATTATTAAATTATGTAACACAGTGATGCACAACCTTTTTCAGCAGGCCGGACAATTTATCCATTTCCAATGTTGACCGCCGAGACCGAGTTCTCTAAAAAATGGCAATCGCCAATCGAATTCTCTAAAAAAACCGACAACCACCAACTGTCGGCGGGCCGCGGTTTGTGTATCACTTGTAAAATAACCCCGTCCCGTTTTTGCCATCCCAATGTCCCGTTTTTGTCATAAGGAAATATGGTCAGCCTACCTGCACAGCTTCCGGGGTCATGTCAGACTCACCCCCACATTTCTCCCCTGGCTGAGGAAGCTCAGGGGACAATACTTGTCAGGGGACAATACTTGGTCCTGCTAGTGAAAGCAGGGGACTGGACTTGATGGCCTTTTAAGGTCCTTCCAGTTCTATAGGATATAGATATCTCCATATATTATCTAAATACCTTTTAGGATCTTGGCTCTAACAGCCAAGGTCTCATTGAAAGCCAATGGGATTTAGGGCTGCCATGGCCTGATTTTTAAAGGTATTTAAGCACCTAAAATACAGATACCTCCTGAGAATTAGGCACCTAAGGAGTTTTTAAACAACAAATCACACTAGGCACCTATATGCATTTTTAGATGCTTTTGAAATTTTTATCCTTAAAGACTTCTCAAATGACTTCTCATAGGAAGTTTGTGGCAGAGCCAGAAATAGAATCTAGGAATCCTTACTCAAAAGTCTGTGACATAATAACCACAAAATCTTCCTTCCTCCCCTTATTTGTTCATTTCATTTAGGGTGATCAGATGCCCCAATTTTATAGGGACAGTCCCAATATTTGGAGTTTTTTCCTATATTGGCACTTATTACCTCACATCCGATCTCGATTTTTCACACTTTCTATCTGGTCACCCTAACTTCATTCTACAGATTAAAAACATACTAGTTAAGAAATACCATACACTGGGAATAAAATTAAACAGAATATATGGGAATATATTAAACAAAAGACCTAATATGTTATCTGCATAATCTAACAGAAGAAATGCGAACTATGGAGTTTTATAATCTTATACCATAATAACTGATGGTCCATTCTTTTCCATATTCTAATCAATTACTGTTAGTAATATTTCTGGATATGCAATTGTTCTTAATTCCATCCTTAACGTGGTTCTAACTATCATTACTTTGTAGTTTACTATTCCAGTGTTTAATATATTTAATTGTAATGTTTTTATTTAATATCAATAAGATGTTCCAACATACGTTATAATGACACCCAAAAGGACAGTCAGAATTTTGATGGGATACTGAGGGAGACAAACATTTCTTTTCATAAGATACAATTTTCCCACAAATCTATATTTTGTTCAATATTTTAAATTGGTAGCTTTATTTAGTGCCTGTTTTGGAGATAATTGCAACACTGAGAAGAAATGTTTTTGCATTAAAAAATACTGAAAAATAAAGGAGTAAATTATTTTTGCTTCTTAATTGATTAAAAATGTAAGCTGAGACAATGTATATGTAAGGATCATAAATCAAATCCATATGTTAGCCTGTCTGATCTGGTCTGCAAATACAGTGAAGTTACGGTAGCAAACAAATCAGAAGACCAAATTTTGCCACCACTCACTCACATGTAGGCAATTCTACTGAAATAAATGGGATTGAGCAAGTGTGTTTAAGAACAAAATTTGGCCCATTGACATTAATGTGAATTGTGTTCATGTATCTAAAAGAAGTAGACAGAGGGCCAGGATTCTTACCACATTTACACTGGTAATGACAGTTTTGAGTAATGCTGCTGAGTTAATGCAAACTGACACTGGTTCTGTCTCTCTTGCAATCTATCAGTCTGACACTGCATATGTTGTATATAATGTGCATTGCTTTAGAGAGCAAAAATGTTTATTTTAAATACATAAAGTCCTGCATTTATCTTTATTACAGCCCAAACAATCAAAGTCTATCATCTGTCTCTACAATCAAGCTTATATTATTTATTAAAGACAATTTGATTATTTTGGAATAAGATATGTAATACATGCCCTCATTCTGGTACAATTACTAATGCAGATTGAGTTTTCCAGAAGCATAACTTCTGTACTTATTGAGATCCTAACTTAATTTATTTACTTATGATAAACCTCTTTATTATCTGTTACATGAGGCTGATGAATTTTCCTTAAACAGTGTGCAATTTTTGAGAGTACCTATTAGAAGAAATTTTCTAAATATGATGGTTCCCTACAGTTTACTCCTTTTCTTTCCCTATTTCATTTACTGGGTCAGAGCTGTCATTATGATCTGAGTTAATTCAGAAGGAAAGTTCTATTAAATTTTCAAATTATGTAGTTATACTGCTGATTTCATATTAAGATATAAATAAAATAGGAAGAGTTGCCCTTGTTTATCAGTGTAAAATCTATATATATAAAAGTCAAATGGTGTATGCGTGTATGTATGTATGCGTGTATGTATGCGTGTATGTATGCTTACTCCTTCCACACCGTTTGAGCTAGAGACTTGAAATTTGGTACAGTTAGAGGTCTTGGGGTCCTAATCAGGGTAAGAGTCGAAAATTTTTCAAATCTCACCTCTGATGCCCCCCGGGGGTGAAATTCTTTAAAGGCCAATCACACCAGCTGGGCAGCTGCTGTTCTCTGTGACATAGTTATGATGTCATAATACCCCCTCCAACAGACACCGCACTCGCTCAGCTCTCTGCCCCCTCCCCCCTCCAACGGAACCCCGGAATCCCTCAGCTCTCTGCCCCCTCCCCCCTCCAACAGAACGCCGGAATCCCTCAGCTCTCTTCCCCCTCCCCACCTCCGACGGACCCGAATTGGGTTTGGTCGGAGGGTAAGTGAGGTAGGAGTGTCAAGTTTGGTCGGGGGGTGAGGTGGGGGTGTTGGGTTTGGTCGGGGGGTGAGTGGGGGTGTCGGGTTTGGTCGGGGGGTAAGTGAGCCGGGGGTGTTGGGTATGGTCTGGGGGGGTGGGAAGGTGTCGGGGTGGGTGAGGGGGTTAGGGTTCGTCAGGGGGTGTTGGGTTTGGTGGGGGGTAAGGTGGGGGTGTTGGGTTTGGTTGGGGGTTGAGGAGGGGGGTTGGGGTTGGTCGAGGGGTAAGTGAGGTGGGGGTGTCGGGTTTGTTTGTGGTGGTAGGTAAGGGTGTCAGGTTTGGTTGGGGGGGAAGTGAGGTGGGTGTGTCAGGTTTGGTCTATGGGGGGTGAGGTGTGGGTGTTGGTCAGGGGGTGTTGGTGTTGGTAGGGGGGAGACATGGGGGTGTTGGGTTTGGGTGGGGGGGTGAAAATGTGAGTCGGGGTTGGTCGAGGGGTAAGTGAGGTGGGGGTGTCGGGTTTGTTTGTGGTGTTTGGTTGGGGGGGAAGTGAGGTGGGTGTGTCAGGTTTGGTCTACAGGGGTGAGGTGTGGGTGTTGGTCAGGGGGTGTTGGTGTTGGTAGGGGGGAGACGTGGGGGTGTTGGGTTTGGGTGGGGGGTGAAAATGTGAGTTGGGGTTGGTCGAGGGGTAAGTGAGGTGGGGGTGTCGGGTTTGGTCGGGTGGGTGAGGTGGGGGTGTCAGGTTTGCTCTCTGCCCGCTCCAACAGACCCCGCACTCGCTCAGCTCTTTGCCCCCTCCCCACCTCCGATTGACCCGAGCAACGCTGTGTATTTTCGCTAGTTCCTTATATAAGACAGAAGTTAGTCCAAAAGCCAAACCAACCAAATATACCATTGGAAGTCTGCCGTACTGCTGTGTTTAATCATCTCCACACGAGAAAGGAATTTTTTTTTAAAAAAAATTACTAATTGAAATCATTCAATTCTTAGTTCAGATCAAATTATAGTTGGTTCAAATCGTTCATTCAAATAAAACCTATTCCGTTTTAGACTATGAAAAAAAAATTGGGAGGCTTTTTTGGCACCTCTAAGTAATCCTCCATAATGGAGTTTATTTATCTTGAGGCTTGCATCTTGCACCTCTGAGTCTGGAAAAGATTGCTGCCTTCAGTAGTTGCAGTAGACAACTGTAGCCTGTAGCGATTAGGCCAATAAATGGGATAATTACAGTGAAGACTGGCCTGCACCACAAGTATTCTACTGTTGCCAACTTTCAATATTTGGTGCTTTTCTTAAAGTCCCACCTCTTGGAGTCATATGTTTATGTGAGAATCTCAGCTTTTATTTAAAAATAAAAGTAAGCATCTAATCCTCATGACTGAGCTTGAAAAAGACAAACCCTAAAGGCTCAAAACTAAGAAAGGAAAATAAACAGAAATTAACATTTAGCATTTTTTTAAAGCTCATGGTTTTGGGGGCCTGACTGAGGATTTCTGAATGCTTATGGTGTCGAAACTGATATTCTTGTGTAAATATGTAGGATATATAAATCTTATTTAAGATCTTTCAGTTTGTAAAAGATCTGCCTTGTCATACAATATGCTACCAAGACCCTGATGTCCAACATTTGAGAGAGAGAAGTATCGGTAGTTGCTCTGTGACCCAGATTCTGGATCGCTGTTCCTCATCCTAGCCCATCATTCCACCCATTTGTGGCACTCCAACTGCACAAAACAGCTGATGGCACAGGGCCAATGTAGCAGCTGACAACACTATTTAAGCCTCAACCTCGTGGTTTGGTGGCATGCTCAGGAATAAGAAGGCATTTGAATCCACAGATGCCCTGACCACTATCAGCTAGAGCCAACTGAAATTCAGAATTTCCACCCCACAAGATAATCTGAAATGTCAACATTTTCATCCCAAATTGGAATGAAAAGTTGAAATTTGTAAATTATTTGTAGAATGGAAATTCTCAAAGATTTCAATTCAGAATTTTTTTTAATCATTTTAATCAAAACAAAATTTTTGACGTTATCAAAATTGAAATATTTTGTTTAGCTTGTTGAACTGATCCAAAAAGCTTTGTTTGGTATTTTCCCATAGTGGTGCATTGCATCATTGGAGTTGTAGATTGATAACCCGATTCCACATTCTTTCCCTATGAGCTAGGATAGCCCTCTCATAGTGCATCAGAGTCACATGACTGCCATGATGCACCACACAGCTTAGTAGAGGGAAGCCTGCATTGTATTATGGGAAGTTGAAGTCCCACGAGGGAATCCACCCCACAGAAGAAAATGGAGCCTGAAGGACAACTCTCATAAGGCAATGCACTGATGGGGAAATGCAGTTTGATGTTTTGTTAGATTTAAAATAAAATGGTTTGGGTCAGTTCAAAAAAAATATTTCAATTCAGGTCAAACTAATCCAAAATGAAATATTTCATTTCAATTTTCCCGTTAGGAAAAAATGAACATTTTCAGCAAAATCAAAATTCTAACATGGAAGAATCATTCCAACAGAAACTTGTTGACCTGCTCTTTTACCAGCCAAATTAATTTAGAGCACCCCTTAGGCTTCTCTAAGTTGTCCTTTCCAACAAGCCACCTTCACAAACATCCATTATTATTATTATTCTCCCCCCGGTGTAATTCAAAAGGGACACTTTTACAAAGCTGGACACTTAACTAGTTGTAATCACAGTGTCATTACATTCACACCTTATTGATCTTTCTTTAGTCCCTGGAACAGTTGGGCCCATAAGGAGTATAAAGGCAAGTTATCAACAGTTTCACCGGATAAACTGAAAAATGTATTTGTAAGATGAACGACCTATCTGTCCCAGCCTTACTTTACTGGATGTTATAACAAAGATATTCCTGTTTGTCTTACCTTTCCATGGGCCAGAAATACCATAAAGACATATGGAGTATCTTGCCCATGGTGTTTCCTGAATAGCAAACATTCTTGGGCAGTAATAAAGCAATGGGATTTTTTTTCAAACTCTTTTAAAGAGATGAAGGTGTGGGAGTAGCAGAAACCTCACTGGTATAAAGTGAGCAACCCCAGTCTACTGATGGAAGATGGAGGGGGGTCTCGATTGGAACGGTGAGAGCAGAATAGGCCTACACTTTAGCAAAACATGTCTTTGTGGACATTACACTGTTATTAGCCTTTAAGAAGTATTCCCCCCAATTTTCAGAAATGAGGTGATATCAGTGGGTTAGGGTAAGCAACATAGTGCTATATCTACTACTAAACAACCAGAGCTTCGATTCGAAAAGCACTAAGTCTGTGCTAGATCTTGTCAGGTCACTGCTGTCACTTTGCAATGTGCTTCTTCGGTGATGCCTTGGTAACTGAAGTGTCTCCACCACTAGAGAAAGAAGATTTTGTTTCTTTTAGTGTATTCTTCCTGTGACAATGAGGAGGGATTTCAGTTTACATTTCTGTGATGAACCATGTAAGCAGTAACAGATGGTGCTAGGGTTGGAGTGAAGACATGGAGATACCAGGAGAGTTGAAAGAGAAATTCAGAGCATAACAGGCTGCTTTCTGAACCTTCCCTAAAGAAGATCCTACAATTATAAATATGGTTACTTGATACCATTATTTTCTGTTACTTTATTTTTTTAAAAAGGTAACAATAAAAGCAGAGAAGTATCTTCTTAAAATACCATCTTAAAACTGGTGGGGGGGTATTCAATCCACCTATTTAGGTGATCCCCATCACTGTAATAATATCTTGTCTTCAAAGTCACACAGGAGATCTGTAGCAGAGCAAGGAACTGAATGATGCTTCCGAGTCCTAGTACAGTGCTTTAACCACAAGGCCATCTTTTCTGTTTGATACATATAACACCCGCTGCCTACTACAATTCCTTGTATACCGTTTATCAAAAGAGCTATTATAGCAAGGTTCATAAAGACCTGGAGAGCCATGGCTGAATAAGCAGCAAGGCCCATAGCATAGTGTGGAAAAAGGCACCAAGGCTGGTAGTTATAAGGAATAAGCAAGAAAAGTTCCTTGGTTTTGCAAAAAAACACTCCACTAAGATTCCCACAGTTTGGCTTTATTTCCCTATTTGCAGGCCACCATATATATTAAAAGGAGGTAATTAGTCTGTGACTATTCCTGCGTAAGGAGACTGAATATTTTAGTTTTTTTAATCTACCTGAAATGAGATCATGAAAAAACTTGCTTAAGACCAAGTAACAATTTAAAACAAACTGATAAACACTAGTTGCGGTTGGTGATATACAAGCACCGCCCTGATCAAAGCGAGGAGCTGGTGAGCGAGAGGCTTATAAAGATTCCACTACATCGCCATTTCCTGCCTGCTGAGACCAAATTGAGAAAGATCTACTCCCATTCGGATGCCTAGCCTGGATGTTTGGAAAAAGGGCTTACTCACCTGTTATTGTTTTACTTTATCATGGATGATTAGTTTAATATGGGTGAATTTTTCTCCCTATGAGTCATACTCATAGTGTAAGGCCAAAAGGGACCACTAGATCATCTACTCTGGCCTCCTGTACCACCACCACCCAGTAGCTGCACATTAAACTCAATGATGGAAATGAGACTAAAGTAAATGAAACCCAAAAGACACTGAACTATTCCAGGTCACAGGCTGCGAAGAGAAGGGAATGAGGTGCACCTATGATTATATACTCCCACAATGGCACAAAAGGGATTAAATTAGATATACCCTGATAAGTCTGGTAAATGTCCCACACCCACAAACTGTAGAAGGAGGGGGGGAAAAACCAAGGTCTCTGTCAGACTGACGTGGAGAGAAATGCCTTCCCAACCTCGCATGTGGTGATCAGTTAGACCCTGGGTATGTGAGCAAGAACCAGCCAGCCATGCACCTGAGAGAGATAATGCTCACTGTCACCTCAGAGCACGATCTCTAGCCATGGTCATCCCTGATGCTTCAGAGAAAGAAGCTAAAACCCTCCCAGTGGTGGAAGGGGGGAGGGGAGAATCCTTTCCTGGCCCCTGCCAGTGGTTGGTTGAAATCCTGAAGCTTTTGGGAACATGAGACACAAGTCAGAAGTGAGCCCTGGAGCTTTTGAGTCCTGTCCCCACCTTCATAAGCAACCTCCTCAGACAATTATAGTCATACATTTGTATAGCTTTCTTTTAAAATTAAATTGTTTGCCTCCACAACGCCTATTGGGAGGCTGTTCCAGAATATCACCCCTCTGGTTGGAAAAAGGTTTCTAACTATTTCCAGCCTGAATTTGTTCATGGCCAGTTTAGATTCATTTGATCTTGTGCCAATAATGTCCTTTAGCTGAAATAGCTCTTATTTAGCTGAAATACCCTCTCTGGTATTTATCCCACTAATGTACTTATGGAGAGAAATAATTCAACCCTTTCAACCTTCTTTTTTGCAAAGCTCTTCCAGTCTCCTCATGTAAAATAGGACTTCCATTCCCCTGATCATCATAGTAGATCTTTTCTGAACCTGCTCCAGTTTAAATTCATCTTTCTTGAACATGTGTGAGCAGAACTGAATACAGTATTCCAAATGAGATCTTACCAAAGCCTTGCACAAAAGTCTTAATACTTCTCTATCTCTACTGGAAATGCTTCACCTAATACATTCTAGAATTGCATTTGCCTTTTCACAGCCACATCATACTGGTGGCTTATAGTCATCCTGTGATTGACCCACTACTCCAGTCTCTCTCTTGCTCTGTTATTTCCAACTGATGAGGCCCCCATTTTCAGCGGAAATTATCATCATTAAACCTTAAGTCATTCCAGTCTTCAAGGTCATCAGGATATCTCTCTATAATATTCCAGTCTTCGGGCTTGTCCTCACTGAGGGGGGGAGGGGGAATCGACGGCAGATATGCAACTTCAGCTACGTGTATCACGTAGCTGAAGTTTGCGTATCTGCCGCCGACTTACCACTCATCCCCACGGCGGCGGCAGTTGGCGGCACGCTCCCCCGTCGACTCCAGCTTGCGCCTCCTGGCAAGCTGGAGTTCCAGAGTTCATGGGGGAGCCACGGGTGATCAATTTATCATGTCTTAGCGAGACGTGATACATCGATCGCCAGAAAATCGATCCCGGAGCAGCCTCGTGAAGACAAGCCCTTCAAGGTCATCCAGATATCTCTCTATAATATTCCAGTCTTCAAGGTCATCCAGATATCTGGATGACCTTGAAGGGGCCTGGAGCGCATGACTTAAGAGGAGAGGCTGAGAGAACTGGGATTGTTTAGTCTATGGAAGAGAAGACTGAGGGGAGATTTGATAGCTGCTTTCAACTACCCAAAAGGGGGTTCTAAAGAGGATGGATCTAGACTGATCTCAGTGGTAGCAGATGACAGAACAAGGAGCAATGGTCTCAAGTTGCAGTTGGGAAGGTTTAGATTGGATATTAGGAAAAACTTTTTCACTAGGAGGGTGGTGAAGCATTGGAATGGGTTACCTAGGGAGGTGGTAGAATCACCTTCCTTAGAGGTTTTTAAAGTCCAACTTGACAAAGCCCTGTCTGGGATAATTTAGTTGGGGATTTAGCTGAGGATTGGTCCTGCTTTGAGCAGGGGGGTGGACTAGATGACCTCCAGAGGTCCCTTCCAACCCTAATAGTTTATGATTCTATGATCTCTCTATAATATTCCAGTCTTCCTCTGTATTGACAATGCCTCCCTACTTTGTCTCATCAGCAAATTTCATTAGCAAACCAACTTTTTGTACCAAGGTCATTAAAAATATTGACTAAGATGGTTCCCAAGATCAGTCCTTGAGGAACTCGATTTATAATCTCTCTCCAGTCCTATGGTTCATCTTTCAACACAAACCATTGCCTTCTCCACATTAGCCAATTCCTTATCTACCTTACAATGCTTGTACTAATCTCCATCTTCTCTAATTTAACTAATAATTTCCCATGTGGTACAGCGTCAAATGATTTACTCAAATCCATGAATATTAGATCAATTGCACTCCCCCTTATCTAGCTACAGCACTAGCAATCTCATGTGATAATGTTTTCAGTGTTCTGGGATGGAAATTATCTGGTGTCCCAAATGTGAGTATATTTGGCATGGAGACTTTCCCTACATGTTTCTTCACCTTTCTTGGAATACAAATTTTAGACCATTTTTGTATAGTTGATCTGAATACACTTCAAGCCTCCTCCATATTTAAGTCCTTGAGATCTTCAGTCCAGCTGACTTCTTTTACCAATTCCCTTAATTTCACAAAATCTGCCCTTTTGAAATAAAAAACCAATGTTGATTTCCTGGTTTTGATTAACCCTTCATTTAATTTAAACTCAGTTAATACATGATCACTCCATCCAAGGTTATTTACTATGAACAACTTGTTTGGGTACCATTAAAAGCAATTAAATATTAAAGCCCTAAAATTAATGCAACACAGGAAAAATTTAAAGGGTTATTTTTTTGTAATGATTCCCAAACAAAACTGGACTTGGAATACAAAAGGCTTTTGAAAACACATTAAGCTGATTTCTCTCCCTTCTGTCTATTGAAGCGAGGCATGGAGATTTCACGAGTCTCTCCCAAACTTCTCCCCTCATCTCCTATTTTAAAGCTGCTCTTATCAGTCATACTAGAGTTGATGCTGAAAGATTAATAGCCCAGAGAGTGGAGTGCATAAAAAGAAAAAAAGGTCTTCTTTCTGGGAAGGCCTTCCAATGGTCAACCATCCCAAATCCTTCCCCATAGCACAAATCCTTGAGCCATCTGTTGACTTTCATGACCTTGTCATGCCTTCCCCCTCCTTTTCTAGGGATCGGAAGTATTCCGCTGAAAATCACCTCAGCTTCCACTTCTTTAAGCATCTTACCCTCACTGAATGTAGTCGTCCTTGATCCATTTCATTATGTAACACATAATGTACAAATGTATGAAATATATGGAACAAAGATTATTTTTAAGCAGAACACTCCCCTTTGGGGGTTTTTCCTTATATGTATTACAGTAGCACTCAGGGCTCCATTGAATTCAGGGTAAAATACTGGGAAATCAGATCTCAGGAAGCAGATTTTATCATTCAACAGTCAATAAAACTGATCATTAGGAAAATATGCTCTCTCTGATATGCTACTGCAGTAACTATTGATAGATTCTGAATTTTTCATGGTGGAAATAGTACATTCCCTCACCTTTTTAGGTAGTGCAGCTATTCTGTGACTGTCCAACACTCTTCCATCACCTCTCCTCAAGCCTAGTTAAACTATTTGTTTTATATTTATGCTTGTTGCAAAAATGTGACCATTATTAGCTGCCAAACTTAGTTTATTAATGTATCATATTACATAGTGCTCTCTTTTTATTTAATCTGAAAGATATTAAAAACATGTTGGCAATGAATAGGAGCTTGTGAAGATGCAGATGCTGTTTCCATCATTTCTACTATTAAATATGAATTAAATTCATATTTTGACTTGTTATATTATTATTCAGAACATTTAAAACACTTTAAAAAGCACTTCTTTTAATTCCTTGCTATTACTTTCATATATGTCTGGAATATTTACAGCTGGTTAACATAGGTATAAACATAATTGGTCAAATTCATGCATGGTCTAACACTAATGAAAATAATGGAGTTAGACCCAGGATGAATTTACTCCATTATAATTATACATACATGATAATACAGTAAAACCTCGATTTAACGGACTTCGGATGCAACGGACAAAATTTCTGATCCATATCAGACCGCGACCCCTCCCTGCTGTGGCCCCGGTCCCCTTCGCTGGCGGCCTTCTGCTGGCTCCCGGCTGCCACCCGGGTCCCAGCCGCTGGCGGGCTGGCTGCCGGGTCCCGCCAGCGGGCAGGCTGGCTGGCTGCTGGCTCCCGCCTGGGTCCCACCAGCAGGCGGGCTGGCTAGCTGCCGGCTCCCGCCCGGGTCCCACCAGCGGGCGGGCTGGCTGGCTGCTGGCTCCCGCCCAGGTCCCGCCAGCGGGCGGGCTGCGGAACTGCTGTCCCGACCCTGTGGCGGGCGGGCTGCTGCTCCAACAGCTCGTTTTTTTTTTTTAATTAAATAACGGACTTTCTGATTTAACGGACACCCCCTCACCCGAATTAGTCCGTTAAATGGAGGTTTTACTGTAGTTTTTTTCTTCTTAGCTCTCTGGTATAATGTTATGTTACATTATAGGGTCTCCTCTACACTCAGTTCATCCAAGGCAAACATGTCAGAGGAGGGCAGAAAAAATGCTGCAAAGACACCCTCTAAACAAATATGAGGAAATGCAATATAGACATCAACTAGTGGGAATGTATAACCCAGGACCAACAACAATGAAGGAACTGCTTGGGGCAGGGAACTCAGCACTTTGAAAATCAGATGCAACTACTTGGAATAACAGAAAAACAGAAGCAACAGAAATAGCTCACCATGGCCTGAACCAATATCCCAGGTTCACCTGCCCTGCTTGGAAACACATGTTGGCAATGTGGCAGAGGCTGCAGCTCCAGAATAGCCCTTATCAGCATCAGATGACCCACCATGAAAGACAATCATCCTCTACTTAGAGGGATTCCTGATGATGATGATTATAAGGCCAGAAAACTGAGCCATACACTAGAGCCATACAAAATATCTGCATTGACTCACAAACCTATTGAAATGGAGCCTACAGTCTTTTGAAAACCACAAACCCATTCTCATGAGTATTTGGCAAATATGAAATAAGATAATGCATTCAGCTGGGAAACAGACCAGCAGCCCATCCAACCTCCCCGATACTCCAGACAAGACTCAGGATCCTGAAAATATCTGAGGTAAGAAGGGCAAATACTGGGTCTGCTTGTTGGTACTCATAACTCTGGAGAGTCAGTTGGTGTGATGCAGTTCAGTTTGTTCAATTGAAACATCCAATCAGGTCTGCAGGGCTTTATTCTTTTCCAAATGCTTTCTTTCATAAAATGGAACCTGCCGTATTTTCACAGCTCAATAAAAAGAATGTCAGTAAATATTTGGGAGGATACAGTCTGACAGGCAATTTGGAAAATACAGAAGTATGTAGCAAAAGACAATTACATGGCAACTAGTAATGATGGGATGGATTCCACCATCCTTATACTCACTGAGCAAATACCTTGTTCTGTGTAGCACATTTTTTTAGCATGACTTATGGGGACAGAACATGGCACTATATTTCTGCATTCTGAATGCACTTGGCCCTCTTCATACACTCACAGACCCCACCAGCAGATAATTACATGTGATTGTCGTCCGAGGTTGGAGAAATACCAAATCACCAGCTTCCCAAAATCTTAATCAAAGAATCTTCAAATATGTGGCAAGAGGTAGACAAGAAGTTTGCTGACAGATTAGAGTACAGAGAGCAACCTATTCAACAATGTCACCAAACATAATCAACATTCTGCTTTGCCTAATTTAATTTGTTCAATTTCAAGCTTTCAGTGTTTGATAACTAACTTTGAAAGAATGCCACACAGAATTATATGCTCTCATATCAACATACCTGGTTAAAAGTAGAACAGGCCAAAAACTTCTGAAGGAAAATATTTTCTCATCAGAAAGTTGGGTAATCCCAAAATTTAATTCTGCTGGAAAAGACCAATTTCAGAGGAATTTTCCATCAAGAAAATCTAAACAGAACATTTCACCTCAATTTGAATAGACATTATCTCTGCATTCCTGAGTTGTCATGGTGCCTTATGGAAGCTGTAATTCTGGGTCACTTATGCCCCTATTCTCCTGAATGACTACAGCTCACTAGCTGGATTACAACTCCCTTGAAGCACTGTGGCAAATGCAGATTAAAAGTGATTTACCATTTTAGAATCAGAACTTTTTGGAACGTTCTGTGAAAAGTTTCTATACTCTTCAGACTAATATGGGCTAAAAACATACATGTCAAAATATCAGAATGTTTAATAGGTCAGAAATTCCATTTTTTTTTATGAACTCCGCTTATCATGTCATCTTCCAGATTTAGTGTAGAAAATGCTTGCACATCTGATTGCTAAATATGTGGAAAGATCTTCCCAAGATTGGAGTCAATGCAATTTTAGGCATAGCATTTAGTGATTCTTATATGACTTAGGAAGTATGACTTTTGTGGTAGACCCAGGGCAGGCAGCTGCCAGAAGGACCTGTAATTAGAAGGGTTTCTACAGGGGAATTGGGTCCAGCTGGGCAAGGCTGCCACAGCCAGGAGCAGGGCCAGCTGAGGCCAGTTAAGGAGGCTGCCAGAGCCCTTTAAAGAGACTCCTCCCCAGGGAGGAGTGTGGGAGTTTGAGGAGGGAGTTTTGGTGGCAGTGAGAGTTAGAGGAGCGAGGTGGTGAAAGCAGAGAGTGTGAGGAGCAAGTTGGAGGAGGCAGGGACGGAGAGGCTGCTGGCAAGCAGGAGAAGAGGACTAAGGATCCCTACCAGAGGGGGACCTAGCTTTCCTGGCTTGCAGTAGCCTGTCCCTGAGAGGGAGCAGCTAAGGAGCAGCAGAAAAACCTGAGTCTGGTACAGCCTGGCCAGGGTGCCAGCGCTGTGACAGCGACCCAAAGGACTTGAGCCAGGGGAGCAGGGGAGCCACCTTGTCACACGTGGTGTAAGAGGTGGGATATAGAGAGTGAATAGACTCGGTGGCCAGCCCTTCCCCCGCCCCTGTACTCAGAGGAAAGATGGAAGAGGTGGTGAAGGCCCTGGTCCAGGCCACTGCGGCCCAGCAGGAAGCTGTCCGAGTGCAGCAAGAGACCAACCAGTTGCTGATAACCCAGGCAGCCCAGGACCGAGCCACCCTGCAGGAGGTGGTGCGGCAGATGAAAGCCCTGAGCACCATGGGTCGTGGGGGGCCTGACGACCGGCCACTACGGGCCAGCCATTTCCTGCAGAAGATGACGGCAGGTGACGACACCGAGGCCTACCTGCTCGCATTCGAGAGGACGGCCCTGCGTGAGGCGTGGCCCCGAGGACAGTGGGCAAGCATCCTGGCCCCTTTTCTCTGCGGAGAGGCCCAGAAGGCCTATTTCGACCTGGCGCCCGAGGCTGCTGCGGACTACCCCCAGCTGAAGGCCAAGATCCTGGCCAGAGCGGGAGTGACGCCAGCCCTGCGGGCCCAGCAGTTTCACGAGTGGAGGTATGAGGTCGGCAAGACCCCGAGGACTCAGCTATTCGACCTGATCCACCTTGCCCGGAAGTGGTTGCGGCCCGAGACCCACAGCCCGGAGAAGATGATAGAGATCCTGGTGCTGGACAGGTATATGCGGGGGTTGCCGTCCGAGCTAAGGGGGTGGGTCCGAAAGAACGATCCCCCCTCCTACGACGAGCTGGTAGCCCTCGTAGAGAGACACCTTGCCTCCCAGGAGTTGTCCCGGACTACCGCAGAGGGGCTGAGGTCAACCAGAAAGCCGGCCCCCGGTCCAAAGCCCCGGATGGCCAAGACCCCAAGCCGTTATAGGGAGGAAGAAGAGGAGGCTGGGGGACGGCCGGAGAGCTTGGACAGACTTGGGGACCGGGGGAACGGGACTCGGGGAGTAGGGCCGAACAGCCCAAAAACTGGGGGGCTGTCCCGACCTGGGAGGCGCTGCTACGCGTGTGGGGAAATGGGACACCTAGCCGCCCAGTGCCCAAACCGGGCCGAACCTATGGAATGTGGCCTGGGGAGTATGGGGGATCCGTGCGACCTGGTGAACCAAGTGGGGGTCGCGATGGCTCCCCATAGGTATACCCGGCCCGTTAAACTGAATGGTGTTAGGACCACCGCGCTAGTGGACTCAGGGAGCGCAGTCACGCTGGTCTCCGGCTTGTTGATCAGACAGGACCAGCTATCCCGGGCCAAACGCTCGGCAGTATCCTGTGTACATGGGGATATTAACTATTACCCCACCGTCTCTGTAAGCTTGGAGGTCCTGGGACACCCCAAGAAAGTAGTGGTGGGCGTAGTCCCGAGGCTCCCCTACCCGGTCCTCATTGGACGAGACTTCCCCGACTTTGATAGCCTGCTCCCCGGGCGGGGGGCAGAAGGAGTTAGTGCCGGGGTCCCAGAGGTGACGCCAAGGGGTCCCGACACACCAGCTTTCCGGGAATTTGACCCAGAATTATTCTCGATAGGCGGGGGGTCCCGAAAGTCTCGGAGGGAAAGGAGGGCAGCCAAGGCATTAGGGACAAGAATCCTGACCCAATATCGTAGGGCTGCACTAGCGGGGGAGCGAGGGAGCCCCCAAGGAAGGAGGACCAGGCAAGAGGGGGGGGAGACAGACGCCGGGCCTAGTACCCCCCCGGTGGTCCCCGAAGGGGAGGCGGAGGTAGAGACCCCAGAGTTTGAGACAATTGGCCCAGCTACGGAGAATTTTGGGCAGGATCAGGCCAACGACCCCCTCTACCAGAATATCCGTAGTGAAGTGGTGGAGGTAAATGGGGCCCCGGTAGAGGGGAGATGTAAGGGCCGAGGGCCGTACTATATAATCAAGGGGGACCTGCTGTATAGAGTAGTCCCGATGTCCGACATGTCAGTGGAACAACTTTTGGTGCCACGGAGATATCAGAGGGGCGTATTGGACCTGGCTCACAGCCACCTCTTCGGCGGCCACCTGGGGGTGGAGAAGACCCTCGATCGGGTCATGAAGAGGTTCTTCTGGCCAGGGGTCCACGCAGCGGTCCGGCGGTACTGTGCCTCCTGCCCGGAGTGTCAATTGCATGCCCCCCGGCCCCACTTGCGGGCCCCTTTAGTGCCCCTCCCCATCATTGAGGTCCCGTTCGAGAGGATCGCCATGGACCTGGTGGGCCCGCTGGAGAAGTCGGCCCGGGGCCATCGGCATATCCTGGTTGTGCTAGACTACGCCACCCGGTACCCCGAGGCTGTGCCTTTGTGGAACACCCTGTCTAAAACTATAGCTCGGGAGCTGCTACAGATCTTTGCCCGAGTAGGGATACCAAAGGAGATCCTGACCGACCAAGGGACCCCCTTTATGTCCAAATTAATGAAGGACCTTTGTTGTCTACTCCGCGTGCGGACGATAAGGACATCGGTGTACCATCCCCAGACCGACGGCCTGGTCGAGCGGTTCAACCGGACATTAAAGAGTATGCTGCGGAAGGTAGTGAGTCGGGACGGGAAGGATTGGGATACCCTGCTCCCCTACCTCCTGTTTGCCGTAAGGGAGGTGCCCCAGGCCTCCACCGGATTCGCCCCGTTCGAGCTGTTGTATGGACGCCACCCTCGGGGCATACTTGACATCGCCAAGGAGGACTGGGAAGAACAGCCGAACCGGGGGAGGAATGTCGTTGAACATGTAGTGCAGATGAGAGAGAGGATAGCCAAGGTCACCCCCATAGTGAGGGAACACCTCGAGAAGGCGCAAGAGGCCCAGCGGACATACTACAACCGCCAAGCCAGAAGCCGGAAGTTCCAGGTGGGAGACCGGGTGATGGTGCTGGTACCCACGGCGGAGAGCAAGTTGTTGGCCCAGTGGCAAGGGCCATACGAAATAGTAGAAGCCGTGGGGGACGTGGACTATAAGGTCCGGCAGCCGGGACGCCGGAAGCAGGAGCAGATTTACCACGTTAACCTGTTAAAACCGTGGCAGGAGAGAGACGCTCTGGTGGTTGCGCTGGGGGCACCACCCCGGGAAGGCAACCCACCCGGCCGGGTGGGGATATCCCCGGACTTGACCCCAAACCAGCGCGCGGAAGTGGTCCGCATGATCAGGCGTAACCGGGATGTGTTCTCGGAGACACCGGGCCGGACTACTGAGGTGCACCACCACATCCTCACCGAGCCAGGAGTAAAGGTGCACGTTAAGCCCTACCGCGTCCCAGAAGCAAAAAGGAAAGAAATCCGGGCGGAGGTCCAGAAGATGCTAAGGCTAGGGGTCATTGAGGAATCCCATAGCCAGTGGTCTAGCCCCGTGGTCTTGGTGCCTAAACCTGACGGCACAGTCAGGTTCTGTAATGACTTCCGGAGGTTGAATGACGTCTCACGGTTCGACGCATACCCACTACCCCGGATAGACGAGCTGATTGACCGGTTAGGCTCGGCTCGGTTTATGTCAACCCTGGACCTGACCAAGGGATATTGGCAGATCCCCCTAGCCAAGGCAGACAAGGAGAAGACGGCCTTTGCCACCCCGGAGGGGTTGTTCCAGTATACTGTCCTCCCCTTTGGGTTACACGGGGCCCCCGCCACTTTCCAGCGGCTAATGGATAAACTGTTGCGGCCCCATAGGCAGTACGCGGCCGCCTATCTGGACGACGTCATCATATACAGCCCAGACTGGGAGACGCACTTGAGGAAGGTGGAAGCCGTCTTAGATACCCTGAGGAAGGCAGGGCTGACCGCAAATCCCCCCAAGTGCTCGATTGGGTTAGCAGAGGCTAAATATCTCGGGTACGTGGTAGGGAGGGGCGTAGTGAAGCCCCAACTTAACAAGCTGGAAGCGATCCAGAAGTGGCCCCGACCTATCCGAAAGAAACAGGTCAGGGCGTTTCTAGGATTGGTCGGGTACTACCGACGGTTCATCCCCCACTTCGCCACCCGGGCCTGCCCGTTGACCGACCTGACGAGAGCCCGTGGCCCGGACATTGTGAAGTGGTCAGACGCTGCTGAGGGAGCATTTGCGGATCTGCGGACAGCCCTCTGCACTGACCCCGTGTTGATAGCCCCAGACTGGAAGGAAGAGTTCATCCTACAGACAGACGCCTCTGAGGTAGGGCTGGGAGCGGTACTCTCCCAGCTAAGGGACGGTGAAGACCACCCGGTTCTATTCCTCAGCCGGAAGCTCCTGCCCAGAGAACGGAAATACGCTGTAGTGGAAAAAGAGTGCCTGGCGGTGAAGTGGGCCATAGAGAGCCTCCGCTATTATCTACTTGGTCGACGGTTTACCCTAGTCACGGACCATGCCCCGCTGAAGTGGATGCATCAAAATAAGGACAGCAATGCGAGGGTTACAAGATGGTTCCTCTCGCTACAACCCTTCCACTTCCGCGTTCAACATCGGTCCGGCCCCCTACATGGGAATGCAGACGGTCTATCGAGGATACACTGTTCTGCGACCCAAGTAGCCCAACCCCATGGTGTTGCGCAGGGGGGGGGGATGTGTGGTAGACCCAGGGCAGGCAGCTGCCAGAAGGACCTGTAATTAGAAGGGTTTCTACAGGGGAATTGGGTCCAGCTGGGCAAGGCTGCCACAGCCAGGAGCAGGGCCAGCTGAGGCCAGTTAAGGAGGCTGCCAGAGCCCTTTAAAGAGACTCCTCCCCAGGGAGGAGTGTGGGAGTTTGAGGAGGGAGTTTTGGTGGCAGTGAGAGTTAGAGGAGCGAGGTGGTGAAAGCAGAGAGTGTGAGGAGCAAGTTGGAGGAGGCAGGGACGGAGAGGCTGCTGGCAAGCAGGAGAAGAGGACTAAGGATCCCTACCAGAGGGGGACCTAGCTTTCCTGGCTTGCAGGAGCCTGTCCCTGAGAGGGAGCAGCTAAGGAGCAGCAGAAAAACCTGAGTCTGGTACAGCCTGGCCAGGGTGCCAGCGCTGTGACAGCGACCCAAAGGACTTGAGCCAGGGGAGCAGGGGAGCCACCTTGTCACACTTTGCATATTTCCTAGATAGTAACATAAAGTAGACAGATTATCTACATAAAACCGATTGCAATGTAATATGGCTATAATAGAAGCACTTCAGATTATAATGATTTCTGTGTAAGATGTCAAAATTCTGCAATGTAGTATTTATTTTCATCACATTTCTGTGGTAGTACAACAAACTCCCCACATCAGATATGGAAAGTTATCCAAAAGTTTCCTCGGCTTCCTCGCCTGTAAAATGATTGCATCAGGTATGCTTAATCTTCCACATTTCCAGCAGACAACAAATCAAAGATCATGCTGATATACATGTAATGGACAGACTAATTTACTGAAAATTTTCACATGCAAGAAAAGTTTGATCATGCAGCAGTTTTCTATATATCCGGCATTGTCAAAACCAATAAGTACCAAGAGGTAAAAGCTACAATACATTTTATCTTTATTGGACTATCGTTATTTGTAGCAATGAATTCCTAAGAAGCAACATGCTCAATTTCTTCTTTGATTACTTCAAAATCTACATACATTCAAACTGTAAAGGAGGAAAGATGATAGCAGGGGGGGGAAAAGCGTAAAAATACAAATTAATTTACTGCCACCAACACATACAGATCTTCAAACCATTTTCCTAACAGTTGTCAGATACCTGTTTTCTTTTATTGTTTTTTGACTACAGTAATTTTGAGAAATTTTATCAGAAAACATATTTTATCATAAATATGATACACTGGATCCTCATCAGAACACTGGATTTGGGATGCATACCAAGTACCGCGTTATAGCAGGGTCCGCGTTAAAATGAAATTATAATTTTGTGACCACGTTCTATTTTGGGATCCATGGCCACAACCGCATTATATTGGAATTTGCATTATATAGATGCCTATTCTCGCAAGGGTTCAGTGTAGAAACATTCATTTTGGCTATTAGTTTTTATTTCAGTGTTTTCACTCTAAGACTAAAGAACTATTCAATATGAGTATCTGGCTCTTAAAAAAAAAGAGTTAGAGTCTCTGTTTAAAAAAAGGTTTACAAAAGGATGATCAAGTATTATTCCTCACTTATGCCCTGAACAGGCAAAGATTTATGCACGTATTTGGCTTCATACATAGTCCTACAAAATCAAGTTAAGCCTGTACATACGTCTTTGCTGGATTGGGTTTTAAGAGCACTTAGTCAATTCACAAGGTAAAGTATTTGCTGTTAACTTTTAAAATAATGTTGAAGGTTAAGTGTCAAGGGGGTGATGTTGAATTTATGCACGGGCTGGTGAATTAAACATGAGACTAAATCAGAACTCCTAGGTTCTAATACAGCCTTGCCACTGATTTTGTGACCTTGAGGAAAGTCATTAACCTCTTAGGTATCTCAGCTTCTCCAGCTGTAAAATGGGAGATTGTGCTGTTTATTTACAACAGATAGCTCACAGGGATATTATCAGAGTTAAATGATTATTGTGGATTTTGAAAATAAGAAATACTATATGTTAAAAATCAGGAAGCAGCCTGCTGCAGTTATTATGACAATTTTAGTCTTGTAATACCTAGTCTGACAACTAAAGTCTTGCATATTTGGCATGCATTTTCTCTAAGATGGAGCCACACACAGTCTTTATTCTGTATTCCAACTCCCATTGGTGAAAATAGGAGTATTATGCATGTATAAAGGACAGTCAGTCAGCCTATCATGGTATTCTGATGTTATATATGGCCTATGACATGTAATATCAACCACTGATTCTTCCACCTACCAGATTATTCTGCATTTATTGACCTGACTCCAGTAACACTATGGAGCAGTATAAAAGGTACTGCATCCATTTCAAGTCATAGTTTCTATGCTTCTATTGGTTTGTCATAGTATTTTATATTTCCATTCATCCACTTTATTGCTGGGTCTCTGATTGCACAGATACTATTTACAATACAGTAGACTCTCGATTATCCAGAATTGGGTTAACGAGAATGTGGATTAACCAGGATGGCAAAAAAAAATACGCGTAACTCTCAGGGCCGGCTCTGGCTTTGTTGCCGTCACAAGAACAAACTAAAAAAAACCCTCCAGGGCGCAGGGCAGCCAGTGAACCAACACCCTCTCTCCCTGGCGCAGGATGGCTGGTGAACCAACACCCCCTCCCCATATTTCCTATAGATGGTGATTATCCGGGATTTTATTAACCATGATTAATTTTTTCCCTATCATCCTGGATAATTGAGAGTCTACTGTAACAATAATGTACCCAGCTGTGCTAAGCACCGATAACCCATTCTAAATGATTGCTTTTCACCCATCATATCAGACCAGATGAAAATTATACACTCTGTTGAGGAAATGCATGCATCCATTTTTAAAAAAAAATCCATAATATTCAAATGCTTGACAAGAACACTAACTACTCATACAAGTGCCAAACATTGTGAGCAAGGGCTGTACTGGTGCTCAGTGCACTCAGAATTCTCACTGTATTTATAAATTTAAACCTTAGTTGATCTATTTAGACTCTTGTCATCAGTTCCTACAGGTCCCGTTGGAAATGAACATGGGATCCACAACTGAAGATTTCTGAATAAACTGTTTTAGTTTAATTTATATGCAAAATGTTAAGATATTGTAATTGTTCCTTTACAACCAACCATTCTCATCACTTTCATGAACTTGGGACCACAGTTGGTCACTCAAAAAGTAGGTCTAAGTTCAAGCAGTCATCAAAGACTTTATCTCTTGCACAATACAGACTTTGAATGCTTGTTGCTCTACAATAATATTTCAAAATAATTAATTCTTGAGTCTTCCTTCTATTCACTCATTACACCTGTCTAGATAATAATTTATTTAGTTCTTCCAAGAACAGAAGCTTACATGAGATTTCATGCTGCAGTGACCACTGACAAGCACTGGTAACATCTGGAGCCTCTTGGATCCTCACTACTCAATTTGCTGAACAGATTGCTAACACAAGACCCATATGCAGGTTTCACATCTGTAACTAATGTCTACAAGAATTGTCATCTTTACCCAAAAGAAACTAAGGTGAATGCTGCAATCACCACATGAAAGAAACCTGGTGTACTTCCATTATTTATTTACTCACTACTGAATAAAGGGAAATATGTCATGTGCTGTATTTTGTCTTGCTATACTAGATCTAGTTCAAACATTAGTCTCAACTCTTGCAGAAACCAGAGTCACTGGAAACCCACATAGAATGTGGTGAAAGCCATGAGAAGTAACTCAAAATTAAACAAGAGTACATCAAGGAAAGGTAAGAAAAATCGCTTGCTGTGGGGACAAGGAGGATTTATATGGGTACTTCTTCTAGGTGCAGGATACAAGTTGTCATGGAATAAGAGGAAAAATCATTTCATGATCCTTTTGAGAACTGGTTAAAAGACAGGGAACAAAGTGTAGGAATAAATGGTAAATTTTCAGAATGGACAGAGGGTAACCAGTGGTATTCCCCAAGGGTCAGTCCTATGGCCCAATCCTATTCAATTTATTCATAAAAAAACTGGAGAAAGGGGCAAGCAGTGAGGTGGAAAAGTTTGCAGATGATACTAAACTGTTCAAGATAGTTAAGACCCAAGCAGACTGTGAAGAACTTTAAAAAGATTTCACAAAACTAAGTGATTGGGCAGCAAAATGGCAAATGAAATTTAATGTGGACCAATGTAAAGTAATGCACATTGGCAAAAATAACTCCAACTATACATACAATATGAGGGGGGCTAATTTAGCTACAGCTATTCATGAGTAAGACCTTGGAGTTCTCGTGGATAGTTCTCTGAAGACATATATGCAGTGTGCAGCAGCAGTCAAAAAAGCAAACAGGATGTTAGGAATCATTAAAAAGGGATAGAGAATGTATATATATAAAAGTCAAATGGTGTATGCGTGTATGTATGCGTGCGTCTATGTATGCATGTATGTACGTGCACTTACTCCTTCCACACCGTTTGAGCTAGAGACTTGAAATTTGGTACAGTTATAGGTCTTAGGGTCCTAATCAGGGTAAGAGTTGAAAATTTTTCAAATCTCACCTCTGACGCCCCCCAGGGGTGAAAATATTTAAAGGCCAATCACATCAGCTGGGCAGCTGCTGTTCTCTGTGACATAGTTATGATGTCATAATACCCCCTCCAACAGACCCTGCATTCGCTCAGCTCTCTGCCCCCTCCCCCCTCCAATGGACCCCGCACTCGCTCAGCTCTCTGCCCCCTCCCTCCTCCAATGGACCCCGCACTCGCTCAGCTCTCTGACCCCTCCCCACCTCCGATGGACCCGAGTTGGGTTTGGTCGGAGGGTAAGTGAGGTAGGGGTGTCGGGTTTGGTCAGGGGGTGAGGTGGGGGTGTCGGGTTTGGTCGGGGGGTAAGTGAGCCGGGGGTGTTGGGTTTGGTCTGGGGGGGAGGGAAGGTGTCGGGGTGGGTGAGGGGTGAGGTGTGGGTGTTGGGGTTGGTCAGGGGGTGTTGGGTTTGGTGGGAGAGTAAGATGGGGGGTTGGGTTTGGTTGCGGGGGTGAGGAGGAGGGTCAGGGTTGGTCGAGAGGTAAGTGAGGTGTGGGTGTCGGGTTTGTTTGTGGTGGTAGGTAGGGGTGTCAGGTTTGGTTGGGGGGGAAAGTGAAGTGGGTGTGTCAGGTTTGGTCTACGGGGGGTGAGGTGTGGGTGTTGGTCCGGGGGTGTTGGGGCTGGTAGGGGGGTGACGGGGTGTTGGGTTTGGGTGGGTGGGTGAAAATGTGAGTTGGGGTTAGTCGAGGGGTAAGTGAGGTGGGGGTGCCGGGTTTGGTCGCGCGGGGTGAGGTGGGGGTGTCGGGTTTGCTCTCTGCCCCCTCCCTCCTCCAATGGACCCCGCACTCGCTCAGCTCTCTGCCCCCTCCCCACCTCTGACGGACCGGAGCAACGCCGGGTATTTTCACTAGTAAGATATAGAATATCTTATTGCCCTTATATAAATCCTTGGTGCACCCACATCTTGAATACGGTATAAAGATGTGGTCTCCTCATATATAAAAAAGATATACTGGCATTAGAAAAGGTGCAGAGAAGGGCAACCAAAATGATTAGGCGTTTGGAACAGGTGAGGAGAGATTAAAGAGGCTAGGACTTTTCAGTTTGGAAAAGAGGAGACTAAGCAGGGATATGATAGAGGTATATAAAATCATGAGTGTTGTGGAGAAAGTGAATAAGGAAAAGTTGTTTACTTGTTCCCATAATATAATAACTAGGGACCACCAACTGAAATTAATGGGCTGAAGGTTTAAAAAAAAAAGGAAGTTCTTCTTCACATAGTGCACAGTCAACCTGTGGAACTCCTTACCTGGGGAGGTTGTGAAAGCTAGGAATATAACAGGGGTTTAAAAGAGAACTGGATAAATTCATGGAGGTTAAGTCCATTAATGGCTATTAGCCGGGATGGATAAGGAATGGTGTCCTTATCCTCTGTTTGTCAGAGGGTGGTGATGGATGGCAAGAGAGAGATCGCTTGATCACTACCTGTTAGTTTCACTCACTCCAGGGCACCTGGCATTGGCCAGTAAGTAGACAGGATACTGGGTTGGATGGACCTTTGGTCTGACTCAGTACAGCCATTCTTATATTCAAGAGGCAGTCGCAGATAAAGGGCAGATCTCTGTATCTATTTCTGGGTCTTGTAATTTCCTATAACACAATTCCTCTCTGTTTATTTAATTTGTGGCTGTGTTCATTTGAGTTGAAATGTGTTATACTAACAATTAGACAAACATAAAAGCTTTTTAAACAAACAGATTCATTTGTTGTTTACATCCCTTCCCTCACTGCATATAACCGTTCACACAAAAAACAAACAACCCAGTTGCAGTGCAGCTGCTATGCCTGACTAAGAAATGAACCATGGAGAGCCAACATCAAGCATGACTAACAACCAACAGCATGAAAACCATTGCAAGTCATTTATAGGGGCTTTCAAAATTAAACTTGGAGGCATTTTCATTTTAAAACTGAAAACCAAAATCCCCAGTTATAACAACTGCAGTAAATCACTAGGTTGGGGGAGACTGTCACCTGATATCCCATTGAATACATGTAAACAGTGCTACTACATATCTCATTTCAGTTCTACTCATGTGTAATCTTCGGGTGGATGAGAATGCACTCCATTGCTCTTCTCCGGTTCCTAAAAAACACCCCAAAAGTAGCTGGAGACCCACAGTTCAGTCTCTAAGGATTTTCAACAAGGATTGCACAGGGTCAACCTCTCTAACAGTGCTGGCCACCACTTCCCGCAGCCCCCATTGGACCGGAGCGTTGAACCATGGCCAGTGGGAACCGCGATCAGCCGAACCTCTGGATGTGGCAGGTAAACAAACTGGCCAAGCCCGCCAAGGGTGCTTACGCTGGGGAGTTGCGTGCCAAGGTTGCTGATCCCTAAAACAACAACATCTTTCCTCCACTTGCTTGTAGGAATCTTCATTTGGAATCCATGCAGACTCTTTCTCTGCGGACATCACTGCTAGCTAGAGAGACCAGACATCCCAATTTTTTTTGACAGTCCTGATTTTTTGGTATTTTTCTTATATAGGCTCCAATTACCCCCAACTCCTGTCCCAATTTATTCACATTTGCTGTCTGGTCACCCTACTGCTAGCCGGTCACCTCACTGATTACCAACCACTCAGTTAAGTCACAAGTGTACAGATTTAAAGAAAACCTTGCTGCAAAATGCTTCAGAATTTGGGACACCAGCCTGCTTTATGCTCCTGGGCTCAGCTTCTACCAACTCACACAGGACACATGGCCCTTAGTAAAGCAGCTGCCCTCTTAGAGTCTGACCCCAGCAACAAGGCACCTATTGGAGCATAACCAAAACAACCACACCTAATTCTAGAAGCTTCTGGATGTGGAGCACTAAATCTGTCTAGCAACAGTGACCCAGCCACAACTCACTCCTACCTCCCCGCAATGAATCTCTTAAAGAGATATGTTCCTATTAGGCACATGGGCAACATATGCACAATTAATTCTTCTGTATACAAGTATGTTTGTCAACTCTGGCATATTGCTTCCACTTTTTATTGTAACCATAAATTGCATTTCCAATCAGTCAAAAAAAAACCTCAGCAATGCAATAAAGTAAGCAGAGATCCTCTCCATAATAGGTCTGGTTAGATACATTTTTTTTAAAATACATTTCTAATGTGCTAAGTACCCACATATCCAATTATATGTGCATGAAATGGTATACAGTCCAGCACATATAAGCTCCAATATACACCTGTCATCAATATGACATGCCATAATAAATGCCTACTACAAATAAATCTTATATTATGGTTGTCACTGGTCCATACCACAGGAATCAAGAATCCCAAGTGACCAAAATCAGTGCACTTAGTTCCAATTGTTTCACATATGCACATACATTTGTGGTGCCCTAACAATGTTAGCAAATCATTAGAAAGGAAATATATATATAATTAAAAACATAAAATTAAGTAAATATTTTGAAACCTTATAACTAAGCCAAATCTAGTCAGATTTTTACCTAACACCAAAGGTATATTCTTAGTCTTGGGAATCTCTCCCTTCCAAATATCAAGTTGTTATCTCCCTCCTTATGAGGTGCTGGAATGTTTCCCAAAGAAGTGACTGTAGCAATCCTGCCTTTCCAATATGGTTTCAGGCTAGCCACTGCCCCAGTTTCTCTTCCCTCAGTCTAGATCTCCGAACTTCCCAGCATGGTTCTGGCTAAGTCAGAAAAGAGAAGTCCAAAATAAGCACAAAACAACAGTGCTCAATCTCAAACTGCTCAGAGCCCCTTCTTCCTGAGAATCTGACTTCTGTTCTCAGCCACCTCTTGGACTCCTTTGAGTTCCTCTCCTCTCTCCATAAAGTAGCAACTACCAGAGTTTTCTAAATGGAGTTTAGTTTCCCTCCAGACTCTTCACAGGCTTGACCCCTCTCCACCCCCAATTTAGCCAGGTGACATGTCTGTCACATGACATTGCTTATTTTCTCCCCCTGGGAGGCAAGCAAAGCATGTTGGAGGTGGACCCATTTCCCCTTAAAGGACAAATCATCCACAGACGGTCACAAGTACAATATTGCATGTATATACACATACTTTAAATGACATACGTGCTTATTCACTCTGTTCATTCCTGAAACTGCCTGAAGTGTTTTGCTTAAAACTTTTAGAAAATCTCTCTTGGGTAAGACTAAATATGGAAACTGTCAGTCCAAATAGTTACTGTTTGAAAAGATTATTAGCAACCGGAAAACTTCTTTAGAATGGAAACACTTGTGCAGCACTAACTATATATATCTCTGTACACTCCATATATAACAAGTTAAATGCTTGGAGGCTGATTAACAGCCCAAAAAAAATTAAAAGGAAGGTCAGATTTTAGAACAAACAACTTCATCGTTGCTTCTTAAAGGCTATTTGTTCCATGATGCTATTGCAGCAATAAAAGGAAAAATATCTGTATGAAATCACTTGAAGGACTCTTACTATGTCAGGGTTGCCTCTGGCCCAAACCAAATAGTGAAATTAAATCAAACCAGCAAGTCTTTAAAAGCAAAACAAACATTAATACTATAAAAGAATGACCTAATCATTCATTCCTTTTTATTTACTGCTAAAAAAAATTAATCACAGTGAATTCATTTGGGATTTTCTACGTTGAAACATTAATTTCACTATTTTAATTTGACACAGAAAAACAGTGAGGAAGAATTATTTGATTTACTACTGGGGGCTCAGATTGAATACTTCAGAGTGTTATTTTCTTGAAGGGAAAAATCACCTGGCTGGGTTTTGTACAATTAGCCAAGAAATCATTGGTCAGACCAGCAATCAAACTACTAACTGCATCTTCAATAGCTTAGCTCTAGTTTTTCTCTATAAAAAGCTGTCTGAAAATGTCACCCTGTTTGAGCTCTAAATTAAAATCTATCATAGACATTTGAAGATGACTTGAGACATCTTTAATAGCTTAAGTGAAAAGAAGCTGCTCTAGACCAGCAACATTGTTATAAAGTGTATGTGATTTTTTTATTTTATTCATCTGTTGTATGTTGACAGATCTTAAAATATATTACACTTAGAAACTATTTAACGACACTAGAAGCCATTGGCAAGACAACATTTGACTGTCACTGGCTGCCAGGAATGGGCCTCACTGACAATGCCACACTCAGGGCAGAGTGCAAGAAATAGGGCAGGCAATCCTCAAAACAAGTGTCCATTAAATCAAAAAGTCCGTTATTTAATAAAAAAACAAAAACGATCTGTCTGAGCAGCAGCCCGCCCGCCACATGGTCGGGGCGGCAGCTCCGCAGCCCGCCCGCTGCTGGGACCCGGGTGGCAGCCGGAAACCGTCAGCCAGCCTGCCCAGGTCCCGGCTGCTGGGACCCGGGCGGCAGCCGGGACCTGTCAGCCAGCCTGCCCAGATCCCGGCTGCCGGGAACCATCAGCCAGCCCACCCGCTGGCGGGACTCGGGCGGGAGCCGGGAGCCGGCAGCCAGTCCGCCCGCAGGTGAGACCCGGCAGCCAGCCAGCCCGCCCGCAGGTGGGACCCTGGCAGGAGCCGGCACCCAGCCCGCCTGCTGGCAGGACTCGGGTGGGAGCCGGGAGCCGGGAGCCGGCAGCCTGCCTGCTGGTGGGACTTGGGCAGGAGCCGGGAGCTGCAGGCGGGACCCGGCAGCCACCCAGCCCGCCCACAGGCGGAACCCTCCGCTATAGGTGCCTGAGGTGCTTCATGAACTCCCAACACTGGGACAGAGTCCAGCAAATTCCCATCTCCTCCAGTCTCTGTGAAATCTCCTGGTACAAGTGCATTTTCCAGCCGGTCCAGGCAAAGTCAGGGAGGATGGCGTACTCTGCCCATATATTGGTGTGCTCCAGAGATCAGATACGTCTTTGGATACTATAGTTAGTTTTATTGATTCATGGAGATGGAACACCCAAGTTGTTTCCCTACTTTACTCAGAGAGAGATGGAGAGTCTTTAACTTCCATGTAGATAGCCTGGACAATGTTATTCTGTGCTTTTTTCTTATAGATGTTGTCATAAGTATGAAGTACCTTAGACTTACTGTTTTACCTGTGAAGGGTTAACCTGAAACAGGAGAGGGGATGACGTATGGTAGCTGCTAATACCTGGCAAACAAAGGGGTTACTTTCACTTTTGTTCCCGGGCCTTTTCTCTGACTCTCTCTCCGCGGCTGCTTGGAGTCTGTCTGCATTCCCTGGCTATGGGGAGGAATCACATCTATGTCTCTATTCATCATTTCAATAATCTTCTAAGAAAGCCAAAATTCCAGCAGTAAGTGTATTCTTGGATTGTATCACTTGGTAATTGATCCACAGTGTCCTTAGACTGTTAAGTTTAGCAGAGAGAGAAATTCCAAGGGAGGGGGCTCCATGAGGGCTGGGTGATGCTAGGAGGCTTAGTATCTATGGATTTCTGTATAAGGAGTTTATGCTTTTCTCTTTTTCTTTTATTAAAATATTTCTTGTAAGAACTGTCTGTTGTTTCCATTGGAGTGATCCTGGTTTGGATATGGCATGTCTCACAGCTAGTGAGAGTTTGTGGTCGTTGTTCTCGAATCTCTACCAGGTAAAAAAGGGGGGAGGGTACTATCGGGGTTCCAATTTGCCCTACCCCATGGTTTTGGGGGCTCAAATTGGTGGTGACAGCGTTTTCCAAGCCCCAACTGGAGAAGTTTGGGTTTGGGGGGAAAAGATTTAACCTAAGCTGGTAAGATAAGTTTGGAGGGTGATTTTTCTTTCATGCGGGGTCCCCACATCTTTACCCTAGAGTTCAGAGTGGGGAAATAGAACCTTGACAGATGTTCTCTAAAAGGAAACAGCACTGAATTATTGGCAGCAACATTTGTTAGCACTTCTTCACTAACTCTGCTCAACAAGATGTTAGTTATGTCACATAAAGGACTATTAGAAGATACGTAGATTCTACAGTGATAAAGGCAGCACAAGAACCTGTATAAACTAGAACAGAACAAGAAGATGGATATACTGGAAAAGCTCAAGGTACTCTGAGTCCAGAGTCTGAACATGGAGACACAGAACGTCATATGGCTGCACATCCACCCATCATTGGAACATTTGTGTTTGTGAAATCCTAGATTTTGCTCTTTCTAGACAAGAAAACTTTTGAGACAATTCATCTCCATTTACGTGCACTGAAAACAACTGTGTTACATCATGGGATAAAAATGGCCTATTATCTTTTTGGAAATCTTTGTGACCTTAATTATCTGATCATCATAGACAATAAATATGTTTTGAAACCCAAGATTTCTGATAACGATTTTCCATGCAATTTATAACTGCCTGATAAGATGACCCTGATTTGGCTAATTGGAAATATTAGGCAATTGAAGTTTGGATATTTAAGATTCCATTAAAATGCAAAATTGGTAGTTTTCTTGTGTTGTTCTCTCCTTTTTGAAATGGTTATGTTTCTAAAAGTTTGTTGTAAAACTTCAACGGTTTCCTACAATACCAGGTTGCATGTGTTTTATTCTCCGGTGACTCAATTAAGCAGTATACCTAACTGAAAATATTCATTTCTAATTTTTTTACTTCTATTTTATATTTTCAGTATTGCTATAAGTCCCTGTTGCTAGCTTCTCCTCTTTCTTCAGCCTTATTAAACAAATATGTCTGCTAAGAATAATTTGCTGTAGTTTATCACAGAACTGGTGTAATACTGTACCTATGAAAGAAATCATTACTATAACCTGTTTTAAATAAGTCTCAGCTTCATTCTGAACCAGGATTCTTGGCATCCCTAGCAAATCAGAATGAAGAACTGAGATATATACATTTTATAGGCGCTAATTCAACCTGGAGCTAAAACCTTGACAAGCCATATCATGAGTAATAAGAGGTTATGCAAGTAAATTATGTAAGTTCTTTTACATAATTAAAAAACCCTAAAACAGACTCTAGATATGGGATATGGTATTTATTAGCATTCTGGATTAGGTAGTGTTTTGTGGAGAAAAATAAGGATTTTTCTTTCCAAATAATACAATGCATATGCCAATGGGCTACAGTGATTTACAAGTTTACCACATAATCATAAAAGAAATATTAAATTCCAAGATGTAAGCCAAGTTCAGGTAATATGAGAACTTTCCAGAACCTTCTTAAAGATAGGGACTTTTATTTCCAAAGCCTTTTATTCAAATACACCCAAATATACTCTTACAAAAGTTCTCACAAAACTATGTGATTGGGCAGCAAAATGGCAAATGACATTTAATGTGGATGAATGTAAAGTAATGCACATTGGAAAAAATAACCCCAACTACACATACAATAAGATGGAGGCTAATTTACCTATAACTAATGAGGAAAAAGATCTTGGAGTTATTGTGGATAGTTCTCTGAAGACATCCACACAGTGTGCAGCAGCAGTCAAAAAAGCAAACAGGATATTAGGAATCATTAAAAAAGGGATAGAGAATAAGACGGAGAATATCTTACTGACCTTATATAAATCTTGGTGTGCCCAAATCTGGAATCCTGCATGCAGATGTGGTCTCCTCATCTCAAAAAAGATATACTGGCATTAGAAATGGTTCAGAAAAGGGCAACTAAAATGATTAGGGGTTTGGAACAGGTCTCATCTGAGGAAAGATTAAAGAGGCTAGGACTTTTCAGCTTGGAAAAGAGGAGACTAAGTGTGGATATGATAGAGGTATATAAAATCATGAGTGGTGTGGAGAAAGTGAATAAGGAAAAATTATTTACTTGTTCCCATAATATAAGAACTAGCAGCCACCAAATTAAATTAATGGGCAGCAGATTTAAAACAAATAAAAGGAAGTTCTTCTCACACACCATACAGCCAACCTGTGGAACTCCCTGCCTGAGGAGGTTGTGAGGGCTAGGATTATAACAGGGTTTAAAAGAGAACTGGATAAATTCATGGAGGTTAAGTCCATTAATGGCTGTTAGTCAAGATGTGTATCGAATGTTTCTCTAGCCTCTGTTTGTCAGAAGGTGGAGATGGATGGCAGGAGAGAGATCACTTGAACATTACCTGTTAGGTTCATTCACTCTGGGGTGCCTGGCATTGGCCACTGTCGGTAGACATGATACTGGGCTGGATGGAGCTTTGGTATGACCCAGTACGGCCATTCTTATGTTCTTATGAAGGCATCTCCGCCCAAAGATTTTACAAACTGAATCCATAATTTTCTCCTGCTGTGTCTAATCATCAGCCTGATTTGACACTTCTGCATTCATTTGCCAATTTCCCACACACACACACTTACATACATTTTTTCACATAAGCATGCCCCCAAATGCAACATATTTTGCTTTCAATTATTTATCAAACGAACTGCTTCTCTGTTCTGCTGGAAAGTTATTACTCACAGCCCAGGGTGAATGAAACATGAACAATATTAGTCTATGTCAGAGTTTTAGGCTATGTATGCAAAACATCCAGATTAGTTTAATAAAATATAACCAAAGAAATAAAGATATGTGAACAATATTAATTGTGATTTGAGGTGGAAAATTAAAGTAAGATGGAATTCATTTAACTAGGATGATTTCTTTGATACTCTCATGAAGACTGAGCCATACAAAAATGCAAATGTGTTTAGGTCAGAAAAATAATGTTTGTAATAAAATTTCAAAATCCAAAACACTATTGTGTCAGTGGGGTACTTGGATGCCTGAGGAATGTAGGGCCAGGCCTTTGGTTTTCTTGAGTATAATCTTCATTGCTATGATTGACAGTCACATACCAATGTTTCAGCATTTTGTTTCCTCACAACACAAGGAGACTCTCTCTGGTGTTCTTTGTCATGAACTCCAAGCATAAGAACCATAATGGCCACCATTAGTTAAAAACTACTTGAATAGCTATTCACATAGGCTGCAGGTGGCATGGGTTAGAAGGGTCTCAGACTCCTCAAATCTATCTTTGCCAGGCACAGCCCCTTCCCTGCTGGCATGACTGAGGCATTGCAAGGCCAAACTAAGTGTGTTGTGGTCAAACTGGTGCCTAGGTTCCTGCTACCATTCCTTGGGTTCCTGCACATGGGCTCTTCTCCATTCCCCATCGTCACAGGCTCCAGCTCTGTCTCACACCAGCCAGGTCTGGTTATTTCCTGCCCATACTCATTTCTGGTGGGTGCCTAGCCAGAACCTGATTGGCTCTCAGATCCCAAACAATCAGCCAATGGGAAGCAATAACTGGAGCTATGTGGTGCTTTGTGGAGTCAAAGACTGTGGACCACAGGGCTATGAGGCAGGAGCAGCTTTACTGCGCCCTTCAAAAGCTTGGCTCAATTTTTCAATAATATTTTTTCTGGGGCTGCAACTCCTCACCACCTGCTTCACTTTAAGCACTGTGCATGGGGCCCAGACCCATTCGCAACTACACCCCGGTCCAGCTCCTCCTCCCCAAGAATAATTTAACCTACCACCTGTGGCTATGTAGGCTACCTTTTCCTTACAGGTGCTGTGTGCACCCACAAGTTTCCATTTAAGTTATGATCATGCATCACACTTTATCAAAACCCAGAAATAGATTCAAAGGAATAAGAGCTAGAGCAGTGGTGAGCAACTTGCAGCCCATCAGGGTAATCTGATTGTGGGCCACCAGACATTTTGCTGATGTTGACCGTCCACAGGCACGGCCGCCCCTCCCCCCGCCCCAGCTCCCGGTAGCCACGGTTCGCCGTTCCTGGTCAATGGGACCTGTGGGAAGCGGCAGCCAGCCCGTCCCTGCAGCGTGCCACTGCATGTGGTCCACGGTCCAGAGGTTGTCCACCGCTGAGCTAGAGCATTCTAAGCAGCACATCCGAGACTCTGTTACACACTCTCAAGAGAGATCAGGAAGAGACCTTCTCTCACATTTTCAAGACAATGCCTTTTATCATAGTACTTCCTAAACAACCAGAACAGAAGAAAGCCCAGATGTGAGCAGAGTAACAACCCATGATTTAGTAGGACAGCAAATTCACATTACAGTAAAACCTCGATTTAACAGACTAATTCGGGTGAGGGGGTGTCCGTTAAATCAGAAAGTCCGTTATTTAATAATAATTAAAAAAAACGAGCTGTTGGAGCAGCAGCCCGCCCGCCACAGGGCTGGGGCAGCAGCTCCACAGCCCGCCTGCTGCTGGGACCCGGGCGGCAGCCGGGAGCCGTCAGCCAGCCCGCCCCGGTCCCGGCTGCTGGGAGGTGGGAGCTGGGCGGGAGCCAGGAGCCGGCCCGCAGGCGGGAGCTGGGAGCCGGCAGCCCGCCCGCTGGCGGGACCCGGGTGGCAGCCGGGAGCCGGGAGCCAGCCCTCAACAAATGGATTTCGGATGCATCAGTCTTGCTTAGAAATTTTGTCCGTTGCATCCGAAGGCCATTAAATCAAGGTCCGTTAAATCGAGGGTTTACTGTACTCTCAAAATCAGGGGTCTATCTGGTTAACCTAGAATAGGATGGAGAACTGGCCTGACTGCTCTCTAGGAAAGCACTCACTGTAATCCCAAGGAATCAGGTGCTTTGTAAATACCAACCCATATTACAGTTTAATTGGATAGTTTAAGGCATGGATCGGCAATGCTGGCACATGGGACCACAGGGTAAGCACCCTTAGCAGGCCCCGCCGGTTTGTTTACTTGCTGGTTCGCAGACCGCGGCTTCCACTGGCCGCGGTTCACCATCCCGGGCCAATGGGGACTGCGGAAAGTAGCGCGGTGCTGGCTGCCGCTTCCCGCAGCCCCCCATTGGACCAGGACGGCGAATCACGGCCAATAGGAGCCGTGGTCAGCGAACCGGCAAGTAAACAAACCAGCGGAGCCTGCTACAGGTGCTTACCCTGCGGTCCCGCATGCCAAGGTTGCTGATCCCTGGTTTAAGGGCATAGTCAACCCTGGTGTAATTTCATTGGTTTCAATGGTGTTATAGCAGGGATTCATTGGAACATGGGACGCTACATCCAGGTAAAACAAAACTAAATGCAGGGGGCAATTCCATGAAGATGGACTAGTAATTACTAAGATAACTGATATGGCATTCTATCACCGAGCACATAAAAGATAAGGCAGGGTTCATAGTAATAAGCCCTTGATTTAGCAAAACAGTTAAGCACGTTCATAAGCCCATACCTATATACTTTAGTTAAGTACTTAAGTACAGGCTTCCTAGAGTGGTTTTCATGTGAGGCACTCAGCTCTGGATTTCGCTCCCCTCTATGATAAAAGAAAGCTGGAATTTCTTGACTTTGAGGGCAACCTATAAGGTTCGGATATTTTTTTAGGAATTAGGAAAGTGATTGAGGATTGGGGAAACCAAGGTATTGGTAGATTATTTTTTAATATGCTGCTGAATTTCTATATATGGTGTTTTGTGTAAAATTTCCTAAGAGAGGAATGGAGGATAGCACTTATTCATTACGGTTATTTATAAACTGAACTAAATAATAAATAGAATGATTTCTGGAGACTCTTTAGTGCATGTTTGTGCAAAGGGGAGGAGTAGGTGATGGCTGGGGATAAATTCTCCAGAGCATTTCAAAAGCATATTGTGTTCAGCACAAACCATTTGACTGCTGTTCTTTCCTCCTCTTCTGAGATATTGTCTGATAGCCATCAAGTGAACATCCTGTGAAGTGCCCTCACATCACCAAGAATTGCCTGGGGCCATCAAAGAGAAACCAGCAGCACAGCCAGGAACAAATCATGTGAAATAGTGCCAGATAGATGTAGGTTTTTAAATAATGCAATGCAATTTAGGTTTTATTCTTCAAAAATGAGCTTCTGGAAACAGATGTGGTTCTTAACCCTACAAACTGCGCTCAGAACCCCCGGTTATTATTAAAGCAAGACTTGGGATGCTCAGTGCTCTTGAAAATCAGGACACTTAACCAAGTAACTAGTTTTAAGCAGCCACATTCAAACATTTTAACATGTAAACCATCAGAGACAGCCACATTATTAGGCTGTACTTCCACATGTGGCTTGAAGGCACACAGGTTCCCCCACTTTCTCATCACTCCTCTTGGATTACCTAAATTTAACTCTGTGGTGAGTAATCCACTGGGCTACACTGGGGGGGGGGGGTCGATCTCAGTTATGTTACTTCAACAAGGTGAAGAACGTAGCTGAAATCGACGTACCTAGATCTACTCACCGCGGTGGGTCGACTGATGCCAATTCCCCGTTGACTCTCACAGCGTCTCTCAGGGCAGTGGAGTACAGGAGCTGCCAGGTGAGTGCTCAGGGGTTGATTAGGGCCGGTGTAACCACTAGGTGAACTAGGCAGCCACCTAGGGTGCCAAGATTTGGAGGGGCACCAAAAAGCGGTGCCCAACATATTTTTTTTACACTATTGCTGGAAAACAAATGAATAAAGAAAATAGAAACATTGTTGAACGTGCATTTTAACTTGTTCTCTCAGACATCACAGCTATAGCCTACGCCAGGTCTGCATTGAGGGCACAAGCGTACTGCTTCACTACGGTACAAAGTGGCAATGATGTCATTTTTCCATCACACACAGCTGGTACCCGTTCTGACAGGCTGTTTATAATGCTAAGTTTACTAGTTTTCAGAGGTTGTCAACTGAGGCCAACTATTATTGTTGAATTGTGTCAGATCTAAGACTCTGGCAAGTACTGCTGCATCATTTCGCTAATACTTTGTGTCAGTTGTGTGTGTATGTTAAGATTTGAGTGTATATGTTTACGTATGAATATGTGTGTGTAGGTTGTTGAAATTTGTCATATTGATATTGTCAGTTTTGTATGACGGAGTATCCGCCATTCTAATTTTATAAATTTTATTAATAACAATAATTGGATATTCTATTGGTAGAATAAAATGTAGTAGATTTTGATATGAAAGAATGAAGGATGGAAATATACGTGACTAAAAAGGGTGTATTTTAAAAGTTTATAATGAGCGATGCTCCGGGGAGGGGGAGGTGAAGGGGAAGGGAGGCACAAAGTGGAAGTTTCACCTAGGGTGCAAAATATCCTTGCACCGGCCCTGGGGTTGATTTATCGCGTCTAGATTAGTCAATCCAGTGGGTAGTGTAGACATCCCCTCAAAGTTGAATTTTCCTGGAAGCAGGATGGTCACTAACAGCACTCCCTGACCCTTTTACAGCCTCACACTAATCACTGGGCACTTTCCTCAAAATAGCTGCCACCAAATTGGCTGCCACCTCCTCGATTCATGATATCAAAGTACAAATACATTCTTCCCACTAAAATAAAAAACTGTTCTCCCACAAATAAGGACTTTTAATAAGGAAGTGTTTGAGCTAGCCTGTGTGTACCCCCATTGCAAAAATCGAATAAAAATCCAACCCTTTATATAATTTAACATTTTAAAGCTGAGCTTTGTGGTTCTTTTCTGTGGGCAGGCCACACAAGGCATTTGTGTTGTCAAAGCCATCCCTTGGGATTTCTCGTGATGTGACCTGGACATCCAAAAGGTCTAGTCATAGAAATCGAATAGCATATATATTTCTTTTGCGGGGCTGGGGAAATGATCAGATTAAAACATTATCAGGGAATTCCATATCCAGTACAAATTCAAAACCATTTCTGCCTCCCAGCATCTTGGTTTGTAAATGCAGGATAGAGAGATTGCTGCAGCATACCTGCACTTAGCAAATGAGAAATGTCAAAACAAATAAACAATTAAATCCATATTGGAGCATGACAAATTTATTTTGAAATCATGTTTTCTGCAATCAGTTGCTGCTACAGTGATTGATTGTTTCAAAATTTCATATGGATTTGAGGTCTTGGACTCGCATTATTGAGAATGGAAAGGTGATTTAGCAATTCCAGGGAGTATTTGCAATAAACTCAGCATTCGTTTTTATTTTTGTCATGTTTTGGTATTTTAGGAAACCGCTAAAGAATTGCTTATGTGCCAAAAATGTTGGATACCAGATAAACTTATTTTGCATTTAATTTGCAAAACATTGCACTCTATTTCTCTATTATATATATAGTGTATTATAAAAACCTATACATAAATGCAAGCTTCCCAATCTTTAATGAGAAATTATTTCTTTAAGCATTCTTCATTATTTAATGTATCATTTTATATAGATTAATAAGTATATTAAAGAAAAATAGAAACAGCAAGGGAAAATAGGTTCCATGATATCAAATTGCTCTTTTCCTCCGTTTTCAATAGTAGTCACCAAAAAGAAAAAAATTACCATAAGAAGGGACTATTAAATGAAGGCTGTTGCACTATGAATTAAGTAATTAGAAAAATATATCAAGGGAAGAAAATATAACTATAGCAAAATATTAAGATCTGATCCTACAAACCTGTCAAGGGGTCTATTGTAAGAGCCAGGTATCCAGTTTCATACATACAGAAAACTAAATAACTGTTAAGAATCCTATGGTGGAACTTACAGTGTAACAAAAATTAAGACAGCGTGTCCAATTACCTTATAGATCTTGCTACCATTATAAAACAATTAGCATATTCAAAATTCATGATTAATAAAATCCATCAGTTAGTTAGCAAACCCAGACATATTTTAGTATATATGTCCAATAAGATATTTAATACAGGAGTTATGAGGAATAAAAAAGCATCAGGCATCATCAAAATTGAAAAAGCTTAATTTTTTTCTGCTTTAAAACATGCACATTTTTGCTGGAAATTAAACCGTGACATTTATTCTTTAAGGGTCAAAATTTTTGTCCTGATATCCAATGGATGTGAACTATTTCTCTAAAGCTGTCACAGGAAGAAGGTTGAAGAAATAGGTAGATGCAATACAGAGAAGAGGAGTGTGTGGTAGAGTAGCTTTAGGGATAATATTTTTATTGCTTGGATTACAGTAGCATTGTTTTTGTTTTTCTAATAAAGTTCCTTGTTCAATATTAGAGTAAAGTAGCTTTCTGTAATTCCTCACTGTTTTAAGTGACATAACATGAACTATGAGCACAGGCCATGACCATGTGTGGCATGTGCCATGTTTGAGAAAATCTGTTTATTCCTCCTGGGGGAGGAAGGACCAGGGAGGTTTGGATGCTACCCTGGAGAGGTTATGGGGTAGAAAGACTGAACTGATGAGGGAGTTGTAGAGCAAGCGTGCCCCACACTAACTCTAGGGGCGGGGGAGAGGGGTGGCCCATACCTGAGCAGTGCTGCAACTCCATGTGCCAAGTTGCAATGCCTGGAGTGGGAAGCCATGTCCAGCCAGTCCCTCCAGACAGGAGCCGCTTCCACCAGAATACGGGAGTTGTAGGTCAAAGCAGGGTAGTTACAGGAAACCCAGGAGTGTTGAGAGGTCTACAATAGGCAGGAAGTCTTGGGGAGAGGGGCAAGAAATTCCAAGAGATTGACTTCACTGACTTTCCAGGAAATTGTCCTCTCTAGTCAGAGAGATTCTCCCGGTACAGAGTGGGCAAGGGCTACAGCCTCCCTATCCCACAAATCCTAGGGTTCTGCATGCAAGGCCTTGGCTGGAGGCAGTCACATGGATGGCTGTTCTTCAGGCCCTCAGGGTTCCTAGCACAGCACTACAAATCCTACTGCTATTGGCAAAGGAGTCACAGCCTCCATCCCCCTCTCCTGGGCTGTGAAATAACAGCCACAGAAGAGACTGTGCAGGAGTTGATTTATTTAGCACCATCTCCTCCAAAAGAAACCACAATGGCAGTTTAATACACTGTACAGACAGGGGATATTTGCAGTGCACAATTGACCAGGTGCTTTTGTTTCATTATAGGAAAGTTGTTTATGTTTGCCAAAGGTCCCCACTGACCCTGGAAAGCACCACTTTATTGCTGCCACAGTGCAGCCCTGAGTAAACTCTTTAAAATTGTCTTTTTGTTGCCATTATCATCAACATTCACTTTCCTATTGTACTTCCTGTGGAAAGATTTAGGTATGATAGACCTGAACATCCTCAGTGTCTAGGCTACTGGCATGCAGTGAACCTCCCAGGATGGGAAAGTACCTAAATCTGATGTGTGTTTAATTTCCCCATCTAGGGTATGTCTTCCTACCCGCCGAATCGGCGGGTAGCCATCGATCTTCTGGCGATCGATTTCTCGCGTCTTATGAAGACGTGAGAAATCGATCGCTCGCAGCGCCCCCGTCGACTCCGGAACTCCAGCTTGCCGGGAGGCGCAAGCTGGAGTCGACGGGGGAGTGCGCCGCCGACCGCCGCCGCCATGAGGACGAGCGGTAAGTCGGCTGCAGATATGCAAACTTCAGCTACGTGATTCACGTAGCTGAAGTTGCGTATCTGCAGTCGATCCCCCTTCCCCCCCCCCCTGTAGTGGAGACCAGCCCCATGTCTGCTCATGTGACAAAGAGTCCTGTGGCACCATATAGACTAACAGACGTATTGGAGCATAAGCTTCTGTGGGTGACCACCATCGGACGAAATGGGTATTCATCCACGAAAGCTTATGCTCCAATACGTCTGTTGGTCTACAAGGTGTCACAGGACTCTGTCGCTTTTGCAGATCCAGACTAACACGGCTACCCCACTGCTAGTCTGCTCATGTGGTTCATCTTATTATTATTATATAATTATTCCAACAGAAAAACAAAAAACAAAATCAAAATTCCTCATGATCACAGAACACACCTGTATAGGTCTCAGCAAGGCAATGCTACCAACTCAGTTCTGCCAACAGGGAACATGAGATGTAGCAGCAGGCCTGAGATATACTCCCCTTAATCCATTCCTCCTCTATCTGTATAACTCACAGAGGCCTGAAACACAATCTCCGAATTCTACCTGCCACGTACAAAGCCATTTGAAAAATCCACCCAATTTTTTATTTCATTTACTACCCAGACAAACTCAGTCTCTGCAACAAATAATTATCTTGAAGTACTGGAGTCATTTTTTTCCCAAGCATTTCCCATTGCTGTTTCTCAGTAGCTTTGTCACGTAAAGGGTTCTCAAATTAGTGATAGCAGGCAGCCTCTGATCCACAGGTGGAGGAAACTATTGGCTCAGTGGGGATAAAAGGAGAGTGAAGGAGTGCCTCCTGAATGAGAGTGAGAAGTGCCCGGCCACAACCCTCTTATAAGGGCCAGATGGGCCCTAATTGACCCGGCCACAGCTGTGTCTGCTATTCCAATCAGCCTACCTAACTGGCTCCCCAGACCACAGCCTTCCCCAGGGCTGCTTGTAACTCCTTCAGGGCCAGAGCAGGGTGACTGCCCCACTACACTCCCCCATTCAGTAAGGGTCCCAGACTTTCCCTGACCTTCTTTTTGTTGCTAACATACCTGTAGAAACCCTTCTTGTTACTCATCACATCCCTTGCTAGCTGCAACTCCAATTGTGCCTGGGCCTTCCTAATTACACCCCTGCATGCTCTAGCAATATTTTTATTCTCCTCCCTAGTCATTTGTCCAAATTTCTACTTCTTGGAAGCTTCCTTTTTGAGTTTAAGCTCACTGAAGATTTCACTGTTAAGCCAAGCTGGTCGCCTGCCATATTTGCTATTTTTCTGCACTTCAGGATGGTTTGTTCCTGCGCCCTCAATAAGGCTTCCTTAAAATACAGCCAGCTCTCCTGGACTCGTTTCCCCACCACCACCACCACCACCTCCCCATATTAACCTCCCAGGGGATCCTGCCCATCCTTAAGGAAGTCTAAATCTGCTTTTCTGAAGTTTAGGGTCCATATTTTGCTACTCTCCTTTCTTCCTTTTTTCAGGATCCTGAACTCAACCATCTCATGGTCACTGCTGCCTAGGTTGGCACCCACCTTTACTTCCCCAACTATTTCTTCCCTGTTTGTAAGCAGCAGGTCAAGAGCAGCACAGCCCTTAGTCGGTTCTTCCAGCACTTGTACCAGGAAGTTGTCCCCAACACTCTTCAAAAACTTCCTGGATTGTCTGTGCACTGCTGTATTGCTCTCCCAGCAGATGTCAAGGTGATTGAAGTCCCCCATTAGAACCAAGGCCTGTGAGCTGGAGACTTCAGTTGTCTGATGAGTCTTATCTATCTCATCCTTCTGATCTGGTGGTCTACGGCACACGCCCACCACGACATTACCCTTGTTGCTCTTGCCTCTAAACTGAACCCAAAGAGACTCAACAGGCTTTTCTCATTTCAAACTGAACTCTGAGCAATCATACTGCTCTCTTACATATAATGCAACTCCTCCACCTTTCCTCCTGTACCTGTGCTTCCTGGACAGTTTATGCCCATCCATGACAGTGTTCCAGTCATGTGGACTTCCCCACCAAGTTTCTGTTATTCCAGTCACATTATAGTTCCTTGACTGTCCCAGGACTACCAAGTCTTCTTGCTTGTTTCCCAGGCTTCTTACATTTGTGTACCTACACCTAAGAAAACTAGCCGATTGCCCTATTTTCTCAGTATGAATCAGGAGGCTTCCCATCTCGTACCCTCTTCCTTGTGTTTCCTCCCAGGATACCACTCAACCCTGGACTTAGGTCGCCATCCCCTGGTGAACCTAGTTTAAAGCCCTCCTCACTAGGTTAGCAAGCCTGCCTGTGAAGATGCTCTTCCCTCACTTCGTTAGGTGGATCCCATCTCTTCCTAGCAATCCTCCTTCCCGGAACAACATCCCATGGTTAAAAAATCCAAAACTCTCTCTCTGACACCACCTGTGCAACCGTGCATTCACCTCCACAATTTGACGGTCCCTACCTGGGCCTTTTCCTTCCACAGGGAGGATGGACATGAACACCTCAAACTACTTTATCCTTGTTCCCAGAGCCACATAGTCCACAGTGATCTGCTCAAGGTTATTCTTGGCAGTACATTTAAGCTTTTGAAAAAATGGGTTTAACAGCCACAAAACCACAACTTTAAAACTTTTATTTCAAGAATTCTCCCTTAAATGCTGCCTTGACAATGGTCTTTCAGAGCCAATAAAATTATCTGAACAACCAATCCGTCGCTGGAATGAACCCCCGGTGAGCTGAAGGCTGCAGGGATCTAGATACTGTTGTGCGGTCCTGACAAAAGTTACCCATTGTAATGAGAGAAGACATGGCAGTTGAACTAGGATGACAGGTTTGGGGGAAAAGTCTATTCTCCACAATAGCAAGAGGAAATAATTTTTTTAACTCGATTTTCCAAAAAGTAAGATGCACATGCCATTGCTAATGTTGTGCATGCAAAGTGGATATTTGTACAAGCTACTGTGATAATAAAAAGCAAAAAAAAAAAAAGAAGGCACATAATTGCTCACAGTTATAGGGAATCACAGAAGATGTAAAGCAACCTCAGGCTTCAAGAACTCAGCTGTGTTTCATACAGGACTTTAGGCAACAAAGTGCAACAGGACTTTAGGCAACAAAGGCAACAGGACTTTAGGCAACAAAGTGCAACAAAGTGTATCCCCACCCTAGCAACAAAGGCAACAGGACTTTAGGCAACAAAGTGCAACAAAGTATATCCCCACCCTAGCTATGACACTTACTCAAGTCTTCACCTCCGGAGTCATGGATCTCGGGTCCAAGAGTTGAACTTCATCAGGCCCCAAGCAGAGAGAGGATAGTGCTGACCTTCGTCGCGCAGATAGCTACATGGAAATAGGAATGTGCTGTGTCCACACTACTGGCCTAGTCATCTGGCTCCAAGTGTCCATATTGGATATACATAATTCACTTATGCCAATGTTAAGGAAATTTTGTAAGAGCTAAAAATTTCACAATTGTTCATAACTGCCTGGCATCAGGAGGGCATCTGAGAATATGAAAAGCTAATTGGATTCACTAAGCCCAGTTAACATCTGTGTGCCCTACTTCTAGATAAATGCCCAAGGAGGAGGAGCAGAGGGACAAGGATGATGGACAGACCGAAATGGAGCTTATTTCATTGTTCTTGCTTTATTCCTTTTTCTTTGTATCATTTTTTCCCATTCCTGTTTTATGTTGTTTGTCTGAGGGGGACAAAAAGGGAGGAGGAGTTTGCTTTGGAATGAAATAGTGTAATTGTGGTAAAGCATCAGAATGAAGGAGGGTTACTCTAATTGAATTGTGAAAGATTACACACTGGTGCTTTCAATCTTTCTTACAAAGCAATAGAGCGGAGGTCTTAACAACAAATTACACTGTGTTCAGAGTACATGAAAAGCCACTATACAATCTAATATATCTAGTAAATTATGGCCAATCAATGAGGTATAATTGGTGCTGTTGACTAAAATTAATTGGCTGTGGTGCCTTGGAGATGCAGCTATAGACTGATTTTAATTAGGGAGATTTAAACGGTGAGCCTTGGTCTACACTACAAGTTTAGGTCGAATTTAGCAGTGTTAGATTGATTTAACCCTGCACCCATCCACACAACGAAGCCACTTTTGTCAACTTAAAGGGCTCTTAAAATCAATTTCTGTACTCCTCCCCGACAAGGGGATTAGCGCTGAAATCAACATCGCTATGTTGAATTTGGGTTAGTATGGATGCAATTCAACGGTATTGGCCTCCGGGAGCTATCCCAGAGTACACTAATTTCATAATGTAGACATACCCTTAGTCACTTTGTGTGTGCATATGCTTTCCATTTCATGTTGTAAGTAGAGATGTAACACCTGGACAAAGCCAAGTTGTAAGTAAATCTATGTAGTCCTATGCGAGCAGTCATGTTTTAAACTGTAAAAAAGTAACAGTTTTTCTGACCTTGTTTATAGCGTTTTTGGTACAATACATTTTTGCAAATGTATGACCCAATTCTGCAACCGTTCTTATGTGAGGAGTATTTATTCACACAAAGTAGTTCCACTGAAGTCAGTATGACTATTCTAGATCAAGGAGCAGAATTGGGCCCAAAATAATTGAATTCTAAAGAGACATGCTCACAAAGTATAAGATTTCAGAAGTTCCTATGTGATTTAGAAGTATAAATTCCACGGGCTTATGGAAAACATTCCCAGAAATCAGTGCATTTTTAAGAAAAACAGGTGACACTGTAAATTTTGGAAACACTAGGAAAGGAACTTTTTTTTTCTTTGAGGGAAGGAAGGGAGTTTTAATTCAACACACAAAAGTTGGTCATGGTCAGATGGAATTGTGAAGGATGAAGTGTCACACCTGTTGCTTGTGATAGAATATTGTGCTTTAACCATAAAAGGGTATTGAACAGAGCAATTAGAATGCAGAGTTAGATTTCAGGCAGTCAGTGTACTCTATTTGCAGTGAAGCTCCCATTTTATTTGCCTTTAAAATTAGACTTTTGTATTTATTTTTAAAATAATCCCAAAAATACAAGTACATTGGCATGTAAAAAGTGATTTGCAAAGTACAGAAAATTATTGTGTAGATAGGGTTCTGTGGTTATAGAGTTTGATGCCATTCTGTGTTCCTGACTGATAGTGTTAAGAGAAAGCGTGACCAATGGCTGAATGAGTCAGAAACAACAGAAACCCTTCCATCAACCTTGATAAATGGGGATCTTGTTGGCATGTTCATTTCTATGAACTGCCAATGAACATGGTTTTTATTTCCTATAAACTAAACTGGGTATTGAGAATGATATTTGAGGCTGGCTATTTTCTGGTTCACTCAATTAGAATGAAGATGTGAGTGAGAGTGAGAGGGTGAACATGACTGGAGTGTTTTATTTAGCTGGTCAAAGGACACTGGATCAAAGATCACCTTCAAATCTGGCTACCTATATTTTTGTTTAAAGTTTAAAATAAAATAGTCACAATAGTCATTTGCTTTAAGGCCAACTCTCAGAGCAAACTTTCAATGTTCTCAGAAACTCCCTATAATTTTCTTGTTAAAAAACAGACAACGCATTATATTGTCCTTTTGCTGCCAATGTTTCCACCACAGTGGTTTATTGCATTTATTTTCTGTGGGTATAATTACGTTATTGCAGTGAAATTACACTAAAGTAATTCAAGCTGAATCCCAGGGACTAAATTGTAACACTGAGTTCTACTGGACTATAGACTAGTCTATCAAGGGAAGTGGAAATGACCCCACCACCTGAAAGACAAAGTGGGTGAGGTGATGTGTTTTATTGAACCAATTTCTCTTGGTGAGAGAGACAAGCTTTTGAGCTTAATAGTTCTCTGTAAGTTCAAAACTTTGTCTCTCTCACCAACAGAAGTTGGTCCAATAAAAGACATGAGCTCATCCAGCATGTCTCTCTAATATGCTGGGACCAACATAGCTACAACAACCCCATCACTTGAGACATTTAAAACCAGAATCGGTCTTATGCATGGTACACCCTTGCTGAGCTCATATGCCAACCCTTTTCACCTTTAAATCCAGTTCAAACCCTCTTGAAGATCCATTTCTTCCATTCTTGAAGTGTGAGTCATGTTGAAAAAAAAATTAAATGAGAAAAAAAAGTGTTATTTCCCATTCCCCGTAATCTCTGTCTACATTTCTATCTATCCTTACTTTGCAAGTTCCTAGGGACAAGGACTGTTTTTTCTCAGTTTGGAGGGCATATAGCAGGAGCTACTATAAACAATTTACTGACTGCATCAAGTGTAATTAAATATGCCACAAGGAAAAGTTCTGTCCTTGCAAAAGGTCTAAATTCACTGGTTTTAAGATTGTACCGATACTATTGACCTCGTATGTCTCTACGAGCAGGAATAAACATTGACTTGGACAAGACGGTATGTGAGACTACAGTTGTTTCAAACATTTTCCTTCTGCCAGATGCCACAGCTGCATGATTTAGAAGTTCTAGGACTGGAGGGGGGATTATTAGAGGGGAAGAGGGTCCACAATTTGGCACAGGAAGAGGAAACTGGTGCAAAATAAATTTATGAAAAGGAACCTAGGATTAAAAGAAAAGAGGATTTGGAAAGAAAGCAATTGGGGTAGTAAAACCGGGTTTATGAAGTACTACATGTATTAAAAATGTAAATAGATGTTATTCGAAGTCCATTAAACTAGCAAATATGTAGCTAACTAGAAAACCAGGTGCAGAAAAATGTAAGACAAATTGCTGGCATGTATTTGAAGGATGTAAAGTTGATTAATTTGTTTAATAGGCATAAGTAGCATTTTTATCATTTAATTAATCCCCACCACTTGGTAATTTATAAGGAAATTAGGTCCTCATTACAAAAATATTTTGATGACATTTCTTCGTAGGGAAGGGAGGATATTGGAAGCATTCCATTTCTAGAAGACTCCAAATGGAGGAATTTTATGAGCATTAAACACTACTGAATAAATTCTTCCTTTTGAGTCTTCTTTGATAACCTTCTTTCTTTTGTACTACAGGGTAGTGTTTGTTTTTATATTGTTGCTGTTAGTTTTTTGAGCATTTTGAAAACATGGTGTCTCACAAAACCAAGTGAAGACAGAATCCTTCCCCAAAGATTGTACGATCCAAATTTGAAGGGACACAATAAGTGAGAACCATAGACGAAAAGGGGGGGAAAGGGAGAAGAAGAAAAAAGGTGACAATATTCGTACTGATCACTTCTTGGTGATCCTCTTTCTGGTATGAAGAAGAATGGTCATGTTTAAGGGACTCAGGAGATCTGGGTTTCATTCTGAAATCCACCATAGACCTGTTGTCTCCAAAGTGGGGTGCACACACCCATGGGGATGTGCAAGACCACCCACTGGGGGGGGGCGCGGTGGCCCCAGCCGGAGGATCTGGATGCCGCGGCGGCCCTGGCCCCAGGAGCTGGGCAGACCCAGTCCCAGGAGCCCGGTGACACGGCGGCCCTGGCCCCAGAAGCCTGGCCGCCTGGCAGCTCCAGGAACTTCCCTGTGTTCTTGGGTAAGTACTCTGTATCTTATGTGGCAGACCCAGGGCAGACAGCTGCCAGTAAGGCCTGCAATTAGGAGGCTTACCACAAGGGAACCGGGTCCAGCTGAGCAGGACCAGAAGCAGGGCCAGCTGGGACCAATTAAGGAGGCTGTCAGAGCCCTTGAAAAGAGATTCCTCCCCAGAGAGGCTTGTGGGAGTTTTAGGAGTGAGTTTGGAGGGAGTGGGAGTTTGAGGAGTGAGTTTGGAGGCAGTAGGAGATAGAGGAGCGAGTTGGCAAAGGTAGAGGAGTGTGAGGGGCGAGTTGGAAGAAGCAGGGGCAGAGAGGCTGCTGGCAAGCAGGAGGAGAGAACTAAGGGTCCCTCCCAGGGGGGGCCTAGCTTTCCTAGCTTGCAGGAGCCTGACCCTGAGAGAGAAAGAAAGGGAACGAGCTGCTAAGGAGCAGCAGGAAAAACCGGGTCTGGTGCAGTCTGGTCAGGGCGCCAGGGCCGCACCAGCACCCCAAAGGACTTGAACCAGGGGGAGCAGAGGAGCCACCTTGTCACACTTAGTTCTGCAGCTATGAAATGGGGATAATGATTCTTCCTTTCTCCCACTTCCTGTCTGTCTATTAGTGTAACTCCCTTTTGTGCCTAGTCAGGGGAGTAAGAGACTATGTCCCTTGGGGTAAATCCACAATCAAGTCCTTGGATTGTAAGCATTTCAAGGCAGGAACCACTGCTTATTACATGTGTGCACAGCACCTAGCACAAAGGAAGAGGGCACTGATCTCAACAGAGAGCGAGCTCTAGATACTCCAATAATGAAAGTGTTAATCTGGTTCATAATTCCAATACAAACCAGATCCCACAAGAAAATTTCTCCAAATATATTCTAATATATTAGTTTTACATCAGATCTGATTAAGTTTAATTTGAGTTAAAATCAGAAAAGTAACCTCCTGATATTTCTAACTGTGTACACACACATATAAGAATATCATCTAGATCACATGGTTACTCAGAAAAGCAAACCATATCTTGATGATTTGGTTAGTTTTCCTCTACCCTTTACTTCTCAGTGTGGAACTATTTTATTTTTAGACTGTCCCTTATTAAAATGTTTTTGCAGCATAACATGGCATATTATAAACTGTCATCTGTTTGTTAAACTGTTAATGATACTGACAGAGAATACACCATTGTGTAAAGAGGTGAATGGTCAACCTTAATTTTTTGGAGGCAGCATTCTGGATTGCCAGTAGATCAAAGAACCACAGACTGCAGCAGAATCTCAGTGTTGGGTTATGTAATCTTTAAATGAAAATTATAGAATTAAATACAAGATCTCTGTACCTTAATAAATCCAAAACTACATTGTTTATGAATAAGTACATCCAGCTCCATTCTTATTTCAAGAGGTTCTCATTTACTCTACGCATGTTTGGATTCATACCTCCAAATTTACCTGCTTATGCTCAACATTTGTTGGGCCCCAACTCATTTTTATATTGATAAATGAGGGCAGAATTTGGCCTAGAAGGTTTAATTTTTTCAGTTTTCAAAGGAGTTTGTAATAATTGCAATGGTTACACTGAGCTTCATAGAATCATAGAATCATAGAATATTAGGGTTGGAAGGGACCTCTGGAGGTCATCTAGTCCAACCCCCTGCTCAAAGCAGGACCAATCCCCAACTAAATCCCCAACTACATCATCCCAGCCAGGGCTTCGTCACGCCTGACTTTAAAAACCTCTAAGGAAGGTGATTCTACCACCTCCCTAGGTAACCCATTCCAATGCTTCACCACCCTCCTAGTGAAAAAGTTTTTCCTAATATCCAATCTAAACCTTCCCAATTGCAACTTGAGACCATTACTCCTTGTTCGGTCATCTGGTACCACTGAGAACAGTCTAGATCCATCCTCTTTAAAAAAACCCTTTCAGGTAGTTGAAAGGAGCTATCAAATCTCCCCTCAGTCTTCTCTTCTGTAGACTAAACAATCCCAGTTCCCTCAGCCTCTCCTTATAAGTCATGCGCTCCAGGCCCCTAATCATTTTTGTTGCCCTTCTCTGGACTCTTTCCAATTTTTTCACGTCCTTCTTGTAGTGTGGGCCCAAAATGGGACACAGTACTCCAGATGAGGCCTCACTAGTGTGGAATAGAGGGGAACAATCACGTCGCTCGATCTGCTGGCAATGCCCCTACTTATACAGCCCAAAATGCTATTAGACTTCTTGGCAACAAGGGCACACTGTTGACTCATGTCCAGCTTCTCATCCACTGTAACCGCTAGGTCCTTTTCTGCAGAACTGCTGCCTAGCCATTCAGTCCCTAGTCTGTAGCAGTGCATGGGATTCTTCAGTCCTAAGTGCAGGACTCTGCACTTCTCCTTGTTGAACCTCATCAAATTTCTTTTGTCCCAGTCCTCTAATTTGTCTAGGTCCCTCTGTATCCTATCCCTACCCTCCAGCGTATCTACCACTCCTCCCAGTTTAGTGTCATCTGCAAACTTGCTGAGGGTGCAGTCCACACCCTCCTCCAGATAATTGATAAAGATATTGAAAGGTAAAGATATGTGATTCCCCAAATGGCAAAGGCACATCACATACAAACAATCAACAAGAAGAAACAGATCTAGCAGATCCAATATTCAAGTCTTTTCTGTTGGCAGGGTTTTGTGTTTATTACTGAAATTTACTCACCTTCATTGGTTCTCTAATGATTTGCATTCATAATTTTATCATGAACTGTGCTCTGGGTGTGTTTTTAGGGGGGAAAGTTTCCTTATCTTGCAATTGTGCATAATTATGTATCACACCCTCTCTTACCTAATGACTAATTAGAACTACAGACTAGTCAATTATATGCAAAATTAGCAGAGTTATTTTTTATTCTGAAAGGAGATGAAAAGACCCTGTAATGATTAAATACATTGTTGATCCAGAGAAAAAAAAATCACACACCACACTACTAAAGTTTTGTCCAACAAACCCAACTTAATCTTTCCTACAAAGTAAAACTATAACTTCTAAAACTAAAGTAAAGACGTTTGGCTAATTTGCATAATGTATTGTCTGTCAACGTCCAAGGTCAATACTTGCTAAGGAAAGTGAAATACATGCTTGTATTAACAGATTCCAATCTAATAAAATCATTTTAAAACTTTGACGAGTACAGTTATGGGATGAGTCATTTCTCTGACTTCAATAATATGGAATTATTTACCTTTCAACTGTGTTTAGCCAATAACATTTTAGGTCACCCTTACAGTTCAATGACCAAAAGGCCAAAAATTACATTCTTGGCAAACCTTTTTATCGTACAATATGCAATCCTTACTACATAGCATAAAATTGCAACTCTCATCAGCCTGTCTCAGAAATGTAGTAAAAAAGGGAAGAGCTCTTTGAAATCTAGGGCATTTACACTCTATTGCTCTCTGTTAGAAATGCAATATTATGTTCTAGTCAAAATGCTGGAGTTTGGCTACAACAGATACATTGGATTAGATTTTCTGTCATGATTTCAATATGCTAGCATGAAATGTATCACGGAAAGCAAAGATATTGTTGCATTTCTTCATGTGTGGACAGGATTTAAAAAACACTTTAGCAGAAACACACTCCCCCCAAACTGACTAGCTGCACAGGCATAGCCATGGATTGAAGAAAACACTTCTCAGGGACAGTGCCCCAGAAAATTGCCTTTACACATGATGCAAGCACCTAATGCTTTTTCCCAGCTGGGCTTGTTTGCTTTATGTTTATCTGCAGGAAGAGTTGCCTGAGCAAGAGAGCATGTGTTTTGGAGATGTCTTTTTAGCCTGCATTGGAACATGGAGCAGACAGGCAGAATGTAGACTAGAATTCCATGCATGCATGCACACATCTGAGAACTAGCCTGCCAGCTTGTTGATTTAAAAAATTAAATTGAAAAACTTTACAGGGATTTAGATTTGAAAATAACTGACTGATTTAATTCTGCAGTGAAGAAGTTAGAGATTGAAAAGACATTTGATCATGCAGACCATCTCCCTGAAAACACAAAATCGTTCTCTACAGCCCGTTTCCTGTATTTTGTCCAAGCTAGTTTTAGCAGGTCCAGGTGACAGGGATTTTCCAACATCCGTTGGAAGAATTTTAATATCAACACTTTTTTCCTACTATTAGGATAGATTTTCCTTTTCTTAATTCCGTCCATTAATCTCAGTTATACAGTACCACTGTCTTGAAACTAAGCAATTATCCTCCTTGTTGATAATATCTAGGGTTGAAATTATTAACAGTTAAACAAAATACGAGGGAGGAGGCACACAGTAACAGGTTATGGCAGGGCCTACCTTACCATGAGGTGAACTGAAGCATCTGCCTCAAGTGCCAGACTGTGGGGATGGCGGGGGCGGAATGGTGCCGCTAGGACCCAGCTTGTAGAAAACTGTGTCTGCTGCTGGTGCATATGTATTCTCCCTGCTCTAGATGCACAGAGATGGTGGAGTGCTGTGCTGGAGGAAGGAGGGCACAAGAGACATAACCAGCAGGCAGGAGAAAAGGTGAGAGACAATAACAGAAAGCAGCAGGAGCGAGAGAGAAGGAGCTTCTTATGTACCTCTCTAGCACCCACAGGAGCATGGACTGATTAGCACCAGCTTCTCAGGAAGCTTCCTGTTTCCTGCTGCTTCCCTGAACCCACTCGAGGAGAACAGTCAGTCAACTGAAGTAGTAGGAGCCTGTTAGGCCCTTAAGACACTGATATCTTCCCTCACTCAGGCTCTACTACCGGCCTGCTTATTTGTCCCCTTCAACTGAGTGTTGAGAACCATTATAGCTGGCATAGAACAGCAGTCATGAGTGAAAGAAGAAAAAGGCCCTCTGGGGCAGCATTCAGAAAAATCAAGCAAAGGAACCTTTTTTATCTAAGCAGGAAGGAGCTCTCCTGAGATACATAGACACAAACGTTTACGATGAGCCTTCCAGCCCCAGTGAGGATGTGAGTGGTGAGGAGATGCCTGATCTTCTAGTTAGTCAGAGTGCAGATGACCTGGCAGCCACTGCAGCATCCATAGCTCTATCTCAAATGGATAAGACCAAGTAATTCCTGAAGAAAAGTGTAGATCAGAGGAGTATGTGGCAGTGCAAGAAACAGCTGCTGCTGAGTTTAATTCCTTAAGTCTAGATGAGCCAGGACTGTGGGCCCACTTGAGCCTAAGGGACTTCCTTGTACTGCATGGGCCACAGCTAGTGAAATACTTAAATGTTTCCCAAAGACAATGAAAATAGAAGTATCCATCCAACACATTACTGGTGTGAAATCTCCAATGGTGACAAAGTAGAGAGGCCATGGCTTATGTACTTAAAAACCCAGTATGCTGCATACTGTTTTTGTTGCAAACTCTTCCGGTTTAACTTTCCAGCTACATTGGGTTCTACAGGAACAAAGGACTGGGAAAATCTGGCTAGAAATCTGACATGCCCTGAGAAGGCAGAAAGTCACCAGAGAGTAAATTCCATAGGTGGAAAGAGCTTGAGATGAGACTTACGTTCAAGGCCACCATAGATGATCAGCATCAAGAGAAGATTGCATCAGAGTCTCTTTACTGGCAAAAGGTTCTGAAAAGGCTCATTGCCATTGTGAGAATACTTGCTAACCAAAACCTAGCATTGCGTGGCACTTCAGATCAGCTGTATGTGCCAAACAATGAAAACTGGCCGCCGCTTCCCACAGCCCCCATTGGACCAGGACAGCGAACCGTGGCCAGTGGGAGCTGCGGTCAGCAAAATAGCAGGTAAACAAAGCTAAGGGTGCTTACCCTGCGGTACCGCATGCCTTCGTTGCAGAATACAGAAAGAAAGAAAGAAAGAAAGAAAGAAAGAAAGAAAGAAAGAAAGAAAGAAAGAAAGAAATCACGGGCACCAGCCCCATTGCCCCCCCCCCCCCATTCCTCCCTTGCTGCACTCGGGCTCTGCAGCTCCTAGACATGTCAGCTGCCTCCACCGCTGCCCTTCCCAGAGCAGACTCAGGGGCTCTCGCCCCAGCCAGAGGATGCTTGCCCTTTGAGGACAGCCTGCTCCCGCCGTGCCCGGTCACATGCCATGGGCAAGGACCAGGAGCTGATGCAGGTGGTGAAGGCAGAGGACGGTGGCATGGTGCAGAAGCTGCTGCAGCGGCCCGACCCCGACAAAGCCAGTGAGTGGACCCACGGCTCAGGATGGGGTGGGCCGTTGGGGTGGGGAGGGGTCACGGGGAGAGGGGGGCTGTGCACCCTCCAGGGGAGCTCAGGGAGCAGGGAGGGAGGAACCTGGTCTGGGGAGCAGCCCCTGGGCACGGCTGGCCCCTGGGGTTTATGACGATTCATTGGGATTTGCCCTCAATGATCCGACGTGCAAGGGGGAGGGAGGGTGCAAGGTGAAAGTTTTGCCTAGGGCACAAAATATTCTTGTAACGGCCTTGCTCTCCCCTCCCTCTCTCACAAAACAGGGTGATTGGGCAACACTATAGCTTAAATTTAGATTTAAAATTTAGCTTAAAAATAGATTAAATTTAATGTGGATATATGTAAAGTGATGCACATTGGAAAACATAATCCCAACTATAGATAGATAAAATGATGAGGCCTAAATTAGCTCTGAAAACTAGTTCTCTGAAAACATCCACTCAGTGTGCAGTGACAGCCAAAAAAACAAACAGAATATTGGGAATCTTTAAGAAAGGGATAGATAATACAGAAAATATCACATTGCCTCTATGTAAATCCATAGTACACCCACATCTTGAATATTGCATGCAGATGTGGTTGCCCCATTTCAAAAAAGACACACTGGAATTGGAAAAGGTTCAGAAAATCACAACAAAAATTATTAGGGGTGTAAGCAGTGTCAGGCTGAGCTCCACCCTCACATATGGTGGTGAATTGCAGAAACTGCAGTGAGTTGTAGAAAAGAACTTCAGGGGCTGATCTTATTTACATAGACACACCCACCATGCCTAGCCTGAGCTCACAGCAGCCCAAATGGTCACTTCGGCTGCTGTGGAATCCCCAGTTTCTCTGCTTTGGGGCAGGAATGATAAAATGTTGTTAACCTGATTATGTGAATGAGGGACTGGGACGTGTACTTGGCCTTTGTCATGATGGAGGGACTCACCATCATCTAGGTAGCACTCACTGGCCAAGGGATAGGGGTTCCAAAACCTATTGAATTGAGAGAGGCAATGGATAGGCATCTATATTTTTTGTTGAGGCCTGTGTCTGAGGGCCCTATAAGCCTATTGCACCCTGTCTTTCTCCACTGTGGAATGTCAGAGCAAATTTTTGATTCTATTAGGAGTCTAGTTTCAGCCTGCTAAGCTGAATTCACTTTGAGCCCAGTAGTGCATCTGCACTAAGCCCCCACCACTAGAAGATGAAATCACTTAAGAGCTGAGATCACTGTGTTAAGTGGGGAGGGGAGCTGAAGATGTATTGCTCAGCAGCTGAGGGAATGGAGTAGTTCGTGTGATTGCTAGTGGAGCGGCTGGTGATGTGCAGCAGCTGATGGAGTAGAGCAGAGCGACTGGTGAAGCAGAGCAGTTCCTGGGCAGCTGATGGAACGGAGCATCTGGCAGAGCAGCTCGTGGGACCGCTGGCAGATCGGAGCAGTTTGGGGGACAGCTGGCGGAGCAGCTCACGGTGAGGACTGCAGCAGAACCCCACGGAGAGACAGGGCAGTTGGCCTCTGACCACATAAGGAGCCCCTTAACCTGTCCCCCCATTTCCACCCAGGCTGGAAAGTAAAACTCTGCAGATGAACTTTTGAACCCTGCAGAGACTTTTGGGCTGTTGGACTTTTGGGACCTTGGGGCTTGTGAAACTCAAGAACCAAAGGTGAAGGACACAGCCCATTTGCTTGTGTGTGGGGGGGGGGGCCTTCTGGTTCATGGTTTGTTTTATGGATCCTGTTTGTGGTGTTTCCCCAATATAATGCCACATTGTTTCTCTCTGTTATTAAAAGGCTTTTGGTACACTCAGATTCTGCGCTTGCGAGAGGAGAAGTATTGCCTCTTAGAGGTGCCCAGGAGGGTGGTATATGGTTGTCCCAGGTCACTGGGTGGAGGCTCGAGCCGGTTTTGTATTGTGTTATTGGAATGGAACCCCTGGATACTGAACCAGGCCCTTGTTGCTGCCAACTCCGATGGGCAGAAGGGTTACAGGGGTATGGAACAGTTTCCATATGAGGAAGGAGTAATAAGATGGGAAATTTTCAGTATGGAAAAGAGATGACTGAGGGAGGATATGATTGAGGTCTATAAAATCATGTGTGGAGAAAGTAAATAAGGAAGTGTTATTTACTCTCTGATAACACATGAACTAGGGGTCACCACATGAAATTAATAGGGCACGGTCTTAAAACAAACAAAACAAAGTATTTCTTCACACAACGCAGTCAACCTCTGGAACTCTTTGCCAGAGGATGTTGTAAAGGCCAAGACTATAACAGGGTTCGAAAAAGAACTAGATAAGTTCATATAGGATAGGTCCATCAATGGCTATTAGCCAGGATGGGCAGGGATGGTGTCCCTAGCCTGTTTGTCAGAGCTGGGAATGGGTGACAGGGGAAGGATCACTTGATGATTACCTGTTCTTTCCATCCCCTATGGGGCAACTGGCATTGGCCACTGTCAGAAAACAGGATACTGGGCTAGACAGACCTTTGTTTGACCCAATATAGCAGTTCTTATGTTTTCTCCTTAGCTGCCTACAGTTCCACATGCTCATAACCATACTCTTAACAATCCCAATAAACATCATCTCTGGGGTCTGGATACAGAGGTGCTGTGGGCAGCCGATGATCTGGTCATAATGCTGCTATCTGTCCCCATAAAACTCTGACCTGTTCCTTTAAATTTCTCTCTAAACTTACGCAGACTGTGGTCTTTCACACTGCCAAGTCTTGCTGCTGTAACCTCTCTCTGCATCATTTTGTATGCGCTTTTCAAATCCGCTGCGTATAATTTCCTACCCCAATTTTTCTTTGCTCTCCTAACTGGAATTCCTCAATTTTATCCTTTGCCTCCTGCAGATTACAAGACAAGGAAGAGTTTAAACTACTGACACTCTCCCGATGCTGTCTTAACTCCTTGTTTTGCTCTTTTCTGCTTTCAAAGCATATTCTAATTCCCTTATTTTCTCCTTCATTTTACTACCATATTATTTAAAGCTATGCACATTACATATAGACCTTGTATAGCCATGCCTTTTAGCTTTTTCTCTTTCCCTTTTCTATCTTTTACCTCTGTCTCTTCTTCAAACAACTTACACACATATTTCTAAGGATCACCTACATCAATTGCTTTTAATGCAAATGAAGTGGTTCCTTGTTCAATAACATAGTTTATTTTTTAAAAATCGCTAGGATTTTCCCCTGGTGAGCTGACATTTTTCTTATTTAACCTATTTCAAGGTTTTCTTACTATTATCTTAATCTTACTTTATTCTTCCCTTCCTCCCCCAAGGTACCTTTTACTGGACTAACCTATTCACTTGAGCTTTAAAATGACAGAGAAGACACCCTATAAGCTGTCCCTTGCCTTTACCAGAAAATGTAGGTCATTATTCTAGGTAATCTGGATCCAATGATACCATTCTTGACAATCACATCAGGGTTACCAAGTTGTTACGTGTCTGAATTAATGACTCAACATTGTCAAATAACAGCTCAATGGGAATTATTTAAACTAAGGGTTCACAATTATCTAAACTAGGGGTGTGACGGTGCTGTTCCTGGTGGGATCTAACTGTGAGTGTCAGATCAGGACAGATTGCTTCCAAAAGGGCATCTACAGCCCAAAGCTGGGGTTTCTTCACACTAAGGCACCAAACCAGCTAAACAGAAAAGACTTTGGTCTCACCCCACTGGCTAACCACAAGTCACACAAGCAATTCCCTTAGACACTCCAGATTCCCAGTATCACCACCAGCAGCCACCTGTCCTGGGGATCAATGGTTATGAAAACCAATCCCCCAAATAAAGAAAACGGTTCTCCCCAATTCCAAAGAATCAGGCCCCAGACCCAGGTCAATATACAAATCAGATCTTACCACAAATCACGCTGTTGCCAATCCTTTAGAATCTAAAATCTAAAGGTTTATTATACAAGGAAAAAGGTATAGGTGAGGGTTAAGAATGGTTAAAAGAAATCAGTTACATGCAGTAATGGCACATCTCTTAGCTCAGGCTTGCAGCAAAGGTAGAATAAACTGCAGGTTTAAATCAAAGTCTTTGGATGCATCCCATTTGGGGGATGGGCCAGTGCCATTGTCCAGAGTTCCCTGAGTAGCAAAGTTCCATCCAAAGCTGGAAACAAGGCAGGCTGAAGACTGGAGGTGAAAGACAAAATGGGGAATGTTCTTCCAGCTTTTATAGACTTTTTCTTCTGGGCCAAGACCCTCCTCCTTCTTTTGCAGAGTCTGGTTGCAAAATGGAGGCTCACAGTCATAAGGTCCAATCACCAGACATTCCAGGATTCAGTTTCTGACCAGGCAGTGACATTCCTAGAGCAGCTCGGGTGTGGACAGGCTTATACAAAGTCCATTGTGTGGTTGATGTCCCTTAATGGGCCATCAGGCAGCCCCAGCCTGTCTGAGCCTTCACAGGAGCCAAGCCTAAGCTTGCATTACAGGCACCTTTAACTTTAGTTACAGAATAGATACACACATATGGAATAGATACATACATAAGACACCTGTTATGACTCCCTTCACATAATATTTCGTGCACCCATTGATCTACACGGTACCAAACTATTTCAGTACCGTGACAAGGGGTTCACAATTATTTAAATTAGGGGTTCATAAGGAGTCTGGTGGCACCTTAAAGACTAACAGATTTATTTGGGCATAAGCTTTCATGGATAAAAAAAACCACTTCTTCAGATGTAATGAGTGAAAATTACAGATGCAGGCATAGATATACTGACACATGAAGAGAAGTGAGTTATCTCACAAGTGGAGAACCAGTGTTACCGGATCAATTTGATCAGGGTGGATGTAATCCACTCCCAATAATTGATGAAGAGGTGTCAATTCCAGGAGAGGCAAAGATGCTTTTGTAGTGAGCCAACCACTCCAAGTCCTTAATCCATCCCAAATTAATAGCGTTAAATTTGCAAATGAATTTTAGTTCTGCAGTTTCTCTTTGAAGTCTGTTTCTGAAGGGTTTTTTGTTCCAATATGGCTACTTTTAAATCTGTTATAGAATGTCCAGGAAGATTGCAGTATTCTCCTACTGGATTTTGTATGTTACCACTCCTGATGTCTGATTTTTGTCCATTTATTATTTGACGCTTGTGCCCACCCACCTTCCATGCTTTCCAATAAGCCAGTCCTGCCGCTCTGAGGGCATGATAAGGGGTGGGCGGCTTAGATAAGGGGCAGGGAATCCCGTGGTCAGTCAGGGGATAGGGAGGAGTTGGATGGGGGGGAGGCTCTGGGGAGGGACAGGTGACGGGGAACAGGGGGTGGTTGGATAGGTGTGGGAGTCCCAGGGAGCTTGTAAGGGGAAAGAGGTATGGATAGGAGTCAGGGAAGTCAGGGGACAGGGAGCAGGGGGGGGGATTGGATGGGTTGGGAATTCGGGGGGGGGGCTGGATTGATTGGAGGTTCGGGGGGGGTGGTCAGGGCATGGGGAACAGAGGGGTTGATAGTTGTGGGAGTACTGGGGGGGCCTGTCAGGGGATGGGGCAATCAGGGGATGGGGAGTGTGGGGAGGTTCGATGGGGGTGAGGTCCCAGGGTGCTGGTTAGAGGCGGGGGGGTCTTGGGAGGGGGCGGTCAGAGGTCAGGGGAGGTTGGATGGGTCAGTGGTTCTGACGGGGGCAGTCAGGGGGCGGAAAGTGGGAGGAGGCAGATAGGGGTGGGGGTCAAGCTGTTTGGGAAGGCATAGACTTCCCTACCCGGCCGTCTATGCAGTTTCGCACCCCGATGTGGCCCTCGGGCCAAAAGGTTTTCCCACCCCTGATCTAGACCATCCCTAACAGGTGTTTGTCCAACTTGCTCTTAAAAATCCCCACATGATTACCTGCAGCAAAGCACTTCAGTATGTGAGTCACCCCAATGGCTTCAGTGGAACTACTCATGTGAATACAATTATTATTACTATTTCTAATCTGTTTTATAGCACCTAGGAGCCTTAGTCATAGACCAGGGTCCCATTACACTGGGCTTTGTACAGAGTAAAAAGATCCCCAAAGAGCATATAATCCAAGTAAGAGGGGGAGGAGAGGAAGATCCCTGCAAATGAGAGGGTAGAGTGACAGTGAGACTAGGTGTGGGGGAGCGGTCTCCAGGCTGGGAAGAAGATGTCAGGGTTTCCTACCTGATCCATTCCAGCCTCCACAGGTCCAACTCCCTGGGTTAATCCTGGGCCCTGGAGCAGCTACTTGAGCCTTTCTGGGTCCCACAGTCACTTCACCTCCATCCTGACTGCTCGGGTGTGCACAGACTTATACAGGGGCAGAACCACCACAATATTTCCATTGTGGGGATGCAATCCTGCCCCCAACTCCCGGTTGGGCTGCCCCAATCTATGTATAAAACAAGAGACTATAGAGAGATGAAGACAGATGGGGGAGTACATGGAACCAATGAGTATGCACATGAGTATTTGCACCATCAGGGCCTTTATTGTTCATTTTTATTTGAGCAAAATATTTTGTCCCTAATTCTGCCCAGATGGGCAGGTCTCTGAACACAAGCACAGCCTCACTGATTTTGTTTGCACCTGGTGCAGAGTCCTGCCCACGACATTCTCTGTTCAGGATAAGAGCCTTAGTTTGCTTTGGGCGCTGCTTTCTGCATATCTGCTATAGAACTTATTGAAAGTTTCCAGTGATGATAGTTGTGCACATATGCACAAAAAGTACCAGTTATTGCTAAAGCAATACCCCTATCTCCCCCCAAAATGTGGTTTCGTGCATATTGTGTAGTAAGTTCAATTCCTGGGCTTTAAACCTGCAGTTTCTCATACTTAAGAGGATTGCTCATCATTCCCGAACCCCATTGACTTCAAAGGGGTTCTGTGCAGGGCAAACAGTCCAACCTCATGCAAGAAATTGAAAGGTTTACTTGACCTGATCACTCCTGTGGCTCTCACTTTGTGTTAAAACAATTTAACAAACCTAACTCACTCTTTTAAATATTTACCAAACCTAGCTCATTCTTTTAAATATTAAGACAATTGTTCTGGTGTGGAATGAAACATTATGGCATGAATAAATGATTAAATAAAAGGCTGCTGCTTCAATAAGATAACACCAATTATATATGCCTTTGTGACGCAGCACAATACTAGACTCTAAACTGGGAGAAACTGAGTTCAAGTATTTATTGCTCTTTATTGCCTCTCATGTCATTTAAAAAGAGCTACCAAGAGAAGAGCATTTACAGAGGGCTTAAAAGTTTGACCTGGATTGAATTGAGAATTTCCTTATTTTAAAACACAGCGATAGTGACTTCGAGAAAATTAATTTTGGTGACTTCAAGATGACGACAGCAAACTCAACCGCAAATATTTCGTACTGTTCTGCAAATGCCACTATTTGCAATGGCACTTCGTGTGTTATACCTGCTGACAATTTTAACCAAGTTTTGAATGTAATTTTAAGTACTGTCCTAACAGTCTTGTTGGCATTGGTGATGTTCTCCATGGGCTGCAATGTGGACATACATAAATTCTGGGGACACATAAAAAGGCCCTGGGGTATATGTGTGGGCTTCCTCTGTCAGTTTGGAATTATGCCTTTGACAGGCTTTGTGCTGTCACTCGTCTTTAATGTGCTGCCTGCTCAAGCTGTTGCTGTGCTGATCATGGGATGCTGTCCAGGTGGAACATCTTCCAACATTTTAGCATATTGGATAGATGGGGACATGGACCTAAGGTAAGAGCATCACTTCTCTAAAGGAATTACATTCTTTTTTTAAATTACTCATTAATGTCTTTGGAGCAGAAAGGAGGGATGGTCAGTGGTTAGTGCACCCAGGATTTGGGACACCCAGGTTAAGTTTTCTTTTCTGTCAGATTTTGTGTGTGACATTTGGCAAATCACTTAGCCTCTCTGAATCTCAATTCCTTGTCTGTAAAAACTAGGGTAATAATACTTCCCTCCCTGACTGGGGTGTTGTGAGGATAACTACCTTAACGATTGTGAAATACTTTGAGATCTACTGCTGAAAAGTGCTGTATCAGAGTGAAGTATTATTCCTTACTACACTATGTATCTATTCAGTTCCATGCACAATGGGGCTCCGAACTGGTTGGGGCTTCTAGGCACTACTGCAATATCGATTTCATAATAATTAACTTTTAAACGGGTCTATAATCAATTGTTGTTCTAATGTCTTGTTACAGAAATCACTAGTGAAAAATATGTATCACTTATGTGTTCTTGCAAAGTTTTTATCCAGGATCCAAATTCATTTTATATCAATTCTGTATGCGTCTGGTGCACATGCAAAGTTTTCAAAGAGCGTTTTGTAATATGTAAGCCATAGCCTACTTACTGGTTGCAATCAAAACGCTTCATTGTGAGTGTGATGATCTCAGTGGCAGGTCACTTGGCTGCAACTTCAAGATGCTGTGAAGTCAAAAAATGTGATGTGTCAGGCAGCTGGCATGTTTGCAGACATCAAATATGTACTCAAGGTGAACGCTGCTCTTGATGCAAATCCCAAGACACTTATTTTTTCCATCATTTAGCTCCAACAGCCTCTAAAAAAGAGCAATATTTTTTAAAAAATAGATTACCTTGTTCTAAAATAAACAGAAAAGTTTCTCTGCTTCCCACAGAGTAACATAAATTACAGCATGTGTCTACTTCATCATATGCCAGTCTGAACTAGCAATGGAAAGACTAGTAGAAATAAGAAAGATGGGGAGCTAAGATGCATAGATGAGGAATTTTAATATTTGTGGTTTTAATAAGGCATTTTACCACACTGCAAACAGTGAATTTCTTTGTAACTTGCAGGTGTTAATGTAATATGTGGTTTTTAATACAGTATGTAATCAACTGTGCTAATCACCAGGTTTCTTGCTTTGGAGAGAAGCTCTAGAAATATTATAAATTGCCAAGTACTTTATTTCAGTAAAGCACTGATCAGGGAAAACCACGAAGGGAAGGAAATTCATCTAAAAAAGCCTGAAATTCTGTTTTGGTCTCAACCCATTTTACCTGGGTAGAACAGTGTATGTAGGGTCATAGCATCAGTTTAAATTCAGAAGAACTCCATTGAAGTCATGGGCATAAATCTGGATTGACACTGATGTAAATAAGCACAGGATCTGGCTTTTAATTGGAGAGAGTAAATTTCTATGACCCTTGCAAAGGGAAAGATAAATGCCTACAAAGCTCTGTTTTAGCCATGTTTATCTTGAGATGATGTCTAAAAATCCACAAAATGTTATAAAAGAGAGATGCCACAATAGTAGTTCAGACAGCACAAGACAGATCTGGGGTAGAGATGTGAGTTGTCAGAATAAAGATATTAGGTGAATTTCTGTTTGCGGATGAGATTACTCAGAGCCAATGTGCAGAAGAAGAAGAGAAGGCGACCAAGGACAGAGCCCTGTGGAGCCCCAACAGAAAGCTGGAAAGAGGATGAGGCATATCCTCCGAAGGACTTGCCAAAGGAACAATTAAAGAGTGAGGAGAACCAGGAGAAGATAGTCACAGGAGGGCAAGATTTCAAGAAGAACATGGCTGACTGCATCAAAAGCAGCTGACACAGCAAGGAATGAGGCTGGAATACTTGTTCTGAGCTTTAGCTAGGAAAAGGATATTAGAGACTTCCGTGAGAATGGTTTCAGTTGAGTGCAAGGGGCAGAAGCTGGACTGGTGAGGGTTGAAGAAGGCATTGTTTGGAGTTGTTCTCCACTACTTATCACAAACGGGTTCAATGATCTTAAAAAGGAAGAGTGAGATGATGTGGTAGTTGGAAAGGCATGGACATCTCTAGATTATGCCCCCAGATTAAAAACTTTTGGTGACAAGGACTTTAGATTGACTTCTGTCTTGCAAAGAAACCCTGGTAAATCTATATATATAAAAGTCAAGTGGTGTATGTATGTGTGTATGTATGTATGTACGTATGACTGCGAACTCCTCCCGCACCGTTTGAGCCAGAGACTTGAAATTTGGTACAGTGAGGGGTCTTGGGGTCTAGATGCTGGTAAGGGTCGAAAAATTTTTGGATCTCACCTCTGACGCCCCCCAGGGGTGAAAGTCTTTCAGGGCCAATCACATCGGCTGGGCGGTTAGGTGGTGATGATGTCATAATACCCCCCTCCAACAGACACCTCACTCGCTCAGCTCACCCCTCCCCCCTCCCAACGGAACCCCGGAGATCCCTCAGTTCTCTGCCCCTCCCCCCTCCCAACGGAACCCCGGAGATCCCTCAGTTCTCTGCCCCTCCCCCCTCCCAACGGAACCCCGGAGATCCCTCAGTTCTCTGCCCCTCCCCCCTCCCAACGGAACCCCGGAGATCCCTCAGTTCTCTGCCCCTCCCCCCTCCCAACGGAACCCCAGAGATCCCTCAGTTCTCTGCCCCTCCCCCCTCCCAACGGAACCCCGGAGATCCCTCGGTTCTCTACTCCTCCCCCCTCCCAACGGAACCCCGGAGAGCCCTCAGTTCTCTGCCCCTCCCACCTCAACCCCGGACTCCATCAGCTCTGTGACCCCCCGCCACCTGCTAAGGTCCCCGGAATCCCTCGGCTCTGGGCACCCTCCCCCCCAGCGACGGATCTGAGTTGGGTTTGGTGGGACAGTAAGTGAGGTGGGGGTGTCGGGTTCGGTCGGGGGGTGAGGTGGGGGTGTTGGGGTTGGTCAGGGGGTGTTGCGGTTGGTGGGGGGGTGAGGTGGGGGTGTTGGGTTTGCTTGGGGGGGTGATGTGGGGGTGTCGGGTTTGGTCGGGGGGTAAGTGAGCCCGGGGGGTGTCGGGGTTGGTCTGGGGGGGGGAAGGTGTTGGGGTGGATGCCCAGACCAAACCCGACACACACCCCCGGCTCACTTACCCCCCGACCAAACCCGACACCGCCACCTCACCCCCCCACCAACCGCAACACCCCCTGACCAACCCCAACACCCACCCCTCACCCACCCCAACACCTTCCCACCCCCCCAGACCAAATCCAACACCCCCTGGCTCACTTACCCCCCGACCGAACCTGACACCCCCACCTCACCCCCCCCACACCAATCGCAACACCCCCAGACCAAACCTGACACCCCCTGGCTCACTTACCCCCCGACCGAACCCGACACTCCCACCTCACCCCCCCAAGCAAACCCGACACCCCCACCTCACCCCCCCACCAACCGCAACACCCCCTGACCAACCCCAACACCCACCCCTCACCCCTCACCCACCACGACACCTTCCCACCCCCCCAGACCAAACCCGACACCCCCCCGGCTCACTTACCCCCGACCGAACCCGACACCCCTACCTCATCTCCCCAAGCAAACCTGACACCCCCACCTCAACCCCCCACCAACCGCAACACCCCCTGACCAACCGCAACACTCACCCCTCACCCACCCCAACACCTTCCCACCCCCCCAGACCAAACCCTACACCCCCCGGCTCACTTACCCCCCGACCAAACCCGACACCCCCCCCTCCCCCCGGCTCACGGTGCACTGTGTAGCACACAGGTTATTAAATACATTGTTCGGTCGGGGGGTGAGGTGGGGGTGTTGGGTTTGGTCGGGGGGTGAGGTGGGGGTGTTGGGTTTGTTTTGGGGGGTCAGGTGGGGTTGTCGGGTTTGGTCGGGGGGTAAGTGAGCCGGGGGGTGTTGGGGTTGGTCGGGGGGGTGGGAAGGTGTCAGGGTGGGTGAAGGGTGGGTGTTGGGGTTGGTCAGGGGGTGTCAACTGTCTGCCCCCTCCCCACCTCCGACTGACCCGAGCAACACCGGGCACTTATGCTAGTATATACATAAATAAATAATATTCTGGAACTTCTTATGAGTACCTCATGGACAGTATATTTAAAATTTGCGTAGTACTTTTTTACCAGAAGCAGTGTTGTCACAGTCTACCAAATAACAAGATGGTGTCAATTTTAATAATTAAAGACAGTACAACTCTATTACCTGAGGTGTGTCTCTCAGCTCCCACTGAGAGATCTTTCTGATCTGTTTTCATATTTCCAGTATTTAAAGAAAGGAAATTATAAAACACTACTTTACATTAGTATTAACCAGAAAAAACTGATTATTTAGAGTTGAGTCTACCCTTCAAACTAACATTTTCCCCCTTAATTTCTCTCTTTGCACCTGGATACCGAAGGGGTCAAGTGGCAGGATCTGAAATAGCCTATGGTATTAGATGGTTTATCCTATGATATACTATACATCACCTGGGAAGACAGTGTGGTTCCATGGTGAAGGAACTGATGCACATCTCCAAGAGTCCTTGGTTCTATCCCCAGTTCCATAGCTTGATGTTGGGGGAAAAACCTGTTACTTCTCTTATGCCCCCTTTTCATAAAATTGGACAAATACTACTGACCTCCTTTATGAAGAGATTTGGGAGCTACTGCTGAACAGCTGTATATTACTACTAAAGGTAAACAAGCTGCAATAGCCCGGGTAAGGAACCAAATCAAGGTTCCCCAGATAAAAATAATTGGACATAAGGTTTATTCCAGTTAGAAGCTTACAAAGAGCCAATTCCAGCATAGTGCTCCAGCAATTAAGACCCATGTTCTGTAGTACCTTACACCATGAGTTGTCTTATTGATTTAGTGAATTGAATGTGACTAAAGATGGCAAAATCTGAACCAAAGATGGGAGTACATAAAGGTTATTGGGTCTCTCTGCTCCTATCACTTCTGCATGCTTAGTTCAGTGTGAATCCTCATCATATAATCCCCCAGCCAGTTAACCATACCCTTTAGCTTTCCTAGGCTACTTCTACACTAGGGATAGGGATCTAGTTCCTAACTCATGTACAAATAAATACTTGCACTCGCTTGAGGAGAGCCAGCACAAATTTAAACAGCAGGGTAGCCACAGCAGCATCACAACTTAGCCACGTACATACCCACAGGGTTCAGGCAGGTTTGTATTCAGCACATCTAAGCCGTGCCACCACTTCCAATACTACAGCAGCCACACTAGGATTTATACTCATACTATCTCAATGAGAGCTCACACAGGTGTGCATAGACGGGCTGGGAATCATAACCCTAGCTCGTAGTGTAGCTGTAGCCCTAGGCACAACAGAATAGTTTAAGGTCAAGATTCCATCTTAATTTGAAATAGTTCACAGTTTTTTCCGTGTAATCTGGCACTCTAACATTTCTTCAGTTTAGTTTTTTTGTGAATTAATATGCAGGATAAATTGACTACAGCCAGTAACATTTCTTTCAGCATTTTTCATAAACTATTAAATTGTAATAAGAAAATGGGGAAGACTGTTGGAGAGCATGAAATGAACTAAAACTTTTGCCTATTGCCTTGCAGTGTCAGTATGACAACATGTTCAACACTGCTTGCACTGGGGATGATGCCACTTTGTCTCTTTGTCTACACCAAAAAGTGGACAGACAACGAGTCCATCGTAATCCCCTATGATAGTATAGGTGAGTCAAATCACCCTTTTCCTTTTCTCTCTCTGATATCTTTCTCCCTTTGGAAGCAACTATCTTTGTACCAGCAGCTTACAGTATCCATTGCGACAGAGACAAGGGTACTCAACACCTTACAGGATGGAGCCCTATAGCCATCATAAAAATACTATAGATATTTACTGTATGATATCAAATCTCTATATCCTTTGTGGAGATATTGTAAGGATATAGAAAAAATAGAGACAGAGATTTGTCTTACCTTTGGATAAATATCTGTGCCATTTTTGTAATGGCTGCAGGCCAGAGTCCTGCAGGTGCTGAGTCCTTGATCCAGCATTGCACTTAAGCACATGCTCAGATTTAAGTAAGGTTGCAAATCTGAAACCTAAAGCAGTTGACAATGGGCACCACCAGCAGTGAAACTTAACTTGATTCAACACAAGAAATCTCACCAGGCCAGAGAAAAAAGAATGACAACTGAATGCTACACGTGTATTTAGGATTCAGCCTTTAATTCCCAGTGGTTTAGGTTCCGGAGTCTGTTCCCTACACACCAGTGTAGCCACCTTCATATACGTAAATTTCATCTCCAAAAGAGAGTCATGTAAACCATTTGTGTTCTTAATACCAGCATTGGGAAAAATGCCCACAACTAAGATGCTTTAATATGGTTACTGCTATGGCACAGTAGAAACACCTGCAGGCAAAATGCACATTTAGTACTTCACCACATTAAAATTGCTGTATGCTTTTTACCATGCTGAGTATATATGTAATTACAAATATCTTACAAGGTTTTCAAAGATAGTACAAATCATATTTTATGCTTTACATTAGCTGTGTGTGTGTAGATGTCCGTGGTATTAACCAGAAACTTATCTACAGAAACCTGCTATTTAAACATATTCTCACTGTTCAGTGTCTGTTTTCTTATCATGACTGCTTTCTGTTAAATGTCATTTGTTCTTATTTTCAGGTATTTCACTGGTAGCCCTTGTAGTACCTGTTTCATTTGGAATTTTTGTTAATCACAAATGGCCCAAGAAAGCTAAAATTATACTTAAGGTAAGATATGAACCTTTCATTTACTGATTTGAACCACTATTGTGGAACAGGTTATGACTTCAATGGAACTACTCAAACAATATGTTTCTACTCACAAAAAATAAGAATATCAGTAACTAGCTTCATGATAGCAATGAAGTTCCCCATCTATCAACATGTTGCTTGCATCCTGTTGCATATACCATTATAAATTACCATTGTTCAGTGATTTCACATGTGATTTGGTGCTAATTGAAATGGATTATGGACCCTATCCTACAGGGTTCTCATTGCTTCTGAGAGATGCTGAGTACCCTCAACTCCCACATATTTTCTCATTAAAATAACCCTTTTTGGTGAATAGTTATTCCCCTTAATATTTATCATCCTTTCAGTGATACCAGCTCAATGGAATGTTTCTCCTCATGTCAAATTCATTTTCTTAACATATTCATGTACTGTGGCTCTATTTCAAATTCTATCCATAGCTTACTTGTAAACTTGGACATGGTACATTTTTGGACCCAAAAGACTTGATAATTGCATATTAAAACTGGTAGTTTTCTTTTCTTTTTTTTAAATCCCTTGACAGCAATTATGGAAGTTTCAACTTTCAGACATGTTTACATCCTACACATAAACAGAAGGTTCACAGTAAATAGTATACATGCACCGTTTGCTTTGTGTCGGCCAATGAAGGACCAAGTAAGGGTCAAAGGCCAAGATGAAAAAAACAAAGCCAACACGGTTTGGTTCAAATAGGGGGAAAGGGCACAACTAGAATTTACTAGAATGAAATCAAACCAGATTTGCATAGCCGGACACATTTATCTTCCCTAGATGTATCTGGTTATTAGCTCATTCCAAACCAAAACAAGAACATTCACGTCAACTCACTATTCTTCTAGGCCTGGGCCAAAGACCATTGAAATCAGTCTTTCCATTGAATTCAATCAGAGCTGGATCAGCCCCAGTCTCTATTGTTGAATAATTCAATCCACCAGCTACAGAACCCCAATCATTCTCTGACAGTGTATGCCATCGGGGCAGAATTTCTCCTTAGGAAGAGATTTAGCATTTTTTCTGCCAGACACAGGATGGGATCTCTATATGTCCAATCACAAGGACCTAAATTAAGTGCTCAGCAATACAAAAAATAAGTAAATAAAAAATGTTGCAAATACAAGTTATCAAAAAACAATCATTCCTAGGAGACTACTGCAGTAAGAATTTAAAGTGGTGGTAAAATTTTAACCCAAAGGATTAACTGGTGTCCCCACATTGTTAACTGCCCATCTTATTATATGTCCTAATACCTTGTTTCAGCATATCTTGCTGTATTGCAATTGACAAACCCCATACGGCACATAGCCAGAAAGGAGAACAGTCTTCTCCACCTACAGGAAACCAGGCTAATCATACGCAATACAGCTGCCAGAAGTTTCAATCATGGAGGCATGCACCCACAGCTGGGAAAACAAGCCCAGCTATAAATGGAGCAGAACAGAGGGTTGGTGGAGGCAGAAAGGCCTGGTATGGTAGAAGGGTAAGAACTTGACACCAGGATGTTTCTAAGGGCAAGTCTACACTACATCAGCATAGCTGTGCCACTGTAGCACATCAGGTGAAGACATGCTATGCCTACAGGAGAGATCTACCATCAGCCTAATTACTCCACCTGGGCAGGAGGTGGAAGCAATGGCACCAGTAGAGTCTCCCGCCAACATAGTGCGGTGTAAACAGCACCTAAGTCGATGTAACGTATGTCACTCTGGGGAGAAGGTGGCTTTTTCACACCCCTGAGAGATGTAAGTTACATCAACTGAAGTGGTAGTATAAACCAGCAGTAAGAAACTGACAGAGGAACAAAGGAAGACTGCAAGTGCTGGAGTTTAGGGGCTAATTGACACATTTTAGATTAAGTTGATGGAGTGAACTAATTTGAAATTAATACAGGCAGACCAGTTAGAAGAAAGCTGAGACCTCCAGAGAGGCTGCCCCTAGAGCAGGGGTCTCCAAACTACGGCCCGCGGGCCGGATGCGGCCCGCGAGGCCCTCTCATCCGGCCCGCGGAGATCTTTTTGGCTCTTTGGAATTTTTGGCTCTTTTGAGCTTTTCGCTGGGACGGCTCCGCGCTGGGGCCTGGTAGCGCCGCGCGGGCCGCCAGCCGCGGGGCCGGGACGCGCCGCGTGCTCGGCTGCCGCCGCGGGGCCGGGACGCGCCGCGTGCTCGGCTGCCGCCGTGGGGCCGGGACGCGCCGCGTGCTCGGCTGCCGCCGCGGGGCCGGGACGCGCCGCGTGCTTGGCTGCCGCCGCGGGGCCGGGAGGCGCCGCGTGCTCGGCTGCCGCCGCCAGCCGGGACGCGCCGCGTGCTCGGCTGCCGCCGCCGGCCAGGGACGGCTCAGAGCTGGGGCCGGGACGCGCCGCACCGCCACGCAGCTACAGGGGGCGAAACAAGGAGCCACCCACTGCCAGGCGGCGAACCGGTCTGTGGGGAGAGACCGGGTTGAGCAGGTCAGTTGGGGGGTGGGTGGGAGGGAAGGAGGTTTTGGGGTGAGAGACCTGGCTGGGTGGGTCATTTGGGGGGGGGGTTGGAGGAAAGGAGGTTTTGGGGTGAGAGACCTGGCTGGGTGGGTCATTGGGGGGGGGGGGGTTGGAGGAAAGGAGGTTTTGGGGTGAGAGACCTGGCTGGGTGGGTCATTTGGGGGGGGGTTGGAGGAAAGGAGGTTTTGGGGTGAGAGACCTGTCTGGGTGGGTCATTTGGGGGGGGGGGGTTTGGAGGAAAGGAGGTTTTGGGGTGAGAGACCGGGCTGGGTGGGTCATTTGGGGGGGGGGGTTGGAGGAAAGGAGGTTTTGGGGTGAGAGACCTGGCTGGGTGGGTCAGTTGGGGGGTGGGTGGGAGGGAAGGAGGTTTTGGGGTGAGAGACCTGGCTGGGTGGGTCATTTGGGGGAGGGGGGTTGGAGAAAAGGAGGTTTTGGGGGGAGAGACCTGGCTGGGTGGGTCAGTTGGGGGGTTGATGTGTAGTGTTCATGTGTAGTGAACAGGTGTTCATGTGTAGTGTTCATGTGTAGTGAACAGGTGTTCATGTGTACTGTTCATGTGTAGTGTTCATGTGTAGTGAACAGGTGTTCATGTGTAGTGTTCATGTGTAGTGAACAGGTGTTCATGTGTAGTGTTCATGTGTAGTGTTCATGTGTAGTGAACAGGTGTTCATGTGTAGTGTTCATGTGTAGTGTTCATGTGTAGTGAACAGGTGTTCATGTGTAGTGTATCAATGTGTTATTAAATAATAACTGAATAAAATAATATTAAATAAATAATTAAAAACAACATCCATGTTTTGATTCTTTTTTATTTGGACCTCGAGTGTGTTGTCGGCCCCCGAACTGCTATTTGATAGCTAATGCGGCCCTCGGGCTGAAAAGTTTGGAGACCCCTGCCCTAGAGCAATGGATACTTTGTTTTTGAGTATTGGCAGCTAGCTTTCACCCTATCCAATGTGGGTTTTGTGAATCATTAATGTAAACCCTTTCTTTTTAAATGTTAAACTTACTTTAATGTGATAACAAGAAAGATATGTTTGTGTGTGATTAAATCAGGGCTGGTCTACTTAATTTAGCCAAGGTATATTTTAAAAAACAACCTTTTTTTCTCCCTTCAGGCTGGTTCAATTACTGGACTAGCTCTTATACTTATCATAGCTGTGGTTGGAGGAATATTGTACAAGGGATCATGGACTATCAGCCCTCAGCTGTGGATCGTTGGAACCATATTTCCAGCTGCTGGCTACTCTCTAGGTTTTCTTCTGGCTCGCGTCGCTGGTCAGTCTTGGCACAGGTAGACATTTCTCTGTGAAATAGCTTGTGTAATCTTATTTCAGTCTTAAAAGAAAATTGGCCCATATGATGCTTTTATTTAATAATTAACCACTAACTCACTCTTATGTGAGCTAGTTATGTAACGGAAGCACAGCCCACCCCTTTGTGTCTACATCAAAGTGAAATTTTTGTTCTGAACACTTTTTGTTATGGTTTCTGGCTATTCTCTAGTTCCCCCCAAACCTTCCTCAAAGTGGTTGGGAATACAAAATAGTTCCCTAGGAAAGCCAGATATCTGTGGCCTGATGTTTTAGTGAAGGGTGTCTTCCCCCTTTGCAACCGCCTTTATCCTTCACAATAGAGGTCTTATCACTGTATAGCGGGGTGGTCACCTGCTCTGGCCCTAAAAGGGTTAGAGTCAGCCCTGGGAGAGGGTAGGGGGCTGAAAGGAACACCCCCCCCCCAGCTGATGGGGAAGCAGGCACAGCTGGGGCCACACCTCACAGCAGGTCCTTATAAAAGGACTGCTAGCTTGGAGCTGGAGAGTCTCTCTCTCCAGTCTTGGAGGGAGCAGGGCCTGGCTGTCTAGAGAAAGGGTACTGGGAGTGAAGCAGGGCTGGGGAAAGGCCAGAGGAGCAGGGGAGCTCCAGGCTGGCAACTCCCCAGGCCTTAGGCCCATCCCTGAAGTGCTGGGTGGTAGAGGAATACAGCAGGTGCTACCCCCTTGCCTGTGATGACTAGTTCTTATACTGCAGTCTGCCCCAGGGAGCGGATGTCTCATTGACGACTGGCAGTAGCCACAGGCTGAGGCAAGGTGGGGTTAGGAGGTTGGGGATCTCCAGGGAGGGGAGACCCTGAGAGTGAGGGGTTACTGCCAGGGGGCAGCATCACTGATATTGGGGTACCGGGGTCTGGGAAGGACACAGGCCCAGTGGCATGGCGAGACATTGGCCTGCAGAGGGCGCTCCAATGGCTGGAAGAGCTAATTCCCCGGGTGTACCAGCAGGAGGTGCCGTAGAGTGAGTCACAGCACTGTTACACACTGTGACTAACTTTCAGTTGGAAGAACACTGTCACCCAAAGGTTGACAAATCAGGAGCCCTCACTGCATATCAATCCCCCCTACACACTTGAATATACATATTCACACTGCCTTCACTGTAGCTTCTCTGTCACCAAATAAAATGCCCCTGAGATTCTAAATTAGCTCTCCCAGTCCACAGTACGTAGCCCTATTACAGGGTCCAGTAGTAGGCAATATAGAATAATAGAAGTGTAGAGCTGGAGGGAATTCTGAAAGGTCATTTAGTCCTCTCCTCCTGCAATCAGGCAAAACTAAGTATATCTTGACACGTCTTGGTAGGTGTTTGACAAACCTGATCTTAAAAACCTCCAACAGGGATTCCACAACTTCCCTTGGAAGCCTAGTCCAAAGCTTAATTATTCTTATAGTTAGAAAATTTCCTAAAATCTAATCTAAGTCTCTCTTGCTGCAGATTAAGTTCATTACTTCTTGTCCTAACTCCTGTGGACATGGAGAACAACTGATCACCAACCTCTTTATAACAGCCCTTAACATGTTTAAGGTGGCCGGGGGAGATAACTTTTCTGAAGATTAAACATGTCTAGTTGTTTTTTTAAAACCTTTTCTGATAGGTCAGGTTTTCTAAACCATTTATTATTTTTGTTGATCTCTCCAAATTTGTCCACATCTTTCCTAAACTAGAACTCAGAACTGGAGACAATACTCTAGCTGAGGCCTCACCAGTGCTCAGTAGAGTGAGACAATTACCCCGCATTGTTAATCCATATTCAATTCGTGATCCACTATGCACATGCATACATAGGCTCACATCCTTTTCAGCAGTGCTACCACCTAGCTAGTTATTTCTCATTTTGTAGTTGTGCTTTTGATTTTTTTTTCCCTTCCTACATGCAAAGCTTTGCACTTGTCTTAGCTGAATTTCATCTTTTTGATGTCAGACCATTTCTCCAATTTCTTCAGGTAATTTTGAATTCTAATCCTGTCCTACTAAGCGCTAGCAGCCTCTCCCAGCCTGGTGTCATCTGCAGATTTTATATGCAAACTCTCCAATGCATTATGCAAGTCCTTAATGAAAATATTGACTACTGGACCCGGGCCTGACCCCCACTGGATCCCACTATACAAGTTCTCTCAATTTGATAGCAAATCATAACTATCCTTTGAATCTGGTCAACCAACCAGTTTTTCATTCACCTTGTAATAATTTCCTCCAAGCCACTTTTCCATAGGTGGCTTATGAGAAAGTCACATGCAACTGCATTAAAAGCCTTACTAAACATCAAGATATTACATCTACAGCTCCACTAAGTCAGTAACCTTATTGAAGAAGAAAATTAGGTTTGTTTGACGTGATTTGTTTTTGACAAATCCATGCTGGCTATTCCTTGCTCTTACAAAGAGATCGTTTAATAATTTATTTAGTATCTTTCAGGTATCAAACTTAGGCCAACTAGTCTATAATTGCCTGCATCCTCTTTGTTTCCCTTTTTAAAGATAGGTGCTATTTTTGTCCTTCTCTAGCCCTTTGAGAATTCATGGAAGACAGGCAAGGTCCCAAAGATCTTTGTTAATGGTTCTGAAATAGCTTCAGTTAGATCCTTAGGTACCTTAGGATGAATTTCATCAGGCCCTGCTGACTTGAATACATTTAACTTATTTAAATATTATTTAACCTGTTCTTCCCCTATTTTGGCTTTCATTCCTTCCCCTTGGTGTTAATATTAATGGTTTTAAGCATCGGGATAAAATTAGCCTTTTTAGTGAAGACTGAAGCAAACTAGGTATTAAACACCACAGCTTTCTTTATATCATTAGTTATTAGCTTATTCGCTGCTAAATACAGGATTCACTTTCCTTCATCTTTCTCTTGCTCCTCATGTATTTATACAACCTCTTCTTATTGCCTTTTATGTCCCTTACTAGGTGTTAGTCATTTTGTGCCTTAGCTTTTCTGATTGTCTCTATATGCTTGTGCTATTCTTTCATATGCACCTTTCAATATTTATCCATATTCCCACTTTTTGTATGTTATACCTATAGACAGTGTATAAGTTCCCCTCATCCCACCCTTGCGGCTATGTCATACAGTATTGCACTACTTTATCAATCTATACTATGTAATTTGCAAATAAATTTGATATGTCATATGCTGTGTGTTAGTAACAACTTGATCCAAAGCCCATGAAATCTATGGAATCCCACTGACTTCAAGGAACATACAATCAGACCTTAAATTCACTGGACAATTTTCCGAGCATGGGCAATGAGATCACCACATGAAAGATGTTGAGAAGAAAATCCTGCATTACTACAGAGGCTTCTGTACATTTGTGAAATGGGTCCTTTCCAATTCTCACATTTGATTGAGTTCTATGACTGGATTATGTAAATTAGATGGTTCTTTTCTGCCCTGATATATGTGATTGCATGTCTCTTACATTCATTTGTATTTTTTCAAAGTGCATTGGCACAATAGGATACTATATTAAATTTTTCCTTTTATCATTCCCTTTAGATGTCGTACAGTAGCTCTGGAAACAGGAATGCAGAACACTCAGCTGTGTACAACTATAGTGCAGCTCTCCTTCACCCCTGAACAACTTACACAGATGTTTACTTTTCCACTCATCTATAGTATTTTCCAGATTGTGTTTGCTTTAATATTTGTAGGAGGTAAGCCACATATATCTACTATACTAATATTTTTATTAATTATCTCTGGGCACCCAGAGATAAATAATAATGAGACAATTTGGAATACAAAAATACAATATTAAAGGTTAATTCAAATGATGTGTCCCCATTTTGCTAGGCACTGTACAAAAGATTGGAGAGACGGACTTCAATTCTGCATTCAGGCTGGGCCCTTTACTCCAGAATAAAGGGCCTCTAAACATCTAGAACTGTCCATCTGGAAAGGCCTCCCCAGTTCAGGGCCATCCCCTGGAAGGCATGCCAAGGGTACGACCAGGATAGGAAGGAGGTGCACCGGCACAGAATACATGTGACTAGCCCTAGTGCACTCCAACTATTCTGAGCAGTTGCAACAGCCCATAGAGGACCAGGACAGCATAAACTACAGCTGCTCCTGCTGCTACTCTTTTTAATACTTCCTGCATGAACAATGTTTTAGTGGATAGGGCATGGAACTGGGACTCGAGTGACTTGCATTGAGTTTCTGGCTTGGTCACAGACTTTGTGTGACCTTGGGCAAGCCATCTAGTCTACCCTGTGCCTCAGTTCCCCATCTGTGAAATGGGAATAATACTTCACATGGCTATTGTAAGGGTAAAATCCATTAGTGAATGTGAGGTACACAGATACTGTGATAACAGCCATAGATAGATATGCTGGAAGTGTAGCTAAAGTAAGAGACTCATCCCTCTTCCTACTGTTTTACACCACATAAATGGGCCAGAGCAGCATACAGAGTGAGGGAGACTAGGCAGAGGAGAGAGTGTGACCTCACAGATAGAGCACTAGCTTGGGAATCAGGAGCCCTGGGTTCTAGTCCTCAATCTGCCAGTGGTCGGCTGCTCTTAAATCACTTCACAGCTATGTGCCTGGATTTCTCCATCTGTAAAATGGGGATAATGATACTGCTCCCCTTTTAAAGCAGCTTGAGAGCGAATGAGGTTATGAACTAGCCAGATGGTGGTGGTGTTATTATAAGTTCCAGTTCTGTCCAGGGGAAGATACCTCCAACTCAGACATTATGAAAGACAAGTGTAAGGCTGCCTCCTCAATAACTCCTTACAGCCTGCAGCACTTCAGAGATTTAGGGGCATGCAGCACTTCAGAGATTCCAAGCCAAACTGTAGCCTAAGCGCCAGCCTGGGGAATCTGCCATAAATTAGGCTGCCAGCCCCCTCCAAGTTTTGGGAATACCCTAGGATTGGGCAGAAGGTCAAAAAGGTGACAATGATACCTTTGTCTCCATCCACTGCCAGTTCTGTTCTGCACCTCTAAAAAAAAAAAACAATCTCACCCCCCCCCCCAGAATCCAAGAGGTACAAAAGTTGCACTTAAACTGTTCTTCCCCCGCTCCCTCAGCTCTTGCACCAAGTACAGTCAGAACTGAGAAAGGGTGCCATTGGGCATTGCCTGAAGCAGCCACCATTCTAAATTAAACAATACAATTTAAGCCTAAAATCCACTGGATGATCAGAAGACTGTCAAATTCCCAACACAGTGCAAATATTTATTTCAAATATACTTTTTTCAGGCTGGGTTACTGTTGACAGACTTCTGTTTAAAAAGCTTTGTTAAACATAAAAGCTAGGTTAAACATTTACAGTAGCTGGATCTACCTTTTATTAATATTAGGAAGGTAAAAGCCCTACAGCACCATCTTACTATAGTAGCTTCTATAGCTTATTATAATTTCTGCCTTTATTGTAACATATATATCTATTGATTCCTAGCCTACTACTTTCACAAAAGATTCTGTGGCTCACCAAAGACAGACTTCACAAAACCAGCAAGTGAAATTGAATCGATGCCAGAGACATATGCCCAGATGAATGGAGGATTTACATCAAATGAAGGGAGTACAAAAAACACAAACGACACTATCATCTCCTGACGTTGTGTGAAACAGTTTCGCAGTGATTGACTGGTGAAAGGTTTCTTTATGGTTTTCTGTTTTAATTTTTGAATGAAGCTTATACCACCAGGATACAAATCTAGGTTTGACACTAATTTGCTACAATATTTAGTGTTCCCTAATGGTCCATTTGAGCAAGGAAGAACAAAGTAAACCTAGAGGAAAGCTGAGCAAAATTTCAGGCATGAGCATCTTTTCCCCCTGCCAATGTAAAAATGAAAAAAAAATTCCAAAGAGCAAATAATTAGAAAATGTTTCATTTAGTCAACATGAGCAGCCAAAAACATTGTATTGAAATAACTGAGTGCCATTGTCAAGGTATGCAATTTTGTTGTTTTTAATCTGACAGATTTATTGTTTATCACAATAGGCAGATTAGATCAGGACCCTCAAATTCCCAGTGTTCTCCATGGACATAGGGCTTAACGTGAGTTTATTTCTCATGATCCAAGCATGCAAGGAGGATAATGGAAGCCACACAATTTCAAGCCATTGCTTACAAGACGAATTAGTAATGAAAGGTTTAATTTATACTAAAGCTGTGTTTTTAAGAAGTAAAAAATGTCTCAATTTTGCCTATATTCACTGCAGTAAAATTTTTCATGTCTTCGGTTTAGGTCAATTAGATATGGAGGTACCTGATATGCTGGTGAAATCAGGAACTTTAAGATTTATATTATCTAAACTATGGACAGTAATAGTGAAGAAAAATGCACCTATTTATTCTTGAAAATCGGAGGTTACTGTTTGAAAATCTGTCTCTGAATCCTTGAGTGATCGTAGTTCAATTCCAAGCAAGCACACAGTAACGCTGTAAACCCAAACATATTCAATAGCCCAAATTCTGCAGTCCTTATGCAAGGAAAAAAAGTTACATTGAAGCCAATAAATAAGGACCTCAAGAATGAGCCAAATATCAACACATGGAAACGATCACTCTTTTTCAGGGATTAGTAAACTCAAACAAACATTTCAAGGAGTTGTAAGTTCCCCACCACACACATTAAAGCACTTTATATTTTCTATCCAAAATATGCATTTTGTAAACTCAATTTAGGTAAGGAACTTAAGCTCCAGCTATATAGTTTTTCACCATTTCAGGAACATGCTCAGTAGCAAACAGAGTGAATTACTTTAATGTACTAGATGTGGGGAAAGGGTCCTAAAATCATTCATCATATAGCAAAGTGCTGGGAAGCCTTAAGTTGTATTGATTGGGGAGCTGAGTGCTCCTAATCTTCAGGAAATGCTCAGCATTTGGCAGGTGTTTGCCCATCCCGCCAACTTCACTTTTATTTAACCAGGCAGGTGCACAGCAGCCTAATATGAAGAGATCATAAATGTGAAAAGAAATTAATTAAGCAAAAGATAAGCATTTAACTCTGACAGCTGTGGAAAATGTCTTTGGACCAGATTCTGTTTCCCTTGGGTCAATGGGAGTACGTCTGTTAACCTCACATGGGTTAGGGAGTAGTCTTCATGTTTGTTCCTGTTTAAACTGCAGAAGCAAGGCAGAATTCAGCTTTGCTTACATAATATTCCTTTTCCGCTTTGTTAAAGCTAGAACCACCTCTGAACTTTTGAAATGAAAAATTTCTGTACATTGTTTTAATATATTTTGAAAATATATTACATTTCATACTTTGTCTTGCTTGTGTCATATTAAAGCATGTGTCACACTCACTGCTGAAATGGCCTCCTCCTGGTTGCTCTGAGGATTAGCTCGGTTCATGTCTGACACTTCTGTCAGCTCACCCTTTCCACACATTTCATCTTTGTGACTCAGTCCTCCAGCCAGGTCATCATGTAGTCCTCCCCATCCAAAGTATCAAAGTCCCACTGGATCAGCTGTCCTTGTCCACTCCTAACAGTCTTCCAATCCACAGGTAGGTGCTGTGCTACTTTCCCAGCAGCTGGTAGGAGAAGCCAGGCCCACCCCCAGCTCCAGGTTCCAGTTGTCTAACAACTATGATCTGCTCCCAGACACTGGTACTATTTCCCTGGGCTTTTTTCCCCCTTCCTCTCTGCTCTATCTTCTGTCCCACCCTCTGGGTTTACAAACTCAAACACCTCCACCCAGGGAGTAAGTGAAAATTAAACACTATAATCCCAAACACACCTTTCCCACAAATTGAATGTGGTGTACTTCCCCTGTAACCAGCCTCTGCTGCCAACTTCCTGGTTTTACTCCAGCCCCATTTGTTCCTTCTCAGCTAGGCTTTCAAGCCCCCGGCTGTCTGCCAGGTGCAGCCTATCAGGTTACTTAAACTAATTTAACCTGCTCTGCCTTGGGTGTGGGGTGGACACCATGCCCCATCACAAGCATATATGTGTGTATATAAAATAAACACCTGTAAGTAGTTTGAAATGAAGGAACTGAACGAGTGTTTGTAATTTTGGTTACCGGAGTCATTTGAGATGGAAAGAACCTAGCTTGAATCCCAAGAGCTAGTAGTTCACAAAAAAACCCTCTGCTTACTTGTAGAATGAACATGCTTGATATGAAAATAATCAGGAGACAATGAACATGGAACACTGTGATGTCATGTTTTACAGTACCGAAAGAGAGGGAAAACCAGGACCTTGAGACTGACAGTCCCCAGGGGCAATGGGGAAAGGCCAACATTCCAGATCAGCCCGACTGACAGGGTGGGCAGGCTAAGGGAGTCTGAAGGCCAGGGGTGTCTCATCCTCTGTGTGGGCTGGAGCTGCCTGGGCCAAGTTAAGGAGAAAGAAGGTGCCTGGGATGAGCTGGGAGAAGAGCTGTGCAGGCCAGAGCCTGAGAGCAGATCCATGCTGGAAGCCAGAGGAGCAGCCCAGAGAGCAGTGCTGGAGGCAGAGCAGCAGCAGTGCTGGGGCTGGAACTTGGGCTGCAGCTGTCCAGAGCCAAGTGTGGTGAGTAGCTGGGAAGAACGAGGCGCAGCGAAGGGAGATGTCATCAGCCAAGACGCCTTGCAGGGCATGTGGCCACCACCAGAGCAAGCATCTGACCCACAGCATCCCTGCAGCATAGCCAGGGCTTGGGCAGGAAGCCTGGCACATGTGAGGAACAGACTGTGGACTACCCTTACATTCCAGGGATGCTGGTTGTGATGTCCCCGTGCCACAGAGCGGGATAATATATATTCCTTCAACCTTTCCCATTTTTTCCCTTATTTTTTAAATTGTTTGCTGAACTATACATAATGATCAGTGGGCCAGGGAAGCATCCAGTGCAGAGAGAGCATCCTGGAGTGGGGACACTCTAGCCCCTGCCCTAAGTGTCCATGACAAGATTGGGGGACAAGCTCCCCAAGATTCCTGGGCCCAGCCTTGTTGGGATTATGAGGACTCTACCACACAGGAGAGTGGAAGGGGAGTCCTCCAGGTCAGGCAGGCTTCTGAGTAAAGGGAGTGGGAGTGAGGACTCAGATCCTTTTGTTAGACAATTCCACCAGGATAGTGTATCAGCCACAAAAGTTCTCCACAATATCAGGAGAATTGCTATGTAGCAATTCCCAGCTGGCCTAGCCTGCTCTACCCTATTCCCTCTCCCAGTCTTCCGCATAAAGGTCATGTCAGGGAAAGGGAGCACGGCTGGAGCACCACTGCTTTTTGACAATCCTCATCTGTGGAACAGCTGTTTCAGGTGGGAAGACCGTTGGACCCATGCACAATTTAGATCAGCACTGAGGTTGCTCTAAATTAAACTGACGGTTGAATCAGCACCCATCCAACTGCAGGATCTGTGGAGCAGTGTTCAAAAATGCAAAGCCCCATTTGTCTCCGAACTGAGTACTGGTCCAAAAGCAGTAGATAAAGCTATAGAAAATGGAATATATTGCCCTGATTAAGGGTTTGAAATTTGGCATAACCAGTTCCTCTGAATCAACAGTGGTTAGACTCAAATAGACACACAGAACTCCTGACACATGGTAAATTTGTGAAAGTAAGACCACACCAGGAACTGAGGAAAGAGCCTTAACAATTATTTGCTGTTGGCATTCTAGTAGTTGAAGACACTTATTAATTAACTCACAGAAGCCACTATCTCACAAAGCTGGAACCAAAGTTAGGTGAAAATCATTAGAAGAGTATGGGGTGAGGGAAAGAATCTGGTGATTGTCTCCCCCAGTCCCCTTGTCTAACACTGCTACTATGAAGATGCATTGGAAAGATGACTGACAAAAGAAAGCTATCCCATATCCATTTCAGATGAAGAACTGGATGCAACAACAGCATGTTATAGGATACTTAAATTTCCCATGTGAATTCAGGCATTTCTTCAAGAGTTTACTTCTGGAAAGATAGCAGAACAAATGATTAAACAATCAATTTGTAAAGACCTAGAGGATAATAGGGAATAGCTAGTATGGACTTGTCAAGAACAGATCATATCAAACCAACCTAATTTTCTTCTCTGACAAGGTTACTGGCCTAGTGGGTGGAGTGATTAGTAGATGTGAGATATCTTGACTTTACTACAGCTTTTGACATAGTCACACATTCTCATAAGCAAACCAGGGAAACATGGTCTAGATTAGGGGTCGGCAAAGCTGGCACACGGGACCGTAGGGTAAGCACCCTTAGCGGGTCCCGCCACTTTATTTACCTGCCGTTTCACCGATCACAGCTCCCACTGGAGGTGGTTCACCATCCCGGTCCAATGGGGGCTGCAGGAAGTGGCGCGGTGCTGGCCATTGCTTCCCGCAGCCCCCATTGGACCAGGACAGCGAACCGCGGCCAGTGGGAGCCGCGATCGGTGAAACGGCAAGTGAACAAAGTGGCGGGGCCCGCTAAGGGAACGCATGCGGTCCTACGTGCCAACATTGTCGACCCCTGGTCTAGATGAAATTAGTTTAAGGTGATTGAAATATGATACCTAAAGAATAGTTGTCAATGGTTTACTGTCAAACTGGAAGGACACATGTAATCTGGCCCTACACGGCTCAGTCTGGGTCTGGTACTATTCAATAGTTTAATTAATTATTTGGATGATGGAGTAGCGAGTATTCTTATAAAATTTATAGATGACACTAAGCTGGGAGGGGTTGATAGGCTTTGAATGCCAAAATTAGAATTCAAAATGACTTTCTACACTTAGGAAGGAAAAATCAAATGCACAACTACAAAATGGGAAATAACTGGCTAGGTGGTCAACAATGTGATGAAATTATGAAAAAGGCTAATATCACTCTGGGGTGACTTAACAGGATGTTTGTTTGTAAGACACAGAAAGTAATTGTCATGCTCTACTTAGCACTGGTGAGGCTCAGCTGGAGTCCTGTATCCAGTTCTGGGTACCACGCTTTACAAAAGATGTGGACAAACTGGAGACAGTCCTGAGGACAACAACAAAAATGATAAAAGGTTTAGAAAATGTGACCTGTGAGGAAAGGTTAGAAAAACTGGGCCTGGTTAGTCTTCAGAAAAGAAGATTTGGGGTGGGTGGAGTGGGGAATTGAAAACAGTCTTCAAATATGCTAAAGAAGACTGTAATCAATTGTTCTCCATGTCCATGAAGATAGGACAAGAAATAATGAGCTAAATCTGCCGCAAAGGAGATTAGGTAGAAGGAAAAACTCTCCTATTATAAGGCAGAGATCAGCAACCTTCAGCACACGGTCCACCAGTGTAAGCCTCCTGCCATGTCCGCAGGTTCAGCCAATCACGACTCCCACTGGCTGCGGTTTGCTGCTCCAGCCAATGGGGACTGTGGGAAGTGGCAACCAGCACATCCCACGGCTCCTGCCACTTCCCGCAGCCCCTATTGGCCTGGAGCGGCAAACTGCAGCCGGTGGAAACTGTGATCAGCTGAACCTGCAAACGCAGCAGGTAAACAAACCGGCCCAGCCCGCCAGGGGGCTTACCCTGGTGGGCTGCATGCCAAAAGTTACCAATCCCTGCTCCAAGGGTAATTAAGTTCTGGAATAGGCTTCCAAGGGAGGTTGTGGAATCTGTCATTGGAGGTTTTTAAGAACAAGTTAGTCAAAACTACTCAAACTGCCAGGGATGTTCTAGGTTTACTTGCTCTTCCTTCAGCAGAGGGGGACTTGATGGCTTCTCAAGGTCCTTCCAGTCCTACATTTCTATGATTCTTTTACACAGACAATTGGGCCACATTCATTCCATCCTGATGCTATGCCATTAACTTTACTGAAGTAACACCAGGGATGAATCTGGACAATTTTTTTCTGCTACCTGTACCTGATTACATCACACATCTTATTTTAGACCCAAAGTCACCACTGCCCCATGCTCAGCTGAAGATGTGGGTGACACAGAATTACATACAGTTACTTACCACCAAGGACTTAACATTGTCTGTTGTGAGCTTTGATTTGCTTGCTTGCTTGCTTTCCTATAGGTATTGCCAGCTTTGATGACAGGAAGTACTTTGTTTAATAATATACGTGATCACCGTTTAAAATTCCAACCACAGCATGCAATTATTTTTCTGAAATTTTTTTAGAATCTAGCTATACTGCAAGGTAAGACTTGCTGTGTAGTAATTAAATGGCAGGAATGTCATAAATGGCAGGTATATCGAGAAGAGAATTTAAAATATATGTATGCATTCCCATTTCATCACTAAGACCATCAACATGTTATAAGACTACTGTGAAAATACGTATTAGACAAGTTTTAAACCACATATACTCAGCAATCTAGAAAAGCACATAATGAGGCAAGTGAACACTGTATAGGTATTTACAAATCTTTTTAGCTCATTTTTATTCAGTAGTCATTACTGACTTTAAATAATCTCTGGAGAAAACACAGATTTAGTCAATACAATAAAAACCCATGTTTTTAAAGCTATTGATCCTGCATTAAGAAGCTGAATTTTAAACCTCAGTATACAAGCGATTTTATGTATTCATTTCTTTTTTAAAGTATTGCAGAGGGATAAAGTACATTATGGACTAAGCACCTGATAAATTTCCTTTAACCACAATATCTTACGTTTTAAACATCCAGAACGACCCCCAAACAAATCTTTTTTTCGGACATATTTATCTTATAAAGAAAATTGTTTTTAGATGACTAAAACTATAGGGGACTGGTTGGCTCAGAGAACTAGTAATGCTGTATGTAGCCTTCCCTTAACAAGAACTGAATGGTGTTAACAACTAAGCCCTATCTGGTGGCCTGTATGAAATGAGTTTGAGGGTTTAGTCCAATTAGGTTACAAAGTCAGAAAAGCCAGTGCTATAACTGATACTAATTGATATTATTTTTGGCAGCCTCAGCAGAGGGACCTACTGTAATGAACTGATGGGCTTACATACAACAGGCTTTATTACTGTATAAATCACACGCACAAGAGGAGCTGCAACTCCACCAACATCACAGGCTTCTATTACTGGTAAATGGTCCTTGATCTGCTTTGCTACCCAGCCATGTCCCTCAGACACTCATAGATACAAATACATTACATTGGGACTACATCAGAATGAAGATTAAACTAACCTCTCATTAGGTAGCAGGCTTGCCAGGCCAGGACTGGAAACCAGTATTGGGGAGCTTGCACTGCTGCTTCTTAGACTGACTTGTTCTGTGCATAGGACTTGAACTTCCAAGGCTTTCAGCTAAGCATTACATTTACTTATAAATATAAAGTGACTAGCAAAAATACCCGGCGTTGCTCGGGTCCGTCGGAGTGGGGGAGGGGGCAGAGAGCTGAGCGAGTGCGGGGTCCATTGGAGGGGGCAGAGAGCAAACCTGACACCCCCACCTCAGCCCCCCCCCGACCAAACCCGACACCCCCACCTCACTTACACCTCGACCAACCCCGACTCACATTTTCACCCCCCCACACCCAAACCCAACACCCCCACGTCACCCCCTACCAACCCCAACACCCCCTGACCAACACCCACACCTCACCCCCTGTAGACCAATCCTGACACACCCACCTCACTTTCCCCCCAACCAAACCCGAAACCCCTACCTACCACCACAAACAAACCCGACACCCACACCTCACTTACCCCTCGACCAACCCCGACCCCCCTCCTCACCCCCCCAACCAAACCCAACCCTCCCACCTTACCCCCCACCAAACCCAACACCCCCTGACCAACCCCAACACCCACACCTCACCCACCCCGACACCTTCCCACCCCCCCAGACCAAACCCAACACTCCCGGCTCACTTATCCCCCGACCAAACCCGACACCCCCACCTCACCCCCCGACCAAACCCGACATCCCTATCTCACTTACCCTCCAACCAAACCCAACTCGGGTCCGTCGGAGGTGGGGAGGGGGCAGAGAGCTGAGCAGGTGCAGGGTCTGTTGGAGGGGGGTATTATGACATCATAACAATGTCACAGAGAACAGCAGCTGCCCAGCTGATGTGATTGGCCTTTAAATAATTTCACCCCTGGGGGGCGTCGGAGGTGAGATTTGAAAAATTTTCAACTCTTACCCTGATTAGGACCCTAAGACCTATAACTGTACCAAATTTCAAGTCTCTAGCTCAAACGGTGTGGAAGGAGTAAGGGAACGTTCATACACGCATACATACACGCATACATGCATACACCATTTGACTTTTATATATATAGATTGAAGCAAAAACAGTTAGTGGACTGGTTGGTTTCCAAACTTCATGCCAGAGTAAATGTATACAGGAACTCCGCACTTAACGTTGTAGTTATGTTCCTGAAAAATGCGACTTTAAGCGAAATGATGTTAAGCGAATCCAATTTCCCCATAAGAATTAATGCAAATGGGGGGGGGTTAGATTCCAGGGGCATTTTTTTCACCAGACAAAAGACTATATATATAGTCATGAGATTTTGTTTAGAGTGTTTTAAATATTCCAGAGTGTAGTAAATATATTATTAGAATCTTGTTTTAATATGAATCATGCAACTCTAACAAGCTTTACCCAGCCCAATCTCTTTGCACAGAAGAATTTACAGAGGATCTTCAGAAGGACCATAAGTAAAATTCACTGAGGACATTAAGGGTTACAAATACATAGGTAAGCAACAAAGAGACTATGCGTAGATAATTTTGCTACCTATGGCCTTTATATAACACCCATTAATAAAATACAATATTGTCAACCTTAAGCACTTGTAAATCATGAGTCACGCCCCAAAAAAGTAATGGGATTGCTTTAAAATTATAATATTTTATTAATAATACATTTGGGGGTGGGTTTTATTTGCCTTCTGGGCTTTGAGTATTTAGGGTTCCTATTTTCACACTTTTCTCAGCAATCGTGAGGAATAGAAATTTGTTTTAAATAAAGAAATCTGACATCCTCATATAATCATAAGATTCCAGGAGCTGTGGCTTTAAGAAATAAACACCAAATAGTGCAAGACTTGAGATATAATTTGCAAAAGTGGTCAACACTGACTGGAAAACTCCCATTTACTTCAAGGAAGGTCATGTATTGTGTCCTCTGTTTAATAGTTATTTTAGTATAAATTATCATCTTGTTATTGAACATTATGGACCAAATCCTGTTCTTGGTCATGCTGGTTCAACTCTAGGCAAAAGCAAAGCCCAAAGGCTTTTTCTGAGAACATGGATACACTCCCTTATTTCTCCAAGGACTCACTACCTTATATAGATTTATGTGTCTCAGAGGTACTTGACCATGAGGAACATAATTCATTTTATACCTAGTGTTACCATCCCACATAAGCTTAGTGTTATCTCACAGTTTATAGCCGTAATTTAATTGTATCAGATATGCTGAATCGTTAAATAGTAGAAAACCTGACATACATTTTTTAAATGTCTCCCACACCTTCCTCTTCCCCTACAATGCGTTACTTATATCACCTTTATCACACACTAGCGAAAATACCCGGCGTTGCTCGGGTCCGTCAGAGGTGGGGAGGGGGCAGAGAGCTGAGCGAGTGCGGGGTCCGTTGGAGGGGGGAGGGGGCAGAGAGCAAACCTGACACCCTCACCTCACTTACCCCTCGACCAACCCTGACTCACATTTTCACCCCCCCACCCAAACCCAACACCCCCTGACCAACACCCACACCTCACCCCCATAGACCAAACCTGACACACCCACCTCACTTTCCCCCCCAACCAAACCCGACACCCCTACCTACCACCACAAACAAACCCGACACCCACACCTCACTTACCCCTCGACCAACTCCAACCCCCCTCCTCACCCCCCCAACCAAACCCAACACCCCCACCTTACCCCCCACCAAACCCAACACCCCCTGACCAACCCCAACACCCCCACCTCACCCCTCACCCACCCCGACACCTTTCCACCCCCCCAGACCAAACCCGACACCCCCGGCTCACTTACCCCCCGACCAAACCCGACACCCCTACCTCACTTACCCTCCGACCAAACCCAACTCGGGTCCGTCGGAGGTGGGGAGGGGGCAGAGAGCTGAGCGAATGCAGGGTCCGTTGGAGGGGGTATTACGACATCATAACTATGTCACAGAGAACAGCAGCTGCCCAGCTGATGTGATTGGCCTTTAAATAATTTCACCCCTGGGGGGCGTCAGAGGTGAGATTTGAAAAATTTTCGACTCTAACCATGATTAGGACCCTAAGACTTATAACTGTACCAAATTTCAAGTCTCTAGCTCAAACGGTGTGGAAGAAGTAAGTGCACATACATACATGCATACACCATTTGACTTTTATATATATAGATATTTATTGAAGTATTTTTCCTTTTCAATAAAAATATCACTATACAAAAAGATGATAAAGAAATGCTATAAATGTATATTTACCATCTGTATATACAGTGTCGTGTCAACAGACGTATGCAAAAAACATTTTAAGAATCTTAATCTTAAAATATAAAATCAACTAATTCAGTACTTTACATCTAATGGAGGGACAACACTGACAAGGTAGGGAGGGAAGAGGCAGTTAATTTAAACTCCCCTCTTTCCCAAACATTGTTCTCATTAGAACCCCAAGACTCCTCCCTGCAGACCCTTACATTTTCCCCAAGTCTTATTACCCAGGAACTACGTCCTCTTTCCTAGCATCTGTTCCAGAAGTCCCGGAAGGGGGTTTGGCTGGTGCAGGTCCTCACTGTCTTTTAAAGAGGATAGATCACCCTGCTACAGTGCCCAGTCCTAAATTCCTTACACATTCCACAGGGCCGGCGACAGAAATTTGGGGGCCCCCTACTCTGATAGTTTGGGCCCCCCCAGCCCAGCCGGGGCACCCCCAGCCCAGCTGGGCCCCCCCCCAGCCCAGCCGACAGCAGCTGGGGGGTCCCCAGCCCAGCCGGGCCCCCCCCCAGCCCAGCCGGCGCTCCCCCCCAGCTGACAGCGGCTGGGGGCCCCCCCAGGCCAGCCAGGCCCCCCCCAGCCCAGCCGACAGTGGCTGGGGGGTCCCCAGCCCAGCCGGGGCCCCCCCCAGCCCAGCCGGCGCTCCCCCCCCCCCAGCTGACAGCGGCTGGGGGCCCCCCAGCCCAGCCAGCCACCCCCCTAGTCCCGCCACCCCCCCCTAGCTGACAGCGGCTGGGGGGCCCTCAGCCCAGCCGGCACTCCCCCCCCCAGCTGACAGCGGCTGGGGGCCCCCCAGCCCAGCTGCCCCCCCCCACCACCAGCCCCGCCGCCTCCCCCAGCTGACAGCGGCTGGGGGCTCCCCAGCCCAGCCGCCCCCCCTCCCCAGCCCAGCCCAGCCCAGCCGGCGCCCCCCCCCCCCCCCCCCCAGCTGGCGTCAGCGAGAGCCGAGAGCCGGGGAGCAGCGTGAGCCTCCCTCGCTGCTCCCTCCCCCCCTCCCTCGCTGCTCTCTTCTCCCCCCCTCCCCCGGACTGAGCCGCCGCCGCTGGCCGGGCTCTCTGCTCCGGCCGGGGCAGGCGTGCTCGTCCGGGGGAGAGCCGCGCCGGATGACTACAGGTAGAGCTGTACGGGGCCCCCCTAAAGTCGGGGGGGCCGGTACAGCTCTACCCGTAGTACCCCCCTGTCGCCGGCCCTGACATTCCAAACCCCCACTGGTTTTAGTGTGAGCAAAGAAAGCAGGACCAGGCCCTTTCCTTCTTCCTTCATATTGCCTCATAGATCTAAGACAGCCCTGACTCATGCTGTTAATCATAAATCATTAATAAAGTTGCATAACCCTCATAAATGACACTTCACTTTAATTCAAATGTTTTTCTCTCTCAGTGGATAAAATATAGGCTTCCCAAGCGTCGGTCACCCTGCTCTGGCCCTGAATGGGGTTAAAAGCAGCCCTGAGAGGGCTGTGGCTGGGGGAATAGCTTGGGCTGAGTGGAATAGCAGCCACAGCTCTGGGAGTAAGGGAGAAGGAGTTGGAGGGCAGGTTTTGTACTGATTGATCATTCTGGTCAAGGGTAGGGGCCCAAGCAGAGACAGACACATCCTGGATGTAAATACATTGCTGTGAGAATGGTGTTACCCGTAAGGCTTCGGCATCCTCAAGCAAGAGATCCTCTTTGGAGAAGAAGCGCTGCTGAGCAGAGATGGGGTCCACTTGTCAAGGAAAGAGAAGAATATCTTTGGATACAGAGTGGATAACTTAGTGAAACAGGCTTTAAACTAGGCTCAGCAGGGGCAGGAGATAAAAACCCACATGTAAGTGCAAAACCTGGAGACCTGGATGAAGAATCAAAATCTGGGGAGAACACAAGCAGTCACAACACGGACGAAGGAGAGACAAAGAGGAATACAGTGAAATCAAATGAATATCTTGGATATCTGTATACAAAATATGAGGAATAAACAGGAAGTACTATAAATACTAGTGAATAATCACAATTACGACATAATTGGCATCATAGAAACTTAGTGGGATAATTCACATGACTGGATTACTGTTATAGAAGGGTACAGCTTGTTCAGGAAGGACAGACAGAAAAAGGAAGACATTGTCACCTTGTATATCAAAGATGTACACACTTTCACTGAGACTGAGATAGAAGTGGGAGGCAGACCTGTTGAAAGTCTCTGGGTAAGGGTAAAAGGGCTAAAAAACAAGGGTGATGTCATGGTAGGTGGCGGTGCCACTGGTCTGGAGGTATATATTGTCACCAAATTTGAAATAATTGTGTGTGAGGATAAAGTCACAGACTACTTAATCAGGAAGAAGAAATGGATGAGGTTTTAAATAACTAACAAAATAATCCAAGATGGGGGATTTCAACTATCCAGACATCTGTTGGGAAAATAATACATCACGGCAAAGATTACCCAACATTTTCTTGGAAAGTATTCAAGACATGGGCACCGACTTTCCAAAGTGCCAGGATTGCTCAACCCCCCCAGCTCTGCCCCAAGGCCTGCCCCCACTCTGCCCCTTCCCCCAAGACCCCCACCACCACTCTGCCCCTTCCTGCTCCTCCTCCACCTGTGCCCCACCTCTTCCTGCCTAGTCTCACCCCCTCCCCCGAATGCACCAAGTCATCACACCTCCCCCCTTTCCTCCTGAGCTTCCTGAATGCCACAAAACAACTGATCATGCAGGTGGTAGTCCCAGGGAGGGAGGGGGAAGCACTGATCTGCAGGGCCCACCAGTGGGCAGGAGGCACTGGAAGTGGGGGAGCAGATAGGGACCTGCCAGTGGGTGCTCAGCACCCACCATTTTTTCCAGCCCCGAAGCACCCATGGAGTCAGTGCCTATGATTCAAGTCAACTTTTTATTACAGGCAATGGAGAAAGCGACTAGGGGTGAGGCTCTTCTGGATTTGGTTCTGACAAACAGGGAGGAACTAGTAGCAACTCTGAGGGTGGAAGGCAGTTTGGGTGAAAGTGATCATGAAATGATAGAGTTCATGTTTCTAAGGAATGGTAGGAGGGAAAACAGCAGAAGACGATGGACTTCAAAAAGACAGACTTTAGCAAACTCAGAGAATTGGTATTTAAGATCCCATGGGAAGAAAGTCTAAGAGGAAAAAAAGAGTTCAGGAGAGCTGGAAGTTTTTTAAAGAAACATATTAAGGGCATAAGACCAGACTATCCCGGAAAAATAGGAAGAATTGTGAGAGGCGACCCTATCTTAACCAGGAGATCTTCAATGATCTGAAATTAAAAAAAAAAAGTCATAAAAAGTGGAAACTAGGTCAAATTACAAAAGATGAACACAAAAAAAAAAAACCCAACACCACAAGGATTTAGGGACCAAATTAGAAAAGCCAGAGCACAAACTGAGATTAAATGAGCTAGGGATGTAAAAGGTAACAAGAAAGCATTTTACAAATGCATGAGAAGCAAGAGGAGGAACAAGAATAGTGTAGGTTTATTACTCCAAGGAAGGAAAGACAATAACAGAGAAAGCAGCAATGGTCAAAGTGTTAAATAACTTTCTTGTATTATTTTTCACCTAAAAAGTTAGCAGTGATTGGACAACTAGCATAGTAAACATCCTAGTAAATGGGGTAGGATCTGAGGCTAAATAGGACAAAACTAAATTATGAATTACTTAGACAAGTTAGATGTCTTCAAGTCTGCAGGGCCTGATATATCCTAGAATACTTAAGGAATTGGCTGAAGAGATCTCTGAGCCATTAGCAATTAATTTTGAGAAGTCAGAGAGGACAGGAGAGAAACCAGAGGACTGGGAAAGGGCAAATACAGTATCTACCTATAAAAAGAATCAGAGAGGTAGCCGTGTTAGTCTAGAATTGCAGAAGTGGCACCATGAAGACTAACAAAAGTATTGAAACATAAGCTTTCATGGGCTAATACCCACTTCATCGGACACATGCAGTGGAAATATCCAGGGGCAGGTATAAATAAGAGGGAAGGACCATGTTAGAGATAACAAAGTTAGTCCAATCAGGCTGAACCAGCTTGTTATTTCTAATCAGGGAGGATGAGGTCCTCTTCTAGCAGCTGATCTGGAGGTGTGAATGCCAAGAGAGGAGAAACTGCTTTTGTAGTTAGCCAGCTACTCATAGTCTTTGTTCAGTCCTAAATTGATGGTAGCAAATTTGCAAATGAATTGCAGCTCTGCAGTTTCTCTTTGCAGTCTGATCTTGAAGTTTTTTTGCTGCAAGACAGTGATCTTTAAATCTGTTATGGTGTGTCCAGGGAGGTTGAAGTGTTCTCCTACAGGTTTTTGTATATTGCCATTCGTGATATCTGATTTGTGTCCACGTATTCTTTTTCGTAGGGACTGTCCAGTTTGGCCGACGTACATAGCAGAGGGACATTGCTGACACATAATGGCATATATTACATTGGTAGATGTGCATGTGAATGAACCACTGATGGCGTGGCTGATCTGATAGGTCCTGTGATGGTGTAGTGGGCAGAGTTGGCATCAAGGTTTGTTGCATGGATTGGTTCCTGAGTTAGAGTTATTATGGCATGGTGTGCTGTTGCTGGTGAGAATATGCTTGAGGTTGGCGGGTTGTCTGTGGGCCAGGACTGGCCTGCCTCTCAAGGTCTGTAAAAGTGAGGGATCACTGTCCAGGATGGGTTGTAGATCACTGATGATGCGTTGAAGAGGTTATAACTGAGGACTGTAGGTGATGGCCAGTGGTGTTCTGTTGTTTTCTTTCTTGGGCTTGTCTTGCAGCAGCAGGCTTCTGGGTATACGTCTGGCTCTGTTGATCTGTGTCCTTATTTCCTTGTGCGGATATTGTAGTTTTGAGAATGCTTGGTGAAGATCTTGTAGGTGTTGGTGTCTGTCTGAGGGTTGGAGCAAATACGATTGTACCTCAGTGCTTGGCAGTAAACAATGGATCATGTGGTGTGTCCGGGATGGAAGCTGGAGGCATGAAAGTAGGCATAGCTGTCGGTAGGTTTTCGGTATAGAGTGGTGTTAATGTGGCCATCATTAATTTGCACCTTGGTGTCTAGGAAGTGGACCTCTGGTATAGACTGGTCCAGGCTGAGGTGGATGGTGGGGTGGAAGCTGTTAAAATCATGGTGGTTTCCAGAGTTTCCTTCCCATGGGTCCAAAAGATGAAGATGTCATCAATGTAGCATAGGTAGAGAAGGGGCATGAGTGGATGAGAGTTGAGGAAGCGTTGTTCCAGGTCAGCCATAAAGATGTTGGCATACTGTGGGGCCATGCGGGTGACCATAGCAGTGCCACTGGTCTGGAGCTATATATTGTCACCAAATCTGAAATAATTGTGTGTGAGGATAAAGTCACAGAGCTCAGCAACCACTTTGCTGTGGCATCATCAGGGATACTGTTCCTGACAGCTTGTATTCCATCTCTGTGTGGGATGTTTGTGTAGAGAGCCTCTACCTCCATGGTGGCGAGGATGGTGTTTTCTGGGAGATCACCAATGACTGCTTGCATCCGACGAAGTGGGTATTAGCCCTCGAAAGCTTATGCTTCAATACTTTATAGTTAGTCTTTAAGGTGCCACAGGACTCTTTGTTACCAATGCATTGTAGTTTTCTCAGGATGTCAGTGGTGTCACGGAGATAGCTGGGGGTGCTGGTGGCATAGGGTCTGAGTAGAGCATCCACATATCCAGACAGTCCTTCAGTGAGAGTGCCAATGCCTGAGATGATGTGGTGTCCAGGATTTCCAGGTTTATGGATCTTGGGTAGTAGACAGAATAACCCCCGTCAGGGCTCTAAGGGTATGTCAATTTGTTCCTGTGTTAGTGCAGAGAGTGTCCTGAGTAGATGGTGCAGATTCTTAGTATATTCCTAAGTGGGATCTGAGGGATCTGTTGAAATTGGTATTGGAGAGTTGTCTGGCAGCCTCCTTTTGGTAGTCAGACCTGTCCATGATGACAACAGCACCTCCTTTATCAGCCTCTTTGATTATGATGTCAGGGTTGTTTCTGAGGCGGTGGGTACATTGCCTGCCTCACAACCTAAGTCGTGCAGAACGCAATGCTACCCAGCTTCAATTCTCTTCCTTTGAAATGTAAAGGCCAACTCCAAGGCTATTCAAAATAAGCTATTCAAGATTAATGCAACTTGCTATGTCTGTAATGAAAGATAACAAATCCCGATAGAAATCAGATAGGATGTGCCATACAGTTTTATTAAAGAGCCCCATCATTACAACTCAACAGTTGAAAACAGTTTTTTTCTTATCAGATAAACTGTGCCGATAAGAGGACTAAGTTCAGATAAAAGATATGCACTTTGAATGATCAAAGGGGCAGTTAGCCTTCAGTAAACTGTAAAGAATCACAAGGAAATTATTTATCTCCCCACCTGTTCCCACCTCAAATCATACCCTGTTTACATGGAAAGATTTTCTAACTTTCATTCCTCTGAATAATTATTTCAGTCAAGTTTTCTGTGTTGAAGCAAAACTGAGATTTATTGAGGTGAAGAGCAGGGTCCGTGTCTTCAGTCCATTATTAGCCTGACGCTGCTGGACAAGTTATCATGGTGGGTTGGTATGACACAGGGAGGGAGATGGCTTTTGTTCTCTACTTTAAATAGCTTCTTTTAATATGTTGTGGAACTGAGTTTATGTCATTCTCCAAGTCACCACAATGATGGGCTTAGCAAAATTATTGAACAATACAGGTTTTGTTTGTATTGTGTCAATTATTGGTGTGGTACAATCACTGCAAATGGGCCACATTTACTTATAGGGCCACATTCACAACAGAGACTAAACAGGTATAATTTACACCTTCTTCTGGTCCCCTCAGCGTGTTACTTACACTAAATCAAACTCCCTTTCACTTAATTACGTCCGGATGTTGCGGTTGCATCTTTGCAGGTGGACCCTTTCCTCGGCTTGGAGGTTCATGTTCATTGCTGGGCATGACACAGGGGAATAAGCCTCTGGCTGCATTGATTTATCTGTCAAATTGAGACCTTGAACTCTCTTAGAACAATCAGACCCAGACTCCCTTATAGCTATTGACATATATGTAATTCACCACTGGAGCAACTTACCCAGGAACATGGTGGGTTCTCCTGCACTTAAAATATTAAACTTAATAGTGGCTGTGTTTCTAAAAGATGCTCTAGCTCAACCAGAAGTTTTGTGCTTGGTGCAAGAATTACTAGATAAGGCTCCATGGGCTGTGTTATGCATAGGACCCTACCAAATTCATGATCCTGAAAAACATGTCACGGACCGTGAAATCAGACCTCCCCCGTGAAATCTAGCAATTGGAAGGGCAGGTCTGGGGGTGCCCCATTCTGGGACATCTACCATTCACCAGGCTCCAGCTACTATCTGCTGGGATGAAAAGAGATGGCACTTCCTCTTCTTTTGCACATCCACCCCCAGGGGTAGATCAGACCCACCTTCAGGTGCCTCCTCTGGCTGCAGGAAGCTCCATGGCCACGAAGCCCAGCCTGAAGGCAGCACAGAAGTGAGGGTGGAAATCCCATGATCCCTCCATACACACACAGTCATTAGCTTTGTGACCCTCCCACCATGATTCCCTTTTGGGTCAGGACCCCCATGGTTACAACAGCATGAAATTTCAGATGTAGACATCTGAAAACGTGAACCTGACCAATTTTAAAACTCTCTGGACATGAAGTTGATCAGAATGAACCATGAATTTGGTAGGGCTCTAGTTATACAGGACATCAAACTAGATGCTCATAATGGTTCTTTCTGACCTTAAAAATTTAGGAATCTATGTATTTAAACCCACTTACTTACTAGTGTGTGCCTAACACACTACCTCTGACCTGTCTAGTACAATTATACTGCATCTACTCTGTCACAGTAAACTATAGTAGTTTGTCCTATATATATATATTATTAACAATGTGTGTCAAGCCAAGATTCTGAAATTAGTAGGATTGTGTGAAATATTTACAGTGAAATGTGAAAACCCCAACATTTGCACTGAGGTATCATTGGAGCAGAGCGACTAAGATCTGGGATAGATTTTTGCACAGTCAACTCCTAAGTCCAGAGGGCCTCATTGGACTCCAGCACACATACAAATTGAAAGGAGGGCAAAAGAAACATTACACGTCAGAGCCCAACATGTGAAGGTTATTGCTCCTCAGTACAGTTTGTTCTTTGGAGACCAGGAAAATTGCATCAGGAAGATGCATGTTATAATGATGCAGTTTAAAACTAGACCTTCCTTAGTTTAATATTTAGCTTTAAACAACATAGATCCAGACCACACCTATTATCCCTTTTAATGCTCTTGCCAAATTGTATCAGGTTCTACTAAAAGTTCTATATTTACTACTGCAATAAAAACCCACCTCACTGAAAGTCTTGGAGCCAAAATGAGCGTGTGATTCATACATTCAATACTGACCTACTGGACAAGCCCACTCTAAGCCTGGCCTTGTCTTGGCCTTCTTTACTACAATGGGCAGAGATGCCACAGAGCATTGCTTTATGGAAACACAGGGAGAAAAGAAGTTTTGCTTCTCCATAACACAGTCTCCTCCCACCCCACACAGCACAAAGACTTTCAAAGCTTTTGTGCCCCTGGCATCTGTGGAGGGACTAGCATTTTATCCATAAAGGGTACCCCAGTGGATGACACTTCCATGGGCTTCAATAGATTCAGGATCAGGATCTTGTACAGATCATGTTAAAGAAGTTCAGTACTTCCCAAAACACCTTCATATATTTCAGATTAAAGATATACCGTTAAACATTTCTATTATTCTCTGTTGCTTCCAACTTGTAGCAAAAATATTTTGTTGGTAGACCCTAAATGCCTGAGCTTGCACTTCGTCCTGTTGAATTTCATCCCATTTCTGTCACTCCCATCTTCCAGTATTCCAAGTCTCCTCTTTAGTGACGATGCCTCCCAACTTGGTATCATCAGCAAATTTCATTAGCACACTCCTGCTTCCGTGCCAAGGTCATTAATAAACATATTGAATAAGATTGGTTCCAAGCCTGATCCTTGATTAACTTCACCAGTAACTTCCTTCTAGTCCCATCATTCACCTTTCAATGCCACCTGTTGCCTTCTCCCCTTTAGCCAGTCCTTATCCACCTTACAGTTCTTGTGCCAATTCCCATCTTCTCTAATTTAGCTAGTAATTTCCCATGTGATACCATATTAAATGCTTTCCTGAAGTCCAAGTAGATTAGATCGACTGCACTTCTCTTATCTAAAATGTCAGTTATATCTCAAAGAAGGAAATCAAGTTAGTCTGATCTACCTTTTGTAAACCCATGTTGCATTGTATCCCAGTTACCTCCATGAATTTAATTATTCTTTCCTTCACAATTTGTTCTGAAGCCTTGTACACTACTGACGTCAGACTAACAGGTCTGTAATTGCCCTCATCTCTTTATTTCCCTAAAGAATATAAATAGCCATTTACTTTTAATTACATTTGACTGACATTGCAATAACAGGGTATTTATGTCATTTTTTTTTCTGCCTATGAATATGTCCTTGTGCATCCTAGCAGAATAGCACAGGGGACATAGACTCTTTGAAATACCGACAATTATATTCAACCACCTGATACTGTCAGCAAAAAGAAGGGGTGCCTGTTTGCAAGAAGAAAGCCTGTTATCCCCAAAAGCCTCATCATGGAAACAGTAAATTTTACTTTGCTTCAGGGGTGAGGGGGGAAAGAGAGAGAATAAGAAATGGCAGTTTTGAATTAATAAAACTGTAAGTTGTGATTTCACTGTAGATTACATGGTAACTTCAATGACAATTACCACTTTGAACTGCAACCTTTGTGCAGATAGCATTTTCCATACTATTGGACACTCGTTGCACAGTTATGTGATCGGAGAAATGAAATCTTACAGGGAATTCTACAAAAATAATTAAGCAGCAGGTTAATAGAAACTCACATGGCCTTGGGTCAGGTTGTGTAAGTTGTCCACATTACAGGTAAACAAGCCCTAAGTTACTGAAAGAAGCTGGAAGAGGGAATGAGCAGGAGAGGTTACTTTAACTTACATCATCTCACACCCACCTTTCTTCCTCCACACCACTTTTCCCACTCATCCACATGTAAATTACCCCACCCAAGTTCTTTAAACTCTGTTAGACAACCATGAATCCCACTTTCTGGTCTGTAACTTATATCACCTCCAAATTCAGTCTCTAATGTAGATATTATTGCTTACGTTGGAATTCCTTGCTAGGTCACTAAATGGCATGTGACGATGCTCCATAGAAAAGTCATTTTTAGTTCTTTCCATCTAATCTGTCTAAGTATGTATACTACATTCATCACCGTGCTTCTGAGCAGTTGGTTAGTGTGCGTGATAGCCTACAAAGTAAAATCCTGGTTATTCCATTGGTCTTTATTTTGCTGACTTACGTCATAGGACCCTGCTCTGGGCATGTATTTAAATCTTCATCGTTGAGAGGGAGAGGAGAATTTTGGTTGCAAAGCCCTTAGTGGCAACAATTTGAGCAGAAATTTGCAGTTTTTTAAAACAACTTTGCTTTCTGCATTCTTCCTACCTCCAATGTTAGAGCCAGCATTCATGTTTCTCCTTGGGAAGCCAGGACAGCTATGCTTTGGCTAAGTGTCTGTCTCCCCAGGCTGGGAGGAAACCTCTTCTGTTAGCAGTGTGCATGAAGCAAGATGACAGATGGTTCCACCAAGCTAGCTCTAGGGGAATTCTTTGGAGGCGTTAGCCAAGTTGGCAGGGGAAAAAACCATAGATTATTACGATTTAACCTGTGAAGGCTGAGCTAAGCCAAAAAGAATGTGAACAGGTCCATGTCAGTCCAATTATACTTTTTGCCAGCACACTTTGTCCTTTGGAGCTTTTGTTTTTTCTCTTTTACAGTAATTTGCCTGAATAATGTAAATCATATCTGATCAAACCCATTCAATGTCCACTAAAAGAGGGAAGATAAGCGGGGAAAACAGCCAGATAAAGGTGTGATAGCTGCAATGAGAGCCAAGTTGTTGCTGACGGGCTAGCCCTTCAAATGGCCAAGTTTAATAAAACAGACTCAATATTAACTTAGCTTCCAAGAGCTCCCAAGTGCGGTCTTATAAATGCCTTGAGGGACAAGTTATCCCCAATTGTTTCTTATTTAACTTGGCCATTCAAATGGCTCACTCTTTTTGAACTTGGCTCTTGTTGTATATATCACACCTTTCTATAGCTTACCGCTAATTCTAACCTGGCTTTTTTGTACATGTTAAATTAGTAATAAACACATATTCATGTATATGTGTGCACAGTTATTACACACACACACATCTATATATATGAGATGGCACGGGAAATTTAGAAACCTGGTTCTAGGGTTTCTTAGATTGTTCTTTTTTTACTGTTTCATAAGGATGTCAAACAAACTCAGGGCCAAATCCTGACTCAGACCTGGTTTTCAATGGCAAAATATCCTCCCAATACCTTTGTATATGTTAACTGTGCATAACACCAATAGATCCATAGGAGACTCAGGTCCAGTGTGACCAGGATGTAGAGGGAATCTGCACCAACCGTCTACATTCTGAGCAGGTGGTACAGAGCCGCTCTGGAAGGGAAAAGGGGGACCTGCACCAATGAGAACCCTACTTCTCCCCTCCACCAACCCTCCACATAGGATAAGTCTCTCACTGAGGAGCCTGCAGCGGTTGCCCCAGAACTGCGGTAATTCCCATACTATTCCTATAGCAGGGGAGACAGAGCAGGCCAGGTTGTAAGTAGGATGCTGGGGGGACATCTCTACCACACCTCATCCTAGTCGCAATGGGCAGAAGTGTTCCTCACTGCCATGGGCCCTGTTGGCGCTCACTGTCTCTGGTTGTCAGCTCCCTTGCGAGCTGCCAGCAGCGAGATCTTCTGTGAGTCATGTGGCCCAACTGCTGACCCTGGTGTCAGCTGGCACAGTCCCAACTGACTTCAAAAACTAACTTCCAGGCCTGCTAAGTCGGCAGGTTCAGAAGTTTGGAGATTTTATGCAAATTACATAATGCCCTGATTTGCATATCAGATAAACATATACCATCTCACTTGCATAAACTCTCCATTTCTTTCTCACAAGATCTTCTGCGGCCTCTGGTTGACTCCTCCTTCTCTCTGAAAGTGTCTTCCCATACCTGCCCTCTGGCTCCCCCCAATTTCTCCTTGTCCATCTACAATGTGCTTCCTAACCATAGAGACCGGGCCTATAGTGTTGTCCCCAACCCACCTTTGGTCATAGAGACATAGCTAGAATGGCAGATTACACAGTACTACTCTATCCACTTCACTGCTTAATACTCTAGCTTTATCTCTAATGGCTATGGGCAGGTTGGGGGCTGTGCTCTAGGTAAGACCTGTATGAGACCTAGAACATGCCTCCAGGACTCTCGCCACAGAAGTATAGCCTAGACAACCATAGCCACACTTCTCCCGTGCCCACTCACCCCCAAAATCTATATATATAAAAGTCAAGTGGTGTATGTATGTGTGTATGTATGTATGTATGTACGTATGACTGCGAACTCCTCCCGCACCGTTTGAGCCAGAGACTTGAAATTTGGTACAGTGAGGGGTCTTGGGGTCTAGATGCTGGTAAGGGTCGAAAAATTTTCGGATCTCACCTCTGACGCCCCCCAGGGGTGAAAGTCTTTCAGGGACAATCACATCGGCTGGGCGGTTAGGTGGTGATGATGTCATAATACCCCCCTCCAACACTCGCTCAGCTCATCCCTCCCTCCTCCAACGGAACCCCGGAGATCCCTCAGTTCTCTGCCCCTCCCCCCTCCCAACGGAACCCTGGAGATCCCTCCGTTCTCTGACCCTCCCCCCTCCCAACGGAACCCCGGAGATCCCTCAGTTCTCTGCCCCTCCCCCCTCCCAACGGAACCCCGGAGATCCCTCAGTTCTCTGCCCCTCCCCCCTCCCAACAGAACCCCAGAGATCCCTCAGTTCTCTGCCCCTCCCCCCTCCCAACGGAACCCCGGAGATCCCTCAGTTCTCTACTCCTCCCCCCTCCCAACGGAACCCCGGAGATCCCTCAGTTCTCTACCCCTCCCCCCTCCCAACGGAACCCCGGAGAGCCCTCAGTTCTCTGCCCCTCCCACCTCAACCCCGGACTCCATCAGCTCTGTGCCCCCCCCCCACCTGCGAAGGTCCCCGGAATCCCTCGGCTCTGGGCACCCTCCCCCCCCCAGCGACGGATCTGAGTTGGGTTTGGTGGGACGGTAAGTGAGGTGGGGGTGTCGGGTTCGGTCGGGGGGTTAGGTGGGGGTGTTGGGTTTGTTTTGGGGGGGTCAGGTGGGGTTGTCGGGTTTGGTCGGGGGGTAAGTGAGCCGGGGGGTGTTGGGGTTGGTCGGGGGGGTGGGAAGGTGTCAGGGTGGGTGAAGGGTGGGTGTTGGGGTTGGTCAGGGGGTGTCAACTGTCTGCCCCCTCCCCACCTCCGACTGACCCGAGCAACACCGGGCACTTATGCTAGTGAATCTATATATATAAAAGTTAAGTGGTGTATGTATGTGTGTATGTATGTACGTATGACTGTGAACTCCTCCCGCACCGTTTGAGCCAGAGACTTGAAATTTGGTACAGTGAGGGGTCTTGAGGTCTAGATGCTGGTAAGGGTCGAAAAATTTTCGGATCTCACCTCTGACGCCCCCCAGGGGTGAAAGTCTTTCAGGGCCAATCACATCGGCTGGGCGGTTAGGTGGTGATGATGTCATAATACCCCCCTCCAACAGACACCTCACTCGCTCAGCTCACCCCTCCCTCCTCCAACGGAACCCCGGAGATCCCTCAGTTCTCTGCCCCTCCCCCCTCCCAACGGAACCCCGGAGATCCCTCAGTTCTCTGCCCCTCCCCCCTCCCAACAGAACCCCAGAGATCCCTCAGTTCTCTGCCCCTCCCCCCTCCCAACGGAACCCTGGAGATCCCTCAGTTCTCTACTCCTCCCCCCTCCCAACGGAACCCCGGAGAGCCCTCCGTTCTCTGCCCCTCCCCCCTCCCAACGGAACCCCGGAGAGCCCTCAGTTCTCTGCCCCTCCCACCTCAACCCCGGACTCCATCAGCTCTGTGCCCCCCCCCACCTGCGAAGGTCCCCGGAATCCCTCGGCTCTGGGCCCCCTCCCCCCCCCTACGACGGATCTGAGTTGGGTTTGGTGGGACGGTAAGTGAGGTGGGGGTGTCGGGTTCGGTCGGGGGGTGAGGTGGGGGTGTTGCGGTTGGTGGGGGGTGAGGTGGGGGTGTTGGGTTTGCTTGGGGGGGTGAGGTGGGGGTGTCGGGTTTGGTCGGGGGGTAAGTGAGCCGGGGGGGTGTCGGGGTTGGTCTGGGGGGGTGGGAAGGTGTCGGGGGGTGAGGGGTGTGGTGTGGGTGTTGGGTTTGGTCTGGGGGGAGGAAGGTGTTGGGGTGGGTGCCCAGACCAAACCCGACACCCCCCCCCGGCTCACTTACCCCCCGACCAAACCCGACACCGCCACCTCACCCCCCCCACCAACCACAACACGCCCTGACCAACCCCAACACCCACCCCTCACCCCTCACCCACCCCAACACCTTCCCACCCCCCCAGACCAAACCCAACACCCCCTGGCTCACTTACCCCCCGACCGAACCTGACACCCCCACCTCACCCCCCCACACCAATCTCAACACCCCCAGACCAAACCTGACACCCCCCGGCTCACTTACCCCCCGACCGAACCCGACACTCCCACCTCACCCCCCCAAGCAAACCCGACACCCCCACCTCACCCCCCCACCAACCGCAACACCTTCCCACCCCCCCAGACCAAACCCGACACCCCCCCGGCTCACTTATCCCCGACCGAACCCGACACCCCTACCTCATCCCCCCAAGCAAACCTGACACCCCCACCTCAACCCCCCACCAACCGTAACACCCCCTGACCAACCGCAACACTCACCCCTCACCCACCCCAACACCTTCCCACCCCCCCCAGACCAAACCCTACACCCCCCGGCTCACTTACCCCCCGACCAAACCCGACAACCCCACCTGACCCCCCCAAGCAAACCCAACACCCCCACCTGACCCCCCGACCAAACCCGACACCCCCCCCCCCCGGCTCACGGTGCACTGTGTAGCACACAGATTATTAAATACACTGTTCGGTCGGGGGGTGAGGTGGGGGTGTCGGGTTTGCTCAGGGGGTGAGGTGGGGGTGTCGGGTTTGGTCGGGGGGTGAGGTGGGGGTGTTGGGTTTGTTTTGGGGGGTCAGATGGGGTTGTCGGGTTTGGTCGGGGGGTCAGGTTGCCAGGTACTTTCTTGAATCCCAAAGAAACGAGGCTCACACACAGTGGCTAGATGGAAAGTGGTGAGTTTATTGAAGGGTGCGGCATTACCGTGCTGGGGGCCCCGGTCAGCACAGCCGCGATACAGGAGATCTGGCACATCGGAGCAATGCCCAGAGAAGAAGCCCAAAACACGAGGGTGTGTCAGCACAACTATACCCATACTCATTTACATCTCATACATAGCAAGCAGCAAGCAAGATTGGTTGATTACACGCTGTTCAGCCCTTGTTGATTGCTGTCCTGCCTCAGTTTACCTATTTAGTTTCACACGGACTCATTCTCACACAGACGGGGTAAACAACTTCCCAGCTGAGAAGCTGTTCTCAAACACACATGAGATAACAAAAACACAAGGCCATTCTCATGGTGATAACCTTATTATGCCATCCCCTGAAGTCGACTCAGAAGCGTAACTGCGCCCCCTACCGATTGCCGTCACAATAATCTTCCGCTCACTACATTACCTAAGTCGCATGGTACTGCTTAATTGGATGTTCATCTCATCAAGATAAGCAAGTTGGAAATCCAAGAGCTAGTGACTGCTTCCTCTTTTAATCAATAGCGACTGACCAGCCCATTCTTTAAAGTATACACACTTGGAAAGTGTCGTCCATAAAAGTGATTTTCTCCGGTTTTCAAAATGAGTCCTGGTCAGTGCTGCACTTCTTCCATTGCTTGTTAATTCTCAGGGGTATGGTGAGTGTTTGCTGGTCTACAGCATGAAATCTGAAAAGTAACAGGAATTAGATAAGGATCCCGTGCTCTCTCTCCTATGTCCTTCTCCATTTTGGAAATAATCTACATTTTGGGTACTATTACAGTTTAAATGATCATACGATGGATAATGAAATCATTCTAGCCCTCCCCCCTGGCCATTTCGTAACAAGAAAGTGTGTGCACAGATCACATACAATAAATGCAGCATTACATTGCTTTTCATTCTGCTTTATCTCTTCCTCCATATCTTTATCTATAATCCCTATTATCAGTTGAACTACTTAAAGGATGACAAATTAGAAGATTTTCCTGATACTTGTTATTTATTTAGGTGGCAGTGTAGAGCCATATACTGCCCTCAGTCCCTATGCACAACAGTTTAGATCAATGTATTTTTTAAGGTGAACACAAGTGTTACCAAAGGGAGATACACACAGGGGCAACTACTACAGAATAAGAGGGGTAACCGTGTTAGTATGGATCTGCAAAAGTGACAGAGTCCTGTGGCACCTCATAGAACAGGGATCGGCAATGTTGGCAACCTAGGAAAGTTTATGCTTTAATATATCTGTTAATCTATAAGGTGCCACAGGATTCTTTGTCACTACTACAGAATATTTATTCTGCACAAATATGTTGATGTGAAAATGTATCTTGCCATGTAGCATTTGTGTAATAGCAAGAAGTTTATTGAAGAGGAAGGATAATCCAGAGGTTAAGGGGGGTAGTCTAGGATATTGAAAACCTGGGCTTGATTCCTTGAACTGCCGCATACTTTCTGTGTGACCTTGCACAGGTCTTTTAGGCCTTCTGTTTTCCAGTTCCCGTTCTGTAAAATGAGGGTAATACTACTTGCCTACCTCACTATGGGTGCTGGGGGGATAAATTCATTAAAGACTATGAGGTGTTCAGATATTATGGTAATAAGAGCCATATTAGTACTAGCGACAAAGAGTCTTGTAGCACCTTATAGACTAACAGATTTTAGGGATCATGAGCTTTCATGGGCTAAAACCCACTTCATCAGATTAATGTTGTGGAAATATTAGTACTGGAGATGGATAGAAGAGCACTACACAATATGCATACAGCTAGTTTGCTACATCAACTTGCAGTTTTTAAGCCTGTCCATTTAGGTCAAGTGAACTATGCACCTCTCCCAAAAACACAGAGGAGAGTACGGCTATCGTATTCAGTCATCAACTTCTGAAAACATTTACCAGCGGCCACCTGCCACAACGTTTGGTGAGAGTGTACATTCACATAAGTTGCTCTGCTTGAACAGCAATCTTTCATAAATACAATGAAGTGCCAGGAAACGCCACCATAAAAAGAAAACTTTAAAAAACCCAAACACCTACATAGCACTTTTCAGTTCTAGATCTCAAAGTAACAATGCTGAGTCAAAATGGGAATGCTGTAATTTTTACAGGCTATAATTTTATACATAACAGAGTGGACTACCTTTGAAAGTCCCTAAGCATTGTATGTTAATTAGCACGGTCATTCTAGACCTGGTCCAGTTGCTGACTTTAATGAAGTAGGTTTGAAATATATATGTCCCATGAAATAAGAAAACATTGTATAATATTGAATTATGTTAATCTGACATTAAAGCAGCCTTAACATGTATTTTTCATTATGTAATTAATTTTTTGCAGTTTATTAAATATTAACATGAAAATTTATAACTGTGCATTTTACCACTGAGAACAATTAGTTACAGTAAGTACCGTATTAGTGATGACCAAGGTCAGACTGCTAAGGACAATGAATAGTTATCACATTATCATCTAAGTATGGTGAAAGGGTTCTATTCACAGTCAGCACCCCATGATCCTAGACACTGTACAACCACAGAGGTGATGGTCCTTTTCCCAAAAAACACTTACAATCTAATTTAAGACAAGATACATCAATTGAGTGTAATAAACAATAGGAGAAAAGTCCAAAGAGGACAGGGCTCACAGCGATAAGACAACATGGTTGCTTAGACTAACTAGTGCAAAACTTGGTTTCTTCAGCTCATCAGAAAGTTTTGTTTAGAGCCATACTCTGCACCGACATACTGAATTCAAGAAAAATAGAAATATTAGCTAGACAGATAGCTAGTTCTTCAGGGTAGGCAGGGGTCTTATCTTTGCATGTGTTTTTGAATACCTAGTACAATAAGGTCATGAACCTGAATGGAGCCTCTGGGTGACATAAATATTGAATTAAAGTGTTAGAAAGAATATAGAGATTTTTCTTTATTTCCTTTTTCATTTTTATCATGCGTGGACAAGCAGACAATATAATTATTCATTTATAGCTGAAGTCTGGATTTTCCATAACATTGGTCAGATTTTTTTTCTTTAACTAATGCATACTTGTGCTAATTTAGCTTACAGATTGGTTCAGAAGTAACTTCTTTTGAAGCATCCCTAAATCTTTTCCAGATGTGAAAGAGATATTCCAGCACATGCTATTGGGAGAATGGAAAGCAATAGCCTGGTACTTATTGGATTCAAACACTGAAGCTATTTTACATCAAACAGTGACAATCAAGTAGTATGTAGAAATCCATATGGTTTATATCTCTTGATGAGGTGTTGAAATGGAGGGGAACATTTTTTCCCTTAATTGGCTCTGAACATGGCTCTCATGAGGGCTTGGAGAGTAATTAACGGATGTATAAACTCTGAGTACCATCCCTAACATGATCATCACTTGATATTTACTGTCTATTAAAATCAGACTATGGGCAAAGCAGTGGGGGTCAGTGTGCCTAAAATTCTGGAGTGCCACATTTTTACATTGCTGCCACAAAACTACATGTGAACCCCGTAGGGGAGCCACACATTATCCAGCAGTCCTAGTTTTTAAATGTTCTCAGCGGTGTGTGCATGGGAAATGTGCCACACGGAGCATAGCCTTTGTTCTTTTTTTGCACTGAGCTATTACTAGGGTTTCTGTGTAACGGTGATAGTGACAGAAGTGTTGATGCAAGGCCTTGAAGGAGTGCTAGAAATAACACCCCTCTCTCTTCAGACTCAGAGATAACCCTGTGAGTAAACCACAACAACTAAGCTATTATACATACAAAGCATAGTGCAGGTGGATAAGTACTGTCTGCTTGGGAGGGAAAACATGGCCCAGCAGGCTCTAAGAACACATGGAAACCGATATCTTCCACAGAGGAGTATGACAGAAAATCAAAGGCCCTCATCGCTGGAAATTCCTATGTATAGATTGGATGGTTACAGCCTTCAAAAAATATGAAAACTAAAATTATTGTAACCTAAGTTATTTGTTCCCATCTCATGTTAAGGTCCTCATGGGAAGTGCTTGCAAACTTTCGCTGAATAAATGGTTGCTAGATGCTATTTGATTCCCTAGAAAGACCTTCAGTTGACACACAGCCATTTTATTGAGGAATAGTTAAAAATAAAAGCATACTAGACTATTTGCCTTCAGGAGCTAATCCTTCCATGCATCACCTCAAATTCACTGTTGGGGGGTAGAGCACGGGGAGTGGCTCTGGTTATTTATACATTTCAATTTTTACCCACCCTTGCCACAGTTCTTTAATGAGATAAGGATGAACTCGTGTGTGTGTGTGTGTGTGTGTGTGTGTGTGTTTATGGAGCACTGCCTCAGTCACTGTTTGTTTTGTGTGAAAAGGGCATGTTGGCCTAGATTATACTGAACATTCATAGTATAATAATAGATAGTTGGTAAAATGCAAGAGCTTCTATACACTACAGTGAAGGACTGATTTTTCAATTAGCAAGAGCCATATTTACCCTTCTTTATAATTTCTTTGTCAAGTATAAAAGTCTGCTAAACAAAAGGTTTTCATATTACTAGAAGGTTAAGGAAATCAGACTGCATGTTAAATATTAAATTCTTGAAGCTATTTGAAAACCATGTACCACAGTAGATGCTGTAAAAGCGAATACCTAAAATATAAAAATGAAATGGGATATTAAGAGCTCAGAACTTTCATATAGAAAGTGCAAGGATTCTGAAACCACTACGTATCAATGCAAACTAATTTCAAAAAGAAAAATGTCCTTAGCAATAACGTAGTACCTTTCCACACCTTTTTGTACAAATTTTAGGCCTGTTCTTCCCCTGCTTTGTGCCATGTATAGTTATTTGCCCCAAAACACAACACCCCACAACAGAGAAGCTTTACATAAATATGAACTAGAGGCAGGGCATGGGTAATTGTAGGAAGTCCCATGCCCTGGCTAAACCTGACTGGCAGAATGGTGCAGTGCAGAGAACAAGCTGTCTGACAGCTGAGGACAGAGGATGTGATGCTGAAGAGGCTGCCACAAAAGCCATATGTAACACCCATTAAACAGTTCATAGGATTTTTGTTTTAATTTTACTAACAAATATTGTACTTTAGGTATTGTTCTGTTTTCATTTTTCTAAAGTCCAAACTTCTTCCATTCCTTATTATTATTTGTGCAAGCCTCTCCCGGTGACACTGTTACATATAGTATTTCAGGGGGGGGTTCTTAGCTTGCAAGCAAATGTTCAGCCTTGGGGAAACATGCCGCACTTCAGTTCATATTGGATTATGCAAAGCTCAATGTAAAGACAACTTCTGGAAAGCTGTGTGAGCAGCAGGTGAGTTTATGTTCTGCTTTCCTCTCTGAGTAGAGTCAATTCTTGAGGCAGAACTGTCCCCTGGAAGCCATATCCTGGCATTAGGCTGAGATTCTCAATAGAAAAGATCGCCCTGCATGCTATTTGTGACCACTTTTGATCCTAGGCTGCTGTATGTGTTCAAAAAAACAAAAAAAGAAACACTTAGAATATACCCAGACTCCATGTCACTGATTTCTCCTCCACAGTGAAGCTGACATGCAAACCCCAGAGATGGAGCGGCCCCTAAGGAGATGGGTGACATTGTTGACAGAACAAGACACTAGAAAAAGGGCAACTTTATTATGTATTATTTTTGAGCTGCAGGGATTGTTCTATAAACTCTTAATCCATCTCCTTTTTCTGGGTGGTAGCATTAATATCCACAACTCTCATTCCATAAGTACCATATAATTCTCTCAGTTGTGGCCTCCACATTACACATTTCAAGATTGGTGGCTTGTTCATCTAGCAGCTAACTTGTGCCCTGTATTTCCTGTGATGTTGAGCTGCTCCATCTAATGGATCTATGGTCCCCTGTTTCCCTAATCTCTCTGAACCTATGGTTAAGCTAGTTCCTGACACAGGAGCATATTGTCACAAACTGTTGCCATGTGAACACCTTTTTGTTCCTGGTTAACCTGTATAACATGACTGGTTTGGTGAGCCAGTGCAGAGCAATTGGTGTGCCTTTGTTACCCGGAAAGGACACTTACAAGAGAATTTTCTGGTCCAGAATTTCTCACTTGTGTTTATCCATTACAAATTGCAGTTGTACTCAACATTGAAAATGCTCAGTCCATGTAAAACCCATTTGCAGCTGTTATTGCAACAGGAGCTGCAGCAGCATGGCAGAAAGCCTTTGAAATAGAACCCATGGGGCTACCTTCTCAAAAGTGACTAGCTCTCTGGAACGCTTCATCGTTTAAATGCCCAACATGAGGTACCTGACAAGGTGAGCAATTTGGAAAATCAGGTCTCTGTCAAGTGTCTCACCTCCAATCACTGGTCACTTGAAAAAAAAATAGGTCCTTGAGTCTAGCAGTTCTTCATTATTTGCACAGAAGAACCAGGGCCAATATTTTTGTGTAACTTGTGAAAATTAGGTGTGAAAGTGGTATAAAGTGTTCAGACCAAAGGCCTCCCGCTATAAACACAATTACTCAGGGTTAATTAAAATTTGCATTCCTAAATCACAAAAGAGAAGAGTGTCTATTGGTTTTATGCTCCCTTTGAAGCACATGAAGCAGTTAAAAGGGCATATTCTGCTCTCAGCTGCATCCCTGCAACCTAGCTGAGCCTAATAGGACTGCACAGGTACAGCTGACAGCAGAATGTAACTTCAATCAATTTTCAGTTAGAATTGATCCTTGACCTGAAGCAATCAAAACAAAACTGCTCAAGCAAATGATACCAGCATGTGCTTATTCTTAGAGCAAAGCAGTTAACATCACTGGAGACACATTAACTTATGTTATAAAATGAATGAAAAAGAGTTTACCAAATTACTGCCACTCATAACCTTTATCTGCCTTTAAAAGACAGCTGGCATTCCTTTCCTGAGCAACAGCTAAAACAAAAGCACTGAGAAGTGCAGCAGGAGGTTCTTCTGTTTCTTTATAAAGCTATATTTAAGCCACATTTTTCAAGCTTGGGTGCCTGAAGTTAAGGAGCTAAATTCATATTTAAGCAGCTAAAGAAATTACCTGGTTTCCATTGGCATGAAGCACACACAGCTCCCACTTGGCAATGACGGCAGGGCGAAGTGCAGGCATCCAACTGAAAATCAGGCCACTTTTATTTTGAAGCTTAAATATGGATTTAGGCACCTAACATTAGACCCTCTGGTTTGACAATGCTGGCGTGGAATAATAGAACTAGAATTAATAGATGCAAAACAATCTCATTGCATGTTCCCAGCATTGTCCTTACAGCCCCACCTCTAAGTTATGTTAGCACTGTAAGTAGACCTCAGATAATTTGAGACTGTGCCTCATTCCTCCTATTGACACATCCTATCACCCCGTACATAAGGGCTGCTGTTAGCAGACTAGGCTAACCTGTTTTTCCCTGGGCCCGGTTCCATGATGTGACAGTGTTAGAAGAACATTATCCCCGGTCATGTGGCAGGATCACTATCCTTTGGCTCCAACAGCAACTGTTACAACTTCCCTTTTATTTATTTATTCTTGGAAAACCAAATGCAAATTAAACCTAATATCAAGTGAAAACAAGATCTTGAAATTAATGCAGCCATTGCATCAATTAATAAAATACAGCAATGGAGACTTGAGGTCCAACATGCTGGTTTCATGATATTAGAGAGACAAGACTGAAGAAGAGCTCAGAGGAGCTTTGAGAAGCTTGTCTCTTTCAGCAACATAAGTTGGCCCAATAAAAGACATTACCTCACCCACCTCATTCAGTTTTCTTGTCAGAGTATTTATTCTGTTCTAGTTTCCTGCCCTATCATTCTTTTGTAACATCTTCCGGGTTAATTGTCTTTGGCCCAAGAAGCTTTTAAGATGTCAGCACTGAGATTTTTATCTTTCTCCCCATAAGTCTCTCAGCTAGTCATCCTAATGAATCATTGTGAGGTGTGTAATGACATTCTAACAATGCTAAATATAGGTCCAGAACTTTTTCCTTTTTTAACCAAATGCCTTGCTCTTTGTACTGATTTTTATGCTAACCGATTCAGCTGATATTATAGTCTTGACATGATGTGCTTGAAATGATACATTGCAAAGAAATTCCCACAAGTCATTTGTGAATTGTGAGCCCTTATTCATTATTAACTCACCAGGAATCGAACTGATAGCAAACAGCAATTTACAATGTACTATTACGTTGGTGCTTAATGTATTGTGTATCGGCTCATTTTAAAAGAAATTGGAGTAGTGTTCTACTAATGAGGGCTTGTCTATGTAGGGGGGATTATTACACACTAACTTCAGTTTGTGTGCATTAAATGACCTGCTTCTAAATGACACGATTCTTAAAGCATTCTAACTGGCCAGTTAATATGTAATCCACTTTGAAAAGGTACTACATTCATTTCATATTGAGTTAGTGCAACCAAGTGCCCATTCTCCTCATTTGCACTAGCTTGGAAGTCATCCAACTTCTACCCCGCACTACTTATGTTAGGCATGATGTGTGTAACCATGGGACACCCATTCAGAATTCTGGATACTTAGTACATGCAAAAGCCCTGGCAAATTAGACACAATGATTTGTACTGAAGCTGGAAATAGTTGACCATGTATACAGAATTATGGTCTACTACGGTATCTAATACACACCACATAGGGCACAAAACCTCAGTGTGAATTAAATCCCTCATATAGACAAGCCATAATTCAAAAGAGATCTGCTGCAATCTTGGACTAAGAACAATCAGAATTCTCATGTGATTCCCCTGGCTCTTTTGCATTCTATTTCACATATTTACCAAAGATTTCATATATGCGTACCTTGTCTTTTATGTCAGTATTCATACTTGGCCAGACTAGGACATCTTGGTCTCGTCTTACGCCTTTGAAAATTCAAACAAGCACTGTGAATTATGCTTAATGTTTCTGATTTTATGCTCTGTGCTTTTATAACATGATATCCAATATTTATATGTTTCCAATTTATATATTTCCAATTTATATATCCAATGTTTATATGCTTGGAGGTACCTGTGCTTTTTTTGTTGGCCATTTATCTGAAATTATTCTCTCAAGTTTTTGGAAAACTGGCTCATTTTGTGTTTCTCATTTGAATTTTTCTCTTTTTTTTCTAGAAATAAGTTTTACTTGAGTCATATTTACTTCAAATTTCTGTTCTTGCAGTTCCTGACTTTCTGTATTTATAGAATCAGAGAGGTAGCTGTGTTAGTCTGGAATTGCAGAAGTGGCAAAGAGTCCCATGGCAAAGAGTCCCTTGTCACTTTGCGCAGGACTCTTTGTCACTTCTCTATTTATAGGTACTTTAGAAATAGTATCTTCTCTACAAGAAGTATCTCACTGCCCTGTATTTCATATTTAATGAACTGATCATTTTCTGAAGTCTAGGAGGGTTTTTATAATGATTTCTGCAATATGGCTTCCCACAGTTTATGGTCTATTTCTACTCTCATCAATTTTTACTATCAAAAACAGAGTGTTTTTCAACCTGAGTATAGTTATAGACCAGTCAGCTTAACTTTGATACTTGAAAAATACTTTATTTAATAAATTATTTACCAATCAGTTTGTAAGAACCTGCAGAATAGCGTGATAAGTAATTGCCAACATGGATTTGTCAAGAACAAATTATGCCAAACCAACAGGGCTGGCTCCAGGCACCAGCTTAGCAAGCAGGTGCCTGGGGAAGCAAATGGCAGGGGGGGAATGAACCTAGTTGAGCTGCCGCAGGCGTGCCATCAGAGAGGGATGAATGGGTTTCAGTGGCACACCTGTGGCAGCTCAACAATCTTCCCTCTTGAGCTGCTTGGGGCAGCAAAGAAGGTAGAGCCGGCCCTGCAAACCAACTTAATTTCCGTCACTGACAGTGTGTTGTGGGGCAAGTGCACCCTGTCCCTTTCTGAGGCAGGGTGAGGGTTATTATGTCCCCGCAGCTGAGTCTGTATGATCACCCTTATGTCAGGATAATGTGGTCAAGGGGAAAAAGTCAAATGACCTCTCCTTCAGAGCTATGTGGCCCAATGGCCCGAATCAATAAGACTGCCCTCCTCGTCAGGGCTGTGCAGCCCAGAGACTGGTCAGAGGAATGGGCTGCCACCTACGAGTGGGTGGTGACCAGGTAGGGGGACCGGGCCCTACCTCTTCCACTGACTTCTAGCTCAAGGCCCTGGCAGTGGCAAGAGTGCTCACCATTGGATCAGCAGGGGGATCCATTCAAAACATGCTGATGCTAACCAGCACAATGACTAATCTCCCTGAGCTACTTCCTACCCTTTCCCTGGTGCAGTGGTCCTGGTGTCTCCGAGGTCTTTAGGCTCCTCAGCCTGTGCAGTACTCAGCACTCCATGGGCATCCACTGGAGTTTGGGCATTCACCTGGGTCTTGTTATCTCCAGCTCCCATTACCTGAGGCCTCAGTAGTTCCCAGGCAGGAGCCCACAGCGTTCAGCCTCCTTCCTCAGCGGTCAGCCCTGAATGAGCTGAGCTTCTCCCTTTTATACTTGGTCTCCAGCCAGAACATGCCCAGCAGGGCCAAGGGGGTTTGGCCTTCTTGGCCCACCGACTGGAGTTAATCCTTGCAGTGGTGGGCAAGCATGCCTCGTCACACAGGGTTACTAGCTTAATAGATGGTAGGAAGTTGTAGACATGAGATGTCTTGATTTTAGCAAGGCTTTTGATGCATGCCTACATGAAATTAGGTACGGTGGTCTAGATGAAATTAATTTATGGTGAATGCAAAATGGGTTGAAATCCCATACTCAAAGAGTCATTATCAATGGTCCATTATCAGGAGGACATATATAGTGGAGTCACACAGGGGTCTGTCTTAGGAGTGGTACTAGTCACTATTTTCTTTAATGACTTAGATAACAGAGTGGAGAGTGCGCTTATAAAATTTGTGGATGACACCCAGCTGGGAGGAGTTGCAAGCACTTGGAGGACAGGATTAAAATTCAAAATGACCTTGACAAATTGGAGAATTGGTCTGAAATCAACAAATTTAATAAAGACAAGTGCAAGTAATGTACAAAGGGAGGAAAAATCAAATCCCTACCAAATGGGGAACAACTGGCTCAGCAGTCGTACAGTGGATCACAGACTGATGCAGTTGTGAAAAGGGCTAATGTCATACTGGGATGTATTAACAGGAGAGTTGTATGTAAGACATCTGCCCAGCACTGGTAAGGCCTCAGCTGAAGTACTATGTCTAAATCTGGGCACCACACTCTAAGAAAGATGTGGACAAATTGGAGAAAATCCATAGGAGAGCAAAAAACAATGATAAAGGGTTTAGAAAACCTGACCTATGATAAAAGATGGGTACATTTAGTATTTAGAAAGGAAGAGTGAGGGGAACCTGACACCTATCTTCAAATATGTTAAGAGCTGTTATAAAGATGTCTGTGATCAATTGGTCTCCATGTACACTAAAGGTAGAAAAAGAAGCAGTGGACTTAAAATGCAGCAAGGAAGATTTAGCTTAGATTTAGGAAAACTTTCTGCCTATAAGGTTACATAAATTCTGGAATAAGCTTCCTATTGTTGTGGAGGTTGTGGAATCTTCATCGCTGGAGGGTTTTAAGGACAGGTTGGTCAAACACCTTTAAGGGATGATCTAAATCTATTTAGATCTGCCTCAGTGCTGGGGCCTGGATTTGGTAACCTCTTAAGGCCCCTTCCAGCCCTACATTTCTTATGATTCTCTAGTTCTGTTGTGCTTCAGTCAGTACTTTGAAAGTATATGCCACTTGGCTACTGTTACAGAGAACATACAATGTCTACACAGAGATAGAGAAATACTACAATCCATCTTTCAAGGGACACCCAAAATATTTAATTGCATGCACATTCAAATTTAGTATGTAAATGGCTGCACAGGTATACCTATCTCATAGAACTGGAAAGACCTTTGAACGTTTATCAATTCCAGTCCCCTGCCTACACTAGCAGGACCAAGTACTGTCCCCTGACAGATTTTTTGGCCCAGATCCCTAAACAGCCCCCTCAAGGATTGAGTCACAACCCTGCATTTAGCAGGCCAATGCTCAAACCACTGAGCTCTCCCTCCCCCCTGAGGGCATGTAAATGTCCTCAGTGCAACTTGCACACCACCCTTAGAAAATATGTGGCCCTAAAGGTATAAAAAATATTGCTATAACTAATAAAACATAAATAGGCACAAAAATATAAATCCTATACTAAAGGTCTACCCTACTGTTCTTAAAAGGAAGGAAAGAGATATAGAAGGTAAAAAAAGAGAGAGAATGTAGGTGGGAAACACTTAAGGGATAATCATCTCTTGCACAATGATCAGGGTAACTTTGAAAAGATTAACTTTTCCACTGTATATTGGCCATCATATACAGCTGCCTTTTAAAAGAAGCAATGGGTATATTCTGCACTGACATATAGCTCATGCAAAACTCATTGCTGGCAGTGAGATTTTACAAAATGTAAGTCAGTCCATTCATTTCGGCATCAGTTCCTGCATTGCTGATCCCAGGCATACTTTGCATTCTCTCTAGATTTTGCAATTCAGCTGCAATTCAGCACCGGCAAGGATTCAGGAATACATTCTTTTACACGCCTGGAAGGTTGAATATATCAAACCAGGTGTGATCAGAAGGTGTGTGCTTATGACCAAGTATATTAAGCTCCAGAATTCTATTTCCTTCATAGAGAGAGAAAAAAATGTGACTGTAGTTCCCAACTACAGTACATGATAAGAAGGCCAGCAGGGTTATTTAAATACAATAACTCCTCATTAATATTGTCCCTTTTAATATTGTTACATGGCTGATCAATTCAGGAATATGCTTGTTTAAAGTCGTGTCATGCTCCTTTATAACTTCCTTTGGCAGATGCCTGCTTTGTCCACTGCTTGCAGGCTTCTCTGGAAGAGCAGCCCTCTCCTTGTGGGGATTAGAATCAAGGGGGGCAGCAGCCACCCTGCCCCATCACACCCCCGAGCACTTTGGAAAGTCAGCGGGTACATGTGCTGTCAGGAGGAGGAAGTGGTGTGCTCCAGCTCATCATCGTGTTCAATTTTTGCAGGGAAGTGTTTGCAGCTACTGCCTTGCGTCCGTTGTGTGTCCTCCCTCCTGCCTCAGTCCACGCTGCCTCGTAGAGTGTGAGGCTACATTGGCAACAGCAGATTACCCCTTGAGAGCTCAGCCAAGTGCTAGTTCATCATTGAGCAGAAAGGCATTCCCTGGGAAATAGTCTACCCTCTTACTCCACTACCTCAACCAAGCTTCACAATCATTCATTGCTATGTACAATATTAAACTATTGTTTAAAACATATACTGAATATCTATATAATGTCTTTAGTCTAGGGGAAAAATTTCCCTGGAACCTAACCCCCCTATTTCTATTAATTTGTATGGGGAAATTGGATTCACTTAGCATCATTTCGCATAAAGTTGTATTTTTCGGGACCATAACTATGATGTTATGTGAGGAGTTCCTGTAATACTAGTTTAAACAACTAGATCTACTACTTTCAGAAAAATGTTAACAAATAATCATTTTATTCTGATTGTTCCTTCCCCAGAAAGAATATCATTTAAAGGAGAGTTAGACTGTGGTGAGTAAGAACAAAATCGGGACAACTCCTCAGCTTCTAACACACCAGCCAAATAGCCTCTAAACCATTCAGCTTAACAAGTGTTGAGCTCTTGTATATTCTAGGGAAAGTTAGTAGTTTGGATTCAGTAGCTTTTTACTCCCACTTTGCACATTTGTAAACAGATCACAAATACAAGGCAGAGAAGAAATGGGCCTAAATATAATGACAAGATACTGAATGTTAGCCTTTTGAAATGGCATGGAGAAAATTAACACTGACTTAGGGGGAAAAGACATCATAATGCCAATTCAACTTGATAAGTTTATAGATGAAAATATAAATCTCATTTTCAAACATGGCTTTACAAAATTATATTATTTTTCCTTCCTCCGCACAGAATACATTGGCATTAATAACTGAGTGAATTTTCACTGTTCATGTCAAGGATGTGGTGCAAAGGTAGTTAGTCTGTAGCGCATCACAGCAATATACCCCAGAATATATACAGTGAATTCATCAACTCCTATCTAAAACCCAAGAGAGCTAAAGTTCAAGATAATCATTAATGACCATGAGCATCACATCATGTAATAAAACACTCATATAGCTACTGTTTATTGGCATTTAGAAGTTTGTTCCGAGAACTGCTCAAGGTTTAAGTATTTAGGTATATCACAGGCAATGTCTTTGATTGCAGTTTAACTTTTAAAACTATATCAGCCTGAACCAATCGCATGACAGCTATAGGTTTATTTTTTAAAACTTATCTAACAATTTTTTTAGCTTCGCTTCTGAGTAGTGTATTTGATTTTCAGTATTATCAAATATGCAAAACAACACATGCACTCACCATTCCCACCCAAAAAAGTTTTAAAATAGCTAAAAGATTTAATTAAATGCAGATTTGCACAGCAGAAGATTTAAAAGTTAAGTTGGTAGGATGCTCAATGAGGATCCTTACTAGGTGCAGTGCTGTTCAAAGTATTCATAAATGATCTGCAAGGTTAGTGAGCAATGAAGCTGTAAATTCTACAGATGACACAAAGTTAGTCAAGGCCAATGAGGACTGTGAATAACTTCACAGAAACATAACTGAGCTAAGTGAATGGGAAACACCATGGCAAATGAATTTCAGTGTTGATTAAAAAAAAAAGTAATGCACATGGGAGGGGGGGGGGGGAAGGACTTGCATTCCATAATACATGGGTGGGAGAGATAGCTCAGTGGTTTGAGCATTGGCCTGCTAAATCCAGGGTTGTGAATTCAAACCTTGAGGGGGCCATTTAGGGATGTGGAGCAAAAAAATCTGTCAGGGGATAGTACTTGGTCCTGCTAGTGTAGGCAGGGGGCTGGACTTAATGACCTTTCAAGATGCTTCTATGAGATAGAACTAACCTTTTATAATATACCTATCAACTTAGGAAGGGACTTGGGTGTCAAAGTGGTCAGTTCAATTAAGAGGTCTGCTCAATGTGCAGCTGCCATCAAAAAAGCTAAGATGATGTTTGATGCTTAAGGACTAAGATAGATGGAGAATCATATGGTCATTATACTGCCATTATATAAATCAAGGCAGCAGCCTCATCTGAAATGCTGTATACAGTAATGGCCATGGCCACTCCCTGCTCTGAAAGGACACAATAGAAGTAGTTCAGAAAAAGAATACAAGAATAATTATGGACAGAGAAAACTCATTGTAAAAACTGAGATTGTTTACCTTCAAAAGGAGGTGAATAAGAGGCGATGTTAAAAATGTATGAAACAATGAATGCTGTAAAGAAGATCGAACGGAAATTTCTGTTCTCCCTGTCTCAAAGCAAGAACAAGGGGACGTTTAGATAAAATGGAAGGTGGCAAATTCAAAACTGATAAAAGGCAATTCTTTTTAACACAGCACATAATTAGAGTGTAGAACTCAATGCCACGGGAAGTTATTGAGACTAAAAAGATACCATAAGTCATAGAACAGAGATAACAAGAATATCTAGAGTTATTACAGGCAATTCTAAATAAAATTCAAAAGAGACATTAAATCTCATGATTCAGAGTTTAAGAAAATCTCTCACTGTTATGGCTTGTCTGTACAGGGAAAAAAAAATCAGATTTTGTTTTTCGGTATAAATTTTGCAGAATAACAAATTCAAAACAATTGCGTCCACACAGCCAACTTTAACCAACTTTCCTTTCATCAAGGCATCCATGACATGGAGATTTTTTTTTTAAGTACATGGTCTTCTGGAATTCCATGGCTGGGCTCTATGCATTTGGGGATTTTTCTAATGGTACACTGTGAGATACCTACCAGAAGATTCTAGAATTCTAGGACTTGGAGTCAAACTAGAAAATTCCCATCATGCCTCTCTTGGCAGCCCACAATTCATCTGTCTTTTGTGAGCAAGTGCCATTTTTCAAACTGTTGTCAGCCAGCATGGAAGGAAGAATGCTATATGCCATATTGTGACCGTTGTTAATGTGCAGGGGCTGCTGCTCTGGTATTTGCCAAACCAATTTAGGTAGAGAAGAAGAGGAAGGAAATTGAGCAGTCATGTGTGGATTTTCCAGGAGCAGCTTCACTCAGTGGAGTGTCAATTTTGAGCTCAGGAAATTATTACTAACCAGTGGGAAAGATCAGTGACCAGAAGAGGTGGCAGAATTTCAGGCTGCCAAAGTCCACTTTCTTAAAGAGCTGTACAGACCTCACCAGGGAACTGTGGGAGCAGAACACCAACATGACAGTTCCCCATAGCATTAAGAAACTCATGGCCATCACTATCTGGAAGCTTGTCACCCCTATTGCTACCATTCAACAGCTAACCTGCTTAGTGTTGGTAGATCAACTCATGCCATGGAGAAATATGCTGTTTGAAAAGGACACTGATGCCCCAAATCATAAAGCTTGGACATGATTATTGATGGCTTTACACAGTTGGGTTCCTGAAATGTATTGAGGCTATTGCTGGGACCCATGTAACTATTCTTTAGGCCTCAGGGTTTATCAACAGAAAGTGGTATTTCTCCATGGTGCACCAAGGCTTGGTTGATCACCTGGAAGATTCACCAATAATAATAATAATAATATGGAGCAGTCTAGAAAAGTCCATGACGCCATGATCGTTACATACTCAGGCCTATTTTGTTCAGTGAGAAAGGGGATTTTGCTCCCAGAAGCTCAATGGAATTAATGATGTTTTGCACAATATCTGTGAGAACAAGGAAGAGTGCCTTGGTGACAATTAGGAAGCAGAAGTGCAGAAACTATCAAACGCTAGGAACAGCCAGACCACAGCAAATCATCAGGGCCACAAGATGATTCACACTTTGGGGCTCAGGGTTAGAATGTTGAAATGAAATTTTATTATGCATTGTGAAAGGATGTTATGAAATGGAAATTTATGATGTGTGCAGCAATGTTACTGAGGGCATATTATGACGTTTATGGCATATGGATAATTTCATAAAACTGTTCTGAACCTTTGTCAATAACTGGTCAGATAAGTTCAAGAAATAGTAAAACCCTAATAGTGCAAACCATAGGTCAGTGGAACATAAACCATGATACAAAACAATGCAAACGTTATGGAACATAACAGTGAAAATGCGGCACACATGCCTAAGTGCACATGTATTTGTGTTATTCTGTTCACGTGTATTTGTGCTGTATGTAGGTGTCAGATTTCTGCCTGATTTCCTCGTGTTGGGGTATAGAATGGCAAGGGAAGAAATTTTCACTTGTGTATGCAGGGGTTCTAATGTTCACTCTTCTTATATACTTGGGGTGAGGAATGGGGACAGAAGCGCCTGTTGCTGGAACATGGGGATGTGCTGCTTTCAATGTGCCTTCTTTTCCCTGGGCTGCAGGAAAAGCTGGGCTGGGGTTGTGATGTTGTATGGGCACATTGCGCCAAAATGGTGTCCAGCAAGACCATCTGCTTCTACACCAACTACAATAGCTGTTTTTACATGACCTTCTCTTTCTGAATGTTGTCTGTTGTCAACTCTCTATGCACCTCTCTGTAAGGAGACTTCCCTTCACTCCTCTTATCACTGCAGTGCAGACATAAGGTCTCCAAATATTTCATCTCTTGTCGTCCTTTTTTTTTTTTTTTAACTTAAAGGTTTGTCAGGCATTGTGAGGTTGATAACACTCCTCTCTGTGAAGGCCACACTGGCTCCCTGTCAGGTGCAAGAGCTGGGCAGGCTGAGGAACAGAATAAGTAGTTATTGTACTAATTCCAGTCTCCATGTCAACAATGACAAAAAGTTGCTTTCGCCTCAGTTTGGAATATTATTCCCATAGTCTCTTCCCAGTCAGGGAGGGATCTTAGAAAAGTGAAGACGTTTTCCACCTTATTTCCACTTTCTATGGGATTAATCCATGGTAGGTAGGGGCTTGGAGGCCTTTGAGGGCAGCAGAGGATGGGTTAGTAATTGCACACATGCCTCTGAAGTTGTACTTTCTTCGGAGGATGTTCTCTCAAAGCATGTCACCAAATGGCAAAGAAATGTCTTTGTCAGGGTTCGTGCCCCCAGGTGGGGGCAGTGAGGCCTAGTGGCCAGAATCCCTGATGGCCCCCTTGTAGGGGCAGTACGGCCTAAGGGCCAAAGTCAATGACAGCCCCTCGGCTGGGGCAGTGTGGCCCAATGGCCAGAGTCAATACCAGCCCTTCGGCTGGGGCAGTGTGGCCTAGCGATCAGAGTCTATAGCAATCCCCCTCCACTGGGGCAGTGTGGCCTAGCAGCCAGGGTCTATAGCAATCCCCCTCCACTGGGGCAGTGTGGCCTAGCGGCCAGAGTCTGTAGCAATCCCCCTTCACTGGGGCAGTGCGGCCTAGTGGCCCTGCGCCTGACCACCCACTCAGCGGGGAGATCCTACCGCAACACGCTGAGTGTCTTCGGGTGGGCAGTACCACTCCCTCACTATCCCGGGGTCAGTTCCTACCTGTTCCAGAGATGGGGTCTCCCGGCTGGTTGCTGATCCCCCGTATGTGGCTGGGTCCGTCGCCCCCTCAGTCTGGTAATGGTCTAGGGCTCCTGGCCGGCTGTGGTCGGCAGCAGACTCTGAGGCAGGGTCCTGCCACGGCTCCAGCTCTGGCTCCGGATGCTGCTGGGGCTGGTCCTCCACGGGAGCTCTCCAGGCACATCCTCCTCCTACAGCAGCCAGCCCAGACTGAGCTGTGCTCTCTCCCTTTATACTGCCTGAGCACTTGGAGCATGCCCAGTGCGGCGGGGGCGGGACTTCCGCTGCTAGAACTTCCGGCCAGGGGCAGCCCTGGCCCATGCGGGGCCAGTCCGCCCCGTCACAGTCTTGTTCAGCAGACCAGCCAGATAAGCTGCAACTGTCGGGGCCAGATTTAACTTGGGGCTTCAGAAGCTGCAGCCCAGAGCCTCGGGCTAAGGGGGGCGCAACAAGGCTCAGGCAGGCTGCCTGCATGCAATAGCCCCACACCGCTCCCAAAAGTGGATGGCTGCTGGCACATCTCTGCGGCCCCTGGTGGGGAAGGAGGCAGCTCCGCACACTGCCCCTGCTCTCAGCACTGGCCCTGAAGCTCCTATTGGCCAACTGCTTCCCGGAGCGCCGTGGGGCTATGGCAGGCAGGCAGGCAGGCAACCTGTCTGAGCCCTGCTGCGCGGCCTGTGTTAAGCACCTTCTGGCCAGAGCCTACACCTTACACCCCCCTCCTGCACCCCAACCCCCTGCCCCAGATCAGAATCTCCCTCCTGCACCAAACTCCCTCCCAGACCCCTCACCCCTCCTGCACCCCAAACTCTGCCCCAGCCAGGAGCCCCCTCTGACACCCAAACTCCTTCCCAAAAAGGAACTAATATAACAGCTGTTCTAAGGTAAAAAGTAGACCATTTTGAATTCACTTAACTATATTCTACATGTTTTAAGATGGAAATATAACCACAGAATGGATTTATGTTAATTAAAAGGCAAGCTTAGTATAGCATTTAATAGCCTGGATGCCATATTTGTGATCATTTTGTTTTAAATTAGGAAACAGACTTATATGCAGGGGTCCCACAAAATCTAATAGCCCCAGGCTCCCAGGAGAGTTAATCTGGCCCTGGCAAGGGTCCCCCCAGTACTGCTGCAGGACTATACAGCTGAACTTAAAAGCCTGTGTTGCTTTTCAGTGTTCATGCCAAACTACAGCACTATCATTTCGTTCAATTCCCTTTTATAACACCTGCAGATCAGCACAAAGTGCATGGCAAAATAAACAGACTTCTGCCGTAATTATTCTGAACCCAAGAGGTTAACAATTCTGAGCTGTTGAGCACCTTTTAATCTCTACGTATTTTTAAATGTCTCTCTTTTGGGAAATGTACGTCATAAAATGCTATTGTAGCTCAGGGCATTACTCAAACTGTGAAGAAAAGCCCTTTTATATTGTGTTTTCTTTTTCTGTATCTGCCCTTTCAATAAATGTGCCTGCAGTACAACGTTGTAACTATTGAGGTTGCTCAGGGCTGGAGTATACCAAACCCCTATCTGCCAGGTGTTCAATGACCTGGAGGCAAGCGGTATAGGTGATTCAGCAGTTAGATTTTGGAGGAGCTAGCCCTGGTGGGTCCCAATCTTCCTCTTTCATATGACTTGGGTAGGTAGCAATGACTACAAATTTATATCCAAGTTTGATGGACAGCACATTGCTGCAGCAGAGAGCTGGTGAATGTCCTTCAGACCCCCGCAAAAGAACGAAGGGGACACTCAGATAGAATGTGCTCCGTTGTTTATATCTGGGGATCACAGTCGTGTACAGGTATTTGCCTCATTTCCCATTTAAAGAGGGTTTGTCCTCATCTCCCATGAGATGTCCTGATGTGACTCAATCTGCATCAGTATTTCCAACATACATCAAAACCCCTTGGTTCCTCGGCAGGGTCAGTTATGAGCTGTTTGGTTTTGAGCAGTTGAAATGCTCCATGTGGCTTTCCACTGAGCCTCAGTGTCGAAACTGGGTGTAAGGGTCTTCATGTGGTTCCACAGAGGGTTGTGGAATTTTAATCTCGTCTTTGGCGGGCTCTGCCGGTCATTGTGCGGCGGGATCCTTATGTTTGCATTGACATGGTTAAGAAAGCAAGATGTCTGAGCAGCTCTTCTAATCTGTGGAGGCTGGACATGCAATAGGACCGGAAGCCTGTCAATGGGAGTTGATATCAGCGTTCCTGGCAGTATGTGCATAGAGTTGAGTGTCAAGGAATTTGGTGCGACCTCTGTGAGACCACACTGGTGTACAATACTCAGCTGTAAAATATACCAAGGCAATTGTTGCAGTTTGTAAAGTTCGTGGACTGGAGCCCCATGATGTACCAGCCAATTTTCTGATAAGTGCGACACGAGACCTGAATTTATCACAGGTGTTCCCAATGTGGTGTCAAAAGGTCAAACTCTGGTCCAGTGTAATGCCAAGATTCTTTGGATTAGCCTAACACTCTTACCACAGACCTGCACATCAAGTTTGATATTAGCCATTTTATTGTTCAGATGGAAAGCAGTTGCCGTGGGTTTTTTGGGTTAGACACACTGGAAATAATCAGCCATTGGACTAAAATCTCAGATTAGCGTGCAGCTGATGGTATGAAGGGTTGTATGTTGAACATCTAGGGCAACATCATCCACATAGATGAACTTACTTGACTCCGTCACTGGTATATCCACAGTGTATCAAATGAAAAGTATTGGGGCCAGGACAGAGCCCTGAGGGATGCCCAAGTTAAGAGTTCTTGTTCTACTGATCTGACCATTAAGTTGTACCTTAGAGCAGCAGTCCCCAGTCATTGCCACCCAGAGGCGGATCATTCGTTGTAATGAATGATGCAGGAGACCTTGAGGAGGAGGCCCTGTCTCCAGACAGCATCCTATGCCGAGGACAGATCAACAAGGGCAATTCCTGTCTTCAACTTACGTTTGAATTCGCCATCAGTGTGGCCGGTAAGTGAAGCTTCTTGCTCACAGCAATTCTGCTTCAGGCAAAATCCTGCCTGCTCCACTGGGAGGACGTCTTCGATGACATCAGACAGACAGTGGAGCAGCACCAGTTCCATGCGCTTACTGGTGGTTGCGATGAGAGAGATGGGGCAGTAGCTGGCTGCATCCTCTGGGGGTTTCCTAGGCTTCAGTATGGCAACCACTGTTGCCTGTCACCAGCTTGTTGGCATTTCTCTGGTACTATGCATGGCAGTAAAAAGCACTGCCAGGCATCCCCGTGTCCCCAGGTTCTTGAGAAACTCTGGAGGAATGCCATCAACCCCTGCAGCTTTCCAGTTTTTGGTTTCTGACAGGACAACATTGATCAAGGGATTCCTTGGGCATTGTTGGAGGTTTCTGTGGAGTTCCCCTGGGACCTCCTGGCATGTAATCTTGTCTGTCAGGATCTTGCTGTTAGGAAGAAGAGGAGAGGCTGCAGCAGTTGCAGTCACCTTTGCTGCGCATCATGTTACTGGCTGGGATCCTCCAAGTTGCCACAAAAGGGCCCACACCTTACAGCTCGCATGGGTGAAATCAAAGTTTTCAACAGTCTCTTTCTAGGTGCGCTGAATTCAAGGACTCAAGAAGCACAGCAGCTTTATCTGGGATGCTGCTGCTTTCATATTACCTCGGGGGGACTCAGATTCTTTTGTCCAGCAGGGGGTGAAAGCTTTGCGGTGACCACGTGGGATGTACTTCTTAGCAGTCAATTTTAGGATGTTTGTAAATTGGCCAGAGTTTCTAGGTGGATTCCTATAAACACACAGGGTATATCGACAGTGGAAGTGAAGATCCGCAGCTGGCCCGTGGCAGCTGACTCGGGTTCACAGGGTTTGGGTCAAGGGGCAGTTTAATTGTGGTGTAGATATTTTGTCTCAGGCTGCAGCCCAAGATCTGTGACTCTCTCACCTCACAGGGTCTTAGAGCCCAGGCTCTAGCCTAAGCTCAAATATCTACACCACAGTTAAACAGCCCCTTAGCCCAAGCCTTACAGGCCCAGCAGCCAGGGTTTTTAATTGCAGTGTGGACATACCCACTTAGGCACATGGCTAAGAGAAAGGGTATTTTATTAAGATAGGGCAGGATAGGGATAGTTTACAGATACCCTAGAATCTAGGGCCTAGATACAGAGACTCAACAGTTTCAGTTCAAAGTGCGCAATGGTGGTTCTTGTGTGGGCTCCTGGGACAGTCCAATTGACAGTGAGGGCTTGTCAGGCCCCTGGCTTGGCTGCTGCCTCTCAAGGAGCCTGGCCACTTCCTGGTTCAGGACCTTCCCCATTAGTTGGCCAGGAGGAAAGGAAGTGCCGCAGGAAACGGCCTGGTGGCCGTTGTAGTTCCCTGCTTAGCCATCACAATGGGTTTGCTTTACACACGTCCGGATTTTCCCGGACATGTCTGGCTTTTGGGGTTTTAAATAGCCGTCCAGCAAGAATTTGTAAAAATCTAAAAAGGTTTTAGATTTCCCTCCCAGTGCAGAGCGCAGTATAGGGTGGGATAGCAGTGGGAAGACTGCCCAGAGGCAGAAAAGTTCTTCCAAAATACAGATGCATTCACAGGCATCTTTTTCTAAATTAACTCATCACAAAATTGACTTAATCCACTTTCAAGTCAGGTAATTTAGAAAAAATACAACACTCTTGGGTGCACACAAGGCATTTTAATTCAAAAAGACACCATTGGTTAATGAGGGGGGAAAATCTCTCCCTATAGACAAGTTCTAGGCGGGGTAGTCAATTATTTTTTGGCAAGATCCTAATTTTTTGGTCAAGGTATAGTCCAGGTCCTGATTGAAGAGAAAATCATTTACAAATATAATAATAATGATAAGTAAATAAGAAGATTTAGGGCAGGGGTGGGGAACCTCCGGCCCCGGGCCGTATACAGCCCACCAAATCATTCAGTCTGGCCCGCAGGCAGGTCTCGAAAAACTGCGCCGTAGAGACTGCCAGACCAACGTGGCGGTGAGGGCAGAGCGGCGTCGCGGGAGCGGTGAGGCGGCAGCAGCGGGCACTGCTGTGGGGAAGGCTGCGGCGCCTCCCCCCTCGCAGCAGGCCGGGCGCGGGGCTGGATGAATGGAGCGGGGGAGCCAGCGGGCTGCGGCGGAGGGAGGGCCGGGGCCTGCGCGAAGGAAGTGAGCGGCCGGGGAGAGCCCGGCACAGCGGGGCCAGGGCTGAGTCAGGCACTGGGGCGTGGGGAGAAGACGCGCCGCAGCCACCGGCCAGGGACGCGCGAGGGCGGCTCCGCGCTGAGCGAAGGGGCCAGGAAGCGCCTGGGGGAGCCGCCGGCACCGTGCGGCCACCATTAGCCGGGCGGCGAAAGGAGGAGCCGCGGGTAGCCGACGGTCAAGGGGGTGGGGGTGGGGAGGCTGGGCGGGGGTAAAAGATTACCCCCTACACTCAGGCTGACAGCGGGAGCTGACTGGGGCAGGCGGCAGGACCCCGGCTGGCAAGGCGCCAGCGGGGAAAACCCCAAAGCAGTGCAGGGCTAAGCACTCCGCCTGCCACTGCTTTGGGGTTTCCCCCACTAGCCCCTTGCCAGCTGGGGTCTCAGCTCCCGTTGCCAGCCTGGGCTTCCTCGGGGGGGGGAGGGGTGGAGAGTGGCCCGCGAATGACATTATAAATATCCAAATGGCCCTTGGCAGAAAAAAGGTTCCCCACCCCTGATTTAGGGGTTTGTTCAAAAGCATCAGGTGGTCCAGATTTGGCCCATGGTTTGCTTATTGACTACTTCTGCTTTAAGGATATGTCTACACTTTAAAAAACATACCCGCGACAGTGAATCTGAGAGCCTGGGCTGACCTTGCACTATGGCACTAAAAACAGCCATGTAGATGTTCCTGCCTGGGCTGGTGCTCAGACTTTTAAACCCACCCCTATTTTCAGTCCACATGGATATGTCTACATAGCTATTAGTTCCAAAGAGCAAGTCCAGCCTGTAGACTCAGGCTCTGAGACTCACTATTGTAGGCTGTTTTTGTTTAGTTGCAGTGTAGATATACCCTTAATATTAGAACAAGACCTAATGTGGGGAGTAGTTTATCCCACATCTAACTACTGCAGGTTTCCTCTGAAGCATCTGGTCTGACAGAAGATATAATACTAGTTAACCCTTGGGTCTGATCCAGTGTGGTCACTTCTATATTCCAATTCTAAATTTTGTCCCAATTCTTCTTTTGAAATATATATATAGTGATTCATCCAAAAGAGAATTCCATTAATTTTTACTGCAAATATTCTGAAAACTCAGCATGAAAAACAACACAGTCATAAAATGGATTTCTTATACATTAATGCAGAGTGCTTAGGACACTTACTTCCCAGAAGTATAATAGAAGTTCCAGTTGCAGTGTCTCAAGAGGTTATTCCCCAGTATTCCAGCCGTCCTCTGACCGAAACTGGTTTTCCTTTAGAAAGTCATTCAACAGTGGGAAAAATGCCAACTTCCCTTCCACTATTTGCAATGTATAAATCAAGCTTTTTGATGAATAGCAACACTTTGTCACGTCTGGTTAATAGGCTAGCATCATAACCTTGAAACACAGACATTTAATTCATTTACCTTTCTGAAATGTCAGCATATTATGACAGCTTGTTCATCCTGTCTTTATCGTCAGGATGATATTTGTATTGTATATTGTTCAAGAAGTGAACTCTAAACTTCTCTGTGCAGCTCAGTGAGCTTTTATACACATTTTCATGTACAAACTATCAAACTTTGTTGTGCAGAAGCTACTTAAGCTCATGACAGATTCCACTACTTCTTGCAGGATATGACTGAAATGTTAAGTGAGAGGCCTGAGTATGATAAGTGTAACCATCTTTACTGTTTCATTTAAAGTGTGTATGAACCAAATCTCATTTGAGATGCCCTTCTTATTATGCTGTGATTCCAGCTGCTTTTCCACTCATTGGAGGTGCATCTTAACTACAAACCTGTATGAACTACTTCTATAACAAACATGTTTCAAGCAAAATTCTATCAGTCTTGTAAAATCACATTCATATTATTTCACCTTCCCATCCCCAGCCTCTCCTGTTTGTTTCATTCACTTATTGTGTCTTGTCTTTTCGACTGTATACTCTTTGGGACAGGGATTGTCTTTGACTGGGGAATTCAGGTGCTATTTTAATACAATTAGAGTTGGTGAGAAAGAAGTTCTGTTCCCTGGGAAATTCCTACACTTCAAAATATGTTTTCTTTTGACTAGGAACAAAAAAGTTAAAATACCTATGGGACTGAAATTCCAAAAAAATGTGATTGAGATGCATGGAAGTATTTTATTTTGAACGTATGGTTTCAATTCATTTCACATTGACTTTAATATTAAATTATATGTTTATCATTTAATATTAAAGCCAACATGAAATGAATCAAAATGATAAAGTCAAAGCAAAACATATTTATCTTACTGAAATGAATAATTTCAACATGAAAAGTGCTATGTAAAAAGTAGGTATTATTAAAATGAAATGTTTCAACATTATTTCAATTAAGTTAAATTGAAACCATTTGTTTTGACTCTTTACTGTCAAAAAATTCATCCAAACTAACACGTTCCCACAAAATGTTTCAATTTTGACAAAGCTACCTTTTCCAGTGGAAAATTGTTCAATCAAAAACATTTCTGCCTGTGCTACAACTACCTTGTAAAAGTAGGTATCAATATTTAAAATGAATGTGCTCCTGAAATAATCTAGACAGGAAAAATTGAGGCTCTTTAGAAATCTCTGATTTCTTCTTGTTACAAGGCAGAATATTATAAAACTATGTCCATTACGTGGTTAACAAGTCTTGAGTCATTTCAGCATTTCACCATGACATGCTATTATTTGACCAGGTAAATGTTTTATCTATAGGAACCACTTTGGAAAAGGGCTGGCCGTGGCAACCAGGAAACCTCTAGTTCAGTGGTGCTCAGCCTACTCACTTTGGCACTGATTCTGCAAGTCTTTCTGCTGTAATGTGCAGCTGGGAGCTCAAAGCTGTTGCACTCAGCAGTATCTTGCACACACAAATAAAGTGAGGAGCTAGGCACGATCCTTCAGACTAAGCAGCAGTCAAGTCTCAAGCCCCCTTATACATCTTCTCCCTTATGCCTCAAAATGCAGTGTAAAGATGTGTCAGGTGTGGTGGAGACTATGTGCGTGTCAGAGGAGACCTGAAGATCAAGTGCTATCCCCAGCATGTAAATGAGGCAATTGGCTATTTCCTCTGTTCTTTAGCCCTGGCATTAGACAAGAGTAATAAACTTCACAATCAGCACCTGTGGGGAGTGCTGGACAAAATCTTTTCAATGAACAGTGAATTTGTCCCAAAAAATTACATTTTTCAGGATAACAAAATGATTCTGAATCTGGGTCAAATTCAGAGAATAATTTTAGCCAAAAATGGTTAAATGGTTTATTTTGGGGAAAAAATCAAAACAAACTATTATAGGAAATTTCAGTTTGAAACCACATTTTCAAAATGAAAAGTACTCGAGACTTTGTTTTGAATCAACATTTTGATTCAACATGTCATTTCAGTTCAACATTTGAAACTTTTCATTTTGACCTGAACAAAATGATTTCCTTTTTTGTCTCAGCAAGGGGGGAAAAGATCAGTTTTGCTTCAAAACTGACCAAATTTGTTCTTTTTATTATTATTTTTCAGTTTGGTCCTGGAACCAAATATCAATTATTCACTGGTATCTACATATGAGACACCCCCCCCCCCCAAAGAGCCACACATTAAGTATCTCTCCAGCCTGGCTGAATAGGCTGGAATAGACACCCCAGAAGACAGTTTAGTTGAAAAGCTACTTCGGATGGTTGGACATTTAGTCACCAGCATCAAAAGCTGTAATTTGATCAGTGTTGGTATCTGCATTTTTACCTGAACTAGATCTGGACCCTAAAGAAAGGAAACAGTGCAACAAAGTTATCTGTAGCTTCTAAACTGTAGTGGACAGAGCTAGAGGTACCCACTGGCAAAACTCTGAAAAGGAAAACAAGGTTTATTTTAAATTGAGGAATTCTGTGGGATTAGAGTAGAGTCCCTACCATTAACAAGGGAAAGAGGTATCAGGACTCCTAAATTAGCCAGGCCCTGGTATTGACTTTCAATAGAGTTACCGCAATGGACACAGGAGTCATTAGCCAGCAAACGTTGCTCCTGAGACAACCGTTGACCAAATAGGTAAACAACAATCTTTATTTGTTGGTCTTTCTAGGACGCTCATGGTTAAATCTTGATCTTGCTACAGGAATAGGGTGACCAGATAGCAAATGTGAAAAATCAGGATAGTGGGTAGGGAATAATAGGAGCCTATATAAGAAAAAGACCCCAAAATTGGGACTGTCCCTATAAAATCAGGACATCTGATCACCTATACAGAGTGACTAGCTTAACTACTAGTATTTTGCAATATTTGCCTACATCTACCTAGATCAGAGAGGGAAGAGAAAAGCCAGGACAGATTGAACTGCTCTAAACAAGGATTCAAAAGTTATTCAGCTGAGGTCAGTGAGATTATAGAGGGATAAAAACTGGCCTACTGTGAGAGTAGAAGCAGATCAATTGGCTATAACACTAAGTGTTCAGTGCATCATATTATATTTGATGTACTGCTGGAAAACTAAAAGAAATTAGCTGGCCACCAATAGTTATTAGAATCAAGGTTAATCAGATGCACAAATGCTAAAATAGCTGCTGTTTTATGAAGTTCCTGGGATTACACCTTTAAATGTATGGAAGGTTGTATCTAATTGAGACAATTGGGTATCTCAGGTCAGGTGAGATATAGATATAGCAGCCATAATGAAATACATTAATGGATCGAACGCCACACTACTGAGTCTGGGCTTCTTCTAAAAAGAAATACACAATTAGAATAAATGAACTGCTTTGTAATGAAAGGGGAGCAACCCAGAAGTCATAGACAGCAATTGAGATGAATTTTTATAGCCATGGCAGTGAGATAATATGTTCTAATCCATTTTTGTCACGTATAAGATAACTTTGCCATGTCACACATCAGGGAATAATTTCAAGTCACAAAGCTTATCAGCAACAGTATCATATAACTTATCAGTCTCCAAGTTATATTCACCAGCACTGACTACATAGGGACTTCAGAGTTCGAGTCCCTTCTCTTTCTGGAAACACTGGAAAAACATTAAAATATCCTGTTGGAAGTCTCACAAATAGACCAAGGATTGAAAGTTTATGGAGACGGATCTGCAGGTGTTGTCATCAGCTGAGGGTTTGGGCAGGGTCTGCTCTGCTACTGACTGTGTTTTGTGTGTTCCATATGGAACCCTTCTACCAGGTGGAGCTGGCAGCAACCTGGGCCGGGTTCCATATCTAGGGGTTCCTTTTCAACAATATAACACAGAACCGTCTTGAGCCCCCCGCCCAGTAAACTGGGAAATTTACACACACACACTGAGAGTACACACACACACTGAGAGGCTGCCTAATGAGATGCATTCTCACAATTGTAATCCCTATAGATCAGGGGTCTCCAAACTACGGCCCGCGGGCCGGATGCGGCCCGCGAGGCCCTCTCATCCGGCCCGTGGAGATCTTTTGGGCTCTTTGGAATTTTTGGCTCTTTTGAGCTTTTCGCTGGGACGGCTCCGCGCTGGGGCCTGGTAGCGCCGCGCGGGCCGCCAACCGCGGGGCCGGGATGCGCCGCGTGCTCGGCTGCCGCCGCGGGGCCAGGACGCGCCGCGTGCTCGGCTGCCACCGCCGGCCAGGACGCGCCGCGTGCTCGGCTGCCGCCACCGGCCAGGGACGGCTCAGAGCTGGGGCCGGGACGCGCCGCACCGCCACGCAGCTACAGGGGGCGAAACAAGGAGCCACCCACTGCCAGGCGGCGAACCGGTCTGTGGGGAGAGACCGGGTTGAGCGGGTCAGTTGGGGGGGGGGGAGAGACCGGGCTGGGTGGGTCAGTTGGGGGGTGGGTGGGAGGGAAGGAGGTTTTGGGGTGAGAGACCTGGCTGGGTGGGTCATTTGGGGGGGGGGGGTTTGGAGGAAAGGAGGTTTTGGGGTGAGAGACCTGGCTGGGTGGGTCATTGGGGGGGGGTTGGAGGAAAGGAGGTTTTGGGGTGAGAGACCTGGCTGGGTGGGTCATTTGGGGGGGGGGGTTGGAGGAAAAGAGGTTTTGGGGTGAGAGACCTGGCTGGGTGGGTCATTTGGGGGGGGGGTTGGAGGAAAGGAGGTTTTGGGGTGAGAGACCTGGCTGGGTGGGTCATTTGGGGGGGGGGGGTTGGAGGAAAGGAGGTTTTGGGGTGAGAGACCTGGCTGGGTGGGTCATTTGGGGGAGGGGGGTTGGAGGAAAGGAGGTTTTGGGGGGAGAGACCTGGCTGGGTGGGTCAGTTGGGGGGTTGATGTGTAGTGTTCATGTGTAATGTTCATGTGTAGTGAACAGGTGTTCATGTGTAGTGTTCATGTGTAATGTTCATGTGTAGTGAACAGGTGTTCATGTGTAGTGTTCATGTGTAGTGAACAGGTTCATGTGTAGTGAACAGGTTCATGTGTAGTGTTCATGTGTAGTGAACAGGTGTTCATGTGTAGTGTTCATGTGTAATGTTCATGTGTAGTGAACAGGTGTTCATGTGTAGTGTTCATGTGTAGTGTTCATGTGTAGTGAACAGGTGTTCATGTGTAGTGTTCATGTGTAGTGTTCATGTGTTCATGTGTAGTGTTCATGTGTAGTGTTCATGTGTTCATGTGTAGTGTTCATGTGTAGTGTTCATGTGTAGTGAACAGGTGTTCATGTGTAGTGTATCAATGTGTTATTAAATAATAACTGAATAAAATAATATTAAATAAATAATTAAAAACAACACCCATGTTTTGATTCTTTTTTATTTGGACCTCGAGTGTGTTGTCGGCCCCCGAACTGCTATTTGATAGCTAATGCGGCCCTCGGGCTGAAAAGTTTGGAGACCCCTGCTATAGATCATAAGTGGGAACCTTATACTAGGTGATCATTTTGATCTATTTATTTAGTTGTGTTTCCAAAAAAATTCCATCCGGTACTTTAGAACGGGTCACAGGCAAAATAATTCATAGAGATCAGGTTCATTTCCTGCACGGCCAATTTATTGCTGGTAATATGCGTAAAATATCTAATTGAATACATCAAGCAAATAGATTAAACATCATATCTATGGCAATTCTTGTTGATGCACAGAAAGCTTTTGGCAGGCTATTTAGGTGAGTTCCCAAGATAATTTAATTCCCAGGACTTTTACTAATATGATTTTTACACTATGCTCTTCTGTTACTGCATCAGCTCTTTCCAGCAATACTGTACTGCCTGCTCTTGTTCTTTTTGAGCCAAGGGATTACAAGCATACCTTTCATGATGTGTAGGAGATTACTCAAACCACTAAGGGCTTCTGTCACTGCCTGCCCTGTAACCTTGAGTACCTTATTGCTTTGCTGGTACAGCTCAGAGCCCTGAACACTAGTAGCCAGACTATAAGCATTAAGGCCTGACTCGGGCTTCCATAAACCTGGTGATTCCCGGCAGGGTGACCTCAACAACCCTTCTGGCCCAAGTCTTCCCAAATCTGTCCCAGGAAGTTCTTAACTATCAGGGAGCTTTCCCTTCTGGTTGGTCACTCCTAAGAGCATGAAACCTTCCCCTCCCCCATTATTAGTTCATTTTGGCACACAGTTGGCCTAGCAGAGACCCGCTTGGGATAAAAATAAACAAAAAAGCTTATTTAATAGAAAAATCACAGATTCAAAGATGCAATAGTAAGGAAAAGAAAACACATACAAGTTGCCCAGAAAATAACCATAAAAACATATCTTCAAGTTTTACACTTCTATATTAGCTAAATTCCTTTCTCTAATACAACGTACCTATTGCCTCTGGACAGTTTCCCAGTAGTCCCTCATCACAGAGAGGATTCAGCATTTCACAGACAGCTTCCTGCTTAGAGGTGTTCCTCAGTGTCTGGATGACTTTCACATCAAAACCCTTCTTTTTTAAAGGTTTGCAGCTTTTTGTTTTAATTTATCAGACTATGGTGATTCATAGTCCAGGGGGGAGGGTGAAATCCCTGCTCGCTTAGTTTTCCAAGGCTGGGGTTTTCTTTTCAGTTTCAAATTGTTGCAAGGTTTTCCCACCAGCTCTAATGATCCAATATGGCCTTTTCCCAGCTGGCGAACAGATGGGTACTTGAAGTTAGTTTTGTGTAAATAACTGGCTTGACAGGAGCCCCATCCTGCTATGAGGTCTTCTTGAAATTGTAGAACTAGTCATTAGCATACTGTTCTATATACATAAATATATAGCTTTATAGCCGTGGTCTATTTACATATCTCATCATGACCATCAAGTTCAGAACATTACAAGCTTTCATAGAAGACCTTACTTGGCATATTTATATTCACAGTAGCATTGTATACAACCAGTTGACTCAGTTGCTTATTCTTTGGGGATGATACCCCATTCTCCCCTTGGGGTGACTGGAGCCTGACTCTCAGACCTTTTCATTTTACTTGACCTCTAAACACCATCAAAACTGTCAATCAAGCCTTCCCCAATATCCTATCCACCCTGGATTATCATGCCTCCATCTTCTCCTGGTTCTACTCCTATCTTTCTGCATAGCCCATTCAGCATCTCTTTCAATGGGTTGTCCCTTTCCATCTCTCTCACAGGCTACATCATGAACCTTCTCCTCTTCTTTTCTACACTTTTTTTTTTATTATTTTCAAAGTGGCTTCATCTGCACGCACAGCTTCAGCTACCAATTCTGTGCTGGTGGCTGACAAATCTACATTCCGCTGCTGGTTTGTCTCCCACTAGCCAGTTACGTTCATCAGCCTCTCTTGGTCTAAGTGATCTCCAAATCCTGATGCTGCTTCTTCCAGAACAATTCTGGGGTCTGTCCTTTTCTTTTTAGCCCTACAGCTAAACCTCTTTACCGTGCCTTTGTCATCACCTCTGTAGCAGGGCAGCGACTCACCCCACGGCGCCTCCTGCTGGTCAGTCCGGGAATTAGCTCAGTCCAGCGTCCGTAGCATCCTCTGCAGGCTGATGTCCCACTTGCTGCTGGCCCTGTGTCCCTCCCGGACCCCGGTGCCCTCTTACCAAGGGTGCTGCACCCCTGCAGTACCCCCACAGTCTCAGGGTCTCCCCTCCCTGGGGAACCCCCACCCTCTATCCCCACCTTGCCTCAGTCTAGGCAACTGCCAGTCACCGCTTGCCCCCGTTCACTGGGGCAGACTGCAGTCTAATTGCCACTCATCACCAGCAAGGGGGGTTGGCCTGCTGCCTCTCTGGGCTGTCCCCTGCAACCCCAGTACGCTTTGTTGGGCCTTCACGTAGGCCCTGCAGCCTGGGGGTTTCCAGGCTAGAGCTTCCCCAGCTCCTCTAGCCTTGTCCCAGCCCTGCTCCACTCTAGGTACCTTGTCAAGCTCGCCAGCAGCCAGGCCTGTCTGCCTCTACAAACAGAGGAGACTGTTCTCTGCAGCCAACTCTGGGCCCTAATTGACCCAGCCACAGCTGCTTCCCATTGCAGCCCTCAGCTGCCTTATGTTGCAGCCCTCTGCTGGGCTGCCTTTCTCTAACTACAGCCCTTTGCAGGGCTGTTTTAACCCCTTTTTTCCTGGAGTGAGGCAGCCGCCCCACTACAACCTCTCAATTTCTTTTCTGGCCTCCATTGCAGCCACATGGAACTGCTTGAGACCATAAAAATGCACCCACCAAGATCATGCTCCTTCCCCATCAATCTGACTATATCACAACCCCCTAACGTTTAAGTCCCTCCACCGGCTCCCTCTCCTACACCGCATCACATTCAAGTTTCATGTCCTTCCTGCAAGGACCTGCATAACTCTGTGCCTCCTCATTTAATTCCACATCTCTTTTTCACTCGTCCCATTCCTGCTATTGATGCCAACTCTGCTTCTTCCATGAGCCCCCTCTCTGCCGTCAACCCCATGCTCATATGCATGGAAGAACCATTTTTAATCTGCTCCACAAAGCCACAATCAAACCCTGAAGATTCCATTCTACTGTGATGCTTACAAGAAACTGACCAGCTTTTTATAGGCAACTTTGTGGAAATAATCTATTTCTTTTACACAGGGAAAAAACAGTTTCTGTGTTTTTAAACATTACCAACATGTAGCCAATTACCACCTGCACCTCTTTGCTTATATGCCGTACTCCTACCTTGCTTCTTTGCCTGTTTCTCTCTTCAGTTATAAGCTCTTTGGGACAGGGACCATGGTGGTTTTTGTGCTTTGAAGGCACCAACACTGTAGGCACTATCAGAAACTTAGAGCATGTCTACACTACAGCTGCTACAGCTATGGCGCTACAGCTGTGCCTCTGTAGTGCCGCAACATACCGGTAGAGGCTTCCTATATCGGCACAAGGGACTATTCTGTCAATGTAGCTCATCCATCTCTCCAAGAGGCAGTAGCTAGGTTGATGGAAGTGCAGGAATCCAATAAATTATCTCTAAAATTTAAACTTGTTCATCCATTTTTAACTAAATAGAAGATAATATTGTATAGTGCAATATATTTGACCATTGGATCTCAAAGCATTAGCTCACTTTCCCATCTCTCTTTGAGAAATGGATATACATCAGGAAAATATGATAATCCGGATGATATTGCATACAATTTTGTGACTAGAAGAGAGGAGGATGCAAGTTTAAATACTGAAAAAAGCTATAAGAGATGGCTATGGGGAAGCAGGAATGCTCATAACTTAAAGTAAAATGTAACCACATTTGCTGGTGGTTTCATAAGTTAAAACCATTTTGCAAGGTTGTAAAAGTAGCTGATAAGTCTCCTAGATATAAAAATCTAAGAGAAAAAACCTGCCAGTACCCGGACTTCCTTGAATTTTGTCTTTAACCCCCACTTCTATCAGGATGATAAAATTGCCATCTGAGAATGACTAACAACACGGCAGATGGCCAGTATGGACTTGTGATATTTATCTACTTTGTGCATCTTATGCAAATACATTTCTGATTCCTTTTTCATTCCTCTCCCATTTTCTTTTTGTTGCACCCACTTACCGAATCTTATCTTAGATTCTAAGTCCCTCAAGGGCAGGGACCACCTTCTGTTATGTATTTATGCACCCCTTATAACTAGAGCTGACCCAACAACTCCATTTCATGGAAAACTTTTGAGGTTTCAAAGTTTCTTTTCATTCTGATGTGGAATGAAAATGAAACCTTTCCAATGTTGTGCGAGAGAGAGAGAGAGAGAGAGAGAGAGAGAGAGAGAGAGAGAGAGAGAGAGAGAGAGACCTACCCCAGAATAATGAATTGCCTGGTGTTTAGGGAACTCCCCTGGGATGTATGAAACCCAGCTTCAAGTCCCCACTCCAAATCAGAGTATGGACTTGACCCTATGTCTCTCACAAGGAAGCTCAGTCTCCCTCTCAATTGCTCCTGTTGCAGCTGTTCCACTTTGTGTCAATAATTAAATATTCCTTTGGCCATTGCTCGAGACTGACTCCGTAGTCTGGCAATTAGGTCCGTTGCCGGGGATGTTCAAGTCCCTGTTCTGAAGGAGGCACATCTGGGCTATTCTGGGGCCGGGCTCATTCTTTCTCTCTTACTGACAGTTTTTCAACCAGTTCTACCTATAACGCCAGAAGGATGGATGCCATCTATTATTACAGCTCACTTTACAACTTAAACTTTCTTTCTTGCCTCGAGCTCTTCATTGGTCCCATTCTCTGCTACTCTGTTGTTAAATTGAGAATGGTTACTTTATTTGGCCTGAGGTAGTTTGTAATAAAAGATGCTATATCAAATAAATTTTACTGTCCTGTAAAGTTAAATGTTGCAAACCAAATGTTACTACTGGCTTAAAAACAACAAAATATAAAACCTAAGTGGGAGGACATAAACACTACTTTAACAAATCAGAAAATTTCCACCCTGCCACACGCTAGTTTCTGATCTATCTGATAAGTTAAGGATGTAGCACAAACATAAATCATCTAGGTTTCTATATAATACTCATCACCATGGTGTTGGAACACTTCACCATAAATGGGGCATAAATCATCAATGTTTGTACAGGTAAATTATGGGCTAAATTCTGGCTGCTCCTCCCTTGGTGCAATAGGAAAGGAAGAGATTCCCAATGAGCAGCGAGAATTTAGACCTGAAGTTTCCGGGAGCATGATGCTGTGGGGCTTTTCAACCCCGTGGGATTATGGCATGACAGGTTCATCCTGCTGCCAGCCCCGTACCTCCACTGCATGTCTGCTGGCATCCAGCAGCAGGCACCGGTAGTGGAAGCGAGGATAAAATTTTACATGGCTCTTCTAGAAAGCAGATGTGTGGAATGCAGATGACTGCACTGCCCCCCAGGCCACCCTGAGCAATTCTGCTTGCATCTGTTTTATGCGAGCGAAATGGCATGAACAACCTCTCAGCTACTTCAGCTCCGCTCTCCTTGCCCTACCATAGTGTGCTTCTGGCAACCAAAGCCTGGATTTAATTCTATATTTGAACTATCAGTATCTAAAATGCTGCTTAACCAGATAAAGCAATCTGTGCTGACTTGCATCCTGTACAACAATGGGATTGTGCAGAATAAAATAGGTGCCGAATTTAGCCCTGAGATTTAGCCCTGAAGTATTTAAAATACCTAAGCTATAAAAGTCCTTTTTTCCTGGGGGGGGGGGGGAGAGAGAGGGGAAAGAGGCTCATTGAAAGATTAACTGGAAGATTGCTTAAATCCTGAATTTCCATGTCAATAGCAGCATTAAATTGTTGATAAATTATTGCGATAGAATTTATCACTGTACTTCACTAGTAAATAGCACTGTTATATTTTTAAATTACTGTGGCACTATGAGCTCTAATGATGGATCCAGGATCCCATTGTGCTAGGTTCTTACAAATACAGATCAAAAAGCTAGTCCCTATATCATGCCGCTTCAAAGTCTAGTCAAAGGGTTTTCTGTGCTCTTGTGGTAAGTAGATTAACATGGCTTTCTTTATAAAAGCAAACTAAGTAAACTTGGTTGTCTAGTGTCTTAAATCATGTACTGCAGCTGGATTAGTGTTAGAGGTCACTAAAGACTGTGTTGATTAGTTTAGATTTTAAATCAAGTATCTGTAGAATGTTGTAGTATCTCTTAAGTATGGGGAGAAAGATACTGGTTTCAATTTGTGCTTGTGAATGTATTATTTAATATTCACCCTTGACCCATAAACCCACCAGGTTTAGTGTTACCTGCTACCCATTGTGGTTAAAAACTCTTGCCGGAAGCCAGGAAACTCTGAATTTCAAGTCATAAAGTTTCTTAATTGTACTGTTTGGAATGGGGGCTGGGAGGTGTTGAATTCTCAGATTATAATGGTCAATGGAGTGGTCTTGGTCAGTGGAAAAATCAAGTTAAATATCTGCTTAAGTGTAGAACCCTGCGGTGGGATTAGGATCCCGTGGGTCCTGCAGGACCTACTGCAATAATAGTGGGAGCAGGTAAAATGTACTTTGTTGCAGACAGGACTGGGTGGGCAAAGAAAACCAGACTGCAATAATTTGCAAGAAAATACAATCTCCCATCAGTTTGTCATAAATAGACTTTCAGCAATTCAATGTAAAGTGAGCTTTTCTCTTTTTTTATTAAATAAAGGTTTTAATACTTACATTTAAGTGAGGGCTAGAAAGAGATTTGGTGCCTATTATAACTGGAGTTAAAAGTATTTTTATGTGCTTTAAGCAAGATTTGTTCTATTCTTTAGTGGTAAAAATGGTGTCTGAATTCTATTTATATATGTAAATATATGTTTATTTGGGGGGTGCAGTTTGTTTTGTTCTTAGTAGCATGGGGGAATGTGTGTCTCTTGCAGCATTTGCGGGATCTAAGGTTTTTGCAGGTGGGAGTAAGATAAAATACAAGAGACAAGGCGGGACCAGGTGGGTGTAGAAGTGGGTATTGCGGAGTGGGACGGGAGTGGGATTAAAAAAATTAATTTCATGCAGGACTCGACCTAAGTGTTGGCTGGATCAGGGCCTAAAGATATTCAAAAATTTCTCGAGAAAAAGTCTCAGCATTACGCCTTGATCCTCTATCACAATGATATGACACCGTGCCAAACATCATGGCACATGAATCACAATAGGACAATGTTTTTACCAGGATACAAAGTCAGCTGAAATTTCTTCTGAGGCTCCTGTGAGAGCACAGCCTCAGATACGCTGCAAAATGTGACCTGTCCTCCTCTTGCTCATATAGGAATCTATAAACCAGAGATTTTTATAAGTAGATTCACTATAGGCAATCGATACAATCCTCATCTTGAAAAGGAATAACTGTCATACACACAGTAGGTGTTGCTCTAAAGTTGAGAAAGAATCTTGATATGTCCCATGTTAGCCAAAGAGCCATTAATTATTATTTATTTACATGTATTGGAAGATGGGAAGAGTTTCCAGACGACTGGAAAGGGACAAATATAGTAATAATCTACAAAAAGGGAAATAAGGATAGCCCAGGGAATTACATCTTAACTTCTGTACCTAGAAAAATAATGGAGCAAATAATTAAGAGATCAATTTGCAAACATCTAAAAGATAATAAGGTGATAAGTGACAGTCAGAATGGATTTGTCAAGAACAAATAATGTCAAACCAACCTGATAGCTTTCTTTAACAGGATAACAAGCCTTTTGGATGTGGGGGAAGAGGTAGACATGGTACATTTTGACTTTAGTAAAGCTTTGGATACTCTCTCACATGACCACCTCATTAAAAAAAACAAGGGAAATACAACCTACATGGAGCTACTATAAGATGAGTGCTTAACTGGTTGGAAAACTGTTCCTAGAGCACAGTTATCTGTGGTTCACAGTCAAGCTGGAAGGGCATAATGTGTGGGATCCCACAGGAATCAGTTCTGGGTCCATTTTTATTTAATACCTTCATCAGTGATTTAGATAATGGCATAGAGAGTACACTTATAAAGTTTGTGAACTATATCAGTCTTAGAGGGGTTGCAAGTGCTTTGGAGAATAGGATTATAATTCAAAACACGAGCAGGTCAATGCACACAAGGAAACATTTAGTGCGTAGCCCCTGGTACACACAGACAGCCCATTTGCATCACGCTAGTTGTGCTGTGCTGTAGATTTACACCCCTGCCTGCCACTCTCTAACTCTGTCTACACAAATAAATAATACATAGAATAGTAATAATTAGTACTAAATAGATGTTAGGGATCTGGAGAGATAACTCTGTGACACTTTGAAGACTAGAGGGTGGTCTAGGGCTCAGAGTTAAGTGCAGTTTCGTTTATAGCACTAAATAATACTTTCCTCAACTCTCTTTCAAAGTGAAGGCTATATTTAGATCTGCAAGAAATTGTTTGAAAAGCAAAGAATGGCAACCCTGACAAATGAAACGAACTGCCAAGTAGATTTTCACAAGTGTAATAACTTATCCTGAAATTTCACAGCTTGATTTTTTCTGTTAAAAATAAGGTGCTTTTTTCTGTTAAAAAGCAATTCTCTTTACTAGCTCTCATGACAATTTAGGGACCAGCAACCTTCCAACTGATTTTCCCTTGCAGTGATACTGCTAATTGTAATAATGAGATATCTAAGAATCGAAGCCCTTTTGAAACTGATGTGGTACCTTCTTGTCTTTCAAACTAGAACACAATTAAAAGAAGAATTTACCATTTCAAATGCTATTTGGCAAATTTTCTCATATATATTAAGTCTGTTGGAAATTTCATGCGTAGTTAGTTTTAAAGCTTCTTTGATGTTTCCAAGACACAGCTGAGGCAGTGAATTTGTGTCCCAGATATAATTATGTGGCATATGGATCATGAGTTTCCTGATTCTTATAGACTAAGACCAGAGGGACTATCATGATCTTCTGATGTGGCCCAGATATCAAAGCAAGCTATTGATTAGAGACAGGATGTGATCTTAATGTGATGGCAGTGGTTATTTTTATTGGATTTTCAATCAAATATGACTGAATGAAATAAAGTCCTTTAATACTAACAGACAAATTCTGGAGGTTTTCCCCAATTAGTCCTAGAATCTTCTTTTTCTAAAAGAATTAGATAGAATATGCACCAACCTGGGAAATAATTGGTGTTTCAGCCAAGTTTCTCACGTGGCATCATCACAAAAACCATCACCCCCGTTGGTTTTTGTTGGCATTCTCAGCAGCAGAGGAGTCTAGAAATGAAGGGATAGAAATATAAAACTACTCTTTCACCTCCCACCCCCGATGTAATTCCTCCAAGTGAGGGACAAGGAACATTGCAGGGAGGGCATGGAAAACTTGCACTGTACCTTCCCATACTGATGAATAAAGAAAGGACAAAATGTTCTAGAGGTAATAATCTGACCCCTTCCTCTGCTGTGAAAGTTCACTACAATAATAAAAAAGGGAAGGGGGAAAGTGCAGTTCATAAGTATGCTCCATAATGACACACACACATGCACAAAGCTGATACAACTCTACCTTCTCTTAAACTTTAAACACCCGCTGTGTTACTTTACAGCTTTGGCTCCTCCTCGTAGCACTGGAAGTTCCTTTACATCAGTTACCAAGAGATTAAACTGGATGCAGGTCATGGGGTTCCTACAGATCATATTTCTCATCACCACACTCCTAGGAAATTCCCTTCAGAGGAAATCCTGGGGATGGCACTAGTGACTTGGATGCTATAAGGGCTGCACCTGCACCGCTAAAGTCAGTGAAAGCTTTGCAACTGAATTCAGGAGATTGAAGATCAGAACCTGTCCATAGCACCTCCCAAGTAATAGCAGTGTCAGTCAGATGCTGACAGTGTCATTGTATCTGTTTCCACTGATGTCATTGTATACTGTGCACTAGATGCCCCAATAACAACTATGTGGGTGAAACCAATCACTACAGTCACCAATGAACTCTCACGGAAAAATGATAAGAGAGAAAAACACCATTTCACTTGTGGGCAAACACTTTTCACAAAATGATCATTCCATATCTGACTTCTCAGCCCTCATCCTTATAGGAAACCTGGACTACACTTTCAAAAGATGAGCCTGAGAGCTTAAATTCGTAACTTTGCTAGATATTGAAAATCCTGAGCTTTATAGAGACACTGCATTTGTGGTTTATTACAATGATCTGTAACCCACTAACCCACCCTCCCCGGTTTTTCCTATGATTGCAGAGGTGTTAATGGGCCACTTCACCTTAAGAAGGTAACAACAGTCATACTAGGTTAGACCAATGGTCCATCTAACCTAGTATCCCATCTTTTGATAGCAGCCAATGCCCAGTGTCCCAGAGGGAATGAACAGAAATGGGCAAATATTGTGTGATCCAAACCATGTTGACAGTATCTGGCAGTCAGAGGCTTAGGAACACACAGAGCATGGGGTTGCATCCCTAACCATCTTGACTAGTAGCCATTGATGGCCCTATCCTCCATGAACTTACCTAATTATTTTTTGAACCTGGTTATAGTTTTGGCCTTCACAACATCCACTGACAATGAGTTTCCCAGGTTGAACGCACATTGTGTGAAGTACTTCCTTTAATTTGTTTTAAACTTGCTGCTAATTGCACTGGGTGACTCCTGGTTCTTGTGTTATGTGAAGGGGTAAATAACGCTTCCTTATTTACTTTCTCCATACCTGTCATAAGTATGAAGTGCCTTAGACTTACTGTTTTACCTATAAGGTGTTAACCAGAAGCCAAAAGGGCTATGACGTATTAAGAATGCAAATTTCTAGGGACAAAGGTGTGTTAGTTTCACTTCTTCTGTCTGAGGCTATCGGGCTGACTCCATCTTCTTCTCTCCCGGCTTTGGGAGCATGTAATCTCCTTCCTATTCATCTCTTTGAACAAGTTCTAAATTAAACTAACCATAAGTAGGATTGTTGATTGTATGAATTTGCAATTGATCTGTGGTGTCCTTAATCTCATCAGAGGGAGAAATCTCAAGGGAGGGGTTAAGGCTAGAAACTTAAGTATCTGTGAAGTCTGTATAAGTTGTATGCTTGTTTTCTCTTTTCTTTAATAAACCTTTTTTTGTTATAAAAATTGTCTGGTAATTCTAGTGAAGGGATCCTAGCTTTGGATCGGGGTAGCCAAGGCTAGTGAGAGTCTGTGTGCTGGAATCTCTCCTTGGTGGCAGCAGGGAAGGGCTGTTGCTCGGAGCCTGTGTTCTTTTCTCTCTCTCAGGTGGCTTAAGGGAGAGAGGGGGGGTTTCAATGTGCCCCACTCCATGGTCTTGGAGAATCACATTGATGGTGGCAGTGAATTTTCAAGCCCCAGCTGGAGGAGATGGGTTTTGGGGGAAAAGATTTAACCTAGGCTGGAAAAGTAGCTTAGAGTTAAGTGGTCGTGCATAAGAGACCCCTACCTTTTTACCCTAGAGTTTAGAGTGGGGGAAGGGTATTCTCTTACAATACCATTCATGATTTTATAGACCTCTATCATATCCCCTTAGTCACCTCTTTTCTAATAGGGTGAACATAGGAAGAGTGGTCCCAGTCTTTTAAATATCTCCTCAGATGGAAGCTGTTCCATATTCCTAATCATTTTTGTAATCCTTCTCTGTACTTTTTCCATTTCTAATGTATCTTTTTTCAGACATGGGTGACCAGAACTCCATTTAGAAAAGTGGGGCTCTACACTGCAAGGGGGCAGAACAGACAGTGCTGGCTGAAGCTTACAGCAGGCCACACACAGTGTGTGTGCAATGTATTCATTGAAATAATCAGAAATAAGACATGAACAGGAATGTTATATATGCCTTATGCCCTGCTAACACCAACCATTTATACCAGTGTTCTGCAAGGCACAACTTAGATGGGCTGGCCATGTTGTGCGAATGCCTGATGAGCGATTGCCCAAGAAGATGTTCTATGGTGAATTACAACACGGCAAGCGATCTCTTGGTGGTCACAAGAAGAGATTCAAAGACACCCTTAAGGCCTCCCTTAAGAACTGTAACATAGATCCTGAAAATTGGAAGAGCATCGCTAGTGATCGCTTCGCCTGGCGCAGACGAGTTCATGATGGTGCAACAGCCTACGAACAAAAGAGATTGCGTGATGCTATAGAGAAACGCCTTCTTCGCAAGTCCAGGGCTGGTATCCTCTCTTCCCCCAGTCGGCAGCCTGATCTTCAATGTCCCCAATGCAACCGTCAATTCCGGGCTTGGATTGGACTAATCAGCCATCTCAGAACCCACTCCCAAACAAACTGATGACACTGGGTGGTCCTCATCAATTTTGATGGACGAACAAACATACCAGTGTTTTACATGCTCAGAGCACTTTAATCCTTACAACTATCCTATGAACTAGAGAAGTATCATTACTCCCATTTCACAGAGGCAAAAACCAAGACAGAGAAATTAAGCAACTTGCCCAAGGCCATAGAAGTTAGTGCCATCACTGGAAATCAGGCTTCCTGTGCAGTGTGAAAACCACACAACTACTCTAAAATCAGTGTTCAGTCTTTTCTTTCCAAGTTTTTTTTAATTATTTGCATTGGCATCAGGCTGTCATTTTGTGTCTCTTTTTCTATTTAACACATGTTCATAGCTGAATAAGATGCAGGACTATTTATAGCATGGCTATTTGGAAATCTGAAGTGTTATGGCTTTCTAAGCAGCAAATATGTTAAATATTATCATTACATCTCCTATTGCTCTGAGCAATTAGTTTAAACTATCATACAAGTCAAGACTGCCCTTTTCTTTTTTTAATTTGGAAAATAATTCATTCATCTTTATCGATCCTGCTGCAAAGAGAATGTCTTAAGAGAAAATGGCTGCAGCTCTTAAGCAAGAAAGTAAAAGGATTAAGGTAGAAAGTACTGTAGTTAGAGACTACAAGCCAAGAGATGTGCTGGAATATGTAAGTACTTTTGTATATTGCAGGGGTAGGCAACCTATGGCACACATGCCAACGGTGGCACGCGAGCTGATTTTAAAGCTCAGGGGGGGGGGGGGTTACATTTTAATTTAATTTTAAATGAAGCTTCTTAAACATTTTAAAAACCTTATTTACCTTACATACAACAATTGTTTAGTTATATATTAAATACTTATAGAAAGAGACCTTCTAAAATGTTAAAATGTATTACTGGCACATGACACCTTAAATTGGAGTGAATAAATGAAGACTCAGTACACCACTTCTGAAAGGTTGCCAACCCTTGGTATATTGTAAGGCATGGGCTGTCTGAGTTAATACTGACACTATAAGGAGAGTAAAGGAGCTGTACAATAAAGTGTCATATCTTCATTATGAATTTTTATTTACAGTTCAAACATAAAAAATTGTTTCAACACAACCTGCTACTATTTTTTTCCAGTCCTGTAAACCCCAAAGTGTTCAAAAATAACGAGTTAGGCCTGCAAAACTATGAGGGTCTTTTAAATTACACATTTTGGGTTCTTTTTATTTGCCTTCTAGTTCCCAGATTGCACTGGATCAGGTCTTTAAGACTTTATCTGCAGTCATAAGTATTAGAGCTTTACTTTAAAAAAAAAAAAAAAAAAAAAAAAAAAAACCCTGAAAGTTGAGATTCTCACAAACAGCTTGATCCCAGGACCTGGGATCTTAACACCAAACATCACAAGGCTCTTGATCTACTTGCAAGAGTTGGCAACATTCTTTTTCTTCAACATATTGTGCTTTGTATTATTGCTCTGGTTAGATTCAGGTTCTCTCCTGTCCTGAGAGGAACTGGCTTCTCTGGTGGCATAGCCCTCAAAAGCACTTCCTCATTTTGAGGGATGCGAGTCATTTTATTCATGAGTTTCCTACAGTCTGCCTGTAGCAGCTGCTTCTGTCCGGGTGTGAGACGTGGTTGCAGAGACAAAAGGTCACCCTCCATTTAGAAAAGTGGGGCTCTGCAAGGGGGCAGAACAGACAGTGCTGGCTGAAGCTTACAGCAGGCTCTCTGCTGCATTATGTGATATTTAGGCTGACCATACGTACCGTTTTGAATGGGACAGTCCCATTTTTTTCATATTTCTGGACCGTCCCGTCTTTTTAACAAAAATATCAATATTGTCCCGTATTTTGGGCAGGTCAGCTCAGGTGAAGAATCTTGCTACCTAAGGACAAGTATCAGATGTCAAAATCTCTGATGAGCAAACTGCATCTCGCCAGCCCAGCACCAGCGGTTGGACACTGGTGCTGGGCTGGCGAGACGCGGTTTGCTTATCGGAGATTTTGACATCTGATACTTGTCCTTAGGTAGCGAGAGGAGGCAGCGGACAGAGGGAGAGAGCAGGGAGGAAGGGAGGGATGGAGAAGGGGGATGGAGAGAAGGGAGGGATGGAGAAGGGGGATGGAGAGAAGGGAGGGATGGAGAGAAGGAGGAATAGAGAGAAGAGGAGGCAGCGGGCGGCGGGCTGAAGCCGACGGTGGAGCGGAGCTGTCCAGAAAGCTCCGCTCCACCGTCGGCTTCAGCCCGCCGCCCACTGCCTCCTTTTCTCTCTATTCTCCTTCTTCCCTCCTTCTCTCCATCCCTCCCTTCCTCCCTTCTCTCCATCCCTTCCTTCCTCCCTTTTCTCCCTTCTCTCCATCCCCCTTCTCCATCCCTCCCTTCCTCCCTGCTCTCTCCCTCCGTCTGCTGCCTCCTCTCGCTCCCTCCATCCCTTCTCTCTATCCCCTTCTCCGTCCCTCCATCCCTCCCTTCCTCTCTTCTCTCTCCCTCCATCCACTGCCTCCTCTTCCATCTCCCTTCTCTCCATCCCTCCTTCTCGCTGTCCCTTGCCTCCTCCATCCCCCCTGCTCCCTACCCCCATCTCTTCTCTCATCCATCCATCCTCTCCCTTCTCACCTTCCTGCCTTCTCTCCCTCCGTCCCCTCCATCCTCTTCATCCCTCATCCCCCCTTCTCTCTCTCCCTCCATCCTCTTCATCCCCCATCCCCCATCCCTGTTCTGCTTATTCCTCCATCCATCCCCCCCCCATTCCCCCTCTGCCTCCCCCCCCCCCACCCGGTGCTGGGGGGCCCAGGTGGGGACATGGCGCTGGTCACCTCGCCCACCGACCTGGAGTGCCTGGCCAAGCCACTGTTCTGCCGCAAGGGGGCGCTGCGCCAGAAGGTGATCCACGTGGTCAAGAGCCACAAAGTCACCGCACGCTTGTGCAAGCAGCCCACGTTCTGCAGCCACTGCACCGACTTCATCTGGTGAGACCTCCCTAGAGCCCCCCCAGAAACCCCCTAGAGCCCCCCGACCACCCCCAGCGCCCCTCAGCCCACGTTCTGCAGCCACTGAACCGACTTCATCTGGTGAGACCCCCTGGGCCCTAGAGCCCCCCCAGACCACCCAGAGCCCCCTAGAGCCCCCCTAGCCCCCCGACCACCCCCAGCGCCCCTCAGCCCATGTTCTGCAGCCACTGAACCGACTTCATCTGGTGAGACCCCCTGGGCCCTAGAGCCCCCCCAGAGCTCCCCTAGAGCCCCCTGACCACCACCCCCAGCACCCCTCAGCCCACGTTCTGCAGCCACTGCACCAACTTCATCTGGTGAGACCCCCCAACCCATCCCGTTTTTGCCATCCCAATGTCCCGTTTTTGTCTCAAGGAAATATGGTCAGCCTAGTGATATTTCAATAATTATTTCCTTGTTAAATACAAGCTCTCCGTGCACAACCCTCATACAGATCAATGTGTAACCCGTTTTATAGTTAAAAATTATTTATAATCAGAAATGCAGAATCACGAAAGAGGGTCTATAGGAAGAGTTATTTACACTAAATGAATCTCACTGCATTTTAAGTTTCTTATGTGAACAACCATCTCTCTCTGCATGCGTGCATCCCTCCTTTTGGGTTACTATTCATACAGCCCAGATAAAACAATCAAACTAAAACTACTAAACATATGGGTGGAACAGAGGGAGGGACTGGTGAACAAACCAGCAATGCTGGAATTGCTGAGAAGTGTCAAGGTGGCAAATGTAATACAACTCTGCAGTAAGCAAACATTTTAGAGATAGGGAAACTGGGGCAGGGGTGAAGTCCCTTCACCAAGACCTCCCACTGAGTCAGTGATACAGCCAGGACTGCAATCCTAGAGCACTCAACTGTGCTGCTTCTCTTGGTGGATTTGATGTGTGGTACTGAAAAAGGGGTCGTTGGATTCGGTCTTTCAGATGTCAGAGCTCATTTTTAAGGCATTATTGGTTTCTGCAAAGTTAACATCCACGCATCCTAATCAGCAACTAGGGCACTGGTTTTCCAGACTAGATGGTGGTGCTCACAACCCAAAACAAAACACTTTCTGATTTTGAAGAAGATTGGGCTGTCCAACAAGATGCTAAGAGTGTGTGATATTATTTCAACTATTTTTAGGAGAGTGGGAGATTTCTGAAAACTCAGTAACTATTGCAACCTCTTTCTGTCCTCCCTGAAACCTGTGTTGCCCTCCTCCAGTCTATGTCAATAACAGCTGCTGAGATCATCTTCCTTGCCTGCTTCTCCAATCATGTCACTTCTCTTAGAAGCTCTCCTCCAGTACATCAAGTCCAAGCTACTTGCCTTCACAATGCCTCTCTCCTGCTCTTTATCCACTCCTGCTTATTACCCCATTGCCAAACTGAAGTGCAGATTCACCCGCAAGAGAAGGAAAAAGGTAAGGTTTCAGCTAAGGCCTCTTCACGTTCCTTCCTTTGGGTCTGGCTTGGTTTTCAAAAACCAAACTGAAAACCAGAACTAAATAACTCAGACTACTGGGTACTAACCACCTTAGGCCTTTCCAGCTGCAGCCGGATGGGAGGAGCAAGGGCACAGCCTTCCCCTCTCATAGTCTCCTTTGTACCACTTTCCTTTCCGTTCATAGTTTAGTTAGTAGCTGCCACATGACAGACCAAAACCCAACAACTCTTTACATGCGAGAATGGCTATACACTTCGTTGTAGTCACCCACAAGCCCTCCAGTAATAACGCCAGTCCTGACCATATCCCAGTTGTCTGCTTTTTTCTAAAGATGTCTCCCTGCCTTCTTTCATGCTATTGCTTGTGCCTGAATAGAACCATAAAGCCATTTCCCTGTCCTTCTTCAAATCCTCCTTGAGTCCCACTTCAAATGAATAAGTAAGAGGACGGAGGGGAATAGCCAATATTTAAATATAACTAGTACTGTACTGATTGTGGTTCAAATTGTCCAGTCTCAGAACTCCATCTGGCACAGCTTGGAGGGGTGTTGGGGAGCAGGTTCCACCCAAGTTAGAGCAGCTGAGACACTGCTGAGTATAAGCTTCATTCTACCATATACTCTCCCTGCACACTTCCTCCCTTTCCCTTCCTCATTTCCTGCCTCACAGGTGGGGGAGATGGGTGGTTGGAGCAGGAGGCCTTTATGCCACCTCCCACAGCTTTATGCCAGAAGAGAAAGGTCCCTCCTCCCCCCACCACCACCACCACCCCAGCACAAGAGAAATTCTCCACTGGCCACCTCCAGCTAAAATGCCACCCCTCTGTGCTATGTGAGTGGCACAAAGGAGCTATAGCAGACCAGAGACTTTGGCCCTGTGTGTTGTCTCTCTCACTCCCTTTTCCTGTGTTTGCCTTAGGTTGTAAGCTCATTGGGGCAAGGGCTGTGCCTTCCTGCATGACCGCAGAGCACCCACGATAGGTGCTACCAGAATACAGATATTAAATAATAATTTAAGGAGCTTCATACGCACCAAAGGCTGCTGTGTCAACATGTTCAGCATCTTCTCACCCCTTTCTAGTTTGAATAATTGAAGTCAATGGCACTGCTCATGTGCTTAAGTGCTTTGCTGGATCAGAGCCAGCTTGCTTAGTACCTCCCAGGATCAAAGCTCTTAGTGGGCAAAACAGTCCTTTCCCAGGAGCAGCGTGGGTTTGTATTGCTCATTCTGTACGTGGTACATGCAAGAGAGCTACAATTCAGAGAGCAGAGGAGAATTTTGGCCTTATTTCAGTTGACACAAGAGGAAAATTTTAGAAATCTAAAGAATGTGTGTTTACAGGCTACGAGAGAGGCAAAAAAAACCCTACCTGTTAGAGGATTGCTGAAGGGTCATACATTTTTCTATTTCACATTCTGCTTATTTTTAAAATATGAATATTCGGTATGCCTCTATCACGGCAGCTATCTACTAGCTAATTCCAGCACGTGACTGTGCTTCAAGTATATCCCAAGCTGCTTCAAGTTCTTGGCCAATGAATCTTACTGATGAAGAGGTTTGCTGCAAGGTAGGGAAAGATGATATTCCTGCAGGGTAACAGGTGTTGTGCTCATGAGGAGGTAGGCTTTCAGGAGACAGACACTCAGAGACCCTCAACCTAGGCCTTTGCGGATCAAGTTCCCTAAATCGGTGGCCAGCTGAAAGACATTCTGCTTTGGGAGAAGAGACCTCAGACAGCAGTTGTGTGCAGCAACTCTACCTCCACCCTGTAAAAATGAGAAACCAGGGGCTAACTTTTCCTCTCTTCAGCCGCTCACAGCATGGTTGATGTTCACTTTATACAGAAGAGGGCTGTGGGAAGTGGACTCCTACACTTTTTGCTTAAAATAATTCCTGTGAATGTCATATATTTGTAATCGTAGTTCATTGTGTTTGTTTGTACCCCACAGTTTTCACACCAGCTACTTATAAAGGCACAGAGCGGCTCCATTTTAAAGCTGTTTGTATGGAGAATTGCTTATTAAGAGTTGCTTATTTTTGTAGAGCTATGGTGACCTCCAGTGGCCAGAGTGATCACAGCCCTTTGGTTCATAATGCTATTTTGGGAGTGGTAATCAAATCCCTGATTATTATCTAAGTGTGACATGCTGATTTGGAATGGGAGATAGGCGAGCCATCCATGGGACCTTGGCACAACATCAAAGCTGAAATGCTAGCTATATTATCTACAAACTAAGGAGGGAGACCAGAGTTTACAGCCATTTCTTTAGCAAGTAGCTTAAATTTGGTAATGCTGATAAACTAGGGCCCTACCAAATTCACAGCCGTGACAAACATGTCACAGACCATGAAAACTGGTCTCCCCCATGAAATGTGGTCTTTTCTCTAGTTTTACCCAATACTATACAGATTTCATGGGAGAGGCTAGCATTGTCAAACTGGGAGTCCTAACCCAAAAGGAAGTTGTGGGAGGAGGAATTGCAAGGTTGTTGTGTGTGTGTGGGGGGGGGTTGTGGCATTGCCACCGTTACTTCTGTGCTACCTGGAATGACCAAACAGCAAGTGTGAAAAATCAGGACACAGGTGGGGGGCAATAGGGGCCTATATAAGAAAAAGGCCCCAAAATTGGGACTGTCACTTTAAAATCGGGACACCTGCTCACCCTAGGCTGAAGAGTGGCACCCGCTGGCAGCAGCGGGGAAGTAAGGGTGGCAATACCATACCATGCCACCCTTACTTCTGCTCTGCCATCAGAACTGGGTGGCTGGAGAGTGGCGGCTGCTGGCCAAGGGCCCAGCTCTGAAGGCAACAGCACAGAAATAAGGGTGGCAATACCATACTTTACAATCTTTACTTCTGCGCTGCTACCGACAATGGCGCTGCCTTGAAAGCTGGACTCCGAGCCAGCAGCAGCCGCTTTCTGCAGCCACCCGGCTCTTCGGGCAACGCCGTCAGTAACAGCACAGAAGTAAGGGTAACAGTACTGCAACCGCCCCCCCCCTACAATAATTCCCCCCCCCCCCAAGCTCTTTTTGAGTCAGGACTCCTGCACAATTACACCACCATGAAATTTCAGATTTAAATAGCTGACATGAGGAAAGTTATGGATTTTTTAAATCCTACGTCTGTGAAATTGATGAAAAAAAGACCGTGAACTGGGTTGGGCCCTACTGATAACAATCTTTCTATAAATCTCTCTAACAGAGTCTCTTCATTTAGTGCTCACAATTTGCATTTCCCTTCACCACAAAAAAAAAAAAAAAAAAAAGTCTGGCAAGATAAAAGGTAAACATGGAAACCAACTTTTCCATTTTCAATGTCAAGGAAAGGTTCTGAGTGGAAAGAGCTAATATATGGCTGAGGGGGGGAAAGCAGAAATTATGTCCCTAGGACAAACAGACAGACAGTGTTCTGGACTTCAAGGAGTCCAGGATATAACCACCACAAAGTATCTTTGGGGCTGGTAGATTAGGTTTGTTCCAGGTGGTAACCCTTTCATGTCTGAAAGCTGCAGAGCCTTCTGGGGAGAATGACCTTTTCTATTCTTTATATACACACCCCATTAGCCCACAATAGCAGTCCTCCATTTCATTAACCCTTACCTAATCACTCACACCTCCCCTCCCCTCCCCTCCCCCCTCCCCCATCTCAAATTGGCTTTACAATTGAGTTATTTTCCTATCCGTTATCAGGTTTTGTACAAGCACCCATCACTGTGGTTTCTCAGCACTGCAGATACTTTAGTTACTCATATTCAAGGTTGCAAAGTAAATGAGAGGACTGACAGACTCAGTAATATTACTGAGTATATTACTACTAATATTACTAGCATTGAGGTGCTAGGTTTGGGTTTAAACTGAAGAGCAAGTAATCTTGTGACTGGGACGGTCCTGAGGGGCTGCGTGGGCTTGTTTCATTCAAATTGTTGTTCAGTGCAAAAGCCCCATTTTTACTCTTCCCTTTGTGACAGGTTCCCACAAACATACACTACACACTGATTGCCAGACTTTTATCAGTACCAGGCAGTGTACAGACTGGAGCCACAAAACTGCTCTTGCTTCTGGGACAAACTGGTCTGACTAGGAAGACCCCCAAAAATGTTTTTCTTCGTCTGACATTTAGTCAAGCTGGAAAGAACTCACCCCACATTAGGATGTGTAAGAGATTCCTGTCTAAGTGCTTTACCAAGGTGCTATGTTGTACATTTGGGAAACTGAAATACAGTGAGATTAAGTGACTGGCCTAAAGCCATACAGTGAGCCAGCAGCATAGCTGGGGGAGGGGGGGGAATCCAAGCTCTCTTGCCTCCCAACCTCACGGTCAACCCAAGACAAAACCAGTCCCATAATGAATAAAATGCCAAGGGAATGGTGACAGCCTGACAGTGCTAGACTCAAGTCCACAGAACAGGTATACCAAATAGATAGCCTAGATGGGTCAAATTAACTCCCCACAATCCTGATTGGGCTTCTCTCTCTCTCTCTCTCCAATTCTTTGGAGCGGGGCAGAGTTCAATGGGGAGGATGCTGGATTTGGTGGGGGAGGTGGAAACGAGGCACAGGAAGCTGAAACAAAATGTTGAAGGAGTTCAGAGTGATGTTGTAACACTGAAGGTTTGGATCCACTGGAATTTAGTTTGCAGGCTGGCAGTTTACGTTAGGCTAGTCTGTTCTTGTCAGCAGGGTGATGTCAGACAGTTCCTGTGTTTGGTGCAGGAGTGAGGACAATAGTTAGAAGCTTCAAAGAGAAAATTCTTTACTCTAGACTGAGTACATTACAACTACCCCTCATGAATCAATGTCAACTCATAAAGGACAGCGGTGAGTTGTGTATCTTCTGTACTTACAAGAAGCAGAATGTTCAAATGTCTCCTCAAAACCATATGAGGCCACTGATCTTGCATGCAGTGGCTTGCTTCAGAGAGTACAGTCACAAGAGGCCTTGATGCTAGAATCTAAAAAAGGAAGGGACAGACATTAAATTAATATTTTGTTTTCCTTATTTAAACTTTTATATGCCCCTGTTATTCAGTTGCTTACGGCCACTGTGCAGCCTACCTGGGTTTTGCAAATTTGTTTATGCAACCAAGCTACTAAATGAAATGGCACTGTTTTAAACCACTCAGCTTTCATTTCCTTATTATTGCTACTAAAGCTTTCCCCACTGAGAAGATTGTATATGTTGTGTTCTAATGAGATTTGCATGGCTTCATGCTTTTAAAAAATTAGACAGTGTAGAATTAACCTGGTTGCAATTATTTCCTTGTTTTTCCTCTGTCTGTTCTCTCCTTTTTCTACGAAATCCCTATTGGAAAGTGCAATTATCTGTATAGTATTTACCTCAGAGGTTTCCAACGATCAGCCCCTTTCTGCCCTGCCTGTCTCACAGGGGCTGGCTAGAAAATGATCCTCTACATCCACTTTAATTCAGAGCCTCAGGTGTCTTCTCTCTATGTCTCAAGGCATCATTGTACAGTATACAATAAGCCAAAATGAGCATATAAACCTTTGTTCGCTTATACACCAGTGTGACAGCAGATCCTCTTAGAATCTGATTGTCAGGGTTCTGAAAGCTGTCAATGATCGAGCTGGTGGCTTGGTGAAGAGAATTATAGTTTTCCTTTTGAGGTATTGCGGAGATCAGTAAAAGGAGTCATGAGCCGTATTTTCAAAGCATAGAGAATATTCCCTATGAGCAAGAAATCTTTTCACCAGCCCAGAGCAGATAACCATAACAAGAGCGCTAATGCTACCGTGAGCTGATTTGCTGTCGTTATCCAGAAGCCAGCCTCCAGCAATCTCTCTGGTCTCTTATTCCACTGCCACACCACAGCATCTGAGAATGTGACAGCCATAATATGCTCCTGAGTGACACCTCTGGCTAGTCAATTTGCCCCACAGGTGAGCTGCAGTTTGAGTTAATGGAACCCCAGAAGTGCAAATAAGCCTGTCTGCCCCAGTCCAGCGTACCAGCAGGAGCCAGTGTGGCGGACCGGACCGGCTTCGCCAGGCAGCAATTTAAAGGGCCTGGGGCTCCCAGCAGTGGCCACCTGATTTTAAAAAAAGGGGGAGAAGAGACCCTCGTCCAATCTCTACATTTCCCAGCCCACTTGGACAGTGTTGGGACCCACAGAGAACTCTAGGATCACCACAAGGTCCCTCCTCACTGCCTCCTGCAGCTGAGCTGAGCCCTTTGTCAAGAGCCACTGTGCTCCCTAACCTAAGAATGAAAGCTCAATAGTCAGAGAAGCAACATAGCCTAGTGGACCAAGTGCAGGACTGAGAAAAGACAGTTACCTTTTCCAGAACGTGTTCTTCAAGATGCATTACCCATGTCTATTCCACAATAGGTTTGCATGCTCGCCGCATGCACTGGTGTTGGAGCCTTTTCCCCTAGCAGTACCCATAAAGGAGCACCCTAGCAACCCCTTGAGTGGCACCTCCATGGTGCGGTATAAGGGGTGCTGCGCACTCCCCCACCCTCAGTTCATTCTTGTCAGACAACTCTGACAGAGGGGAAGGAGGGTGGGATGTGGAATAGACATGAGCTGCACATCTCGAAGAACACCAGCTAGGGAAAAGGTAACTGTATTTTCTTCTTTGAGTGATTGCTCATGTGTATTCCACAGTAGGTGATTCCAAGCTATATCTGTTGGAGGTAGGTAGGAGCTCACAAGTTCCCAGGATGGAGCACAGCCCTGCCAAACCCGGCGTCCTCCCTGGTCTGGGCGACGATCGCACAATGCGAGGTGAATGTGTGAACTGAAGACCATGTGGCAACCCTGCAAATGTCCTTAATGGGGATATGGACAAAAAACGGCGGTGACCAGGCCTGCGCCCTAATCGAGTGTGCCCTCAAAATTGGTGGTGGGGGAATTCCCACCAGGCCATAACAGGTATGGATGTACAAGGTGACCCAGTTGGAGAGCCGCTGAATGGAGATCGGCCGACCCCTCAGGCATTCAGCCAAGGTGATGAAGAGCTGCGAAGACTTCCTGAACAGTTCAGTCCGCTCCAGATAAAAAGCCAGAGCCCACCTCACATCCAGTGTGTGGAGACGACACTCCTCGCTGAATGCATGGGGCTTAGAGCAGAGGAAAATGTGGTAGGTAGAGACCACCTTCGGGAGAAACAAGGGGTGTCAGTGGAGCTGGACCTTATCCATATGGAACAGCATATACTGGGGCACGGAGGCCAGGGCCCTGAGTTCTGAGCTCTGCCTAGCCAATGTTACCACCACCACCAGGAAGCCTACCTTCCATGAGAGGTGCAACCAGGAGCGCATAGCTAGCAACTCAAATGCGGGGCCCCAGCTCGGCCAGCACCAAGTTCAGGTCCCACTGTGGGGCAGGGGTCCTACCATATGGGAAGAAATGATCCAATCCCTTAAGGCATCGGCCAGTTACGGCATGGGAGAATACCATGTGCACCTCCACTAGCCGGTGGATATGGCCACCAGGTGCACCTTGACGAATGAGGGTGCCAGGCCATGGGCTCTAGGGTGAAGGAGGTAGTCCAAAATCATTCCTAGCTATATTGGATATTGCAACACCAGCAAAGTCCCAGTTCCAGACTTTCCCCCAGAAATGTGTGTGTCTTATTTCTGCCTGACACCCTGCTGGACAATACAAGCTTATATAAAGTCCACCATTTCATTAAGAGAAAGTGATATGTACAGATCTTGCCATCTCAAATGGAGTTTTCCAAACACTTCAGTCCAAGCACACTGGCTTAGATAAAACAAGTTTATTAACTACAGAAAGGTAGATGTTAAGTGATTACAAGCAATGAGGCATAAGAGTCAGAAGTGATTACAAGACAATAAAAGGTAAAACACAATATCTAACTTAACAAGTTAAATTAATTCAAAGCAAAGGTCTCTCTCATCACATGTTTGAGCAGTCGTACTGTCTGGATTTCTATTGGCCAGGATTCTTTCCCCTTCCCCCCCCCCTCCCTGGTTCAGTGTTACTTTCCTTGTCTTTCAGGTGTTGATGTCACGAGTACAGAGAAAGCGGGGGAGAGTATTTTGAGGCATATGTTCCCTTTTCTTATGGTTCTCTTTCTTTTGAAAATTATCTCCAGCTGAAGTTCAAGAAACAGAAGGTCTGAGGAGATGGAAATTTACAGCTGTTTATTTGCCAAGATGTAAATTTCTTACTCACACCCTTTTTCTGATCAAAGAATGGCAGCTTAACCAGGTGACAGTCTGTGTGATTTTGTTGACACCTGGCTGAGGCATCAGTTTGCCTTTTGTCTTTGAGGAACTGGCTTGTGCCTGCTTTTTCAGACTTATAATGTCTTAATCTCATACAGTACAGCCTTATAACTTTACATATAGTGTTGCCACACACAGTTTACCAGAACAATAATGATCAGTAAATTATGAATTTTCAAATGATACCTCACAAGGCATACTTTGTACAAAATGCATTATAGTGTTGTAAAACAGTGAACACAGAGTTAGTCACAGTGGGCCTATCCAAAGATTCTATGCAACTTTTTCTATGATCTGCCCACAATTAAGCATGAAAAACAAGTCTTTTTGGTCTCAAGCTACCACAATGAGGCAGTGGTGCAAAACATTTTCTTAAGGGCACTTGTTAGTGTTGTTGCGCTCTCAGAGCTAGATGTCTGAGAGGGAAAAGCTGCAACGATTTGAGATTTTTATTTTTTTAATGGGAATTGGTAGTATACTGCACTATTCTTATACAAGCCCATTTTTTAAAGTTTACAAGATGGGGAAGAAGAGTCACTTGTCCCAAGGCTGTGAGGCTCATAATCACCATGCATCAGAGAAGGCAAAGGGTAGTGGTGGGAAGTGACTTTCTTCTGAAGGGAGCAGAGGCATCCATCTGCTGCCCTGACATCCCAAAAGGCATGCTGCCTGCATGGAGCTCATATCTGAGATGTCACAGAAAGGTTGTCATGGAACTATTCATTACAGTATATATTCCCATACTCTGTCCAGTCTGCTTTATTATCCTGTGGAAGTTATTAAAAGAACGTGACTTTGAGCAGCATGGAGGTCAGTGCAGAAGCACTAGAGTGCAATTTGATACCACAAATTTTAATTTGAAATAGATTTATTTATAATCTTATGTTCTGTGCAATCAGCTGATCTTATCAGGCACTATTATAAGATGCAATGGAAAGTTTTTGGCAGCAATACTACAGCAATGTGGATGTAAGATCTGTACAACTTGTGAAAAACATTAGTGTTGCACAGTTTAATACCTAAAGTTCAGGAAATGCCAAAGAGATGTTCCCCCTACATGTACCACTAGATGAAAATTTAATTTAGGGTATCTTTTCAAACATGTAAGAGGTTCTATGTTTTGTATAGGACAGGACATTGGTTTAACCCTAAAAAGCACCAAAATCTACAGGTGTCATCAAGCGCTAACATAAAACCTGTGAAAACACTCTCACACACTTTCTAATACTCAAGTTGGAACATCACATCATCATCTTGCCTCTTCTCATTGCCTTATACAATATTATGTTTAAACTGGGGAAATTGGAAATTATCTCCAGGTCAAACAATTCCTGAAATCTGCCCACAAATTGGTTCTCTTTGTCCTGCCTGAATTTCATGGCCCAGAGAATAACAGTGTTGTCCTGACACAAGTGATGGAAGGTAAACAGCAGCTCCTCCAGGAAGGGATGGTAGTACACAACATCAGCAGCCATGATGTAGTCAAACTGACACAAAGACTTGGGAAAGTTCTTCTCTAAATCAACTCCCCAGGACAGTTCTTTAACCCGGGGCTGATGCTTACATTTCAGTTTGGTATTTTTGAGAATATTGTACTGAAGGTTTCCTAGTATTTCAGGCAGGTCCGTGGCAGTCACGTGTGCACCTGTGACAAAAAACAACCACCACAGATTAACCCTTGAATATACTTCAAGAATGAAGAAGAAATCCATACACAAAACCTATTGCACAAACAATTGCTTTCCCAGGTCTCTCCCATATATAAACTACAATATACCTGTAAAAAGCCCCCTGGGCATTTCATTAAACTAGAAATGTATATTAGGTTTCCACACAAAAACAATCATTAAAATAGGATCCTGCAAGGTCAAAAATGATATCCTGGGGATCCAAATTGATAGAGTCTTTATATTAAATCTGATTGGTATACAAGTCAAAGATGAGGGGAGGGGTTTCTAATAACCAGCCCTGCAAAGTCAGCCGGGATCTGAGATGCCCTGGATTCTTTCCTTCTCATACAGTAATAAAAAGATACCACAGGCTAACTTGTGCCCTCTGTTACATTGCGGTGGCTAGTGATTCCAGTTACTGGTGGCAAAGCACAGGCGGTCAGGAAAAGACAATGGACAATGCCGGGACAGCGAGCTCAAGGATAAGTTTCTGAAAGAACAGGTTACAAATTTGAAAACAGAAGTGACTTGGGAAACCGGGAAGGGGTATTTAATAGTCAGAAGATAAACTGCTCTTGTGAAGTTGTGTCTGGATCCAGCCTCTTCTATATGCCTCTGACCTCCTGATCTGACAGGAACCCTAGTTCTCGTAGCACCTAATTTCTGCCCTCTGTTTAATACTGGCTGGCAGCCACATCTACTGCAACAAGGCATTCAAAAGTGACGGCAAGTAATTTTATGGAGGTAAAAGCAGAACTGGCTTCCAAGTTGGCTGAAAACCCCAAAGAATTCAGTATTTTGTCCTTGGGTTTCCACAACATTTTAGAGGAACTGAACAACTTACTATATGCTCCAATAGTCATCAGTGTTCATCTTAATGAAGTTTCCAAACCCAGAAAAGCAACAGCCAGGACTTACCAAGTAAAGTGGCTACTATGGAGACCAGCCCTGTTCCAGCTCCAATTTCAATTACACTTTTATCAGCCAGGCTGTATTGTTCAGCATTTGTTTCCAAAAAGTGACATAGAACCAGAGCCTGCCAGGGAAAAGACAAGAACATATTGAACTAAACAAAACAAAAACTAAAAAGAACTACCACTCTGTGCACACAAAATCCATAGTTAGATGAGCAGTGACCTTTCTGAATATGAATTACAAGAAAAATAGCTTTTTTTAAAAGTCAAGATTTTATGTAATTTTTTTCACATCTAAACTGAACAAGTCCAACTGCACAGTAATAAGGCAAATTTTTTATCTCAGCTCTCTCTTGCAATAAAAGATCATCCTTTATCCATTACTTAATGCAGAGATTATATATTTTGCCTTCAACGGTGCCTTCTGCTGCCTAAATTGTGGAACAGCATTATTTTTTCCAATCACAGCCATCTGAATAATAATCACCTTGCACTTAAATAGCTCTTTCCATTCCAGATTCTCAAAACACTTCACAAACTCCAGAATCAGGGAGGTAGCCGTGTTAGTCTGGAATAGCAGAGGTAACAAAGTCCTGTGGCACCTTAAAGACTAACTATAAAGTTTTGAAGCATGAGCTTTCGTGGGCTAATACCCACTTCCACTGCCTGCATCTGACGAAGTGGGTATTAGCCCACGAAAGCTCATGCTTCAAAACTTTATAGTTAGTCTTTAAGGTGCCACAGGACTTTGTTACCTTCACAAACTCCATGCATTTTTGTCCAACATCTCCCCCACCTCCCTGTGTGAGGACATCCCCACTTTGAGGGAGCATGAGCCTGAAGCCCCAGATTTCTCCAGTGACTTGCCCAAACTCACAGCAAAAGCTTGCGGTAGGGCTGGGAACACAACCCATTTCTCCTGACTCCTACACCTGTGCCTTGAACGCACGGCCATCACTTTCTGACAGAAACAATGAGAATAATGGGAGTAGAGTGGTTTAATCAGAATTAAGCGGAGATGTTTCGTCAGGACCAGGTGAACCAACCCAGAAACAATTGCTGGCAGACTGAAATATATTTCACGTGCAGCAGAGGGGGGGCAAGCAGTGATTCTGAATCTCCATGTTTCTGACAGTTTTCTGTTGGATCATAAATATCCTTTAACATAACTGTTTTGGGGTATGATTCTCATGCGCGTTGCTGGAACTTTTCAAAAGATATTATTTCAGTTGCTTTTACATCCTTATTGAAAAGTTTCTCTCAAGATCTACATTAGTTGCTGTTTACTATGTTGAGTCCTAGTCTATATTGGGTGGGGGGGAGGGAAGAGATCACATTTGTGGAGTGCCTTGGACATCCATAGATTAACACAAAACTGATTTATATGTATTCCAAAGAGGCTTCCCTTTCTCCAAGCAGGTTGGAGGAAGCCATTACTAATTATTATTTAAGAGCCTACATCATGCTTTGACACTGTACAAGACATACCCCTAAAGACAATCCCTCTCCTGAAGGAACCAAGGCTCACAATCATCTTTGAGCTATAGAAGCTGCAGAAATATGCCACAATAATCCAGGATATAGATTCATAGATTTGAAGGCCAGAAGGCATGGGTGTGATCATCTAGTGTGGCTTCTGGCAGAACATAAACCATAGAAGGTCACCAGTAATTCCTGACTGAAATCCAGTAACTTCTGGCCGATTTAAAGCATACATTTTAGAAAGGCATCTCATTTTGATTTAAAGACTTGCAGTGACAGAGAATCCATCACATCCCTTGGTAAGCGGTTTTAATAATCACTAACTGTTAAAAATCTGCCCCTCACTTCTACTTTCAAGTTGCCTAGCTTCAGCTTCCAGATGTTTGCTCTTGTTATGGCTTTGTCCGCTAGGTTAAAGAACTCTTCACAGTCTTCTCTCCATGTAGTCACTTACAGACTCAATAAACAGCCTCTTAACCTTCTATATCCCTCCTTACTCCCCTTATACCCACAAAATGGATGCAAGTAAACCACATAGATCTGATGCATTCAACAAATTTCAACTCACTACCGGAGCAGAAAGCACTACTTCCATTCCTCATCTGAAGACAAGTTTCGGCAGAAATTAAAAACTATTTCCAAGTTCAGGTAAAAGTCAGATGACAACTTTGGGTAGAAAATTCCCCAGTCCCTATGAAAAACAGATGGAATGGTTGCCAGCTCTTCTGGTCTCCTTGCAAGAGTAATGAGTTTTAGGAAGGCCACTTTTTAGTGGTCCCGGATAGAACAAAATAGTTCTCTCCCTTGTTTTACTTGTAGCAGGTTCGGAAAGAAATGGGGGCATTGACCCAAAAGTTGCTGAAAGCACAAAAACTGAGAAATGATATATATTTCCCTTTATCTGGTCCTTCAACTGAGGAACTAGAGAGCCCTGTACATCAGCAAGTTCATGATTAATTCTGTGGATGTGTGGCCAGCTCCCCCTTGCATAGCTCTAACATAAAAGATTTGTGGGTTGCAAAGAAGAGGCAGAAAAAATGAAGACCATTTCCCTTGGTTTTACAGGACTGAACAACAAATGTGAAAACTAATTTGAAGGGCTAGAGTTTTTAGGGAAATAAAAACCAATAATATCGCATAAACATTGTACCGATGGCCAGACTACTGCCCCATAACATTCAGTGGCTTCTGTAATTTTTATCTCATGGCCAGCAAAGTGAAAACCTTCCCAGGCTCTGTTAGTTACAACTGCAGGAGAAAAACGCCTTCTCATGATTTCTGCAACTGTCTGTTCATCTTCATTCTTACCTGGAAGTAAAATGATAAAGATCATATAAGTTACACAGTGTTGTAACAAAACTGTGACATCAAAGCAGAATTGAAGCTACTGGTTTAAACAGGCAGGTGGCTATCTAGCTTCCAATCTGGCTTGTGCCTGATAGTGGGAATGCATTTTACAATGAATTGTTTGGTATGATATCGTCCTGCTCTCTCTGGTAATACTACCACTAACAACAAACTACAACATAGGAGGAGTCTCCTGGAATACAATTCAAAACTATTTATACAGATCACACAATGCATTTCTTCTCCTTGTTTCTGATGCAGCTGGGTACAGAAAATATAAAGAAAACAGTTAGCAAAGTGACAATATCTGGTTAATTTAAAACAGCACAATAGGAAGTATTTTCAGTTCCTGCTGCTATGCTCTTTATTTTTTGTGTGTGTATTTTTCATGTATTATTTCCTATGCTCTCTTATGGGTTCTAAGAGTGCGATTCTCTTTGACAATGTACAAAAGGAGTCAAAATACCAATTTGAATTGGTCACTTGACAGGTGAAACAGAAACCTTAGCAACACATTATGACAGCTAGGAGAAGAAAGCACTGCTGTTGGCAGATAAGCATATCCATGCAGCTCACCGGACCCTTGTACATTGATTCTTTCCAGTTGGCTAGATCACCGAAATATCTTCCTTCTTACTGTGTGAAGAACGTTTAGGACAGCTAACACAATCGCACACTACACTGTCAATTTTTATTTAGTAGAACAGAAAATTAACCTCAGTTATGTCATCACATACTCTCCTACAGTGGAGTTATGATGCAATAGCATGTTTTAATTTTATATTATATATATTTACATACTGTCACATGACTTGCACTACATTCACAGTGTCATGCAAAATTGATGTAAATATAACCACAATAAAAGGCACAGGAGTTAGTTTAATGTAGAAAATGTTGCTGTGGACACAGGTTTCAAAACGGGCCTCTCATGGTAAATCTTGGTTAATTTTTGGAGGTCTAGCTATAGAACAGAGTAACAGATTATTAAATCTCGCACAGGGAGGCAGAGCTCTTGTCAATCATTCTACTGTCAAATTAGGTGTCTTTTATTGGCTCAAAATCGAGAGTGAAAAGGGGGTTGCGTTTCCTAAAGAAGAAGGAGGAAGCAGGGGTAAGATAGAGGAGTCCTGCAGGGAAAAAAAACCCATAGAAAAACAGTCAAGTTCAGAAGGAAACTTGTGCTAAAGTTTATTGTTTAAGGTAACAAAGGAAATCCCTGGAATGGGGCAAATTAGACCAATGTTCAGTCTGCATACTTAGTATTCCTACCACTTCTAAACAATTTGTTTAAAAGTAGGTACACTGTGGCAGTTGTCCAACTTGAACAAAAAACCCCACACTTTAAACAACAGTAGTAAATGATTTAAATCAGGAAGCAGTAGCCTTAAAACTGAGTAGAGTACCATCCCTCAATTACTATCACGTTAGATATATTGTAACACAGGGGTGGGCAAACTACAGCCCATGGGCCACATCAGCAATCAGAGAGCAGTGTTACATCTCATCCATGAGACACATACAACAGCTAAGCATTCTCTGTATACCTTGCTGGTAGACTGGTACAGCACTGATTCAGATGCAAGAGTGCCACCTACCGAATCACCAACATCACTTCCTCATGGAAAAGTCCACAGTCCCTTCCAAGGATTGACCTGAGCTAACCTTACTTAACTTTCGATGTCTGATGGCATCTTATGACAGCAATCTTATTTACCCTGAAGCCATATCATCTTGCGCTGTGACCTTAACTCTCTCAGTTGGATAGACCTTTTCCAGCTGACATGAATACAGAAACCCAAGACTTCCAATTTGCAACGTAGGATGTGACCTGACAAGGTTCAGCTCTGTCACAACATATCCAACCTGCTTACAGAAGCTATGTCCTCTCTCACCCTGTTAATTCAAGCCCTGTACTCATAAATATCATGTATCAGTACATGCAGCTCTGGAACTGCAAGCAATTCCTTCAAGAACTACAATCTTAGGTCTTCTTAGGTTTGTAGAGCATGGCATATATACCTAGACAAACTGGTTTGTATGGCATCCTGATGACATAGCACTTGCCCCCAGAGAAAATGGCCATTTCAAATGAAAATATAGAAGTGTATAGACACTTAAGCTCTCCGTAGAACCACGGTTTCTAATGGTTATATCTAGAGATGAGCCAATTCAACACATGGATTAAACTTTGAAAGTCAGAGCCCACACTGAGCCCTAAACAATACCACAAAAGCCCTATGATAGATAGGCCTAAATTTTCAAAAGCAACTAGCAACTTTGGATGCCCAATCTCAGCTATTTTAAATGAGCCTGATGTTGAGAGAGTGCTAAGAATCTATCCTCTGAAAATCAGGCCCTTTCCTTTTCAAGTATCTCAAATTGTCCTAAAAATAGAAGCTCCAAAACTCACAATTCAGGTGAAGATAGCACCTTTATTTCGCTGTATTTACCGTATTTTTCGTCTTATAGGACGCTCCGGCCTATAAGACGCCCCCTCGTTTTTTAATAAAAAATCCGGACAAAAAAAAAAAAAAAAGCGCCTCGCTCTCCCGTCCCCGCCGCGCGGGCGGGCTGCCGAGGTTCCCCCCTCCCCGCCGCGGGCGGGCTGCCGGGGTTCCCCCCTCCCCGCCGGACAAAAAAAAAAAAAAAAAAAAGCGCCTCGCTCTCCCGTCCCCGCTGCGCGGGCGGGCTGCCGGGAGCGTGCCCGCGGCGGGGAGGGGGGAACCGGGACGCTCCCGGCAGCCCGCCCGCGCGGCGGGGACGGGAGAGCGAGGCGCTTTTTTTTTTTTTTTTTTGGTCCGGCGGGGAGGGGAGGAACCGGGGCGCACATTTTTTTTTTGGTCCGGCGGGGAGGGGGGAACTTCGGCAGCCCGCCCGCGCGGCGGGGACGGGAGAGCGAGGCGCTTTTTTTTTTTTTTTTTTTGCATTCGCCCTATAAGACGCACCAACTTTTCCCCCCCCGTTTTGGGGAAGAAAAAGTGCGTCTTATAGGGCGAAAAATACGGTAAGTATTACTTCATAATAAACTTGCTCATTTTATATTCTAAGCATGTTAATGTCTTGTGGTTCCCTCGGACTCAATCCGATGGCAATATTGCCCTTAAACTACCGAAGGATGAATGCTACCGATATATGCTATAGCAGTGCTGCAGCAACAGTTTAGAGAGTTTAAATGAAAATCCCATCTCAGCCTAAAGTTACATGAAATGAAAATAGTACTTATTTTGAGGGTTGAAATTTACCATGTTGAGATGCAGCCTAGCTGCAACGTGAACAGGTGGAAAGTTTCTTATAAATTCGTATGTCCAGTTTTGAGTTATAGTGCAAAAGAGAATATTTCAGCAGTCAATAAATTTGGGTTTGGATGACTCAAAAGCTGGTTTTCTTAAAAATTTCCAACTTTGAAAGTGTGGGGAATGGTTTTTTGTTTTGCTTTTCTGAAGAATTTTGGTTTGAAATAACATTTTGGAGGTTGAAATTAGTGGCCTGCATTAGCAAAGCATTGTTTTCTGACAGCGCTTTCATCTTAAAGCAATTGTGTAATTTACTCTTTATTTTCACTTCCAATAATAGTTAACTCTCCCAATTCTAAAAAGTGTGGGGCACACAAAGAAGCATTTAGTAACACTCAGGGGTAAACCTCAAAAGCTATTATTCATTTTGAATACACATTTTTCAGATGTTAATTTGAATCTCTTTGGTCTATAAATATCAGAGTGTCTCGGTTTCCATCCAGATTAGAGTCCAATCCTGAGAGGAGTGGAGTACCCACAAGTCCCATTGAGCTATTAGCACCTTTCAGGATAAGAGGCATGATCTTGCAACACTTACTCCTGTGAAAAGTCCCACTGAAGTCAATGACCAATAAGGGACTCCTTACACATGCAAAGGCTGCACAACTGAGGCCCAGAGTCCCACAACTTTTGTTCCTGTTTGACTTTATCTACTTGTCTTTACCTAGTTCTACAGGTCTTTGAGAAACAAGGGAGGGAATCCTCCATTATTCATGCCCTTGTCACCTCTCAGCTGGACTGCAGCAATACACCTGGGCATGATGCCTTCAGTATTTAGGGAACTCCAACTGATCCAGAATGCCACAGCTCATCTCTTCAGAAACAGACTACCATGAAATCTTCAAGCCTGTCCTCTGCTCTTTACACTGATTTCCACTAGAACTTGAAAGTTCAAGGTCTCAATCCTTATCCACAGCCTGGGAAGAAGGTATCTAAAAATGCTTAACGCTCCAGGATGAAGACCATAGTCTACAACTTCACTCCTCATGTACAACAGAACTCTCTACCAGGCTGGACTACTCCTGTGGAATGTATTCCCTGAGGAACCCAGGACCATCACAAACCTCATCGCCTTCTGCTGCAAGGCACATTTCTTTGACCTGCCTTCTCTAACAAGCACATAACGTGTGTGTGCGCGCACATTACATCCAAAAAGCTAAGTTAAAAGAATATGCTGTGGACTGACCGAGGCAGAGGCCCTGTCGAAAAAACACTAAGTGTTCATGTAATTAAAGACTACCATGATACATGTGCAGAAGGGGTCCAGATCAGGGTTGCACAGGCAATCTTAATTGTGGCATTTCCTGACTTTTGCATACTTGACTTGAAAACCTTGTGTGTAATTTCCCAGGTTTTTTAAAACACACAAACACACACACACACACACACACCACAGAATCATATTGACAAGCACATAGATCATCAGCAACATTGGAACCTTTAGATCCAACTTCAAAGACCTCTGTCACTTGAGCTAATAGAAGTAACTGATACCAGTAGCAGGTTGTTATCCCCCATGTGAACCAGCCGAGAAGGGGGATGAGGGAGCAGCAGGGGAATGCTTAGACTTGGGGATTTTTGTTTCCATTCCAGACTATTGAAGGGAAGAGTACTTTAGTGGCCAGAATCTTTTACCCATTTCCCTCAAGCTTGACCCCTTCTGTCTCTGCCCACTAGTCTCTCTCTCTATTTCAACACTGGCTCCTTATCCCAGCCCATTCTGCTCACCTAGCCGGTCTCAGTCTCCACTTCTCCGGTTTCTAATCCTAGTCTCACCATTCTAGACTCCCCATCCACCAGCCCCACCTATAATTTTAAAAAATTCCAAAACAAACACTCCACTGTACATACTCCTCTCCCCCAGGGAGAAGATGAGCGAAATAATGTGACAGATGATAGTTACGCTGCTTAATGCACTTCTGGAAGGTGCTCAGATGATATTATTGGGATGAATGTAGTACAAGAACCTAGGTAGAACAGAACATTAACCATGACCTTGACAGATTTCAAAGAGTCCTCAGGAAGAGCCTGGCAGACTACTTAAATATAGCAATTGTTAGATGACCTAGCAGTGATCATCAGAGAGTGTAGAACACTAAATCCTTCCACTCTGCTTAACACATACCGAGAGTTATGTGCTACTTTCCAAGAATATGAAACTAAATATTTTTCCAGAGAATAAATTTATCTAGAGACTATTTGACTGACGTTCTTTGGCTTTATCATTTATAGGGCTTGGCGCTAAGCCAGTTCGATTACTATTAATACCTGCAAAGGGGGAGTGGAAGAGTATGTCTGGAAATATATAACCAAATGCATCTGTGTTAATTGTGAAGACAAGACACTGAAATACAGTAATTGTAGTGCATTTATTTCTAGGTGCGTGACTTTTTTTATTATTCACCACGAAAATCAATTTGAGACCCTATGTCAATGTAATATAATGCTTGAAACTTTATACACACAGATGTAGACAAGACCCCAAGCAGCATAAGAAAGAGCTCAGTAATCTGGTCCCCACCAATTTTCCTCAATTGGTAGTTAATTATACTTTGCATTCTCAAAGCACATGTTAAAGCAAAGGTTCTCCAGGTGTTTTATATCAGATATAAATCAAACAAAAACTACGCACAGCACCTTAATGCAGGAAGGCAGAGACACCTCGCTCACCACTGAAACGAAGCCATCTCTGGGGAGGAACAAATGACAACAGCATAGGAAGAGGAGTGGACACCTCCACAGCAGGGGGTGCACACACCTTTTGAAAGGAGCAATGATCCATATCTGACTTCTGTGGGGTTCCCAAGACCTGACAGGCATGTTGCCTCCAGGAGCTGGCCTGGCAGAGACCTGCATCTTTACCCAATTCAGTCCATAGCAAGTTAAGTTATTACAAGGTAAATTATAGAGAAGTATTTTTTATTAAACACAGAAGGACTGGGACAGATGTTGTAGACTATCAGAACTGTGCAAGCCTATGCTTTTGTACATGCAAAAGCCACCACCATGATGCTCCATTCCCCCCCCCCTTCATATAAATGATCATCCAAATTTAGAAAAGAACAAAAATCTTAATTTCATGAGTCAGCTCTCACTAAAACCAGTATATTTTACCCAAGTGAATGAATGTACTTTGATGCAATCAGTACTGATTACATCTGAAGGAATTTGTTAGGAAATGACTGGCGCCTGCTTACTTTTCTGAATGAATTGCTATTACACTAAGTTCTGCACAGGGCTCACTCCCTTTTCTTTTGTTACACGGATCTTTTTGTAAGTTGTTGTCCCCTAAAGTATTATTATTTGCATCACAAACATCTATGGAGCCCAGCCAGGATTGAGATGCTGCTGTGTTAGGCACTGTACAAACAGAGCACTAGACAGTCTCTGCCCCCACAATCTAAACTGACAACACAGACTCAGGGTTGGGAGGAAAGCATAGAACATCTACGGGCTTCTCTTCCTTGCAGAGTTAACTTGTGTGGATGGGACTCAAGAGCAAGACTCTTTACTGGAGCATGGTGGTCCTTTTTACTTCATCTGGCTAGCCGGACAGGGAATAGGCTACAGCTACAACATTAGTTAGTACAATTCATCAGTTTGTAATCCAACGACTCTGTAGCTCGAGTGGTAGGTCAGTGTGATCACTCATTCGAGGCAGGCGAACCCAAAAGAAATTAACTCAACTGTAGATGACTGTAGTGAAGACAAGCAGTGAAGACAAGCTCTAAGTAGAGCAAACAGTGTGATAATTTGCAAACATTTTTGTACCATCATTTAATTTTGTTTTTTAGTATTTTGGAGTCGGGTTCTGTTTTGAATAGATCAGCTGAAAAAAGAAATAAGAAGGTAAAGGGGAGATCCAGGGAATGGAGCAGGAAAAGACGGGAAGGCAGGTGAGCGAGGCTGTGGTAAAGAGATAATTAGAGGCAGGACTGACAGCACTCTCTAGTATTAAGCTTGCTTGACACGTCCCATTCCAAGCCCCTGTTTTAAGTTGCTTATAGCTTTGCCAAACCTTACATGTTTGGGCTGAAGTTTTCCAGGCTGGATACCTGGCGCAGGCTGACTTTTTTGGAAAATTTCAGCCAACACAGTTCAGACATTTCTGAGAACAAATCTAGGGAATAATATATTTTTCAATATTAAAAACATTTGGCAACCTTTTCTTTGGAAAGCTCTCCAGCCTCTGGCTTTGAAGCAGAGACTTGACGTTTGGCAGTGAGTGACCTTCATGACCGGGATGCGTTTGTTACCACTCCTGTAAAAATCCACCCAAATGGGGCAATGTTCGAAGCCTTTGAAAAATTGCAGCTTGTTTATATTCAATAGACACTTGGTACAGCTCAAAAGCGAACGGTTTTGTCCGCACTGAGCCTGCTCAAGCCTCTCACAACTCCTAGTGCATACACCATTCCCACAGAGTGACTGAACATGCTCCAGCTCAGGGCAAAACCCAACACTCCTTGTAATGGCAGCAAGGCTGGGGAACAGAGCAGGGTGCCTGTCTTCCCTGCACTCTCATTTACCATCCCTCTTCTGTCAGCAAATATCAGTGGCAGAGGCCTGTGCAGTGAATGTAAAGGATCCAAACCACATGGTGACCCATGTGAGCGTAAATACGATGCCACGTGATAGAAGTTCTTTTTTCAGCTGACTTGTTTAAAAAAAATCTAGGAAATTACACAAACACAAAAACGCAATGTTAAAGGATTATTAAGGTTGCAAGGTCAAGCATGCAAATATTAGGAAACACCAATATTAAGGTTGCCTGTATAACCTTAATTCATTGTATGTATTACAATACAGTCTTTTAAATTACACAATTGCATGCTATTTTCCCACTCTGCTCTCTAGGTGGAGACGGGCTGTGATGTCGCTGTATGACCCATGCCTCACTTGTTACAGAAGCTGGAAGGTATGTAGCGTAAGAGGCAGGTGATTACAGGGAGAGAGAGAATGGTCTTGTGGTTAAGGCAATTGAATGCCATCCTGGAGAACTGGATTCTCTCTCTGCCTCTGCCACAGAGTTCCAATTTCATGCTGGGCAATTCATTTCAATAAATGTTTTCATGAATGGTTACTAATTGTTGTTAGTGTATAGGCTGTTAGTCGGATAGAATTTGGGGTTTTACTGTTGATATCCTTACTAATCTGTGTGAACAAAGAACAAAGACACTGTATGTTACATCGGCCCACAAGCAGATGGGGTGAAAGGTGATAAGAGATGGAGTCAAAAGTGTTATAGGGTATGGTAGGAGTGTAATATATGAGCTGCCTGGCTCCTCTCTCAAGCCAAGGTCAAGCAACCAGTGGAGGCATAAGACACACTAAAAGCTTGGTCATGTCCAGAGCACAGCCTCACTCCTTACGCCTCCCATGGGATACAAAAGAGGTGGGACAAAGACTCCAGACTCATGACCCTCTAAAATGGAAGATGACCGTAAGTTGTAAGGGGTGGAACTGGGAATGTGCACTGCAGGTATATTTGGGCCTACTAAGGAGGAGGAGGTGGGAATGGGGAACAGGGACACAGGGAAAAGCTCTGCAATTTCAGTGCTAGGAAGGGGAACATGGGGTCTGCAGTGTCAGAGCTGGGAACTGAACACTGGGGAACAGACTGCCAGCATGTAGAGCTAAGGATATGCTTGCTTGAAATTAACCCCAACAAACATCGCATCGCCTGCACTTCAGACTTCTGGTCTTCTGTGTGACAAGAATCAGTGGAAGGGGGTGAAGGGAAAATCCACTAACACTTGTTTGTTCCTCTTTTTCTGGTTACCTAACTTAAGACCATGCGGTTTGATTTATAGAAGTGCTGAAAACTCACAGCGGCAACAAATGTCTATGGGCACTGAGCTTTATATGTTCAAAGTGCAATATATAATGGTAGGAGATGATTTTTCACAGTACTTAAGTATCTCAAATTGGGACACCCAAAATTTAGTGCATAACTTTTGACCTCAATCTCCCTGTGCCTCAATTTCTCTTGAGTAAAATGGGGATAATATCACTCCCTGATCTCACAGGGCAGTGTGGGGGTGTATATCATGAAAATAAATTTGTTAGTGTTTGTGAAGCATGCAGATATTGTAGTGATTAATACAACTGAAAGTACACGAGGACATTAGTAATTGTCTTTAGAGCAGGGTTTGAATATTATGCAATAAAAAAGGCATGAGACCAGACACTGAACAGTGGGGAGAAAGTAAATACCGAATAACTGTTCATTAAATGCACACTGTCCATTTACTGTTACTAACTTTCAGTCTTAACTATAAATTCACATTTTGAAAACTCCCTTCACAGCTGGTACTCAGAAGTTTAGTTCTGTTTAAAACCTAAAATCTGGGATTAACCTTGATGTTTGAGGGCCTTTAAAAAACCCACAGGGCCTGGAGCCACAAGCTTTGTGGGAGCAAAGCCTGATCCTGCTGCTACTTTTATGTGAAGATCTCTCAGGATTACGCTGGAGGCAGTCCAGACAAACTGAGCTTGTAAGTAATTCATTTTGGCTTATTAACACCCCACAAAGAAACTTTACATCAATATCCTGATCTATGGCAACAGCTTCAATCACTGGAACCAGCAAGAGGCACTGCTCTAAACTCTGGTAGGAAGCTGCCAGGGATTGTCTGAGCTGGCATGGCATAACATTATGAATTTCCACCACAACACAGCAATAACACTATTGGTTTTTTTTTCTGTAAATGTCAACACAGTTCCTTAAGTGAAATGAATATGAAAATATCTCATAGATAAAACACATTTTCCTCCTACTTAATAACCTTCTCAAGCAAAACAAGAAAATGAAGCATATAAAAAAAATAAATTACCTTCCTTGTATTCTGGCTTCCATGTTAATTCAGCAGATATCAGATGATTACATTGTGATGGTATCATGTCCATTTCATGTGATTCAATACTGGACAGAAAATATACTTATTAAATATTAAAGTATTATTTATTTAGTATATACAGTGTGTGTGAGTGAGTGTGAGCGAGAGAGAGAATGAATTGTGTGCACAAAGATACTGGAAACCAAAATTCTGCTTCGTAAAAATGGATGAGGCAAACAATGAGGAATACACAGTTAAGATTTGCAGGCAATGACGTTAACAGTCCCTCTGTGTATGGATTTAGTGCAACTGTGTTGCACTAGTATTGAGTATTGTGTTCAGTCCTTGACAACTCATAAATCAGATTAATATTGATAAACTGGGAGTTCAGAGAAGCGTAATACAAAAATGATAAGGGGCAGCAGGATTTATAATAAAGTAAAACAACTACAAATGGCTGGAGTGGCTAAGGAATGGCTGTGGGCAACATATGATAATACTTTATAAATATTTTAAAACCAAAGAGGATCTATAAACAGTAGTAAAGGAATACAATTATGAAAGTGAAAATATAGACTGAATATCAGGGACAACTACCTGACAGTAAAATCTATTTGACAATAGAAGAATTTCCTCAGGGGAGAGATGGATACCCTTTTGCTTGGGATATTTAAAAGTTAGGCTAGAAAATGTTAAGTATAAAAAACATTCCTGCCTTGTTAGGGAGCTGGTGGTGTGTTCAATCTTCAACTTCTATGATTTTATCCACACAACAAGTACAGAGATTTGCCCTACCACCATATTGCTCTACTGTTAACCTATACAGGGATGACATAAAATAATCAATTAGTAGCTATTGGCAGGTTAGTAAATGATATACTGATCAGTTCGTCCTCTACTTCCAGTGTAGAATGCATAGGTTTTCCTCAGATTGGCAGAGAAATTAATATTGTTAAACAGACTTCAGTACTCTGCATGACAGACAATATTGTTTCACTTCACAACCACTCTAAACTGGGAAAACGTTCCCCTTCATACCATCCATACATATTTTCTTCTGAAGGTCATCTCCATAATACACTGTTATGTGTACTGAACTAAACAACATCTGATAGACTTTGAAAGTTAATTCATAGCATGTTTAATGGATTTTATACTTTATTGCTATGATTAACTAAGAGCACTTCAGTACTAAACAGTTCTGAATTACTTTACACTGCTTATTTTAAATGCAGGTTAGTAATTGATTAATTAGAACATATTCTGAAAATTGAGGCAATGAGAAGAATTTCTATGATGCCCAGCATCTAAATGCTGTGTTTTATTGTAGCTATCAACATACCTGAATCTTTTTTTCTTGGACTTCCAATAAAAGAGGAGATATAGAGAGATTTATCCACTGGATTTTCCCCTGCAATTAGCTCAAATAGTCCCAATAGAAACACACTAAAGTTTGTGTTACACACTGCCAACAATCCCCCACCAGAAAGCAATAATAACTCCTGACAGCTGCAGCCTGAACACAAAGTGGTCACATAGTGCTGTGGTTCCCAGATAACTTGGTACTCTTACATAAGGGAAGAGGTGATTTCATAACAGCAAGTCTATATCCAACAGCACCCGTTCTAATAAAATGAAGTAATCTAAACAAATTCACAAAAATAGCATAGCATTTCCTAAGGCTGTCACTATCTAGGTAATTTAAAAAAATTAAGGGGGGAGGGGGAAGAGAATCATTCAAAAGACAAGTATTCTTCCAAACATTCAAGGTCACATTTAAAGCAGAGGTCTATTCGTGAAATGCATGTACAACTGCATGTCTAAATTTGAGTGCACAATTACTACAACTGACTATAAAAACTGAACACCTGCGAGATTTGTACACTCATGTTCAATTTGCAAGAGGCAAATGTAGGCACAGAATTGTACATCTTTGTATATAAATTTCAAATACAGAAGATAAGGCATTAAGTGCATCTATAAGACTCCACATACCAGAATCTTTTCCATTGTCATCATCCCGGTCCATCTCTTCCAAAAGGCACAATTATATCAGTGGAGCCAAATATTCATGTCGCTGAAAATTAGCTTATTTAGATTGAAAACTCCTCAGGGCAGAGACGGTCTCTTCCTCTATCTTTGTACAGCATCTAGCCACAATGGGGCCCCAATCTCATTTGCCTACAGGCACTACTATTAAAAAATAATCAGAAAATGAAATCTCACTAGAACTTAAATGAAGACCAGCGGGGTTCTACCATATTCAGCAACAGTAAATACTGGTGAGCACATTTGATATTTGGGAGCCACTGTCAAACATAACCCATTTAGTCTCAAATGTGAGGCAAGCTGACCAATAGAGCAGTAGTTCTCAAACTTTTTTTTCCCCTACGGACCACTTAAAAATTGAGGAGGGCCTTGGCGGTCCACTTAAAGATCTTTCCAAATGTTGTTTGTACCATTTGCTAACTATTGTAAAGTGCTTTGGATAAAAGTGCTATTTAAAATACAAACTTAATAATAATGGGGTTTCTCCTACAAATAAAAGCACACAACTCATTTTAATATCTGTAGTCTTACCTTTCTAATGCAATGGATGTGCCCTCTCTCCCCCACCATGGCAGCCCCCAAGCTAGGGATGGGAGGGAGGGGGGGTGTCTTTCCCCGACAGCCATAGCCCTGGAACTGGGGAAAGTCACCTCCCACAACAGCTGTGCACATCCCAAATTCCCACCACCCCCTCTACTCACCCTCATTGTCCCCTCCCACCTACTGGAGATGCCTGCGCATCTCCACTAATTAGGTGGGTGGCCTTTCATTCTCTGCTGAGCTGCCGCCCAGGCACGCACCTTAGAGGAAACTTTCCACAGGCCACCTGAATGGATCGTGCAGACCACTAGTGATCCATGGACCACAGTCTGAGGACCTCGGCACTAAAGATCTGCAACTATCTCTCATCAGAATCCACATGTGTGGATATATGCTTGGGGAATCAGAAGACCTCACTTTCTACAAAAGGTACTACCCAGAGGGGATGGCTTACTGCTATAAGACTCCTACAGGAAATACTAGACTTCCTGGAACCACAAGGTCAAATAATATCAAAGTAACTCCAGCCTTTCGTCCTTGGGAGGTAGATAAAGTTCCATGCAGTTCACTGAATGTGTTAAAACTAAGACCTTTCAGCTGTATGGAAACACTAAACAGAACTGAAGTTTACACTCAGAATTCCCCCAAAAAGGAAAAAAAAAAGACACTTAATTTCTAATACTTCCTAATCTTCAAGAGCTAGAAACACATTCTTCATACCCCTAGAAAGACAGTTACAGCACTTATTTCTCACCTGTAAATTTCTATTTTCATAGAGTGACCCTCCAACCTGAGTGAATTTATCCATTTGTTTCTTGAGGCAGGAATATGCGAAATATATTTCGCCAGGTTATCAGGCCCATTATAGCCCTGAAACCTTGTATGGCACCTAGAACTTCCACAGAATAAATACTGAAGTTAGAAAAATACAGGAAAGAGAAGTAGGAAAAATAGCAGGATGTTTCAGATTGGTAGAGGCCTGTTTTTACAAGAAGTTAACAGGAAAGAAAAAATTGGCTGTACTCATGGAGAGGCCCTCACTGATCCAGAGAACTGCTGGGAAGTGGCAAGCAGTATAACAGAGAGGAAAGTCAGGCAGGAAAGAAAAAAAAAAGTTTACACCAATATAGATACTCTTACATTGTGGTAAATTAAGTGGGTCTTATGCAGAGTTGGCCAAAATTTAGGGATTTTGGTTTCCATCTAGCAGGGATACCTTGCTTGTGAAACAAAACATGTAATTGGCATGCTTGTCTATTCACTGAACACTCATGAAACAGAGATATTCAATTTCAATTAGCTGTTAATTGACCGGGAGTCTGCCAACTGGAGGCTAGTAGGCTTTTGGCTACAGCATTGTCCTGGCTTGACTAGGGACTCATAGGGCTGCTACCTCAGTGTGGAAGCCAGCCAGCCCCTGGAATCCTGTCTAGAGGGTCTGAGAGGCTCCCTGAACTACAGCAGGGAGCCTGCCAGGACTCCAGAGGATGGCAGGAACCTGAAACACCACCAGAGTGTTTTCGTCAAATCACTGCCTGCATCATTGCCAGTGTTTTGTCTACTCACTGATCTTATGTAAGGGCAAATTGAGTCTAAGTTTCACATCACTTCTGAAGGTGGACAATTTTTTCCTTGGACATGCTCATATGACTCCCACAACTTCAAATGGGAGTCATTTTGTTAGATGTTCAGCTAAATATGTTGTGTGTGCCATCCCAGCTCTGCGCAAACAGCTGGCACAGCCGACCTCGAGTGAACAGCCCAATGACCACAAGATCCGTTAAGATATGAAGGCACCAGGCCAGGTTTATTGTTACCGAAGCATGGTCCTAACTCCCCGGATCAATGTCTACAGTTACACTAGCACATGTATGCCTGTGACAATGGATACAGCTCAGTGAATGGTATGACTTCCCATTCCCCCTAGACTGGCCACAGACACTCCCTTTGAGGCTCCATTTTATACATCAATACAAACAAGTTATGTCCTGCACCTCTGGCATAGTTAGTTGACACCCTCTGACATAGCAGATTACCACCCATCCCCTTGTACATCTCTATCCATCACACAGCAATCCTGATCTTATCTTTAGGATGGGTCAGTGTCCTTATTATCCTTAGGGTATTGGGGTATTCTGATACCACCATTCTGGAATGTGTTTGTGTGAGTGCTCTGTGTCTAGCATCTCTTAGGAATGTGTGTTTTGCAGTATCAGTGCTTTTCTTGTCAGATTCTGTGAGCCAGGCTTGCCTCTAGGTCACAGCCTGATTTTGCTTTATATCAGCAAAGTTTTGACTGCTACTTTATCCCAGCCCTCAGGCCAGGCCTCTGATACAATGGCTTATGTTTCAGTCCCTCTTCCTCTTATACTTTCTGCCTTCAGATGTGTGTAATTTAAGATTAATACTACAAGAGATTATTCAGTTCTGGATTACTTAAATTCTCACTGTGCTGCCATTTCCCTCTTCCATTACCACAGGGTTCTATAAGGTTGGGGGTTTTTTTCCCCATGAATGATGCAGTAAACAACAGACTTACAACAAGAAACTTTTGAAGACAGGCAGACTGAAGAGAATAAAAGAAGCAAAAAACTGTCTGAGCTGATTTTCTTTCTCCCCATACTCCCAAATTCTGTACATCGCTTCTCAAACTTCACTGAATTGTGAAGTTGATAGGTGGTGATATAATACAACTCTCTCACGTCACTTATTAGGAAATAACACTGACAAATCATCATCAGGCCCACTTTTGTAAAATATCTCAGGAAAAACTTCTATTTATTTAATGGAAACTTTCACTGAATAAAAAGACCAACACTGGCCCTTTTGAATAATTGTCCTGAAAAAAATACATTTCAAGATTGCTAAAACTGCCTTATTTAAAGTCTAGTCATAATGTCAATGCAATACACACAGAAAAACAAGGGATAATTTACATTTATTCTTTTCTACCAGAAAATTCATTAGAGTATTTACAAATGAAGACTTGATAATAAAACAAACACACACAATTAGCACTTTCTCTTTTTTCTTCCTCTCATATTCCGTGATTTTCCTTTTTTGCCCTCAAACACAGATTGGGCAGTCACCTTGACTGTGTTTTCTTCATCTCCATCCTCACCACTTGAGCTACTATTCACGTCTTCCTCCTGTGTCACTGTGTTTTTCTGAATTGCTGATTCTTTGTCAGTTTTTCCTCTTTTGCTCTCATTTAAAACTTCGCTTTCAGGATCCTCCCCTGAAGACCTACTGGATGCATCCGACAACTGCACCTCACCAATGAAACCACCTCCATGGAAACTCTCCTGTTTGGACTTTGAATGTTTTTTCCTCTTTACCCTTTGGCTTTGTGCTGCAGTAGCTCGATCTGTTGTTCCTTGGACAGCTAGTTTTCCTTTCCTTTTCTCATCGTGTTTAAATTGCCTTTCTACAACAGCAGTAGCCTCCTTAATCTCATCAGCTGTTGCTTCTTTTTCTTTCCTCTGCATACAAGTCACAGCTCTTCGAAGCCTCTGGCTCTTAATGGCTTGCTTTTCATGTTGCGCTAGTCTGAAGAATGAATCAATTCGAAGCTGAGTCTACAAGTATACACAACAATTAAAGAAGTGAAGTTTAGATACCATGGCAATAGGCATTCTATAAATAAAATAGAGTATGCGATAGTCTAAATTGGTGTAGAACAAAGACTGCTCAAATAAATGAGTTATGAATCACAAGTACATACAGAGTACAAGATGAGTTACCAGAAGAGATTAGTAATTATACAAGAATATAATTAGTCAGTAAGTTTTAAAAGCTTCCTTAGAGCAAGAAACTCTACAGTCCTATTTAAGGAAACAAATGAATGGTTAAGGAAACAACAATTCCCTTCATGTTTTACAAATACTGTGTTCATGCTTCTAACACGTTATTTGCAATTACAGCACAACTAGAGACTCCCAGACCTGCAAACATGCATACTTATTAGCATATTCTTAAATGCAAAGCTATTAACATAATACAACAATTGCTTTACTAAATAAACCCTACACCTGTGCTTTACATTTGCACAAACCAGTGAAATAAAATGTTATTTATTGATCAAACAAACTGAATGCTTACTGCAACATTTTAAGTCTTAACTGCACCCCGTTTGAAAGTCATTTAAGATTCCACATTATTAACAGAGTGTGTGTAGAATTAAAAGTTATCAATATATTTATGTATAAAACAAGAAGTATTTTAAAAGCAATTCCTCCATTAATCTGCCTACTCCTATATTCAGGGATCTGCATCTCCTTGCAAGAGCTAATGATATTACTAACATATAAAGCATTATAGGGAATGCTGTAAAACCTCATTTAGCCAAACTGTTTGAGATAACATTTAAAAACACTCATATAGATAGAGCTTGACATGAATGGAAGACTGGCAAGCTTGGTTTGAAAATCTTAGAGGAGCCAAGCGTTAATGCACCAGAAGTAGGGATTAAATGGGGTTTATCTATGTTGCTTTAGGAGTCTGTAATATCAGCTATTGCAGAACAAACAGAAGCCTGAACTCAGGAGTAGACAGGCAGCTGAATTATTAGATTTTACAAATTTACAGCATTTAAAATTATACTAAGTGCATCACAGAACACAAACTGTACAACATTTATGCCCAAAAGAACTTACAATCTAATGTTATATCATTTTAAAAATACATTTCCTTACAATTTTATTATCTACATACATACGGCTTAATTCCATGCTGATTTACAACTTGTGACAGCCCACAAGTTCAATGGAATTGCAGGGGTTGTAGTTCAGCACAGAATTTGACCAAGAGTCTGTTAAACGATTTAGGTTTATAACATACTTTGGTTTTGTTGGTTATTTTAAAAATACTAGTTTTTAAATTTTCAAGCCAGCCCTAAACTACATAAAACCTTCCAATAACAAATTACCTGTTGAGAGTTCAGCTGTTTCAGTACAGGCAAAAGGGCTTCATCGGTCTTTGTCCTCGTCCAGCCAAAGCAACTCTGACAGAAAGTATAGGCAGTTAAGGTTCATCAAAAAAAATTTTAAAAACGTTTCTTACTACCAAAGTATGAATGTGAAAAATAGAAGTTCCTAACTTAACCAAGCATCTCTAAAAAGATACTGTACTTAAGTTTTTGTACTGTAAGAACAAAGGAAATTTCAAGGTCTAGGAACAACTATTGCCAGCCTTATCCCAAATGCTTCAGAAAAGCTTATTCTTTTCTATTATTCATAAACTGTGTTTCAAATAACAAAAATGACCCCTCTGGCTTCATCCAATATTGTTGTAAAAATATATTAACCTTAAGAAAAAAACTTCAATGTCTTTATATGTACCAGAGGCTTCATTTAGTTACCTAACTATGGATTAATTACCATCCATTTTTAGGTCTCTCAAATTGCAATCAGTGCAATCGCTATGGCAAGGGGTGCTAAATAAAGTGAGGATGGAACCACTGATGTTGTTCGCAGTTTACATTTAGAGTGGAATCCTCCTTATCTCACCTTTGCTTGAAGTGAGTGAGACTACAATAATCACTCCTCATGCAAGTGAGACAAGCAAATTTGGTTCTCGGTTACTGAACTTGCTAATAGACTCATGCATTCTTTTCTATCAAAGCAACTTTGGTTCACAACTCCAACCAGATAGGATTGTAAAAAGATATTCTCTGATCTGTTCTACATCAGGCCTTCCCCAGATGAATGATCCCTTTGACTCATCCACCACAGGTTTCAGGTAGGCTTTTACTACTGCTGGATTTGGAAAGCCAGGACTCAGCTGCAGTTGCTGTAGTTTTTTCTTTACTTTGGTATCATGTGGGTTGGGTCTTATTTTCTTATTCTTCTGAGCTTCAGTCCACCATTCACTGAAGAGTACAGGAGAAGAAAGACATTCAGTTGTTTCAGTAAAATACATTTTAGACTATCAAGGGCTATCAAGTGAATTTAAACAGCCTTATTATTTCTTATTTGTTTCCAGTAGTGCCAAGACATGATCGGCAATTTCCAAACAAGGTGGCATAATCTCTACCCCAAGAAGCATACAACTGAAAGGCACACAGACACTTTAGGGAGAAGATACATAACCTGTAAGTAGCAGTGGTCAAGGTGATCTTTGGCCACAGTGAATTGAGCTATGGATTTATAAGTGGTTTAAAACAATTTTTATTGGAAAACAGGGAAGCCTTCCTACTTACTAATTTATTTTAGAATGTCTCCCGCTAATCCTCACTAACAGGATCACATGCACCCTTCAGCTCAAATGATTTGAAAGGCCTTGCCCTCTTGCCAGAAGACTTCTAAGGAAAAGGGAATATTACTTACAAATAGTATCAGTTGAAAATACAATCCAACCACACAGATATTTATAAACCAGATACAAAAGGAACTATATTCAAAAAATCTTCAAGTTAGAAAGTGCCAGAATTAAGGTTGCTCATACTGTTTTAACTGGACCCCAGATTTATTCAGTGCACAAGGATAGATGGTGCTAAGAAACACTGAATAGCTAACAATTCACTTTCCATGTGGCCCCATGCCAGACTGACTGCACAACCATCCAAACCCTGCAGTGAACACAGAATTATTAATTTCTTCATGGGCACTCATCACCAGAATATTCAAGTACTTCACAAACATTAATGGGCTTATCTTTACAACACCCTGGGAGGTAGGGAAGGATTATCCTCCTCATTTCACAACTGGGGAACTGAGTCACAGAGGTTTCATTCAAAATGGTCAAAAGTCACTGATTTTGGGTGCCCAACTCGAGACACCTAGGACCTGATTTTCCAGTGTACTCAGCCTTTTTAACACTTAATATGTTCATAGCATAGCATCCTATGATTTCAGTTGTGTGTGTTCAGCACTTCTACAAGTCTGACCACAGTTACCTAAAGCGGAGTACCCAAAATAATAAAGTTAGATGGTTAGTAGCCATCCGGGAAAGTTTGGTTTCAATGACTCACCCAGCATCACATTTGTGAACTCTGAAAGAAACAAAGACAGAACCCAAATTTTTAGGGTAGCATTTAGCTCCCTAAGAATGGAATAGTCTTTTCCCTTCCTGTGATTCCCTGCCTCATTAGTTATGTACTTTCCAACTTCTGCAACAAATGAGCTTGGCGTCCTACAGACAACAGACTAGCAGTACATAACCCCGATTCATTCCCGGAACACCATTCACACTGTCCCCTGCGTGAGACAGGAGTTATGCGGGAGAAGGGGGGTAGCAGTGTCTGATCATGTCATTAAAGACTGGATCATAAAGCACATGTACAAGGGGGGTGAATTAAAGGTTGCGCGGGACAACCTCAATTCCAGCATTTCTTAACTTTTAAGTGAGTGACTTTGCAATGCTAACATTCATATAATTTTTGGGGAAAGGGGGAAACAATATTTCCCAGATTTTAAGAAAAGCAAAATGAAAACACAGAAATTCTATCTTGTGAAACCATAATGCCTCTCACATAGGTCATCAGCAGGACCAAAACCTTTAGGTCCACAGCACAGACCTGCACTATTCCATCTAACTGATAGTAGTAGCAGGCGGTTACCTTTTACACAGCCCAGCCCCTAGAAGGGGATACTTGGTTTACAGCAAAACAACTGAGAAAAACTCAGGAATCCTGGGTTCTATTTCAGTTTCTGGAAGGGAATGTGGCTTAACGGTTATTGACTCTTCTTTACATGCCCTACTGACCCGTCTGTTTCTTGTACGTAACCCTAGAGTCTGTCTCTGCCCCTCTCTACCCTAATCTGTTTATGTCTCTTTTCATGCAGTCTAATTCCCATTCTTCACTCTTCTATCAAAAATATAGAACACATCTTCTCCAAAAACGCAGGGGGGGGCCATATCCACTAGGAGTCCAACTCTGAGATGAACTCTCAAGCAATTGCACAGTTCTAAAAAAACCCAAATTTCTCCAGTTTTATTCTATTAGTGACATCAGAACATCCCATTGTTTCCTTGCCACTCCAGCTAATAATAATCTAAAGTCAGAACAAGGTGACAGGCAGACCAGATGAAAGTCTCTGCATTAAGATAAAAGGGAAAAAAATAGGGGTAACATCATGGTAGGAATCAGGAACCAAATCAGGAAGAGGAGGTGGATGAAGCATTTTTAGAACAAACAACTACCTAAAACACAAAACCTGGTAGTAATGAGGGTCTTTAACTACCCTGATATGTGTTTGCCATATTACTTTTCCAACAGAAAATATCTGCTAAATTCTTAGAATCCATTGGGGATAACTTCTTCTACCAGAAAGCGGAGGAAGTAGTCAGGGAGTAGCCATTTTGGACTTGATTCTGACTAATGGGGATAAATTGGTTGCTAATCTGAAGCTGGAAGACCATTTGAGTGAAAGAAAGCTTGAAACAATAGACTTCAAGATTCTAAGGAAAGGAAGGAGTCAGAGCAGCAGAATAAGGACAATGAACTTCACAAAAGGCAGACTTTCGCAAACTCAGGGAACTGGTAGGTCCAAGGTCCCATAGCAGTTTCTCATGGACACAATATTAAAGGCACAACTGTGAACTATTTCAGTGCAAAGGAAACATAGGGAGGATAGTAAGAAGCCAATGTGACTCCATCAGGAGCTCTCTAATGACCTGAAAGTAAAAAGAGTTCTACAAAAAATGGAAACCTTTCCAAATAGCAAAGGGGAAGTACAAAAGAATAGCACAAGCATGTAGGAACAAAATAGGAAAAGCTAAGGAAGAAAATGAGTTACACCTAGCAAGGCTGGACTTGGTGACTTTTTTAGATCCTTTCCTGCCCTATGATTCTAGGATAGCTATGTTGTTTTCTATAGTAACCTGTACTTTTCACCTATATTCACAGCTCTCTTTACACGCTAAAGTGAAAAATATGTAAAACTAACATCTGTATTCTGGCAAGAAAAATCAAATCATACGTGAATTTTAAAAGAGGTTCTATTCCATGCCCAGGGAATTCGTTTAAAATCTCCATTGCTGTTACATAGCCAACAGATGGGATTCCTTCAGTGTAGTCGCTTCCAAGCAAATAGGCCAAATTAATTAACTTGCTTCTGTCTAACCCTGTAAGACAGAAAATGTAAACCACACATTACTCTACGAATTTATGTTCTGTTCTCCCAAAAATAACAGTAGCACATTTTCTGAAAATAAAAAAAACAACAACAGGAAAAAGCACAGGCATTAACAGAGATCAAAGCTACTCTGATTCAAGGTCAGGGCTTGCTTTACATTTAAAAAAAAAAAAAAAAAAAAAAAAGCACCCCCCCCCCCAACCTACATCTCACCCCACCTTCAACTCTGACCTAAGTTTAGTGGCCTCAATATCAGGAATTCAGAGACAGAACCAATGCTGCACACAATCTCCTGAAGTCTGGAATCACAGCATTCAAATGGCTTAAAAACAGTGGCTCTCAAAAACTGTGTGGTCTATGCTCCCTGGCTGGAGACTGATCACAATGTGTTGGCAGGACACAGGGTGATGATGTTCATTGCTTCAAGCTGCATCTACAGACCTCCAGACTCTATTGAAACAGCTGGAAAGGAAGAGGAGACGTCAACCTAGCTGCCACTATGAGGCATTGATGTTACAAGATGCCAGAATACCAGAACCACTTCTCAGGGACTGGATCCACCAATTTACTCCAGAAATTACTTCAATGGAGAGGGAGAAGCATGCATGCTAGAAGAAGTCCATCAGGCAGCTAATCAGAAGGTCTAAATGTCCATAGCAGCATGAGAGAAAGACCATTGGGCATAGGGAACCATTTACAGAAGAAAGGACAAACAGGAAAGACGGCAGATCGAAAGTGTAACTGATGATTTTACCGCAAAACAGACCAAAACTAAATATATTACTGTATCACAGATATTTGTGTTTAATTTCATAGCACTTATTTTCCACCTAAGCAATTACAATCTCTGCCACAAAAGGCACAAGGTAACCAGAGAACAGAGACTAGCTTTTATACACTCCCACCCCAACTTTGATATTTTCTCCACTTCTTGAACTGCTGTAGCTACTCTTGCATATAGAAATAAGAAGTGCTCATCACACATCAGCCACAGCACCAGACAAAAACCGGACAAAAAAGAATTTGCTGGGAGAACGAACCACAGCAGGGACACAAATACTTTTTTATTATGGAAAACTGTTGAGAAGTTTTGCATGATCAATAATCAATAAACACATTAAAATATTGTTTCAAATCTCTACACTGAGAATTTTGTGGTAGTTTTGCCTAAGTAATGGCTCAGGAAGAGCTGGAATGGGTAAAAATTGTCTCTAATAAATTAGGTGACAGACACACAAGTTTAAAAGTTCCATAGTTTACTATTTGCCATGGCTAAAACTTTTGTCAGAGCAGTATATTTTTTTGATCTTTGGTCTTGCACCAGCAATCAGAAGGAAAAATACTACCATGGATTAATTAGTAATTGAAAATCTTTGGAGAAAGTGATTTAATCCATTAGATCCCTTTATAACACAGTTTGTCAGCATGTTCAAAATAAACTTCTATTTAGAAAAGTGTGTAATCTTCCTATATAAATTTGCTCTGACTAAAACTATGCATAGTATTTTCTCTTCTTCACCCAAAGTGTGAATGTTTACCAGAAAACAGACTTGCATTTCATGCATGGTAGCCACTATTACAATCATGATTAGGTCACTAACCTAGCCCCAGTACAACAAATGGCTGTGAATTCAGAGATTACTTAATACAGAAACCAGCATCAAAGGAAGTATCTGATGTGACTTTGATCTTTCTCAAAAAAAGTTACCACAATAGTTATATATGATTCTGAATGAGTTCTAGTATTAAAAAAGATATAGAACAAAACTGCCCATCAAAAAAAGCAAACAACATATCCAGCATACAAGCACTTGCACCTTACCTAGCTGGTTATGAATATCCACATACTGGTAATACTCCACATACTTGTTTTGACTGAAGAAATTTTTATAAACGTGCCGTGCTCCAAACAGCCAAATATCACTATCGTCAGTGATTGTCCCAGAGGTCTGATCAGTAAGGTCCAAGACAGCACACTGAGCCTCTGCCTCCATAGGTGCTTCAATGTAAGGAATGCCAAACAGACGGAGAAGTTCCTACAGGAAATGGGATTAATACTTCATCAAAAAGGGGGCTCATAATACATGCCTGCTTAACTTAAAAATGTGCTTGGTTCACATTTGGAGTGTTTCATAACAACCCTAAACAATGTATATTAAAAAGTCAAGGGGACTAATTCTACTCATCTTACTCATACAAGTAGTGCCAGGAAACACTAGCATTACATGATCACCTTACTGGAGTTTGAGATTTTGGTTTCTGACCTACTCAAGCGATCAGAGTTTTCAGTTTTCTAAAGGAGGTAGCCAGGGGATGTGATGATGGGGACTGGAATGGCATTTGGGGGGGAATGTGTATCCAGGATGAGCTGAACTGCAGAGACACCCCCCATCCCCAGCTCTGCAACCGAGATGTCATGCTGACCTCATAAGGAAGAAGGTAGCCTTCAGCAGTTGGATAGGTCATTATTTTGTCAACTCTTTTGATCCAATTCCACAAGCCTACCACATGGCACGTAGCACCTTATTCTGTGAGGACACCCATTACTATGCAATGTGAGCTAGGATGGAGGACAGTTCAAGAATATAAGGTATTAGGCAAGCTGCATTTAATGCAAATATGTTCTGTTCCTGTACATGTTTCAAAAGCATGTGTCCACTGGCTCTTTTTTTTAAATAAAAACAAATGGTTAAATGAAAAGGAAGAATATATCTAGGAACAGAGTATCTCAGTGCAGAGACAAAAGAACACAAATCAGTTTTTATAGATTTTGAGGTCAGACCTGATCTAGTCTTATCTCCTGCAAAACATATGCCATCACATTTCCCAAAGTAACTTCTGCAACAAACCCACAACTTCTGGTTGAACTAGAGAAAATCTTTCAGAAAGACATCTACTCTTGAGTTAAAGACTTCAAGTGTTCCCAATTTACACAGATTCCAAAAAGTCCACTTTGGACTTCACTACTCTATTGATTTAACGTGAAGGGTGCTCCAGTTCTATAGAGTAATTCTATGTTATATATGCTTCTATGATTTAATACTCAAAAGTATTTTGCATGGTTCACATGCCTCGCACAGCAAGAGCCAAAGATCGGGGGTGGGGGAGTTTGCACCCTCGTGACTTTCCATACAAAATGATACAGTGTTGTAAAGATAAAAAGTCAGGGGTAGCATTTAAGCACATTTTTCATTAGATTTTGTATTTACCATAGTCAAAGTCCCACAAAAGTGAAAATCCTGCAAGGATTTTAAAAATTACTATTGGGCATATGTGAAGTACCGTATTTTTCACCCTATAAGACGCACTTTTTCTTCCCCTAAACAGGGGGGAGGGAAGTTGGTGCGTCTTATAGGGCGAATATACCTATTCGCCCGCGGTCACAAAAAAACAAAACAAACAAAACAAAAAAAACCCGTGTGCGCCCCGGTTCCCCCCTCCCCGCCGCGGGCTGCCGGGGGCGCCCCCGGCAGCCCGCCCGCGGCGGGGAGGGGGGAACCGGGAGCGCCCCCGGCAGCCCGCCCGCGGCGGGGAGGGGGAAACCGGGAGCGCCCCCGGCAGCCCGCCCGCGCGGCGGGGAGGGGGGAACCGGGACGCCCCCGGCAGCCCGCCCACGCGGCGGGGACGGCGCTCCCCCAGCAGCCCGCCCGCGCAGCAGGGACAGGAGAGCGGCGCGCTTTTTGTGTGTGGTGGTTTCCCCCCCCCCCCCCGGCTTTTTGACTTAAAAACTCGGGGGCGTCTTATACGCCGGAGCGTCCTATAGGGCGAAAAATACGGTAACCAGAGACTGATAGAGTGCCTACACTTCCCAAAAAAGAAAAGAAAAAAAAAAAAAAAAAATCAGCTACTAGAATGACTTCAAATGGTAAGAAATGTAGAAAAATGAATACAGTCGTCTGTAAAGCTTGATATGTCACACACAAAGCATAATTCAAAAGACTTTTTTAGTTTTCACAGAATTATAGAAATGCAGGGCTGAAAGCGACCTTGAGAAGTCATCAAGTCCAGCTCCTTGTTCTGACCATCCTTGATATGTGTTCTGTCCTTAAAAACCTCCAACAGGGATTCCATAACTTCCCTTGGAAACCTATTCCAGAGCTTAACCACCCTTATATAGTTAGAAAGGTTTTCCTAATATCTAATTTAAAACTGTACATTTCAACAGTACAGTTTTAAAGAAGTTTCAGTTCAAACAACATTAGGTATAACTTGCTGCACTTCACCTTATAAAGACTTTTTAATTTCTACTCAATCGTATTGCTCCCTTCTCTTGCCCCACACTAAACAATATAAGCTTGATTCATGAATAAATAAGGGAAAATATCTTCCCTTTTTTTCCAAGTAATATAAACCGTAATTGTACAATGTAATGGTAGTTATTTGAGGCATTTTGAATCTGAGACATGTTCTTCTAATATTCTCTCACATAGGCTGAGGAAAGAAACGTGCTGAGGAACGTGCTGAGGAAAGAAACGTGCTGAGGAAAGAAACGTGCTCATAAGCAAGAAACGTGACCAACATTAAACAACATTGTAAACAGTGTTTGACATACTGTTTGGCTTGCCAAGAGGTACAAACAGCGATTTTTAATTTTTAATATCAATATGACCTTCAACAAACATTACCTGACTTTCCAAGAACATCTGTCCTGTTACTGTGGCAGCAATACGCTCCTGCTGTTGTTTTTGAGCCTGAAGCATGTTTTGCTCAACAGAAAGATTGTTCTCCAGAGCTTCCAATTCCTCCTGCATATTAGATAAAGCAAATATTGGTCATACAAACAGTGAAAGATATACTGTTTCTACATATATATGTGCTTGACTATAATTATAACAGGAGCCTCTGCACCACTAATCCACACAGGTGCTTTTAAGTCTTCATAGTCTCCTAATGATGCACATCATAAGGATATAAATAGGCATGCTTTTCAGATGAGTGGAGTGCTCAAAGCTCCCACTGACTCCATCTGGAGTTGTGGGTTCTCAGCAACTCTGAAAAAGCAGGCTCAATATATTCTGTACCTTTCAAGCAGACAAATGAATAAGACAGGGATGAAGCCAGTAAGTTAAAGGAGGCACACAATAGCTCTGCCATGAGTGTCCATTCAGTAGTGTCCTTTAGAAGAGCAAGTTAACTGGAGATTACTTTTAATATTCACTCAAAACAACTAACAAAAAACAAGTATCATTACCAAACTAATATCTTGCCACTCGTTCACTGCATCTTCCCTATCTTTTTCAGTTTCAGCATTCTGATGAATAGTCAACTGCACTTCTTCAGGAGCGTCTTTAAGGAGGTTCTCTGTGGCACCATCATCTCTTTCTTTCTCCAGTTCTGTGGTTTCTGCTTCAACAGCCAATGTCTCATCAGGTTCAGAGGGAGCATGTGAGGTTTTAAATATTTCACCTGGAAACCCAGTGTCATTACTAATTTCACTGTTGACTTCAATAAAGCTACCTGCACAGGGGAGGGGAAAAAAGTGCATGATTTCATCCTCATTAAGGAAAAAAAATGCCATGCTCAACTCCTAAGATAAAAATAATTTAAAAAAATTAAAGTTTTATTTCTATCAGATAAAATGTCATGCTCCAGGACTCTTTTGGCAGTCCCACTGTCAGATGTTGACATTTCCTACTAATTAACACATCACCTAAAAGCTTTTGCTGCTTTCACAGTTTCTGTACTACCAATTTTTTCTTTTAGACTAGTGATGTCCGAAGACGACCGAATTAAAATATTGATTGTCTGAACTGGCTTTACATTTCTTTATTTCCTTATAAGATTGATACTCACGTAGAATGGGAAAGCTTGAGTCTTTATAGTTCAAATGAGACAGATTTTATCTTTGGAAAATCAGCAATTGGCCTTTTTTTATTCATTTATTTTTTAATAATTTGTATTGAATTGATGAGAACTGCCGTTTTACTTTCCCCTCCAGTCAGTGTAAAGTTTTCAGGATTAATTCTGATAGGAATATAAAAATAATACAGCTGTAAAAATAACAAAGACGTATGATTTTGGAAATTGCAAGCTTTACACTAAAAGAGTTATTAATTTATTTATTTTAGAGGGGGGAAAGGAACTAGGGAGGGTTGTGCGCACATGAGTACATCTCTATTTCTATAGAGATTCCCCACAGAAAAAAAAAATCATGTTAAATAGCTTCTATATGCTATGACTTCTGCAGAAGTTTTATATCAAAAATCCATAAATAAATATATTTGTTTAATCCTAATTAAGTGAAAATTATGGTGGGGAAAAGAGAGTTTGGTTTATATAATGGCATTAGTCCGCTCCTCTCACAGGAACCTCTTTTCGGGGGGTGTTTTTGGAAGAGAAGAGATCACTCATTACTTTTCATGATCTTATTGTTAAATGAGTAATAAAATTTTGACAGCATGTAGTAAAAACAGAAGATAGGATTATGATTACTCTCTATAAATATATCAGAGGGATAAATACCCTGGAGGAAGAGGAATTATTTACGCTCAGTATTAATGTGGCCACAAGAAAAGACAGTTACTCACCTGTTGTAACAGTTGTTCTTCGAGATGTGTTGCTCATGTCCATTCCAACAAGTGTGTGCGCGCACCGCGCATGCATGGTTCCGGAAAGTTTTCCCCAGCGGTACCCGTAGGGTCGGCAGGGGCGACCCCTGGAGTGGCGCCCTCATGGCGGTGTATATATGCCCCTGCCGACCCTCCCCCCGCTCAGTTCCTTCTTGCCGGTACTCTGACAGAGGGGAGGCGGGTGGGATTTGGAATGGACATGAGCAACACATCTCGAAGAACAACTGTTACAACAGGTGAGTAACTGTCTTTTCTTCTTCGAGTGCTTGCTCATGTCCATTCCAACAAGTGACTTGCGAGCAGTTATCTCGGAGGTGGGAGAGGAGTAATCTTAGTACCTGCTGGCAGGATCGCTTGTCCCATAGCAGCATCCTCCGAGGTCTGCTGCACGATGGCATAGTGCGAGGAGAAGGTACGGACCGAAGACCATGTCGCTGCCCTGCAGATGTCGACAATTGGAATATGCGCCAGGAACGCTGTGGATGTGGCCTGGGCTCTGGTCGAGTGAGCTGTTAATGGCGGAGGAGAAACGTTGGAGAGGTTATAACACAGTTTGATGCACGAGGTGATCCATCCCGACAGGCGTTGAGAAGAAATCGGCAACCCCTTCATCCGCTCCGCTACTGAAATAAAAAGTTGTGGAGATTTACGAAAAGGTTTTGTACGTTCTATGTAAAAAGCTAGGGCCCTTCTCACATCTGCGGAATCAAGTGCAGCTTGTAGCGCCGCCCTGGAGATCACCTTGCCCTCTTCCAGTATAGCCGTAAACTCCGGCGATGAGTCCTTAGGGATCTTCTCCTGGAACTTGCTGAGGGCAGTCCATGAGTTGAATGCATAGCGGCCTAGCGCTGCCTGCTGATTCGCGATTTTAAGCTGCAGGGAGGCAGACGAGTAAACCTTTCTGCCGTATAGATCTAATTTTTTTGCGTCCTGAGATTTAGGTGTGGGTCCTGTGTGACCCTGTCTCTCCCTATGATTAACTGCATCCGCCACCAGGGAGCCCGGTGGTGGATGAGTGAACATGTGCTCGTACCCGGCTCGCGGTGTGAAATAACGGCGTTCTACCCCTTTTGCCGTTGGCGGAATCGAGGCGGGAGTCTGCCAAAAAGTGGTCGACATTGAATTAATCTTCTTGATGAAAGGAAGGGCGATTCTCTTGGGCCCATCTGGAGAGAGGATGTCCACTGTCGGATCTTCCTCCTCCTGTACTTCCTCAGCAGGGAGGTTCAAGTTCTGGGCCACTGTCCTTAGGAGGTCCTGGTGCCCCTTGACGTCCATCGGTGGCAGTCCAGATGTCGAGGAGCCTGCCACCGCTTCGTCCGGAGAAGAAGAGGACGATGTGGCGAATGGGGGCTCCTCTTGAACAGGATCTCCCGTGGGTAGACCCATTGGCGAGGCAGCCGAGGAATGATGGGCCATGGAACTGTGGTACTGACCCAACCCCGACGGACCCGGTACCGGTTCCTCTCCCGCCACCTCCGTTGGGGTCTGGATACAGTGGCTGAAACAGGGCCTCGCGGCACCGCAGGCAGTGACATCGCCACAGATGGTGGCCCTTGTGTCTGCTGAAACGCCCATGGGGGCCAGAAGGACCACTGCACTGGACCTGGGTTTTGCTGGGACCACGGTGCCGAGTGGTGGGAGGAGCGGCGGTGCCGTGAACGGTGCCGATCTGACCCATGGGAGCGGTGGCTACGGCTTGACCGACGAGAAGGTACCCCGGTGCGGTGGCTTCGACTCGAGCGGGACGACGCATCAGATTCCGACGCTGAGCTGGGCCATGGCGGTGCCGCGCCCTCCGGTGCCATGATGTATCTCTGAAACATAGTAGGTTTACCGGGGCAGATTATCGGTGCCGGCGGAGGTAGCTGGGCGCATTCACCTAAAGCCCGCACTGGCAGTGCCGAGGGCATCCGGGCTTCCGGTGCCATTGGTGCCGAGGTGAAGGGTGCTCCCGGTACCGGTGCCGTCAGCATCTGAGGAATTAAAGGTGTGACCGACCCCGACGGTGCCGGTGTCACAAGCGGTGCCGGGGCCGTCGCTGGCACCGGATCCGAGAGAGGCGGTGCCGTGAAAGGCGGTGCCGTACCGTCTTCGCCCGCAGACTCGATCAAGTCCCGGGCAGCCTCGAAGGTCTCCGGGGTCGACGGCGCCGGGAAGTCCGGGAGGGGCCCGTGCAGCGCTGCACCATCCCCCGATGCGTGCGCGCGCACCGGGCCAGACGCCGGCGGCACCCTACGGGGCTCATCTACGTGACCCTGGGTGTGCCGCGTCTTCGCCTTGGCCTTACGAGCTGGCGATCTGCCCCTCTGCTTCTTAGGCAGCACTGGCAATTGGGAGCAGTGCCGTCTGGGGCTCTCGGTGCGTCGTGGGGACCGGTGCCGGTGTGAATTCTCTTTCCTGGGCACCGCCGGGTCCCGTACCGAGGCCGGAGCGCTTCGAGCTGCCTTGGATGGGAGATCTCCCTGAGGTTGAAGGGCAGACTCCATAAGGATTAGACGCAGACGATGATCTCTCTCTTTCTTTGTCCTTTTTGGTTTGAAGCTCTTGCAAATTGCACAGCGCTCGGATTGATGGCCCTCACCCAGGCACTTTAAGCACTTTGTGTGGGGATCACTGTTTGGCATAGGCCTCCCACAGTGCTCGCAGCTTTTGAAGCCCGGCGCGGCAGGCATGCCCTGGAGCGAGGACTGATAAAGAACACACTACCTATCTAAGAACTGCTAACACTTAACACTAAGTAGAACAACTAGAAACAGATTTACACGAACAATAGCAAAAGGTTGGGATACCGCTACTAGATAAAGGGGATTCCAGCTAACCGTCATGGGCGGGAAGAAGGAACTGAGCGGGGGGAGGGTCGGCAGGGGCATATATACACCGCCATGAGGGCGCCACTCCAGGGGTCGCCCCTGCCGACCCTACGGGTACCGCTGGGGAAAACTTTCCGGAACCGTGCATGCGCGGTGCGCACACACACTTGTTGGAATGGACATGAGCAAGCACTCAAAGAAGAACAAATGGATATAAACTGGTCAACCGAAAGTTTAGACTCAAAATTAGACAAAGGTTTCTAACCATCAGAGGAGTGAAATTCTGGAACAGCCTTCCAAGGGAAGCAGTGGGGGCAAAAGACCTATCTGGCTTCAAGGCGAAGTTTGATAAGTTTATGGAGGAGATGGTGTGGTGGGAAAACATAATTTTGGCAATTGATCTTTGACTATGGTAATAGATGTGCCTGGTGGTATATGATGGAAAGTTGGAGGGGATGGGATCTAAGATACTAAAGAGAATTTTCTTGGGTGTCTGGCTGCTGAGTCTTGCCCACATGCTGAGGGTTCAGCTTATCGCCATATTTGAGGTTGGGAAGGAATTTTCCTCCAGGGCAAATTGGCAGAGGCCCTGGAGGTTTTTCGCCTTCCTCTGCAGCAGGGGGCATGGGTCACTTGCTGGAGGATTCTCTGTACTTTGAAGTCCTTAAACCAACATCTGAGGATTTCAGTAGTTCAGACATAGGTGAGAGGTTTATTGCAGGAATGGGTGGGTAAAATTCTGTGGCCTGCGTTGTGCAGGAGGTCAGACTAGATGATCATAATGGTCCCTTCTGACCTTAAAGTCTATGAGTCTATGATAAAACGGAGCATAAGACGTTTACAGTTTTAAATGCATTGTATAGAAAAACAAAACAGTTCAAAATTAAATTTCAGTGTAGGTCTTTAATGAGAGGAACAAGCATCTAAAAGGCCTCCTCTCTCAATGAATTTCTCTCTTCACTTTTATGAGATGTGTTCTGGAGATAAGCCCTTTCCCTAAAATGACAAGTTTCTAGGTGTGTTTTTGTTTTGTTCAGAGCTAGATATGAACCTATTGATGAAATATGGGTCAAAAATGGTTTCAATCCGCAGTGTTTTACCCCTGGCAGCACATGGTACCCACCAAATCTTTGCGGGACCTGTCAGGGTTCCCTCCCCACTCTGAACTCTGGGGTACAGATGTGTGAACCCTCATGAAAGACCCCCTAAGCTTATTTCTACCGGCTTAGGTTAAAACTTCCCCAAGGCACAAATCCTTTCTTGTCCTTGAATGGTATTGCTGTCACCACCAAGTGATTTAGACAAAGATTCATGGAAAGGAACACTTGGAGTTCCTATTTCCCCCCAAGTCCCTTCACACACTTTCCTGAGGAGGCTTGAGAATGACCGGATGAATGACAGACCCCTCTTAAATCCTATGACCTCACCCTTCAATTAACATCACTAAGGATAAGGAAATCACAAGCCACCACCTAAGACAGGGGTCTGCAACCTTTACCACTCAAAGAGCCATTTGGACCCGTTTCCCACAGTAAAGAAAACACTGGGAGCCACAAAACCCTTTTGACATTTAAAATGAAATAACACTGCATATAACGTTTTTTTTGCCTTTATGCTATGTATAAACAAACTATAATGTGTTGCATTTATGAAATCAATGAACGACTGCAGAGAAAACAAAATTACATTTCTGCATGCAACAAAACATTTTGAGCTCCGAAAAAGAGACGTTCCTTCCCTCCCTCCCCCCCCTCCGGCCGTGCTCTCGCTCTTCTTCCTCCCCCCCCTTCCTCCCCCCCGCTCCGGCTGTGCTCTCACTCTTCTTCCCTCCCCCTCCCCTCCAGCCGTGCTCTCGCTCTTCTTCCCTCCCTCCCCCCCCTCCGGCCGTGCTCTCGTTCTTCCTCCCCCCCCCTTCCTCCCCCCCCGCTCCCCCCCCCCGCTCCGGCCGTGCTCTCGCTCTTCTTCCCTCCCTCCCCCCCCTCCGGCCGTGCTCTCGTTCTTCCTCCCCCCCCTTCCTCCCCCCCCCGCTCCGGCCGTGCTCTCGCTCTTCTTCCCTCCCCCTCCCCTCCGGCCGTGCTCTCGCTCTTCTTCCTCCCCCCCCCCCGGCCGTGCTTTCACTCCCCCCCTCCCCCAGCTTGCCTTGCCTTGCCTCGTGCCCCGGCCCCGGCTCGCTCTTATCCGCCGGCTCCGCCGCGCTTCGCCTCCTGCCCCGGCCCCGGCCCGACTCGCACTTCTCCGCCGGCTCCGCCTCGCCTCGTGCCCCGGCCCCGGCTCCGCCTCCGTTCTTCTCCTCCCCCCCCCCCCCCGCCACTCGCCTCTTATTGACCCCGCCCCTCTCTTTCGGCTGCGGCTCCGCGCACTGGTTGGACAGTGCTGGCGGGCCGCATAGAAAACAGTCTGCGGGCCGGTTAAAATTAGAACACACAGGGAGCCGCATCGGAGGGATGAAAGAGCCGCATGCGGCTCCGGAGCCGCGGGTTGCAGACCCCTGACCTAAGACAAAAGGACTTAGGAACCGAGTGGCTGTAGGTTGCTACAATTTATGAATCTCAAGTGGCAATTTTACTGGGGGAGGGGGGAGGAGGAAGAATGTAATCAAAATATACGGGAAAACAAAGACATGTGAATGCTTCTTGAGAGAGGAAGGAAGTAGGAGTGAAGAAGAATGGGAATAGGGCTGAGAGGGGTTTGGGCCTATAGCTAGAAGGGGAAGGAAATAATTGGGGGTGGGAGGTAGGGTTAGCTCAGGTGAGGGAGGCCTGACACTCCTCAGCTCTGCCTAAACCTCCAATGCACCTCATGATAAATAATAAATAGCAATAAGTGTTAAAGTTTGAGAACCACTGCTCTAGGCACTGCATTGGAATCAGGTTACAGGAAGGGTGAAGAAATAGCAATAGAACTGCTTTTATACCTGGAAGAGCAGACTTCAGAGAAATGCTTGCTTGTGGTGGGAAGGCCTGGATACAGTAGTGGGGAGAGGGCCAGGTTGGATGGAGGAAAGCACTGAATAAGTCAGGGGCATTGGAGTTGGGGAGGGATGCTGAAGCAGGGCTAGTGAGAAGTGGCGGGAGGGCAGGCATGGGGAGGGTTGCGACTGGCTCAGTATGCTAACTGCAGGACATGATCTATACATCTACCCAAATAACTCCTACCAACATCATTTCCTGCTCAAAAACAGGCAATTCAATGGCAAAAAAACTTCATTCATGCAGAGTTAAGGCTGCTGGTGATATGTTGTCCTCTTGCAGAATGCTCAGTTTAGCAAAACTCAAATGTCTGAAAACTGGGAAATGCAATTAAGGTTGCTCATGCACTCTTAACTCTGTCCTCTTTCATCAATGCCCAATATGGCCCGTTAATACACCCTGCCAACCCCACTGTTTCCAAAATGTATGTTGTTCACCTTCTTTTTCAATACTCCTGTGCCCTGCTAATAATACAACAGATACACAATTCTACACTAAAATGATGAATACTGAAGGTACAGGTGCAGTTCTTCCCTTAGCACTCACGCCTCAGTGTGCAAAACATAGATTTCCTCATATCCTAATCACTGCCCTTTCTCACAAAATACACCTTACTTAGCAGGCCCATTGCTGCCTCCACCATTTAGTGCAAGTACACCCAAACACACTGACTGCGCCTGAAGCATATACAAATAATTCCAATTGATTACTGCCAGGGGAACAGAGGAAACGCGGCATGGTCAACTATCTCTTCCCACTCTCCCATTACCCCCACCTTACACATTTCGGGAACCTTGGCATGGGCGGAGTAAAATATATCTGTGTTAACAGGGTGGATTTGCTGAAAGAGGGCAGATTTAAGTATACATATGCAGCCTTAACTCTGCAGTTCTTGGTTTTCAGATGTTGGAGTCTTGCTCAACTCAGCATTCTGCAAAGGCATAACATACCACCAGTCAACATAACCTATATTCATGCAGATTTATTCTGCCATTTAATTGAATCACTGGTCAAAACGTTAAGATATCAATTGACAGCTGACATACATTGTTAGTCACTTTTTTACTCCCAGAGGATCAGAGAAAGCTTTATATTAAAATTGGAGGAAATCAGTTACTTATCAAGATAAGATTTATATATTCCTAGATTTACTGAGCAAACAACTAAGATGACATCAAATTTGAGATTCTAATACCAAAATCAGACTTGGATATTGGACAGAAGTGTTCTTCCCTGCCAAAATAAGGTATTACTGATCATAACATCTATTATTTCTACATAAAGAGGAAAGTGTTTATGGACCCTGGTCTCTTTTCCCAGGGACTAAGATGATCATGTCAAACCACTGGATGATCTCAATCTTAGAAAAAAATAAATCATATCTGCCAGAATTCTGGCAGATCCTAGATTACCCATTTATTAACAGTTTAGAACATATACTTTTTAAAATTAAATAGAAAATTTGGATACCTAAATACATTTAGTCAGTCAAATGGCTACTGAACTCTTGTAGGATTACAACCAAATGCAAAGGATGTCTGGGTATTATTAGTTATTCAGAATGCTTTTATATGAACAGTTCTGTCACGCCTACTGTGCTTTGCTACATAGCTTTTGCTAGATTTTTGTAAAGAAAAATTTCTAAATGATTAATTTCTCTCTGACAAATCAGAAAGCCTGAACCCTGGTGGAATATGAAGCATAGTATCGGAAAGGTCTTTTGATTTATAAACCAGTATCAAAACAAGACACATTTGGGAATGATCTCTGAAATGAGGCTCATCATAATTAGAGCAAATGTCAGTCTCTCTTCAGGAAAATATTGATTTGTGATGGAGGATAAGAAATCATCATTTTAATCAAATCAAATCTTCCCATTTCAAATTCACAATCTAATAAAATACTCCAATTAAAGTATATTTTTTAAAAAAATCACATATTAAAAACTCCTTCCTACTAAAAAAAAATTTTTTTTTAAATAATGTAGCACTTCTTCCTGTCTACAAGAGATTATATTTAATTGCCAATAAGGCCAAATTAAAAAAATCACACACAAGATATTTTAAAAAAATACATCTTTGTCTCTATTAGAAGAGGTAAATGCAAGGGTCACGTCAGTAGACTGTGAACTCTTCCGGGTAGGGAATCTTGTCTTCCTTCCTGTCCAGCAATTAGCACAATGGGGCTCTAATCCTGTCTGGGGCCTTGGCTACCACAATAAAATATGGAAAACAACAGTATGATGCACATACCATCTGAATCACTCTCTTCAGACTCGGATTTCCTTTGTATTCTTGCCTCATCGGGATTCGCTGTTTCTGAAGTAACTGAAAGTGGATGCTGTAGCTCAGAAGTATTCTTTTCTGCTTTTGGAAAAACACCCTCTACATTTTCATATTCCACATTGTTGGAAATGTCTGTAGTTTCTGAATGAATCCTAGCTACTGAAGTGGTCTTTGTTGCAGAATTTATTGGTTTCTGCATGCAAATATTCATATTTTCTTGCAGAATACTGGAGTTCATTTTTGAAGCGTAATCTTGTTCATTATCTTCTGTCTCTTCTTTATCTATTCTAATGATTTCAACAGAGGAGTCATTTTTAACATGAGGTGCGCAAACACCTTTAGGTACAGGGATTAAACAAAAATCAGATGTACGTTTTTGGTCTGATTCACCATCTTGCAAAAGGATGGTGTTTGTTGAAAGATCAGTAGGCAAAAGTAGTGGCTCTTTTCCATCCTTAATTTTAGGAGCCTCATCATCCTCATCTGAGCTACTAATAAGATCCTTCACCCCTGACATTTCCATTTGTGTTCCATCAGCACTAGTGGTAACTGCTCCCACATCACTACCACCACTGCTTAAAGCTTGCTGAATAGCCTGTAGTGTTCTCGGTGATACATTGCCTTCAGCTATACTGGGACAGAGAATATCTTGGTCCAAATTCAGCTGCCTTTTATCTTCATCCTCTGGCTCCTCTTCTGAGCTGCCTTCTAACATAGCTGCCTGTATAGCAAGCAAAGTTCTGGGAGAAGGTGGTGTTCCAACGGCATTGCTAGCCTTCTCTGTCTTTAACTTTTCAGGTGAAGCTAGTTTGGTATTCGCATTCATTTCATTATGTATTTTATCAGGTATGTTATATTCAGGTCCTGTGGAAGACTGCCCAACTGAAAGAGTTTCTAAGTGCGCACTGGTGGTTTCCTTTACTTGAATACCTGAAAAAGAAAAAGACTTTCTTCACACAGCTGTTTATATATTATTTTTATACTATAATGAATTAGATTTTAAATCTTAAGAAGTTAGTGGTTGATAACCAGGTCTTTTATTACTCTGTTTCGCTGCAATTTAATAATTAAGTTTAGTGTTATAGATCATTATACTGAAAATATCAACTACAGTAAACTCTTTTATCCGGCACTTGATCAGCCGGCAAGCTCTATAAACTGGCACTGCAAATCTGCACTGAAAGTCTGGTTTATAGTGCAGTTGGTGCAGGGCCAACAGAGAGCTGGGCCATGGGAGGGGCTGTGGGGCACACTCTGGGAGTGAGTTTGGGTCCTGGAGGGAGCTGAGGAGGGCTTAGGGTGCCAAATGGAGGGGGCGCTCACCTCCAGCAGCTCCCCGTCCCAGCTGTTGCTGGCAGAGGCGCAACCGGCAGCTCTGCAGGCTTGCTGCCTTCATCCCCCCTCCTCAAGTGCTTATGCCGCAGCTCCCAGCAATTGGCTGGGAACTGCGGCCAATGCGAGCTGCAGGGGAAAGGTGGTGGTGGGGAGGACGCTTGCAGACAGAGGCAGCGTGCCTGTTTGCAAAGCTGCCAGGCTGAGCCTCCTCCAGGAGCAGCAGGGATGGGGAGCCCCCGGAGGTGAGCACCCCCACCATCTGGCACCCTGAGCCCCCTCCCAGACCCAAACTCCTTTCCAGAGCATGTGCTCTGCAGCCCCTTCCATGCCCCTGGCCGCACCCCCATCCCAAACCCCTCTCCTCTGGATTAACCAGAACCCCCTCTTCCCCCAGTATACCAGTTACAAAAGCTTTCACTCTCTACGTTTCTGTACATTAAACTCATGTTTCTCAGCAGTACATACAAGACAGACAGCAATAGAGTGCCCACACCTAGTGAGAAATTTCAGGAAGTGAAGAGAAAACATTACAATACCTTTTATCAGAATGTAGTGAGACGTATCTTCAGAGACTACCCTTTTGCTTTCCATTTCTTTCATGAAGCCCCCCTCATTTTCGTATTGGGTTTGGATTTGGCCCGAGTTCTGCTGACTCATCTCTTTCTCCACATTCTCTATGTATCGACTGAGGTTGTTTTTTTTAAGCAAACCTTTCAGTTGGTATTGTGAGAAATCATTGGACTCCTTAAAACAAACAAAATAAGCTTAAAATTCAACATGAAATGAGTCACAATCTATTTAAATAAAATGCAATTGCTGAATTTTTGAGGCAAATGTATTCATTGAACTCTGGAGAGAAGGGCTGTGTTACAAAAAAATATACATCAGTTTCCCTACATCTCATCACTTTCTGACAAAGGACATTTTTCTGTTCCTGACTGCAATGTTACAAGGGACTAACACTAACGGAATAAAAATAGGTTAATTAGTGTGATAGACTGACAATATGCTGTAATATCCTGAACCTTATGGAATGAAGTTAAATATTATTTAAGCTAAAGTTTATCAAATTAGTGGTAACCCCTTTGGTGTACACCCTATTAAAAATGTAATGGTGTATGTGTTACTGTAACATTTCAAATACCTTCTCTCATGAGGGAGGGGGGTGCTAAGGTACTTCCTCTATTATGCGCCTCCCTGGAGGATAGGGTTCCAAGGACTGGGCCTGCCAGAAACCAGGTTAGGGTTGCAGTTAATTCTGGTAAGATCAATCACATGCTTGTGGGGGGAGGGAGGGTGTTGTTTTATTATTATTATTATGTTTTACTTTAAGAATAAAATAGACTTGCACAGGATGTGCTACCTGATAACAACACTGTTGACAATCACTGTTATCAGTCTCTGAAGAGAAACCAAGCAGATGTCCTTAGGCAACCTCTCTGTGCTGAGAAATAGACAGTGAAGGCAGGGAACTGTGTAGCTTGGGAATATCAAGGTCAGAAGAGAGAGAGAGGAGGGTCTCCCCCCAGAACAGTAACAGCTGGGGGGCTGGAAACAGTCAGTGGGTGCCCTTGCTGTACCACTGAAGGGAAATATAGATACAGTTGCCCTGGAACTGTGACATTAAAATATTAGTATTAAACAAATATGCTTAGGAACATTGTTTAAATACACTGATGCCTCTCTTACATGCCAAGCAAAAATTGGTCATTTAAAAGAGATGGTCCATAACTCAAGAGCAAATAATATTATAATGGAACCCACATTAGAGTGATTTAAATGTGGCTGCCTATAACGCCTATCCTGGCAGGTTTCAATGCCAGCTGCCATCTAAACAGTCCAATTACGCTTTAAAATATAGTTCTTCTCTCAAAAGTGATTCTAAAAATGGCACTGCAAGGTTCCAATCGTCTCTTAATGACTTTTTACACATTTGCTTAGTTTACAATTTAAAAAAAAAAACAAAAAAAACCCCACCATTTCCTAACTACCAGCTCTGCATGCAGCTTGGGATCTGGAAGTGAAGTTGTTTTCTTTCTGACTTATCATAAATAATTCAATTCACTAAGTTCCAATTACAGAATAATTCTGGTGGTGATGCATGATCCACAATGCAAGAGTGGGCATATTATAAGCCAATCTTGGCTCTGCGATTCTAATAGAAGTCAAACAAAAATTCTGAATACATACAGAAAGCAAGTTTGTTGAGAACCATTACCCAGACATTTTTGTGCAGTCACTTTTCTGACATGACATCAAGGACTTTTTGATGTGAGACACTAATGCAGTCTTACTCGGCTCTAATGGAAACAGATTCTATCCTACTGCTTTAAAAAAGCAGATGGATTTTTAAAATTTTACCTCTGGCATTGTCTCAAATAATGTTCTTCGTCGCTTTGTAAACTCCTTTATATCTGTCAGGATTTCATGTTTCACTTCTGGAGGCAGACTGCTGAAGTCTTCTGATTCAATGTCCACAGAATGGGGATTGTCAAAGAATTCTTCCTGTAAGAAATGAAAGAACTTACAAACACTGATTTGATATGACCAAGGCAACACACACACACAGCCACTCATAACCAAATGGAAAAATCAAATATTTAGTATTTAGTCTCTTAAAGCTGAAGTTAGTATGAGGCTTTTGTTTAAGGCTGTTAAAAATGTATCACACGGTTAAAAACATCAATCATGCAATTAATCATGCTGTCAAACAATAATGGAATACCGTTTAAATATTTTTTGGATGTTTTACATTTTCAAATTACTGATTTCATTTACAACACAGAATACAAAATATACAGTGCTTACTTTATTTTTATTACAAATATTTTCACTGTAAAAAAACAATAGTATTTTTCAATTAACCCAACATGAAAGTTGAACTTACAAATGTAGAATTACGTATAAAAACAACCTGCCATCAAAAATAAAACGAACAATGTCAAACTTTAGAGCCTAGAAGTCCCATCCATTCTACTTCTTGTTCAGCCAATCACTCAAACAAGTTTATTTACATTTGCAGAAGATAATGCTGCCTGTTTCTTGTTTACATCACCTGAAAGTGAGAACAGGCATTTGCATGGCACTCTTCTAGCGTAGCAAGATATTTATATGCCAGATGCGCTAAAGATTTGTGTCCCCCTTCATGCTCCAATCACCATTCCAGAGAACAGGCATTCACGCTGAGGACGGGTTTCGCTCTATAACAATCTAAAGCAGTGCCGAGTGAAGTTCATTTTCATCATCTGAGTCAGATGCCACCAGCAGAAGGTTGATTTTCTTTTTGGATAATTTGGGTTCTGTAGTTTCCACATTAGAGTGTTGGTCTTTTAAGACTTCTGAAAGCATTGTCTATACCTTGTCCCGCTCAGATTTTGGAAGGCACTTCAGATTCTTAAATCTTGGGTCGAGTGCTGTATCTTCAGGAATCTCACATTGGTACTTTCTTTGCATTTTGTCAAATTTGCGGTTAAAGTGTTCTTAAAACAAACATGAGCTGGATCCACACCAGAGACTGCTAAAATGTGAAATATATTGCAGAATACAGGAAAAAAAGAGCAGAGAGGTACAATTCTCCCTCCAAGGAGTTTGGTCACAAATTTATTTATTTATTTTTATATGAGCATCATCAGTATGGAAGCACCTCCTCTGGAATGATGGCCGAAGCATGAAGAGACATATACATCTTTGGTGCATTTGGCATGTAAATATCTTGTAACACCAGCTACAACAGTGTCATGTGAATGCCTGTCTTCATTTTCAAGTGACATTGTAATTAAGAAGTGGTCAGCATTATCTCCAATAAATGTAAACAAACTTGTTTTTCTTGGAGACTGGCTCAACAAAAAAAATAGGACTGAGTGGACTTGTAGGCTCTAACATTTTAGATTGTTTTGTTTTTTGTGTGCAGTTATGTAACAAAAAAAATTGTAAATTGCATTTTCATGGTCAAGAGACGCACTACAGTACTTGTATGAGGTGAACTGAAAAATGCTATTTCTGTTACTTTTACAGTGCAAATATTTGTAATAAAAATATAAAGTGAGCACTGCATACTTTGTATTCTATATTGCAACTGAAATTGATGCATCTGAAAATTTAGAAAATCTCCACAAATAGTTAATAAATTTCAATTGTTATTCTATTTTTAACAGTGCACATTTTTAACTGCGATTTTTTAAAGTTAATCGCGTGAATTAGCTTGATTAATTGACAGCCGTACTTTTATTTTATCTAAATGGTATCATACTAGGAAGGGGAAAAGAGTTGTTGCCTCAAAGTCAAATATTGAAACTGCCAGATTGTATAGATGAAGTATTAGGGGAAATTTACTTTGGAGGAAAAGAACAGGTTTCCTATATATTTGGTATGAATCACATCATCCAGGCTTACAGGTACAGTAATGCTGATTTTCACGCCTTCAGAAGGATCTGTTTTCTCCTTTTGCAGGCAAAGTACTTCAAAATGGTATGTGTTTTGTGAAAGGGACTATCAGATTAACATGATTATTTCTGGTTATTGCATAAAAGCAAACTTTTAATAATGCTGGCATTCACAAATGCATGTTGCTCAGATAAAGTCATTCTTCTTCCTTCATACTTTCCCACAAGATCAACATACCAAAAGGGAGATGAAAGGAAGCAGGGAATCTACTTGTGAAGACTCAAGGATTACAAATGTTTCAATATCAATATAGATATGTATGAATGTGTCCATGACTGCTGCACTGTAATTTATTCATGTCCAAACATTTATATTTTAAAACGAGAAACATTTTCAAGCCCTACTAAAAGAAACCATTCATCTCTTTTCTCTTCACAAGTCCAGGAAATATCATTTGAAAAGTTTACCTATCCTGAAAGTATTTCTATTGCTGTGCCATGGTGCTTCCAACCTTAGTAGGTCACAAAATATAGACCTTTAAAATGTGGCTGTAACCTAGGATTTTTTTAAATACCTTGCTCTATTACTGAAAATTAAATACACAGAATTTGAATAGTTGCACAAAGTCTCAATGATTATCAATATTACTATAGCTTTTAGGTAGCACCAAAACATAAATGACACTTTAGAAACATAGTTCCCAATTCTGTAACTGGAACCCTGTCGGGTGGATACTTACACCCACACAGCATTATGGATACAAGAATCTGCCTGACCACATCTGACTGCATGATCAGGGCCATAGATAAAAACATTATCTGCCTTACAGTCTAAATAAGACAAGACTAGAACACCCAGATGGAAAAATAGAGCAAAAGCGACGGTTTAGAATTATTCAATGAAGAGAAGGGAAGAGGAAATGCTTGGAGAGAGTGCGTGTGCTGAAAGAATTCCAGTTGTAGGAACAGCCCTTGTTGCAGGGACAAAGGCAAAAGTTGGAAGGAGAGCCAAAGGGAGGAGCAGAGAAATGAGGAGAGGGACAAACAAAAGGACAATGATAAAGTAAAAGACCCAACTGAGTTAAAGTTTTAGAAATGAATAAATTGTGAATTTGACAGAAGGGAGTCACAACATCCTCTCATACTTCATTAAGAGAAAAAACAACTGAAAACGAACAGACAGAAGACTCTCGATTATCCAGGATGATAGGGAAAAAATGAATCCTCGTTAATAAAATCCCAGATAATCACCATACATAGGAAATATGGGGATGGAGCGGTTGGTTCACCAGCCACCCTGCACCGGTGGGAGGAGGTGTTGGTTCATTGGCTGACCTGTGCCCTGGTGGGGTTTTTTTTTTTTTGTATGCTTGGGGTGGCGACAAAGCCAGAGCCCGCCCTGCGAGTTCTGCATATTTTTTTTGACATCCTGGTTAATCTACATCCTGGTAAACCCAATCCTGGATAATCGAGAGTCTACTGTATATTAATGTCTACGTTTTCTGTGATGTTTTACAGTTAACTTTCAGTAATAAACATGTATTTTTTCCTCTAAATTGTCCAGTATTTCATGAATCACCACCTCTATAACACTGGGAAATTGAGTCTCCAGCTCTACACAAGGAGATAGCACTAATTTCTACATTTTGAGATTAGCAAGATATCAGACATTCTAAAAAAGTTATTGGTCTCATAGGCAGACAATCATATTTTGACACCAGGAATTAAAGTGTGGTACATCCCAACCAGTATATTTGTTGGTCCTTGTTGTTAATATCATCCATTTGAAGTGAGTGATTGAAAACTTTCACAATTACAAAGCTATTCAAATGTGGTTACCTGCAATGTTTTTTTTTGGCTCATTCTCTCTTCCCACTCTTTTTCATCTTCGTCTTCTGAACTAAAAATTATAAAAAGGAAGCAAGGTAGACAAAAGGCAAGCTGCAAGGTTTTTTTAAAACATATGTACCAATAAAGTCTTTTATAATAAGCAAAATAGAATGGGAAAACTAAGTTGTTGTTGTTTTTCTTAGCGTTAGTCCTGCACTATGGCAGGGTCCACTTTGGTCAGCATGTCCGCCTCCATTCGGAGCTCGGATAGGACCAGTGATACGACTGGGGTATACTCCAACCGATGCGTCGCGCCACCTGTCTTTGGAGGCATTTTATACCTACTGCCAGGTGTTAGCCTACAGCACCTAGTATTCCCAGGAGGTCTCCCATCCAGGTACTAGGCAGGCCCAACCCTGCTTAGCTTCCGAGATCAGATAGGATCGGGTGTGTCCAGGGCGGTAGAGCAGTACAATGGGAAAACGAAGTAACTAATCTGAAATGTATAATAAAAAAAAGATACAGGCTAGCTGAAAAGATGGAGAGGAATTGGATGGGATACAAGATCACTAAGGATGATTGTCACAGAAGTAATGGAATCAGTGACTTCCAGAGAACTCCAGGACACTGGGGCACCACAGCGGACCAGCCACTGCTGGCGGCAGGGCCCCCCCAAGCTGCCCAACCACCATGGGCAGTGGGGGAATCCCAGAGCTCCCCAGCCACCATGGGCCCCCCAGCAACTCCCAGCCCTGCAGAGTAGTGGGAGGACTCCCTCAGCTCCCAGCCACTGGTCAAAGGGGTTGGGGTTGCAGCTCCCAGCAGCTCCATGCAGAGGGGCAGGGTGCTGGATCCTCCTCACTCTCCAGTTTGTCAGGGATTTTTTTAGCAAAATTCTGGGACAAGTCACAGCTTCCAAAAATTGTTGTTTATTGCCTGTGACCTATCCATGACTTTTACTAGAAATATCCATGACAAAAATCAAAGCCTTAATCACTACTACTGGGTAATGGGATATTCAGTCAAATCTGAACCAGATCAGTTGTGACAGTTATTTGGAAGCCTCATTCTGATTCTTAGCACAGAAATAGCTACATTAAATAACGAACATAAAAAGTACCCCTGCTGGTTACGCTGATCAAAAACGGGGTCAACCAAAAAGGCCTTGAGATTAATCTAGCCCTCATCTTCAGAGGTCACTTAAGATCAGGGTGGAGGCACATGTACAGGTTGGTGCAGGAAAGCTTGCTCTACCAGTCTCTCCCCTAAAGATACAACAGAGGGCTTCCGTCTCTTGGGCTATCAACCCAGCCTCTTTCATTAAAACAAAGTTAACATAAAATGAAAGAGCAGCAAGTAAATACAGTTTGCATTCCATGGAGGAACACTCTAAGACAGAGTAGATTCATCAACAATCTCAAAAACAGCATTAAAAACTTTCAATATGGATTTTAACATATCAGACAGAGCTACTTGTCTTAGCATTGCTTACCTCTTTTTTTCTTCCTCTTGTAAAGAAGACAATACATACATATCATCAATTTCTTCTCTTCGAACTTGTGAAATACTGGGCAGTGCTTCATTGCTTAAGAAAAATTTGGAAGAGTTATTAGTACCTAAGCAAAAACTGCCACTGAAACAAGAGGAAAATAATACTTTTGCCCTTGCCTTTTTCCTGTTAAAGCCGTTTTGATAGCTTGTCTCTTCAGGAAAGTTTTCAAAAGTTTTTCAGTAGTTTTCTTAGAATCACTGACTGCCAATTCTTTTCTTTGTCTTCGTTTAGCCTGCGACCATGAAATGAGAAACATCAGATTTCACTAAACGGATATTTCTTGTTAACAAAAGATATTTTTCAAATGAATTACTCTTATAATAAGCTGTAAATAGAGACACTGTAGGTGACTTTTTTTTTTTAAATAAAAAAAGAATGATTCTCATATTAATGGACCTGAGTTTCCATATCATGCCTGCATAAATATCAGAGACTAGATTATCTATGAAAGAGCCCAATCCTGCAATCTTTCATCATTGACTTCCAGTTTTAAAATGGACATCTTGGAAGCTGCTAGAGTTTCTCTCCTCCCTCATGATTATCACAAATCTGCTATGATCATACAAACACACACACAAAACCTACAGCACCCCAGAGAAGTTTTTCTTGGGTTTTGCAAGGTTTGTTTTTTTTTTGTTTTTTTTTTTAAAGATTTCCTGCTTTCTAAGAAAAGGAGAAGCAAATCACATAAGAGCATCACATTTTCTTGTTTTATTTAATCAAAATTAAATACAAGTACTTTGAAAAAAATTAAGTTTAGTACAAATCATTTTATAAAATTAAAACAGATGGATGATCCAGTTTTCTAATAGCCAAGATACACTTCAGAAGAAACACTGTGGGACATGGTTAGCATTGTTCCCTGCGAGAGATGCACTAGAAGGAGTAGATTTTTAAAAATAATTCCTCATCCCAATCACAAATAAATTCCAATCTTTATAGGGCCTTTTTTTCAATAACTGCAAAGGTATTAAGACAGGAAAGGATTATGAAATGAAAGTCATTCACTACTAAACTGGTGGGTTAGCCCAGGTTCATTATATAGGTACAGTGAAACCTCGATTTAACGGGCTAATTCGGGCGAGGGGGTGTCCGTTAAAGCCAAAAGTCCGTTATTTAATAATTTTTTAAAATCATTAAATAACAGGACTTTTGGCTTTAACGGACACCCCCCTCACCCAAATTAGTCCGTTATATAGAGGTTTTACTGATCACAGCCGGGAGCGAGCTGTCAGGCCCCCCCGCCCGGCTCCCCGCAGCGGGGAGCCGGGAGCGAGCTGTCAGCCCACCCGCCCGGCTCCCCATTGCAGGGGGGGGGGGGGAGGGTTGACAGTTCCCGCCCGGCTCCCCGGGGTGGGAGCCGGCAGCCCCCAATAACGGATTTCGGATGCATTGGAAATTTTGTCCGTTGCATCCGAAGTCCGTTAAATTGGGGTCCGTTAAATCGAGGGTTTACTGTACTTATGGAATTATAACGGACTTCTAATGCATAGTGTACTTCACTTAAACAACTGAGAAGAATGGTGGATTCTTGTCATGCTTAATGTCTGTTTCGGGTTTTTTTAAATAACCTTGTAAACTGCACACAGTTAGTCTGTACACTTTCCTGCCACTGCTATCTTCATTCTTCCTCTCCTACTTCCTCTTTTCACACAAACTTGTTGTGTCTTGTCTTAATTTACGGTTTAGTCCTGCAACTGATTCTGTGCAGACAACCGCCTCTATCAGGCCCCATTAACTTCAATCTCCAAGGGTATCAATCTGTCCCATTAAATTAATGGAGACTCCATGCAGGGACAAGGTCCACCAGACTGTGTCAGTTCCCCAGAGGCCACTGATTTGACTTGCACAGTACCTTGCACATAGGAACCCCAATCTTAATGAGACTTCTGCACACTACTGTAGAACAAACCACAGCAGTGATTCACCATGTAAGTTATCTTTGCAAACCTGAGATGAAAATGTATCAAATTTACCAACCCAGGCACAAAATCTACTTGCTCACCATTTAGTTTATCATGAAAAGTCATTGTGATAATTATAGATTTTACTCACCCATTTAAAAATAGACATGCCCAGACAAGTCAGAAACTAGAATTTTTGAGATTGGTTTAAATATATCAATTCACTTGCATGAGTACAGTAATTAAACATTATAATCTGATCTTTAGACTATAATTATGCATACATTCATGCAAAAACAATGTGTCAGAGAAGGCTTTGTTTCTGCACTTACTGTAACTGATTTAAGGCCCAATCCTGCTCTGACTGACATTAGCGGCAGAATTCACTACAAAGATACAGGACACTACAAAGATACAGGGCACCTACTCTATAAACTTTCCTATTGATAAATCTCCATCTTATTTAGCACCAGAAAGAACACAACATAAAATTACTCAAAAAAAGTACGAACCAACGTTTGCCTCTTCAGTAGTGGTGCCTCACCATCAAAAACAAAAACAGGCCGAATTCGAAAAAATAACAACTTGCAGAGTCGATGGAACAAAGTGAGTAGGTGAGCATTTTGTATGGTGTTACCATGACGGTCCCTTGCTCCTTTTACTGCTTGATTCAACCAAATGCTAATATCTTGAAGGACAGTTAAGAGAAAAAAAATGTATATTCTTACAAGCACATTTCATAATGTTAACCATGCAATGAATAAGCTATATTAAATTTACTTAGGTCTTGTCTACTGTTTCAAGTCCAAGTAGCTAGGTTTGTATACAAGAGGCTGGTTGATCCTCCAGTCCAGGGAATAGTGAAGATGGGAAACGCCATACCCAAGCCAAAGAGCAGCAATGGAGTCACTCTGCAGTCAATGTAACAACTTATTGCTCCTCTAAGTGAATGAATTAATAGCTTCCCAGCTTTCATTCATGTTAAGATTATTTGAACTGATTTTTCCTAACCCAGAAGATAGGCATTAGTTTCCCCCTTTTTTATATTCTAGTTCAAATAACTGTCAGTACTGCAGACATCAGATGAGCTTATGAAATACAGAATCCTACAACTTGTCATTTGTTTGTGTAAGGAATCTTTAACAATAAGGCACAAGTTTAATTATTGTTTGTTCTTATTTATCAACCCTTGATTCCTCTATTTTTACTAGTAATACTTGAAGTCAAACCATGAAGATAACTAAGATTAGTGGTTAGCTTCAATGCCATATATAGAGGAATAAAAATAAAATACACAGAATTTTGGCAAGGGTTCATTTTTGTAAAAAAAAAAAAAAAAAAAAGCCGCCTTCATTTTCTAAAGAGGTGTCCTATGCATGATCTGATAATTTTTCAGCCAGTAGATCTGTCCTAAGCAAAACTGTCATAGAATCCTACTCCCTTTGACCCCATTTAGAGTGCTGAAACAAATATGCTTTGCAATCATGTGTTGATGCTCAGATGATGAGTGTGATATAAGTGGTTTATGTAGCATTTATCTAGGTTTTAAAAATCATATCCATATCCAAACTAAGTTATACTGTTTTGGCCAGCCAGGTAGGCCAAACCACGCCATGTTATAAATTAGGTGGGTTTTTTTAACCTAGCCTATGTCTCTTCCTGCACTAATACAGGGTTTTGAAATTCCTCTCTGTACCATGTGGCTAAACTGTAGTGTAACTTATATCAGTCTGAACCCTGTCTTAAATATAGAGGATTATAATGTGCCTTTGATAAAAGGCTTTTCAGTGTTATCATCAGACTGCACTTTAATGTGTAGAAAAACTTCAGGAACAGAGCTAGAGAGACAATCAGATGCAGCATTCCACCTCATCCTCTTTTGGCATGAGCCAAAGGGAAAACCCTACATACAGAATGACCTCAGTCCCTTTCAGCTTTTCACATTAGCACCCCCTTGACTAGAACATTTCATTCTACATTTGTGTGTAAGCTATAAAGGCCAAACCAGATAAAGCACTCCTTGCCACTTAATCTTTCCAATCATAAGATTTCATCTGTCAACCTCAAGGGGCTACACCTGTATCATGCCTTGTCTAGCAGATTGTTTTGGTAAGGTCAATTCAGGATATTTCTGTATCTTTTCACAGTGGAACAGATGGACCAGCATGTTTCAGCAACAGTATGTTAACTCAAGGTTTTAAGGATACCAACAGCAAGAATTTTTCCTTCCAAAGTTTCTGGGTTTATAGGTCTTCCCGAGCATTCAAGAAGTTTCCAAAGTCCTTGAACTCCCATTGTTCTTCCTTACTTACTTTGAAGGAACAGTATCTATGTGGAAAAGTTGTAAATATTTACTTTATGGTGCAAAGAATCTTGTTTATGAAAACAAAAGCTTTGTTATTAATTTATAAACATTTATAAACAACAAAGTGTGTTTAGAAAACCCTGCTCATCAACAAAATAGTAGAGCTGCATTAAATCACAGCTGACAGTAGCTGAGTAACCATCCACTATGACTATTATTGTTCTTCATTATTTTACAAGCATACTGAATACTTAGCAGAGCACATATAAAAAAAACCCTCATGATTCCTAAGCTAAATATTTTATGAGCTAAGTGAAACCCATAATTCTAAAATTAAAATCTCTCGTTCCACTGCCTGCAATAGTTAAGCAACCCCAATAATTCTGCCATTTTAGGTGACAAATCAATAAGACAGTACTCAGGCTGCACATGAACAAGAGTTAAATTTATACTCCCTGTAACTTCCGTAACATAAACAAACAGAACAGGCATCAAAATAATTGAATTTGCCCTGCTCAACTAGCCCTGAAAATCCTTGGGGAAGGCAAGTTTTCCTGTCTCTTGTACAGCACTATTCATAACAATCATAGCAAGCTATCTATACATCTATGCAACCGTGAAGTGAGCAGCACCCCCACGGAATCACTGTTGTGAAGTCTGCACTAAAAACAAAAACCACATGCAACCTTTTGGCCCGCTGGAAGCAGGAAGGCAAAAAGGCAGGTGAACGCTGGTTCTCCACTTGAACAGAGCATCAGCCAAACGCGGCGAGGCCTGGGGGAGTGTTTATGGGATCAAATTCCTCTGACCTCCCCCCCCCCCCCCGGATATTTTCTTTTGATCTTTCTTAGAAGTTTGTTTATAAAACGAAACCCCGAACTTCGAGCTCAGTTTGATGTGACAATTTCCCTTTTAGCGATAACAACCCACCGGCCGGGGCGAGTCCGATCGCTCCTGGACCGATCCGACGTGTCCCTTGTACTGGAACCGGGCGGTTAATATCCAGACCCGACCCAGCTACGCCGGTCTCGCTGCAGCCCCCGGGCCCGGCTCTGCCTCCGGTCGATGCCGCGGGCTGGGCTGGTTCGGGGCTCAGCACGTCCCTGGCGCTACGCGCCCCCGCCCCACTCAGACAGCGGCGGTCACCCCCCGACCGGCCCCTTCTCCCCCCGCGCGGAACGGGCCGAGCCCCGGCCCCGCAGCGGCCCTGCCGAGCGCTGTAAGGCGCCTGCGCGGGAGTTGTAGTTCGCGGGGCATGCTGGGAGTTGTGGTTCGCTCTCAACGGAAACCAACCGCTCCCCCGGCGCGCGCATCCCCCATTGTATCCGCCCTCGGAAGGAGGCTCCTTCGGGCGCCCTGCGCTGTGGGGAGCTGGCGGGGGTCGGTCTGGGTCCCGGCGCTGACGCTTTTTTGTGCCACCCCTAAGGGCTAGAAACGTCGTCCCGATTCTGCCCCCGCGTTACTGCACCACGGCTTGAAGCCAATGGGGCTGCAGCGCACCATCGTCAAGCGCGTGCAGAGGCGGTTTCAAGGATCGGGGCCTCGCCCCCCCCCCCCCTTTAAATTGAAACCTGAGAGTCTCGTGTAATTACTTGACTCTCTAGGGGGATTTAATGCAACAAATGTGGCGAGTCTTCCGAGAGCGCGGAGAACAGGCGACGCTGCCAAATAGACAGGGACGGGTCAGGATTTGGCTCACAACTGGTGGGGCGGGTTTTATTAGTTGCTCCCAAACCATGTGTAAGCAGTGTCAGGGAATTGCAATGACTTTGCAGTGTCAGTATGGGTGACATCCAGTGGTGAGTTGCAGAAATTGCAGTAGCTTTTGGAAAATAACACCTGATTTGCTTAGTCACACCCACCGTACCTGGCCTGCACTCTAACAGCCAAAATGATCACTTTGGCTACTGTGGGACCCCCAGTTTCTGTAGTATTGGGGCAAGAATGATAGAGTGCTGATTAACATGTTTATGTGAATGAGGGGTTGGGACATTGATTTGGCCTTTGGCATGCTGGAGGGACTCGCCTTCAGCTAGGTAGCACTCGCTAAACAAGGGACAGGGGTTCCAAAACTCACTGAATTGAGAGAGGCTGTAGACAGGCTCAAGACCGTGTGGTCAGGGCCTTGTCTGAGGGCTGCACAGGCCTATTGCACCTGGCCTCTCTCCCCTGTGGAATGTTAGAGCTGACTTTTGCTTCCTTTAGGAGTCTAGCTTCAGCCCACGGAGCTGAAGTTGTTTTGGGTCTGGTGGTGCCTCTGCACTAAGGCCCCCCGCTATGAGCTGAAATCACTCAAGAGCTGAAATCACTCAAGAGCTGAAATCACTCAAGAGCTGAAAATCACTGAGCTTTATCTTAAGTGGGGGGCCCTAAGCAGAGCGGTTCCTGTGCCGGCTGTCCCGTTCCTGAGACAGCTGGCCGAGCAGCCCCGGTGCCGGCTGACCCATTCCTGAGACAGCTGGCTGAGCAGTTCCTGAGACAGCGAGCAGAGTCGAGCCGCGGGCAGAGCAGTTCCTGTGTCGGCTAGCAGGGCGGCTAGCGGAGCCACCAGCACCCCACGGAGAGACTGGGCCGTCGGCCTCGGACCCCATGAAGGTACCCTCCACTCTGCTCTCCACTTCCACCCAGCCTGGGACGTAAGACTTGGCAGAGTGACTTTCCACCAGGGACTCCAGAGACTTTGGGGCTGTTGAACTTTTGGGACTTTGGGTGACTTTTGGGGTTGCTGGACTCCAGGGACTTTGGGCTATTGGACTTGTGGGACTTTGGGTGATGTTTGGGTTGCTGGACTCCTGAACCCACAGGAGAGGACACAGCCCAAACTTGCTGGGGAGGGGCAATTTGCTCACGGGTTGGTGTATGAACCCTAGGTGTGGTGTTTTTCCCAGTTTAGTGATGTCATTTACCTCCTGTTAATAAAGATCTTCTGTTACACCGATCTGTGCTTGCAAGAGGGGAAGTATTGCCTCATTGAGGCGCCCAGGGGTGTGTTAGGATTTTCCCAGGTCACTGGGTGGGGGCTCGAGCCAGTTTGCATTGTATTGTTGAGAGGGAACCCCTATTTACTGAACCTGGCCCTTGTTGCTGCCAATTCTGAAGGGCAGAAGGGTTACACATGTGCTGTGGGTGTGTCTATTGTCGAGAAAAGCGTAACTACATCGTGTCCTATTCACTAAAGGCCAAATCCTGATAGGTGCTTGCAAGTTAATGGCAGAATAAGAAGTAGGACACAGTGGACTTGTGGGCTCTAAAGTTTTACACAGTTTTGTTTTTGTGTCGTGTAACCAAATAAAATCTGCATTGGTGAGTTACACTTTCACACTATAGAGATTGCACTTCAGTACTTGTGTGAGGTGAACTGAAAAATATTATTTCTTTTATCATTTTGACAGTGCATATATTTGTATTAAAAAAATATAAAGCAAGTACGGTGCAATTTTTATTGTGTTGTAATTGAAATCAATATTGAAAATGTAGGAAAACATCCAAAAATATTTAATAAATTTCAATTGATATTCCATTGTTTAATAGTGCGACTAAAATGGTGAATAATCACAGTTAATTTTTAATCATAATTTTTTGGAGTTAATCGCATGAGTTAACTAATTAATTAACAGTGCTAGTTAAAAGCAGAGTTTCAAGGCTGGTACCTGAGGTTTAGCTTGGGAGTATCATCTTTTGCTTATCTGACCAGATCAGGACAGTACTCTGCGTCATGTGTTTGCACAACTGTGAACTCTTGTTCCTGCAGTAGTTTTTTGATTAAATGATTAGAGATAAGAATTTTTATTTTATACAACATTTAGGGAGAGCTTTTTAATAATATATATATATATATATATATATATATATATATAGTGACAAGGTGGTTCCCCTGCTCCCCTGGCTCAAGTCCTTTGGGTTGCTGTCACGGCACTGGCGCCCTGACCAGACTGCACCAGACTCGGTTTTTCTGCTGCTCCCTAGCAGCTCGCTCTCTTTCTCTCAGGGTCAGGCTCCTGCAGGCTAGGAAAGCTAGGTCCCCCCTGGGAGGGACCCTTAGTTCTCTTCTCCTGCTTGCCAGCAGCCTCTCCGTCCCTGCTTCCACCAACTCACTCCTCTAACGACTACTGTCACCAGAACTCCTTCCTCAAACTCCCACAAGCCTCTCTGGGGAGGAGTCTCTTTTCAAGGGCTCTGACAGCCTCCTTGATTGGCCTCAGCTGGCCCTGCTTCTGGCTGTGGCAGCCCTGCTCAGCTGGACCCAATTCCCTTGTGGTAAGCCTTCTAATTACAGGCCTTACTGGCAGCTGTCTGCCCTGGGTCTGCCACAATATATATATATATAGGCTGAAGACCAAGTAGGTGTAGGCTGAATATAATGTTTCAAGGGAAAAAAATAAGGCACCTGTTGAAAAATTAACAAAACATAAATGTTTATTCCTATATGTGTGATACTTCAGTTAATGTGGGCACTGACACTATGGTGAAGAGCATCACAAAAAAAGCTGTAAATATGCAAGGGATGGAAATTTCCCATGATAGTACAGAATAGCAAATATCTGTGTATTAAGACTATTATTTACCAGAAAAATGAGTTGAGACAAGACTATGATTTCAGGTTCTGAACTGAGTGGAATACGAATTTACTCCTTGTGAGAAAGAGATAACTTGCTTGCGTTCTGCAACATTTAGTAAGACTAACCCCAGTGCTTCTTAAGTCTCCTGTGAAATATGTATTAATAGGAAAAATTAATGATGGACATGTTTCTAGTCCTAGATTAGCAAAATGGATGTTCGCCCTACTAAATAAAAATGTAACAATGGAAAAGGTCCCAAGTTTATCAACAGTTCCTTATCCTATATTATAATCGGCTAGAAAAATGTATGTGAAGCTGTCATGCGCAGTAGAGACGGCCCGGACGAACGGCATGCGCAGTAGAGACGGCCCTGACGAACGGCATGCTGGGGGTTGTAGTTCGGAGGCACAAAATGGCCACCACGCGTGCCCGCCTGAGCGATCCTCTCTCACACGGAGCTAGAGCACCAAGGAGCAGTTATACATATAAAGTTAGCTGGGCTGTCGGGCGCATGACGAGGTGAGGGGGAAGGGAGCTGAGTGGGGGGGGGAGGGAGCTGGGCGAGGAGGGGGGGTCGTTGCAGGGGGAGGGGCTGGGTGAGGGGGGGTTGTTGCAGGGGCTGGGAGGGGGGGTCATTGCAGGGGGGAGGGGGCGGTCGTTGCAGGGGGGAGGGGGCTGGGCGAGGGGGGGGGTCGTTGCAGGGGGGCCGGGCCAGGTGGGGTGTTGGGGGGGGCTGGGGCCACGAGCCCTTACGGTTGGCCCGTGAACACAGGCTTTTATACTAGTGGTCTTATAATTGAAGAACAACATCAATGTCCCCTACCAGAAATGGGCCAGTACTGGGATACCATAAGTCCAAAAAGTAGGGTAACATCATTATCACTATCCTGCTTATCCCATACCTGCCTTTACTTCCCCTGCAAATTAGTCTCTCTTATAGAAAAGAAATTCTGCCTTTTTAAATTCTTATGCTTACTATATCCCAGACATCTTATGGACTTAAGGCATCATTCAGGAAACTTCAGAAGGGCTACTCCACTGAGTGAGAGAAGCAGGAATAGTCCCTCAGTTAGAGGATAAATTCTTCAAGGCTAAGAATAGGGACATTCCCAAAACAAACAAATGACAAAGTAGAAAACAAATTTTATTGGATGAAGAAAATTATCTAAAAGTTCTCCCGTTTTTTGGTTAACAAAAGCAGCAAACCACAAAAAACCCTGCATTCCATGACAAGTGTTCATGTCAACAAAAGTAATCCTTAAGCACGTCATTTGTATATAGAAAGTTATAACTACTAAAATCTTTTAGGGACAAAGAAAATTATATTAGTCCAAATATAGGTGCTTTACATGGAAACCTGAAAAATATAAATTGTTTGCCGACAGAGATACTGTTAGGGCTGCTAGCATTTTTTGGTACTTAATAGTGTCACCCCTCATAGAAAAATTAACATAAAATTAAGTAAAACACTAAGAAATTTGGAGACACAATGAAGGAAAAGAACAGCTAACAGGCCAAAGTGTGTTCAGCATGGTTATCAGCAATTTCAACTTCATTTTTATTTAAGAGGCATGTGGAAAATGAAGCGAATTCAGTGCTCAGAAAGGTGCTTTCGTCCGAAGTCCACTACTTTGTCTACAGAACAAGCAGAAGAGGGGTAACAGCACACGCCCACCCTACTGTAGTGTCTCAAGCCTGACCCAGAGTAATGTCATTTTCCTTGTACAATCAATTTCAGGCTTTTCAGATACAATAGCACTAATTGGTACCAGTTGGCGAAATATAATTATTTTAAGGGACATGGACATTGGTCCACTGGGAATTAGACTGAAACCACCCACTCAGTTAAGTTTCACTACTTTTTCCTATTACAATATTTCTAATTGACAGCGGCAGCCTTATTGCATTTAAAATAAAAATAAAATGTTAAAAAGGAAGGAAATATCTACATTTTATCCTTATATACTATGCAGTATAATCAATCATTTTGGAAAGTCATAAGATATAAAGTTTCATGCTTTGAATACTTTTCAATGCTGTTTACATAAATGGCTTTAACCACCATTTGTTCTTTTGTTTTCATGGTCCCAAATGCAGTTCAATTACTTGAAGTGAGAGTTTTCTTATTATATTTACTCTGATTACAAAGTACAATAATCTGTGCTTATTTGTTAGTTTATACGTCTGATCTCACCCATCACAACCATACATAGGCATATGTATTTAAATAACTATGAGATCGCCTTTTATACCATTTGTAGTCATATATACTCTAGGCTTAATAAACTCCTACTATGTCTTAGCAAAACTTCAGTACATCAGCTATGCTATACTAAAGTTAATTTCTATCATTCCCATCATAATCAGTATAACTCTGATATCCACTGTTCTTCCTCTCATGAAGAGTACACATCTTCTTCCACATGGATTCTTGATGGAAACCAGCACTAAAAGATCTACCCAGATGTCCATGCTGTTTCTTGGTGATATTGTCTTCACTTTCAGATTTGGCAATTCCCTGTGCTTGTGGTTGCATATCTCGTCTAATGTTTCCAAATGGGAAGTTCCAAGGACCAAACCTTTGCCAGTTAAGTCTCTGAAAAGCAATGATACAATGCAGATTTCCTCCTACCTGACAAAGGTAAAAAAAAAGTGTTTTGTTAGAAAGTGTGCAGAGAAAACTACTTAATTATCTACTTAACTAGTATTAGTTATGAAAATCTTTTGAATATTTGTGACAAACTGCTTCAGTTTAGTTTCTTCAACTCCTTTACTAGCTCTCTACACAGTACTTAAGATTTCTCTATCTAGCATTCACAAGCCAGCATAACCCAGCTTCTGCCTACCTTTGTTAGCCGTTACCCTCTCCACCCAAAATGCACAACTACCATGGTGTTTCTGACCTCCTACTCATCTTCAGATTTTCTTCCATGCACCCTTCCTTGCACCTAAAAGAGAGGGTTACTCACCTTGTGCAGTAACTGAGGTTCTTAGAGATGTGTCCCTCTGTGGGCGCTCCACTTCAGGTGTTGATGCATCCCAACGCTGTTGATCTGAGATTTTTGGTAGCAGTGGTCAGATAGAACATACGTGCAAAGTAGCTGTCTTGCGGCGCCATTGGAGTCTCGTTTAGTGCATGCACGGCCTGACCCCCTCAGTTCTCTACATAGAGTCCTTCTATCGAACTGCAAAGTAGAAGGGAGGAGACTGGGTAGTGGAGCACTCACCGAAGGACACATCTCAAAGAACCTCAGTTACTGCTCAAAGTGAGTAACTCTCTCTTCTTCAAGTGCTGTCCTTCTGGGTACTCCACTTCAGGTGACTATAGGGTAGGGTCCACTATGGTTGGGGGGGACTTTGAAGTTACATACATAGGGGAGGAGAGAACAGTTAGGCCTAGTATGGCACCGGCTCATGAGGCTTGTATAACTGCATAGTTGTTAGTGAACGTATGTTCTGAGGCCCACGTACCAGATCTCTGAAATGGGTACATTATTTAGAAATGCAATAGATGCTGCCATGGATCGTGTAGAATGGGATCTGAGACCACAGTGGGTTCTGTCTTATATGTTTGATAACATAAGTGAATGCAGCTCAAGATCCACTTAAGTAGTCTATGTTTGGATATAGCAGAGACCTTGGATCATTCTGTCATCAAGACAAAGAGACTTGGAGATTAGCAGAAAGACATTGTTTTGTCCAAATTAAAGGCTATAGCTTGTTGAACATCAAAGGTATGTGATACGGCCTCCTGTGTGGTTTAGGATAGAATGTAGGGAGGTGAATAGATTGATTAATATGGAAGGTTGAAGCTATTTTAGGGAGGAATTTTGGGTGGGGCCGCAATGTGATCTTATCTTTTTTAAAGATTGTGTATGGGGGCTGTATGGCCGTTAGTGCACTTTTCTGACTGACCATTCTAGTGGATGTGATGTGCAATAGGGAGCAGGTAGCCAGTGTTTTGAAGGATGGTCTCATAAGGTCTTTGAGAACTAGTTTTAGGTCTCATGTGGCCATGGGTGGCCGTACTTCAGGGTAAGATTCTGAAGGTCAATAAGAAAACTTTTTTGGTCGCATGTGCAAATACCAAGAATCCATCAATCTTACAATGGAAAGTGGTGACTGCTGCGAGATGTACTTTAATAGAGCTCCTGGATAGTCTGGAATTCTTTAGCTCTAAAAGGTATTCTAGCACTAGTAACAGCAGTGTAGAATTGGGAGTGAACTGTTTGTTCTGACTCCATATGGAAAATCTTTTACATTTTTGCAGGTAAGTATCGTGTGTGGATGTACATCTGGTGTTCAATAACATGTGTTTGACTTGTTCCAAACAAGTTAACTCATGTTGCTGGAACCCTGGAGGAGCCATGCTTTCATATGGAGTTTCTCCAGGTTTGGATGGATGATGTGACTGTTGGCTTGTTAGAGGAGATCTGATCTCAATGGGAGAGCTTGTGAGCGCAGTCATGCATAACAAGTACAGGTACCAGGTCTGTCTGGGCCATGCTGGGGCTATCAGCATGATTTTGGCATCTTTGGGCTTGTCCTCACTAGGGGGGGGGATCGACGGCAGATATGCAACTTCAGCTATGTGAATCGTGTAACTGAAGTTTGCATATCTGCCGCCGACTTACCGCTTGTCCCCACGGCGACAGCAGCGCACTCCCTCGTCGACTCCAGCTTGCGCCTCCCGACAAGCTGGAGTTCCGGAGTCGACGGGAGCCCTGGTTATCGATTTATCGCGTCTTAGCGAGACGCGATAAATCGATCGCCAGAAGATCGATCCTGGAGCAGCCTCGTGAAGACAAGCCCTTTGTCCTGTATCTTATGCAGGACTCTGGGGATTAGTGGGATTGGCAGGAATGCATACAGCAGGATCTTGTCCCATGTGAGTAGGAAGGCATACCCTAAAGATTGAGGCCCTAATCCTGCCCTCAAAAGAATAGCGGGCATTTGTGGTTCTGAAATGCGGCAAATAGGTCGAAGGTGGGAAAACCCCATCATTGGAATATCTTTTATAAGACTGGGGGATTAGTTTTCCATTTGTGTTCCTGTCAGAATCTTCTGCTTAGAGTGTCTGCTTTGGTAGTTTGGCATCCAGAAAGGTATAAGGCGGAGATGTCGATGTGGTGATGGATACACCAATTCCATAGTTTCATGGCTTCAGTGCACAGGGAGTGGGATTGTGCTCCCGCTTGCCTGTTGATGTAGAACATCCATGCGATATTGTCTGTCATCATTCATACTGTCTTGTTGCTTATGAGCAGGAAAAAATGGAAGCAGGCACTCCAGACTTCTCTGAGTTCCAGTAAGCTGATATGGAGATGTGTCACTGTTGGTGACCACCTGCCTTGGATTATGTGATGATCCAGGTGTGTGCCCCCGCCAACCCAGGAGGCATCTATTGTGACCATAATTGAGGGTGGTGCTTGATGAAAGGGGATCCCTGAACAGTGATTCACTGGTCTCATCCACCACCGAAGGAATTCTGGCACTTTGGTTTGGTTTGTTACCAACTTGTTCAGACTGCGTTTGCTGGGTTTGTATACTGAACCCAGCCAGACTTGGAGACAGCACATGTGGAGTCTGGCATGTTTTACCATGCATGTGGTGGCAGCCATGTGTCCTAGTAGCTATAGATGGGTTCTTGCTATGATTCACTGGCAGATGGAAATGGTCTCTATGAGATTCTTTATAGTCATAAATCTGATTCGAGGTAGAAACGCTCTGGCTTGAACTGAACCAAGGTGCGCTCCAATGAAGTCTAGTTGTTTCGTGGATATCATTGTTGACTTTTGCGTGTTCAATTGCAGCCCTAATTTTTGGAAGAGGGCGAAGGTCAGTCGGGTAATTTTTTTTTTTGTCTCTGCCTGATTTGGGCCTTTCCGGAGGCAGTCATCTAGGTCTGGGAAGAATATGATCCCTTGCTTGTGCAGTTGTGCTGCTACGACCACAAGGGTTTTGGCCCGGTGGACAGTCCAAAGGGGAGTACCCTATACTGGAAATGGTCAGGTCCCACTGTGAATCGGAATTGTCTGTGAGCTGGGTGTATGGTAATGTGAAAATACACATCTTGGAGGCTGAAGGCTGAAAACCAGCCCCCCTGTTCCAGCACTGGGATTATTTTGCCTAATGTGACTATCTTGAATTTGTGGGAGTGTAGGAATTCATTGAGTTCTGTACATCTAGTATGTGTCACCATTCCGCATTTTTCTTCTGGGTCAAAAAATAGTGGGAATAGAAGCCCTTCCTTCAGTGTTGTGTAGGTACTGTTTCCACAGAACCTAGATGCAGATGATCTATTTCCTGCCTTAAGAGGTGCTCATGAGAAGGGTCCCTAAAGAGGGTCAGGGAATGAGGTAGGATGGGGGACAGGAAATAAAGGTGATGCATAGCCCAACCTTATCATTTCTAAAACCCAACAACCTTGCATGTTGCACTCCCATGTATGGTAGAAGTGCCTCAATCGATAGCTAAATGGGCAAAATCACACTGACATGAGAGGGAGGTCGTTCAGACCCTTGACCAACCTTTCAAGACCGTTGCTTGTTAGATGGTGGTTGTGATGCCACTTGTTGAGGTTGTGAGAGTTGGAGCCTCAGAGGTCTATTTCTTTGTCTGTTGGACTCATACGGTCTGGAATGTGGACGGTTGAATTGTGACTCTCTGGCACAGTGGTAAGACTGGTAGCGCTTCCTCTTAGTAGGAGGTGTGTAGATGCCCAGTTGCATGTGAGTCTTTCATAGAGTGGAGTACCTCATCAGTATTAGATGAGAACAATTAATCTTTGTCAAAGGGGAGGTCTTCCACCTTACTTTGCAGCTCTTTTGGGATGCTGGATGACAACAGCCAAGATGCCCTCGCATTACCGTAGCTGTGGCATGTGCTGCCATATTGGCAACATCCAGGGAAGCTTGTAGGGCAGTCCTGGCTACTAGTTGTCCCTCGGGGAACAATGTCTTGAATTGTGCTCTTTTATTTTCAAGAAGGTCAGTCATAAACTCAAATAACTTCACGTAATTGTCATAATCAAATTTCGCCAGAAGGGCGCTGTAGTTAGTGACCCAGAATTGTAGACCATCCATCCTAAGAGGTCTAGTCTCTTGTGGTGTTTGTCCTGAAGTGTGGATCTGGACTGTGGCTGTTGAAGTGATGGTTTGCCACCTCAAGTTTGTTGATGGATTGGAAGAGAAAGTCCATTCCCTTGTCTGGCACATAGAAAATACTATCAGCCTATTTGCATGTGGGATGGATGGTGGCTGGTGTACCACTTCCGCTGGTTCTAGAATTGCATTGTCTATTGGCAGTGCAATTTTTGAGGAAGAGGAAGATTGCACGATTTTGAGTAGCTTATGCTGGTTTTCCTGGACCTTCTCCAATGGGATGCTCTGGCTTAATACGATTCTTTTAAACAGGTCTTGAAATTGTTTGAAGTCATCTGCTATTGCAGGTGGAAGTGGCATAATGGACTCATCGGGGGGAGAAGAAGAGTTGTGCGTTGGCGACACATCCTTAGGACCTGTTCCTTTCTCTATAGTCTCCTCTGAGGCTACAGATGTTGTAGCCACTGGAGAAGACTGAAGTTCACCTGTGTATGGCAATGCGGTTCTGGCATAGTGGGCTTCGTATGCTATCCCATGGCGTCCACTGCATGGGAAAAGCCATGGAGGGATGCAGGCATGGTTGTCTGTACAATGGATATGGTGGCTGACTATCGTGGCTTTTAGATCTCAGTGTACCCCCAGCAGGTCTGTGGTGAGTCGGGGAGGAGTGTTGTGGTGAGAAGACTCCTCCGTCCTGGTCCTCGTCATTTCTGTCACTAGGTACCGACGGTGCCATGGGGGAAGGAGGCTGCGTAATGACACTCCTTGTGGGAAATCGATTGGTGCCAAGGAGTGCTGATTGGGACACATGATACGGAAATATCCTGCTGAGTGAAGAACTACTGCAGTGCTGGTAGATGCAGTGCTGAGGGTTTAGTTGCGGCTGAAAGGTTTGCAGTTGTCTTGTGGCTAAATTTTGTAAGTTCCAGTGGCACTATTAAATGGTGCCGGCAGAGGTGGCAGTGACGAGCATGGCAATAGCGCTGATTTTATGGTCAGCACCGGAGGCAGCGGCACGGTCGGTGCTGTGTACGCTGCGTGTACCGGCGTGGTCGGTGCTGTAGAAGAGACATTGCTCTGCCTATGTCTTGATTCCTTGCTCTTTGCTTCGGGCTCAACAGCATGGTCCATGCTGGAGGAGCTGGGGGAGTTGTAAGTGCTGACTCTCGGGGTTGTCGGCACTGAGAGTAACAACGTCACAGGGGACTGTTTCTTTTTATGCGGATCCCTCTGCGGAGAGGTCGATGCTCACTTCCTCTTTTCATGAGAGGATGGAGCCATGCTCTTTGTCAGTTACCACCTTGTCAGAGAACATGTATGGGGAAGTTTTGGTTGCTCCTTTTCTGTACCTGGCTGGAGTGACTTCTCCATGGGAATCATTTTGAGGCAGAGGTCCCGGTCACACCAGGCTCTCGCCTTCAGTGAATGAACTTTAGGATATGTGTGATTCACCCAGACATCTCAAAGAGAGAGTGCCCATCAGATTGTGGCATTTTTCTAAGCAGGAGCCGCATCTTTTAAAGCCAGGTGAGCCCGGCATATTTTCAGGAGTCCTCCAAAAGGAGCAGAGAATGGGAGAAATTTTTTTAAAAAAAACCTAACTGATAATTACTCTAACTAGGAACTATAATAAACTTATCTAAGGTATCTAACTACTATTTTGCATTCTTTACTATCTTCAGGGGAAGAAGCTGTCGCATTGCCCTAAACTCATTGTCAGCAGAGGATGGTTGAGAAGGAACTGAGAGAGTTGGACCATGCGCACACTAAACGAGACTCCAATGCATGTCCCAACCAACCATTGCTACCGAAAGTCTCTGATCAATGGTGCCAAGCCGCACCGACACCTGAAGTGGAGCACTCTCAGGGACAGCACTCGAAGAAGAACTACCTCCTCAACCCTCTCTGCCTTCAAGTCCAGTCTTAAAATTCAAATCTTCTCAGAGGCCTAATCCCCGTAAGAAAAAAAAATTACACAAATAAAAGCCATGGAACAAATGGAGACACGTGCACTATTTTTTGTCAGATCCTACGCCTCTATCCATTGTACTTTATCTCCTGATTGCACCGTGCCTTACTAAGTGAACAAGGAGATCACACAATCAATTTAAAAATTCACTATTTCACTAAGATAAAGTCCAGCTGTACTAACAGGGTGTGACATTCTATACCTTGGGGGAATGTCCTGGAACCCCCCCCCAGTCCTCATTTTTATATAATCGTGATCTTACATATAAAGCATGCCTTGTAAGGTCTCAGAGGAAAGGTTATGATCTGCTGACAGTCATTTCTCTATCCATATATGTATATCATTAATGCATACGAAGTTATGAGAATTATGTTGAATGGTTGTCACTTAAACATGCTGTAAGTTGGGGAATCAGCCAGATATTAGCTCCCCAGAGGCAACAGCAAGGAAATAACCAACACCTAGGTGGGGTGTCAAACAACCCATCAACAACTACTGTGCACCAAAGGAACTAAATTCAATGACTCACCTGCATGAGGCCCCAGCAGGGGGATTGCTCAACCTTGCCTGGAGACTCAGCAATGCCCCCAGACATACCTGGACTTGTGCTACCCAAGCACATGGGACTGAGGTAACAAAACAGGACATGGTGGCCACATGCTGGGCTTTTCTCCTTCACCCACCTACCTTGCAAGCAACAAAGACACCCCGAAGACTCCAACTGAGGGGAACTGCAGTAGCTAGTGGGGTGAGAAAAACTGCTTAATCTAGATGGTGCCCAGTCTGATAGGGTTCAGAGTTTTAACTGCGTGCTTATATTTTATTTTACTTTGGTTACTAAGTCTGACTTTTTGCCTATCACTTATAGTCACTTAAAATCTATCTTTTTTGGTCAATAAATCTGTTTTTCTGTTTACCTTTACCAGTGACTTTGTAGGAAGTGTGCAGCAAATCTGCTCAGGTTTTGCAAAGGCTGGTGTATATCCATTTTCCATTGATGAAGTGATGAACCAATTAATAAATATGTATTGCTCATCTTAAGCAGTGCAAGAGAGTACATTTCTGAGGTACAGTGCTGGGGGGGATCTGGCTCTGGTGCCTTTCTCTAGCTGAGTGTGTGGGGCTCCACATGCTGTTGTGCTGAGTGATCACAGTACTTGGAGGGGTTTGTTGCTTGTCACTAGCAAAGCACTGTGAGAGACAGCCCCGGCTGGAAAGAGTTAAGGGGGCACAGCGGTCCCACAGTGCCAGGCTGCACCCCGGGGATCTCGTCACACAGGGATTGGGTAATTGTATCCCCCCAAAAAATTACAAAATAAAATGATAGTATATCGAAGATGAAGGGCCAATAACCTAGACTGGCATATCCTGCATGGCAGACCTAAACTCTTGTGCTCTCTTTTAGCATGTCTCTTTTAGCATCTGTTTAGTTTCTGATTTTCCACAACATTCCCTCTCAGAAGAAATTATAATTAATAGATTCAGAGATTCCAAGGTCAGAGGGGACCAACATGATCAAGTAGGCTGACCTCCTGCACGACACAAGCCATAGAACTTCCCCAATAATTTTCACTTCTCCAGGCATGGCAGCCATAGGATTTGAACTCTGGACCTCTAACACTGTAGGAGACTTCACCAAAGGTTAAATTACAGCTTCTTAAGTACAGCGAAGTATGAATAAGCTTGCTGGAAAAAATCTAATGTAAGAGTTCTTTCCCTCATCTTAATAAGTCAATATTACCTTCTTTGTTTTTCTATACTGCAGCCCCCTCTCCAGGTGTCGAATATCCAAGTATTCTGGATTTTGAGTGTTCAGGTCAGTAACAATATCTACCCACCTAAAAATAAAATGGACTAACATGTAGAAGAGATCACACAACCCATTCACCACTAGAATTTATGGAACTACACAAATAATTCATTTCTTTAAGTTTTAAAAGATACGCATTTACCTGTGATAGAAAAACTGAGGTTTTATTGAGCACATGAAAATAAAATCAGTGTTAAAGACTTGAAGTTGTGACACAGAATTTAAGTTTTAAAAACACCTAGTCAGTACCATGAACATTACCACAATTCTCTACAGCGGAGGACAGTGCCCAAAATAAGTGACAGGGCTGCAGACAGCAAAGTAAAAAACTTTACAGTAAAAAGTAGTGGGGATAGAAAAATATTTATCCCTCTGTGTCTCCCATTACTGTTCTTAGTCCCAACCTCTTCCTGGCTTTTACCCAGGAACCCCATACCCTTGTTCTCTCACAGCCTCAAATCAAAGACATCATTCCTCCCTCTGCCAATTCACATTTTTGTCCCACAGCCCCTTAGCGCTTTCCAGCCAAATCCCATCAATTCAAACACCTCCCACTCCCAACACCCCTCTATAACCAGGCTGAAGAGGACTCCTTTCTTCCTACTTAACCTCTTGACAAATCTGAAACACCTCTCACACAACTATTCCAGGATCAAGACACCCCTGTCCCTCCTCAACCTGACCCTCCTGGTTTAGAAAACCCATCCCCTGGTTCAGCACTCTTTCCCCCCTTGTTAGCTCCCCAGCTCAGAAACCTTCCCACTATTTGTTTCTGGGAGTGAAACAACCAAAGTTTAGGCAGCAGGAAGCATGTGTCTGAGCTGAAATAGCACCACAGAAGCCTGTATTTCTGCTCTGGGCCTCTTCCCTGTGCTGCCTGAAACCTTTAGAGTATGTCTACATGTAAAACTCTATAGCAGCACAGCTGCAACTACGCCACTGTAGCACTTCAGTGTAGACTCTACCTACACCAATGGGAGAACCCCTCTTGTCCATGCAGATAATCCACCTTTCGGGGAGGTGGAAGCCATGTTGACGGAAGGAATTTTTTGCACCCCTGAGACATGTAGCTATGCTGAGGTAAATTCCCTGTGCACAGCACCCCAGAAGGTCAAAAGTCCTCTGGTGAAAGCCAGGGGTACTGCATTCTGTAGTATATCAGCTGCATTATAACATAACTATGACAGGATGACTTTTTGGTAGAGCTTAGTTTTATTAGGCCACAGTGACCCCAATTCACTGGCAGAGCCTGGGCACACTCGGCAAAAACTAAGTCTTACATAAAGGGACAGATCTGATTGGCTATGAAAAAGTCTAAACAAGCACAAGTCTCAGAATAGCTGGATGGGACAAGAGGATGGTGGGGAGAGGGGAGTTGCACAAATTGTTATTTGCTTATTGTCAGATTTTTCCAGCCAGCTCTGCTCCCGTGGGTCAATGTACCATCCCACAAACAGGCAGGAGAAAAAGTCAGAGAAATCTTTTTTGCTCACAGTACCCATGTTTTGTTTTTTGATTTGGCAGGGGGGCTAGGCAGGGGGGGGGGGGGAACAGATTTTTCAGAAAATCTAATGTTTTGAAGAAATGCTGTTTCCTTCCTCCAGAAACTGGTACCAAGTTTTATAGATCCAGCACCAAGTGAGATTGAGGAAGCTGTTCAGTGAATCAGTTCGAACTCAGACATCTAAAGCATTTGTATTTTCCGAAGAATAAAATCTCTTTAAAAAGAGCTCTGAGTTGCACCTTTTCTGAGACTAATATTTTCTGATTTGTGTTTGTCTATTTAGGCTGTAAACATCTGGGACTGGAACCTTGTCTTCTGTACATTATACTCACTCTGTGCTCACAAAAAAGATTGTTGACATATTGTAGATTTGATCACAGAATTAGTAACCCAGGTCTAGTATAATATGAAAAGTCAAAACTCTCACTAAAACTCTGACTTTTCTGAAAATATTGAGTATTCCATGAACTATTAACAAATGGTTAATGTACTGGCCTGACTGGAGAGGGCAGTTCTTAGAAGAAACTGCATGTTTTAAGTACCTATACTCTTGAAGTTTTGGGTTTAAAAAAAAAAAAAAAAGAGCGAGCGAGCGAGAAAGTATATTAACTTACTTTTTACAGTGAATAGTAGGGTGTTTTCTACTTGATTCTCCAATTAAGATCCAGTATTCCACTTCTTGTTGCAAAAGGTGACCTCTGTTGAACAAAAATACACTTCTAGTAAGACTCAGCATGCATATTGCAATGAAAGACAGCAGCATATTAAATTGCTATTGGTTTTTAGAATTTTTTATTAAAATAGTTTACAACTATTAGTATAGTTGAGACAAATTACAACTGGCTACTGAACTATTAAATAATGTATTACGTATTAGAATTAGCAAAATAGATTACCCAAGTGACTTAGGAGAAACAGGATTTTAATTTCTGGTCCAAACTCCTGCTTCACACAGGACACTGAGGTTGAAAGTGACTGTTCATTTCCTGGAGATAAGGAACATCTTGCATTGTGACACATGCTTCCCCCTCCCCACTAATAAAAACTGATGTTGACTGACTCATCAGGGAATTCTGTTCAAATCTCTCACTGGAAGTAAGGTGACCACAATATAAGGCCAAGAGTGTGATATGTATGCAACGATGAAGACTGAAGGCTCCAGAAAGCACGTTTAAATTAGAAGAAACTTTTTTTCTCGCCATCCTTGTTCTCTGAGTGTGCCTCCAAAGATCTTACTTTTTCCTGCTTTTAAGACATACCCCTAGTGTAACTATCCAATGGCAGTTGAGCAGCCTATGTGAAATAACCAGTGGCTTTGATGAATTCTATTAAAGTACTACTCCCATTTATAGATGGAGAACTGAGGCACAGAGTAGATTAAATGATTGATCTTAAAATAAAACAAAACACCACACAGGAAGTCTGTGGTTAAGCTAGGAACCTAACCATAGTCTCCTGAGTTCAAGTTCAGCACCCTATCTTCCTTTCACAAATTAGAGATTGAATTATTAAAACCCACCTCACACCTACAAGGCAAAAATAAGTGGCCAAGATTTGCTGCAGAGATTATCAACAGCAGACCTGGGAACTCTGTAAAATAATGAGATATTTCATTTCCGCTCCGGGGGCTAGCATTCTGTTCTTACAGCACTCAGTTAATGAATAAATGTAATGATAATTTGCAATCACCATTTTGGTGGAAGATTCACAAAGGAGCAAGCATAACTACAAGATTCTTACCTGTATGCTTTACTAGCTTTTACAGGGGTAGCTTCATATCCAATTGGACAAAAATAATGATTTTGGCAATGATAGATATAGGCCATCGACTCATCTTTCAGTCCTTGTGTTAACTTTACCAAAGCCCCTGCAGCTACAAAGAAAGGTCTGATCATTTTCCAAAGTGTTTTTCATCTTGCATTCAGTATCAAGCAGAAGAGATCAGTTATTTTTCTTACATCTTCTGGTGTTATATTTACTGTCACACTGCACAAGAGCAGCATACTGCATTAAGGAAAGGTTTGCAATAAAGAAATATATTTGATTTTCAATTTGTTTCTTTCAGATCCCGTTCTCTAAAAATATTACACTGAAACAGTTACAAGAACAATTTCTCTAGAAACGACACAATTTAAATACTTGCATCATTTAGATCTGAATGAAAGTAGTTAGGGGGTTTTTTCCACCTTGCAAGAGAGTCCTAATTAAAGACTTAGGAATTGTTTTTGTTTGGTTTTGAACTACATAAAAATATTGTAAAGCTGACAAAAGCAAGAATATTCACAACATTCAGAGGTATCCCACTGTCCTTAATTCCTCTGATGCCAGTTAATACAGCATTTGTAATACACAGCAAGCATATATTAGAGAGACCTATCATTCTTAGATCATTGGTTTGCCAACATTTTCATATCGGGAACCACTTCTTGAATAATAATCTTCTTGGGAAAGACATCTGAATCTTGACCTCAACATATTCCTTAACCCATAGTGCTTCCATATGGGAGAGAGACTAGGAGAGCACTGAATCAAGAAAAACCTGTTTCTCTGCTTAAAGACCGGAGACACAAAATGTTATTTCCTCTCCAGGGTATAAAATTTAGCAAATTATCCTCATAACTACAGTGGAGATTGCTAGCAATCTCCCAGGTCCCTTTGCAGCATGGTGCATCCTATATCTTACCTTCACTTTGACAGTTTACAACCTAAAACGCTTTTTAAAGGTTAAGTTATATTTTTATATGCAGACTAATCTTCAGTTAGAGGCTTAAACATTCAGAAAGGAAGATACAATCTGAACAGCATTGTTCAGCTACTACATTATTATTGGGAGGACAGCACCATCTGTTGAACTAATGAATGTTGATTAGCATTCTGCCCAAACAGACATCCTGCTTTCCACTCAACATCTGAAGTTTGATATGTCTTAGCATTTATGGGCTAGAAGACCATTATAGACTCATGTAGTAAAGTTATCACTTTCCTAGTTCACACATGCTGCAAGTATTTCCAATCAAATTTGTTGATTAACCAATTACTATTATTTCAAGGAAAACTGTCTCATCTGATGCATGACAAGACTAAGAAACACTGTATAAGAGGTGTGGAATTTTTTTAAAAGTGCACCAGTTGGTTAGTATTTTTAAACTATGTTTTCTGAATCTATTTTGTATAAAGAATTCCCAAGTGTTAAAACATACCAGTTCGTGGGATATGCTGTTAAGATAAATGCACATCTTGAGAAAGCAGCCAGATACAGGCTGGGAAGTCAAAGACCTCTGGCAGGTATTTCACAGTAATCACATACAAGGTATATTATTTTAGTTAAAAAGGAAAAATTGAGTAGAGAGAGAGAGAGGAGAAGGGGGGGGGGGAAAGGAAGGTTAGAAAAAAAAAGCTATGCAGCTCAGAGCCATTTGTTGTTCTGGCTGTAACTGCGTAAGTTGGGACCTTAGTTACGCAAATTGTTCTGTTGATCCTAAAACATTTTACAACTAGTTTTCCAATTTACATACTAAATTAGTGTCTAAGATTAGCTACTTACCAGTTTCTCCAGCTGTCTTGTTCTTGCCATGTGGTTTATACAGAACATATGAACATCCTTTTACACGGAAATGATCATTAATTTGTCTAAACCATCTGAAAACAATAAGACTCATTTTAAAGATTTTGGTATTTTAACAAACACCGAAGCAAAATAATTATTAATATTTATACTTTTTTTGCCATCTCCTCCTCCTCTAGTAATTTAGAATATAAACTCATTGGGGTAAGGACAGTCTTCTAATGCATTATACAGTACTTTGCACAATGGTGGGCTGGTCTCAGTTAGGGTTGGTAGGTGCTATAGTAGTACAAGTAATAAATAATTCATCACAAGGAGCTGGAAGGGCCAGAGTCTGGTAATGGATATACATTTTTTTCACCTTTATTTTACAAGTTCAAATCCCACACAGATCTATAATGAATAAAGTTCTTATTCTCAGAAACAGCTAATTAGAGGTCTCACTCCAATCCCTAAATAGGTTTGCACATAAAACTATCATGGCATCTGACTTATTTGGTGGTATCTTAAAAGAGGCAAAGGACTGAATGGATATGAAGACCTGACATGGA